>OZ004708.1:185697673-186280173 GCA_963924515.1 Vespertilio murinus | reverse complement strand
AACCCTAACCCTAACCCTAACCCTAACCCTAACCCTAACCCTAACCCTAACCCCTAACCCTAACCCTAACCCTAACCCCTAACCCTAACCCTAACCCCTAACCCCTAACCCTAACCCTAACCCCTAACCCTAACCCTAACCCTAACCCTAACCCTAACCCCTAACCCACCACCCCCCACAGCTGTCCATAAACAGCTACACACAGCTTCGCATATCTAGCTACCCTTAACCAGCATAATAATGACCAGCTAACCAATCCACAGAAAATCCTTACTCAAAACAGAAATGTCCAATGTCACCTCAATGCAGCTACAACTCCAATTAAACATCAATGCAAAGCATAACAAGCATCAATGCCAATCACATGCAATATCAATCAAATTTTAAAAGAGCTCCTACAAGTATGACTGTCATCCACCAGAGATCCCAGAGACCAACGACACATTAAAACACTGCTGGCACAATCTTGATGTAATATGGGTCCATCACTGACATCTCAAAATGTAACCCTAACCCAACAAAAACAGAATGCAAACCTAGAAATGATGCAATACACATCATTGAATAATCTAACAAAAACCAATGTCAGTGAAATCTAGCTCCAGTACTGCACACAGTTACTCTTTTAAGGTCCAGTGAATCCCAACAGTGATCCAATATTGATCAAGCAACAATCCAGCAATTTCCATGGATATTTAATATCAAACAAACAGCAATCATAGAATAATCCAGGAACAACGGGAAAAATCAAAAAGTAAACCAGACTCTGATGCTATAACAACCCTGTAAATTCAATTGAAATAAAACATTCATCCAATACTAATCCAACATTGTGAAAACTCTATCGCAACACTGCTACAATATCAAACCTTTCTCAGTGCATCAAAATCAAATGTCAATCCAACAAAATAAAAATGCTAATCCAATATCAACCCAATGTCTATGGGCTTTTAATCCAACAGCACTCCAATATCAGATGGACAAACAATATCAAATAAACAACGCAGCAATAGCCAACAAAATCCAATACCGAAACTACATGGACTAACCAATTTTCAAATATCAACTCAGCATTCATCGACTAAAAATCCAATAGCCATAAAATTTTTACCCAGCAGTCATCCAATATTCACCCCTAAATTTGGACCATCATCAAGCAAATACCCATTCAGTGAGATGAAATATCAATGCCAGCATCTAGTATTCAGCCCTAAAATTGGACCATCAACAAAATATTCATTCAGTGAGATCAAATATCAACTCCACCGTGAAATAGGAACCCAGCATGTACACAGAACTTACAAAGAATTAAACCACAAATATGCACTGTCAATCCAGCAATATCCAATGGCAATGCAAAGAAATCTAAAAATCTTGCATTGAAATTCAAAGACCCTGGATCGAAATCTAATCATACAAAATATGTTCCAATATCAATCCAGTGAAATGTAATCCAATGCAACGTAGTCCAACATATCTAACCCAATACATAAAATCCGACATGAGCCAATCTCATGCAATCTTACCCTACGTAATGGAACACAGTACATGTAATCCAGTGCAATGAAATCCACAGAAATACAATCCCACATACATTATCAACTGTTAGCTAATCCCATGAATGCATATGCAATCCCAAAGTTGCAATAGCACACATTGAACCCTACCCAATCTGACAGCATACATATAATCCTATGCAATCTACCCCTAAGTATCTGACTACATAATCCAAAACAGTAACCCAAAGCACCATGATGTCTGACCTCAAAATTGTCTCCTCCCACCTTCAAACCCAAAACTCGGACCCCGTAACTTCTGACTGAATTTGACCACTCACCACCCACCCTCCCTCTGAAATACTAAGCTAACCTAAAAGGGAATAAAAGGCATTAAAACACAACAAACACAATGAAAATAGTTAAATGCAAGCATTGCAAAAGAGGCGCATGAGACGCATGTGGCCAAATCCGTGCAATCAAGCAACCTCTGCCCAATCCAACACAAAGAGAAATCAGCAAATATTTTTTCATTGAACATCTGCAACTCCGGACATGCGCACCAACCAGCAATCCAACTGTGATCTCCAGACTCATAGGTTAACAAGCAACCAATGAGCCAACCGTAATCTCCAGACTCATAGGTTGACAATCAAAGAGTGACCCACACCTCTTACCTCTGTACATACAACCCTAAAAGACCAAACAAACAAGCTGTTGATTTATGGCACACTGAGCAATAAGGGGAAGATGCTCAATGCAGATGCTGCCTCCTGGTGGTCAGTTCGATGCAGCTGAGATGACACAATTACTGGCACACCTCGAGAACATGCCACTTGGGCATCAGCGCACTCCTGATAGGTAGCAGTGACAGGAGCAGAGCGGATGGGATATGTGCTCATAGGGAGGGATGGACAGAAGACGAGACAGAGTGGTGGTGGGGAGAGTGAAGGCGGGAGAAAGAGAGACATAGAAAGACACAGAAAGAAAGAGAAATAAACAAAGAGAAAGAGGGGGACGAGAGGCAAGGAGAGACAGAAAGAGAGGGGGAAAGGCAGAAAAACGGATGGGGACAGGCTGAGAAAGAGAGAGGGGGAGAGGCTGAAAAAGGGAAAGAGAGAGGGGGGCAAGCTGAAAAAGGGAAAGAGAGAGGGGGGCAAGCTGAAAAAGAGAAAGAGAGAGGGGGGCAGGCTGAAAAAGAGAAAGAGAAAAAGGGAGAGGCAGAAAGAGAAAGAAAAGGAGAGAAAGGAAAAAAGAGACAGAGAGACATACTGGGAGAAAGAGAGAGACAGAGAGAGAAACAGAGAGACAGAGAGAGAAATACAGAGAGAGAGACAGAGACAAAGAGAGAGAGCACAACGAAAAGAGACAGAATGAAAAAGAGCCGAAACTGGTGTACCTCAGTGGATAGAGCATCGCCCTGCGGACTGAGTGATCCGGGGCTCTATTCCAGTAAAGTCAGGTGCATGTGGCTTTGCTACAGGCATATCCCCAGGAGGAAAGTCGTTGACTTTCTCTCATCCATGGTCCCTACTCTGTATTCCTGTCTCTTCCTGTCTATGCAAAATCAATAAAATTTATTTTTGAAAAGGAACACATAAAGAGGATAAAAGAGATAAAAAATGAGAATGACACAGGGAATGACAACAAAATAATGAGAACATTGGAATAATTAAAATATGGAATATTAGACTAATGAACTTACTGGATATTAGACTAATGGGATAATTAGATATTCAGTAATTGGACCTTGCACAGACACTGTATGCAAAAGCCATAAACAAAAACCCAACACACACACACACAATCACACACACTGCACACACACTGGACTATGGAACTCACACCCTAACTACAGCAGATGACGGAAAGAAAGCAGAAGCCAAGTTCTGGAACGAGCACTCACACCCCACTCAAACGCATTCCTCTGACTGCAGCATGGTCCGCAACACAGAAGCCATAAAGCAGATGCCAGAGACTAACAGATAACAGATTCTTCACAACACACCACACACACTGGAATCTGAACCGACAACTGCACACGGGTCCACACAGAACCCAAGACACATGAGCAAACCTAAACAACGCCGTAACGAAACACACTCATGGAAATACAGGTTAAACACGACTCCATTCAACCACAAAAAAAGAGCAAATTTCAAAACAACCATCACCAAGCCAAAGCCACAGCAACCACCAGCCATACCCACCAAACATACCCACCACCCACGCCCAGCAACCACAACAACCAGCCAAGCTGAGCAGCCACACAGGTCAGCCACGAAAAGCTGCAACACCAAACAGCCACGCAAACCAGTCACAAAAAGCAGCCAGCCACACCAACCAGCCAATCAGAGAGGACGCAAAGGAACCACAACCAAGCACAATGGCAGCATCCACAGACACCAATAGAAAGACTAGGGTTTCAATAGAGGAATCCAAGCCTCACCCAAATCCAAGCCAACCTAGGCAGGCCTCCTCAAATCAAGGATGCAGAATTCCAACCATACAAAATGCATGCAACCGGGAAAGAAACTGCAGCATCCAGAAAGCAAACAACTTGGATGAACTCCAGATTGCAATGCTTCAATCATGAAAAATGCACCAATTCCATCTACCATGACCTAAACCTGGGTCACCAGCAGGTATGGCTGTGGCTGCCTTGCTGTAGCTGCCACCACAGAAACCTGTCTGTCTCTCGGGATGGCCCAACCTCCAAGGGAAACCCCACCCTGATCCGGGACACACTTCAGGACAAACGATCTGGCCACCACCTGCGCACCACTCCTTTATCCTATGTAATAAAGGAGTGACATGTGCATTGACCATCACTCAAACACACTAAAAATGGCTGCTGGCATGTGGGCAAGAACCCAGTACTTATGCGAACAAAACATAGCCACCCACCCAGCAAAAGATAGCTGAGAAGGGCTGGAGGTTGGGAAGGCACCAGGCCTGCAAATAAGGGCAGTGGGAGACAATGAAGCTTGTAGGGAAGGACAGTTAGGGGTTGCCAGGCCAGCAAAAGATACGAATTGAGGCCAAAGACCTTGGCAGGGGAACAGGTGCACATCGATCAGACTGGAATGGGAAAAGCTAGGTGGGAGGTGATCAGCCATGCATTCAAAAGTGGACAGGGACAATGAGGAAGGCAGGCAAGCAGTTGGGGGCCAGCAGTCAGTCCTGAATTACGACAGGAATGTCCAAATGTCCGCTTCACACAATCACGGCAAGATTGTGCCTGAGCAGACACTTCAACATTCCAGAAAGGGTCCCATATCGCAAAGGGTACAGGCCTGTAGTGTGACTTTAAGTTCTAGACAGGCAATTGAAAGATCACTAGTTTCTCATGCCATGCCACTGTTAATCTTAAAGATTAAAATAAGTGCCAAACGGAACCACCCTACCAAACCCTGCACTGAGCCCCACACACATGAGGCTAATGGAACGAAACATAAATCAGGATGCCTACCTTTGCTGACAGGTGTCGAACATGCCTCAACTGCAACAACTCGAGAAGATAGCCGTCCCCAGGACGATCGCGTCTCAAGGCCACACCCTCCTCTTCCAAACTGTGGAAAAGAGAAAAAGCATTCATTGACCTCACACACACCTCATGCATTTTAATATCTAGGATAATGAACAAATAAACATGACGAAAATAGCAGGAGAATCACTATGTTTAACAGATGAAGAAAGAAAAGCGAGATACAATTGAACACCAATGCTGGCAAGAGCAACTTTTTGTAAATGTGGAAGCAAGGTCTCAGACGAAGGCTCTGAAAGGGGTGGTATCTGGAGAACAATTACAGACAATAAGCGGCAAGTGGATTCTTGTTAGTCAATGTCAAACTACACACGCACTAACTCCTGTCAACCTGGCCAGTATGGCTCTGCATTGCCAAAGAGGACACTTGCACACGTGGCATCCTCGATCCCTAGTGCAAGATGTGCAAGAGGCAGGCGATTAACAATTCACTGTGATCATCAACACTTGCACCTATGATCCTCTCCTTCCTTCTCAGAATTAAACACAACTATCATTTCAAGTCATGAAGAAAAGGAATGGATAAAAAATAACCTTATCATAAAAAGTAATTCATTGCTGCTATAATAGCACAGTAATTTAAAATTTGACCAATACCCTCACTCATTGGCTGGCAAACCACACCTCGTAAGCCACACGTGACTCTCTGACCCCAAATGTGGCCCCTACACAGAATCCCACAACATGTGCAAGTCAGCACATTTCACACAATCTGCAGTGAAAAAACTTTAACCTTACAAACCTTTACATGTGAAAAGAAACTTCAAACGTCGTACTATGCACACCCTGCCCCTTTTGAAGTTCACTGACTGACAGGATACAGAGGACACATGAAACGCAGAGATAACCAAGACACAGAACAACATGAACTGAAAGCCACAACCTTGTCAGCCGCAGCTCCAAACAAATCACGGGGCCGGCCACGCTGCTGCACCGGAATCCTCTGCGTTCCACAGAGAATACGCATGGCAGCCGCGGACAGCAACACAGACAGCTGGCCAGCACAGCACAAGGCACGGGAGAGGCTGGGCTAGTGCCTATAGCCGCTGAGAAATGACTACCAGCGACCACAGGGAGCCGAGGCTGAGAAGCCTCATCTGGAGCCCACACTGCCATGCTGCTTCACGCTTCATGCCTGCCTCACACCTCGCGCCTCACGCCTCACGCCTCACGTCTCACGTCTCAAGCCTCACATCTCAAAGCTCACGCCTCACAGCTCACGCTCAGCGCACAACGAACACACCTCAAGCTCAGCGCACGCCACATGACACACAAATCACACAATGGCGTCTCCTCGGGAACTCCATGGGGCTGACCTCAGCATCAGCCTGTTTCCCGCTGCCTATCGCCTAGGCGCTCGCCTCACACCGCAAAGGCCAGGCACACGACTCCCAAGGCACCATTGCCTCAGACCTGCCGTTGCCAGCTTAATCCCTGAACCCTGTGAGGCTCCAGTGAAGACACCTCCATCATTCAGGCAAAATCAATCCCGCCTCTCGCCTAAACTCACACCTCTCTCCCCAGCTGGCGCCTCTCTCCTGAGATGCCGCTTGTCTCCACAGCTCCTGCCTCTACCATCACCTCCAGCCTCTGTCACCAGCCCTAGCCTCTACGCACACTATGCAAATCTTTCCCTAAGGGTGCACAGCGAGGCCACGTCCCAAAGTCCAAGTGTGGCCACAGGATCCAAACCAGCCCCACCACTCACTCCCACCTGTCCACACGCTACCTCAGGAAAAAGCTTCACAACTTGGCCTTTGTGTCAGATGCTAATCCTCATGGGGGGCACTGTCACTGAGTTTCAAGAGGAAGTGGGATGAAGACCCACATGGCGTGAATGGGCAGATAAGTGCCAGCCTGTGGAATAAGGGATCCTGGGCTGGAGAAATAATGAATGAGGACACACATTTCTGACTGGATAACAAGTACGGACAGTGCAGGAGACCTCCAATAGCTCCCTCTCTCAATAAATATTCCTATCTATCCAAAAATCTCCCTCTTGATTCCTCTGGCCAACAGAAATTTTGCCAGGGAAGATAAAGACAAGGAGCACAGGAAGTTGACTCCCACTGATGGAGACTGTAAATAACCTTTGCAGATAACCTTTGGAAATTAACCACTAAGTTCTACTCCACAAGATGGGGCCACAATCCAATGTCCAGCAAGATGTAAGAGGGAATGACCCTGCAGCTGACCGACCCCAGTCTTTAAAATGTAATATTTAGCCTTTAAATTAAAACAAAAGAAAATTCCTAAGTTTTGAGCCTTTAACAGGGCTACCAACATCTATAGCAGTGGCAGTGGTATGGAACCACGTGTGTGTGAGCTCTTGCAGCTGCCCTAGACAGATATTTCCATACTTCTTTCTCTGCTTTCTTTAATTAATCATCAGCCTCCTGTGGTCTTATTTTGAACCAAGGATTCTACCTCACAACAGACCTTACTGAGCAACAGCCCCAGAGCACACACCTGGCAAACACAAAAAGAAGGACAGCAGGGAAAACAGCAGAAACATACTTCAGCTAAGAATCTGACTTAACAGAGGCCACCCACTGCAAATGACAGCCCACAGCAGACCACCCTCCCTGCCCAGGCTCCTTGCACCACTCACCTCAGGAGCCAAGAATGCAGGCAGGACGCTCACAGCATGCGTGAGCTTGCAGGCGGGCAGGAAAGCAGCAACCCCACATCATAAGGCGCTGGACCAATAAAGCATGGCAGAGAGAGGCAAACTACAACTGATTGCTGCCCATAAACACGGAAGAAGAGATGTATTCATAGAGATCGCAGGCCTAACATCACTCTGCCTTACAACTTTCAACTACAAAAGTCAGGGAGGGCTGAAGTGAACAATTCCCTCTGCCAACACAGCTCATTCCATCCAAAGACCTGGATGGAAATGGTGACTTCCTTGTCTCAGCAACCTTCATTGAATTCAGTCACCAGGCAATTGGTGACTTCCCTCTTTCAGGAGCCCTAAGGGAATAACTCAGTACGGAACCAAAGGCGCAGGCGACTCACCCTTTGTGATGACTATCAAGTCAATCTCCCGCCATCAGGTGGGCCAGGCACACAGCACCCCTCCCGGTGAGAGTTGAGAATCCCCATCAATCACCACAGCACCCCTCCCGGTGAGAGTTGAAAATGCCCATCAATCACCCTGCTCTGCACCCGCCCAATCGCTGCCGTCTACTAGCAGACACCTGCCCAACCCCAACCCCGAGAATGCGGCATCCAATGAGCAGCATGGGAGGGAGCCAGTGAGGCCCTTGCCCTCGGAGGAGGAGATATAAAACTAGGGCGCGAACTCTCCATTGCCTTTTTTTCCTCCTGACTCCTCAATGGGATTACTTCCTGATGTGGAAACACCGCCTTCCACAAACTCACACCTGTGCACAAGGACCGTAAAGCACATCCCGAACACCTCCCAGCAGGTTGAGGGAAAGCTCCGAAGCAGCTCACCCGGGAGCACCACTCGGACCGGGATTCGGTGCCAGGATCCAGCAAGGGGCCCATTGCGCCCCGCCGACTGCCCGCCGCACCTTTCGGTGTACCTGGGTGAGTTGCCTATTGGAGGCAGGACATCCATTTTTTCCGTAGAATCCAAGATTTACCTTGCCTTAGCTTGAGAATTGGATGAAGTGAGGAAAGCAAGTTAGATGAAGGGGCAGGGAGAAAAAGAACCTGGGAAATGTGCCAGGGCGGCATGTGGGGGACTGTGGCTGATAAATGGGAATGAATGCATGAGACTGGGAGCAGGGAAGCCAGGCACACAGAAATGAAAGATGAAAGGGGTCTACTTAGAAGGGGAACAGCCACATGCTCCCTCTGAAGGGACTCCGATGTGCCCTTAGGATCCACAAAAGCTCTTGTAGAGCAGTGAGAGGGCATCCCTGAGAAGAAGCATGCTCCCCCACGGGGAAACCCGTCACGGGGCATACGTGACGGTCTCGCTCGGAGCGCCCATGAGGCCTCCTCTCAGGAAGGCCAGCTCTGCCAGACAGGGCGGCTGTTTCACACAGCTGGGCGAGAACACACGGCACATACCAGGGTTATACTCCAACCATAAGGGGCGACAGCCTCCCGGAGCTCGACCCTGAAGCAGCACACGGGGGAAAGCATGCTCTAAGATCCCTAGTAAAAGCAGACAGAGAAAGGCAACCCTCTAGAAGAAAATAGCAACAGTAATGTAAATACTGATGGAATAATAACACTATTGATAAAGAAAATGAAAGGTGAGAGTTAGCATTGGCTGAGCCTTGATACGTGAAGAACGATCCGCAGTGCCCTCAAAGCACACCAGGGAAGGTGAGCAGTAGAGGAACACAAAACGGTACCTTGCACATACCAAGAAATTAAGGAAGACGAAAAAGGAAGAAATGAAATGAAACGCTGCCTTCCATGCACGGGAAAGGAAAAGAGTCATATGGGAAGCAAAGAACATCCATGGGTGTGCCAGGAAAGGAAGGAAGGAAGACTCCACAAGTGGGTAAGTGAGCACAACCCATTGCAATCCTTCCTCCTTGTGCTCCCTACCTACCTGCACTCGCGCTGTCTGTCTGGAATGCATCCTGCTTTCTCCCACTCCACCTAACTAAATACTCCCTTCACTAACACACCCCATTACTGTGTCAGAACATAGTAAGAACACGAAAAATGTGAAATGTGTTGCTAGGGAATTGTATCAGGTGGGTGCAGGAAGGGAACACGCCAAGTCGGAGAAAAGCAATGCAAAAAAGGCACAGGCTCCTAGCTTTGAAAAGAGTGCAGATGGCCATGAACTCACTGGAAGCACTCATAACCACGAAATGCCTGATTGCACAGACCCATTGACGACAATGCACTTTTCCCAACAGGTGCGCATCCCAGTATGAAAAGGCATTGCCAGGATGGGCACAGAATTCCTTCCCTGAAAATGGAACCTGCATGGGAGAATGAGGCACAACATGAACTGCAGGCTGCCCTGAAAGGTGAGTACGTGTGCAAGAGCACAAAAAACATGTGCCTAGCTGGAACTGCGGGGGAATGGGGGGGGGGGGGGAGATAGCAAACTCAGAAAAGAGCTGAACCCATCCCCTCAGGACAGAAAACAAACAAGTCAGAGATTGGGGGGGGGGGGGCTGCTACTCTGCATTTGAGGTGACTGGAGGGTTGGGGGGAATGAGTGAAAAAAGGAGAGCTAGACAAGGATGCATTTCACCCAGCACAGAAAACACCCTTTCTCCTGGGGTGGGTGAAAAGCAAATGGAAGTACAGAGGGGAAGGCAGAGGAAGAGCCACAGACTTGAGCTGCTTACTTGGGAAAAACCTCCCTGGCAGGTTTAGCCTGCAGGCACTCTTCCTGGTGTGAAACAGACCAGGAGAAGTGATTGCTGGGAGATGAGACAGGAGCAATAAGGCTGAAGTGATTGACCAAAGAGATGGGAAGGTTGAGGATAAGGTTGCACAATAAAGGTCTCCCAAGGTTGGAACAGGCTCTTCAAGGGCTGAGCAATGCAAGGAGCTAAGCCAACACTGGAAGGCAGGCTCCAGGCACAAATTGTCTCCTACTGCTGCTCCAGTGGATAGCAAAGGACAGGCAGGACTGAAACATTAATTTCCCCCCCTAACCAATTCACAGTATAAACAACTGCAAAAGACCATGCTGCTGCTGCTGCTGCTGCTGCTTCCATTGCTTCAGCTACTGGAGAAAGATGGGTGGATGGCCACATAACATGGCACGGAGGTGCGCATTGCTGGACACCACATCGATCACGACTGAAGCACCCTAGCCAGTGGGTGCAATGGACCAGAAAGGAGGGAGGGATACTGCCACACTGCTCTATAAATGACCCATGGAGGAAAAACTTCCCAGTCAGCCTGCCTGCCTTCCCCTCAAAAGCTGACCTCCCCCCAATCCCTTACCCTGTGTGTGCCTCCCCTGACCCCCACCACCCTGTGAGTAACAATGCTTCCTTAATAGACGACCCACCCCATTAAATTTTTAAAAATGGTGAGGGAGGTTGTGTGGGTGGGTGCCTACCTGGGTCGGTGGGTAGGCAGTTGAGAGGCTGGGTGGGTGGGCGCATTACTCTGTAGCTAGGTGGAGCTGGCAAAGGTGCCAGACAGAAGCAATACCCATGTGAGTTGGCATGCCGGACAGAAAAAATATCTATAATAATGAGCTGGCAAAAGTGCCAGGCCGAAGAAAGATATACATAATGAGCTGGCATGCCAGACACAAGTAAGCTGCACATTATGAGCTGGCAAAGGTGCCAGACTAGGAATAACTTGGGCAACTCAGCACAAAATCATGGGCACTCACAAAAGTAGATTTGGGGGGGGGGGGGGGTGGCCGCCTACTGGCCACAGGGACCATTCATGAAAACTGACATAGCCACAGCCTATGTCTTTAAGGGAGGGGGCATGAACACTGATGCCACTGTTATGTGCCAGGCCCCACTGCTATCAACGGGCTTGGGGGATGGGCGGCGCTGGTAATGGGCAACATTGTGGACTGGGAATGCCCATGGCTATGCACAAAGGGAAACACAGCAGGCATGGGTAGTAGCAATCATAGCAAACACTAGTGGGGAAGCCACCCTGGCATCGACCAAGAGTGCATAAGCCAACTTCACCTCTTAGGGTCCCAAAGCCTGACAGCAGCTGGGATAACACATGCAGGACGAACACATATCTTGACCAAAGTGAAATGCACACACTTATACAATGTTTATTTGGGATGAGGACATGTGACAAAGGGGGAAAGAGTGTGCATATCCCCTAACATGAAAATCCATAGGGTAGGCTGAGGGACCAACTGGACTAAAGGCAAAGGGAGGGGGTAATTAGAGAAAACCATTGTCCCGTCAATGTCCCAAGCTGGGCACCCTCTGCTTTGCACGATTTAGGGTTGGAAGCCAGAGTCAGGGCTTCAAAGTCCAGCAGTACACTCCCTTAATGAGGACACACCACTACACTCCCTTAATGAGGACAACACTCCATTTTGAGAACATAGCACAAAGGATAGGACTGTGGGCAGGTGTGTGTGTTGGAGGGGGGGGCGTGCTATGCAGGGTGTGATGGCTATTCCCCCAAAGACCACAGTTGGACATGTATGAGCCAGCCAGAATGCAACAAGCAAATTCTAGAATTGGTAGAACACATGGGACTTTGTGTGAGGATAGTGTCCCAAGGGGGAGTGGGTTGGGGGGGGGGGATACCTTGGAAAACCCGCTTCTGGGAGGACAGCATACAGAACAGGCATTGATGGGTAAAGAACACAGACACAGCTGGCCTCATTTCAGTAACTGGACAGCGACAGCATGTACAGGCGGGTGAAGCACAGCAATTATTTTCCCACATTAGGCAGCACACCTGCAGGACCAGGCACTTCCCAGGCAGGCCCTTCCTTGCAAACTTGGCACCTTTTTTGCTGGGTTGATTAATAAGTGGGTGGGCCTCCTCCCACGAGGATGGAAATGAACCAAAGGCAGGCTATGCCACCAAGGATGAGGCAGCCGTCAGGGTGGGGCTAGAAAACTGAGTACATGGTGTGAGAGAGGAAGCAAACGAGGTGCAGGGGCTAAAGCAGTGGCTTCTGACATCACAAAAGGGTGGCACAATGGGAATGTCGAAGTAGGAAATACCACCTATAAGGGTACACAACTCTCAGGTGTTGATAACTACCTACTTCTCCCCAGCAAATGCCATGGAAGAACCTGTTTGGTGAACAGGTAGGAATGATGGACTCAATTAGGGAAAGTGGCTTAGAGGTGCAGGCAGCTGCAGCAGGACATCTACAGCCGTGTCCCAAGCACTCTGCAAAACAAACTACAAATAAAGTACTGCACATAGAACCATGGAACAAGGGGGGAATATGGGCGGAGATGGCACAATGATCCCCAGGGCCAATAAAGGGTGTTCAGGACATGCTCAAGAAGCAAAAGCAAGCTGACAAGGGAGTTTCTACACAATGAGCAACAGCCCTTTAGTGGACAAATCTGAGCAAACACAGGTGCTGACAGCAGCAGAGGATTGCCACAACTGCTTTGACTCAATTGATAGAGCATTAGTCTGTGGATTGAAGGATCCCGGATTCAATTCCGGTCACAAGCATGTACCTTGGTTGCGGGCACATACCCGGTAGGGTGTGTGCAAAAGGCAGCTGGTCATGTCTCTCCCTCATTGACGTTTCTAGCTCTATTCTCTCCATTCCTCTCTAAAATATCAAAATATATTTTACAAAAAAAATAAATAGAGAAGGGTTAGGGATTGGCGAGAATGCTAACTGCAATGATCTGGTGATGTGCATCTAAATCCAATTTGCAGACCTTGGTACTCCAATATCCATTGGCATAGACAGACAAAAATAGGCTGCACATCTGGTACAACACGCCCAGACTTGCAATAACCCTCACATATATGTAGATTTTCAATAACAGACATTGCAAGTGCAAGCATGAGCAGTCATGTCCATCAAATCATTGGGGAAAGAATGGATCATGACAGGAACGGGCACAATGAACCAATACCAATAGCCTCCTCTCTAATCAACAGGGGAAGATTTACACACCCTGGGCACTGCATGTAAAAACAGATCTCTTCAAATAACTACTTTGCCTTTAGCAGTCTTACAGGGGAGCCCTAACTTTGACAGGCACATTATAGTGGGGAGAGCTGTCCAAGAGGAGGGGGAATGGTGCAGGACAGCATGTAACAAGTTTGCTCAAACACCAGTGGTGGACATGCATGAGCCAGCATGCAAGAGAAATGAGATTCTGTGATGGGATGGAAATTTAGTTCTTTATGTGATGTCAACACCACAACAAGGTGGGGAAAGGGGCACTACTTTTCAGGTTGGTACAAAACACACAGATGGACACTGTTGACATGACAATAATAGGCTATAGCCATGATTCAGCAGCTGGACAGCAACAGCAGCTACCAATAAGGCCTGGGGAGTGCAGGGCTTTTATTCCCACAACGGAAGGCACCTGCACAGGACCAAATACACTTCCCAGGGCCTTGCAGCTTTGCAAGTTTGTGGGTGGACCTCCCCCCATGAGGATACAGGCCAGCCAACAGCAGGCTGATGCAGCTATAGCTGATAGGGCTGGTAAACTCGTGTGAGCAAACATGATGTGGGTGGGAGGGAGCAAAAGTAACTGCATGAAAAAAAAAGGATAATCTGGAATGGCTCAGTGGGTCACTGGCACACAACCAATGATAATATGAAACCAGGAAATGCCACCATATGCAAGGGCACACATCACCTTCAGGATGAGTAATTACTCAATGATCCCACCCAAGCAACCACCATGAAAACTTGCCATTGAAGAGACATGTGTGTGATGGATGGACTCAATTAGGGAAGGGGGGCAGTACAGCTGCAAGGAGGGCAGTGGTATCAGGGCATCCACAGCATTGAGGTACCTGGCCCTTATATGGCACTGCACAACATGCTCCATATAGTACACCATGCAGCTGTGAGAATCTTTTTTTATGGAGGTTGGTACAGCAAAACAAATGTGCAGCTTCCCTTGGCAGGCTATAATAAGTATTGGGATACCTTGCACTTGTTTGTAGGTAGGGGAGCTACTGAAACCACTATGCACGTGCGTGCGTACACACACACATTATATATAGCAACAGCCTTTTATTAACTTTTCCCACTCTTGACAGCAATACAGGTGCAGACAACACATGCTGCTGGTATCCAGCTATATACAACAGGAAGAAACTGCTGTAATTAGCTACTAGCACTGTTATAATAGTGTGACTAAAAATCCAACTACAAGTTCCCACATCACAGTGCAGACTGGAAAAATACCTGAGGGATGAAAATCTAACAAACAAAAGGCTTCCAAGAATAAACATAGGCAGCACTGACAGCTGATGACTGGGAAAATGACACGGGGGGGGGGGGGGAACAGTCTTTGGTCCAGCTAGGAAGGGAACCTGCAGCAAGAAGATACACTTCTCAGTATAAGAACACTTCTACAACTGCACATCAACACAAACGTGATGTACACACAGCCCCTGTGGGTACTGGACCCTGAGTCAGAACAATAGCCACTTTGACTCAGTGGTAGAGCATCAGTCTGCAAACTGAGGGGTCCTGGGTTCGATTCCAGTTGGGGCATGTACACTAGTTGCAGGCACATCCCCACTGCAGGGTGTTCAGGAAGCAGATGATCAATATCTCAAGTCTCTCATTGACATTTCTAGCTCTCTATCTCTCTCCCTCTCTGTAAAATATCAATATATATATATATATATATATATATATATATATACACACACACATATTTTTAAAAATAGCCACTCATTTCAAATTCAGGAGAAAGCTCAAACAGTATGGGGATGACAGAGGGAAACAGAAGAATCCAGCATGGAGATGCCAAACTACAGCTAATAATAATGGGAGACAGCAACTTCACAGACCATATACTAACACTTGGGACTGCCCGTACATCAATAAACTCAACAACCCAAGAGTGAAAGGACAATAGTAACACACAACAGACCAAAATACAAAATGGAACACCCATAAAGACTCATTGGGAACGGATATATCTGACCAATGTGAGCATAGGTGCAGCAAGGTAAAGAGATTATAGACAGGGTTTAAGATGGCACATTGCATAAAGAATGATATTGTAAGTGTTGTTTACAAATGCTATTATTGGTACTTTGTGAATGATATACAATCATTGGATCATAGCTACCAAATACAAGATAGAATGCTGCTAATAGTGGAAACGCATGGACAAGAGCAAAAGAGTCAGTCCATACATCAGGGTCTGCAGGGTTCATACAACAGAAGTACTTAACCCTATACAGGAGTTCCTCACACACCCATGCTGCATGGATGTAAGATGTGACACAGAAAACTATATCTATCTCCAAACACACTACTATAAGCAAACTAAAGCAGGTGAGGAGGGAGGCACAGGAAAGGAGCTGCAACAAATGGCGATTATACTGCACATCCTCCAAGGACCCAGGGGCTGCAGAAACAGGAAAGGAAAACACTGCCAAAGGTAAGAATACAACTGCACTGGCAGCACTAATTGTATTGGTGATGGTGCATGGGAAAACGGGAGAGGGGAGGATACTTTTTGGACATGCCATGGGCCACAGTTATTCCATCACACACCTTATGGCAGATGCCTGTGAACATGCACCCTGTGAGGATGCACATGCTCAAATGAGCAGTGAGGGTGCAATGCTTAATCATTTGATAACCAAAGATGGAAAGGGGGTAGCATACTCAGTAACTACATGCAACAAACTACTGGGATAAAATCTGCTAGAATGGAAATACAAATAAAACTGCACACAAAATCCCTAAAACCTAGCATACAAACTTTGAGCGATGACAAAAAAACTTAACTAGCATTTTATAACACTATACAAAAAATGCCTTTTTTCCCCCTCAGTAATAGGGAGACCACAGAGGAACAAGATAAGGACAGTACATAACACCACCAAGAAACTAAAAACATACCATCTTTCACTTCCTATTCCCTCTTTCTACATTCTTTCACAAAAATGTGACACATTAACTGAGATGATGAGGGCAAATAGGCTCTCAAGGAAACAGTGAGGGGGGGTGCAGCACAGGCATGGTAACTGTGCAGTGATGTGAATAAAGGATGTTATGTATAGACAGAGTAAAATGTTAACTGACATTCTCAACAAAACCTGTACTGCCTACTGAATGAAACAATAACAAATAACAAGCAAATAAACCTCAATGACTATGAAATCATTTCCTATCCTCTTTTACATACCACCTCTTTATATGTCACTACCAGCTATAATCACACTGAGGGTGTGTGTGCAGGAGGCAGCTGGTCGATGTTTCTCTCTCATCGACATTTCTAGCTCTCTATCTCTCTCCCTTCCTCTCTGTAAAATATCAATAAAAATATATATTTAAAAAAAAGGTGCTATGTGCATTCATTCCTAGAAACACCAAACATATGTGCTTCTTCTATACCAACATCCACAATCAAAAAATTCTCAGCCAAAACCGCTTTGGCTCACTGCAATATAAGCCAAAACACGTTTGGCTGCCTCAGTGGATGCAGCATCAGCCTGCAAACTCAACAGTCCCACGGTCCATTCCACTCAAGGCCATGTACCTTCCTCCTTACAAGCAGGCAGCTAAGCAATATTCCTCTCCTGTGTGTGCCTGTTTCAAACTATCTCTCTCCCATTATCACTGTAAAAAACACATTAAATATACTTTACATACACAGGGGGGAAAACCAGCTGGGACTGATGTCATGGCACCCAAAGATAAGGGGCGTAAAAAAACCCACACACAACCACATACAATCCCCACTCTGTACAACACATGGCTTGTAGCACCCTGGAAACCACAACTATTCCAATCTCTCTCTCTCTCTCTCTCTCTCTCTCTCTCTCTCTCTCTCTCTCAATGACCAGGCCTCCCTCTTGCTCTCAGCCATCCAAAATGGACAAGGACCCTTTTCAGACTTCTTGCACAAACCAAACCAAGTGAAACACCTTCACCGATTCTTAATCACAAACACACACATCCACACAAACCAAAAGGGCATTGGACTCACAACACACACTCGCTAAAACAACCTTTGGATAAACACGCAACACACCAGCATGGCATCCCTTTCCACTGCTTCTCACCATTCACTGAGATTCCGGCATAACATGCACGGAAGAGACAAACAAACAAACAAGAACACAAGGACCTCACTAGCCTACAAAAAAACACACCACAACAACAACCACACGACACTTCACACACAACACAAACCCACGACGCAGAGCGCACAAAACACACAAATGAACCCTCACAGAAATGCAGAAAAAAAAACACCTCAGGGCTGGCCCTGCACACCCGCAACCACCTACACGCGCCCAATAATACGAACCCATCCACAACGGTTCCTTCACACACATACACACAGCCCAGGGCGAGGAAGAAGACAGGACGATCTTCGGGGACAAACGACCAATGTGCAGGGACAAACAGAGCAAGGCTTAACCATCCATTCCATCAGCAAAACACCACCACACGCCTCAGCCTGCATGCCTGCATGGCTCCGGCTCCCAAAGACCGCAGTCACTGCCTTATAAAGAACTTTTGGCGCCAATTTCAGGGCTGGGTGGAGACTTCTTCCTGCATATCTGGACAGAGCAGAGACAATGCAATGGGATCAATGCAAGGGACAAGTATTCCTCACAAGAGACTAGCCACAAGGAAAACAAAGAAAAGCCACTTTCCCGGAGAAGAGGAGCAACTCCGGGACACAATCAAACATAACACAAAACGCTGAAAATTACACACTCACACTTCCAAAAGGACCCACTCACCTACACTTCACATACGCAGCTGCTGACCATCAACACACCACCATTTCACAAGGAACCCAACACACAAGCCAACACAACACAAACACACAGGAACTTAAGGGGAGACACTGGCAGCTTCCAATATCAAAACCTTACAAATGCAAGCATACGATAAAACAGACATGTCTATTCACATAGCAATCATAACTAATATCTCTCACATCAGCGTTGCCTCTACCCATCTCTCTCCATCTCTCTCTCTCTCTCTCTCTCTCTCTCTCTACCTACCAAAACCTCACTCATTTAGACGCTTCCTATGACTCAATGGAAAAAATAAAAAGACATACTCACTCATTACAAACACAATGCTACCGAATCCCTACTTGAAACACAAACAAAATAAAATCAAAACACAGGCAGGGAGGGGAACAAAAAAATACCACAATCAATACCCACCTCACCTCAAAAAGTAAACAAATGCAACCTAAAAAAACATCATGTCCAATAACAGGCTGTGCAAACTACCTAACATGCTCTCACACTGTATATCTAACCATTCACACAAGCAAACTCAGCAAGATGATTGAAAAATCACACTATCGAGTCACACAATCAAAAACGCACTACTGCCTCTTCTCGCTTGCCCACTTTGCTGAAACATCTGTGAACGAAAACAGCCACTTGCTGACCTGATGAGCTCAGGGAAGGCCTGCATGGCAGTCTTGCAGACTGAGAGACCTGAAGTAACCACAAAGGATGGTTTGAAAATTAAATATCTTACTTCCAACAGGTTATAGTGGGCAGTCATTTTCTAGGCCAATGTTTCCCAGACAAAGATCACCTTCATCTTTACTGAGCCCATCTGCCTTCCTGCCTCTAAGATAACTTATCTGTGAGATGTCTGAGTAACTTGTAACTTCCCTTTTCTCTGGAGCCCCTGGGGTACAACCAAATATGTTGGCCGCCAGGACAGATGCCTCAAATTCCTTCGTTATCATGTTAATTGTTCCTGCACTCACCTAAGTAAACATCCATCATTTTACTTTTTATCCAATCCCAGGGCTTTCCCACCGGCTTGCTTTCTCCCGCCTCCTTACTCCGTCACCAATGAATTTCATGTAACCCACCTATGTCCCTCCTTTGATTGCAATGTATAAATACAGAAATGTAACCCGCCATTCTTCGGAGCATTATCTCAATCCGTTGAGGTTCTGCTTCCCGGCAATTGTCGACAGTTTGGCTCAAATAAACTCACAAAAATTCTTTACAGGTTTCAATGTTTTTTTTCGTTAACACATCCCTTAACACCACCCACCTCGTTCAGGGCCCACTCACAGTCCGCTTTCTCAACAACAACGCACACAAGAATGACTACACTAGAAAACACCACCACTATCTCAACTACACAATCACTTAATCACTACGACCATTCACAGCCATCAAAGAGGCCCACCTCTTTTCACATTTTATTACCAGGGACAACGTTTCATTTCCGATGCTGTGACACAGGAAATCTTACCACAAATCCTGCCTGCCTGCCTGCCTGCCTGCCTGCAAGCCTGCCTGCTTACTTGCTGGCCTCAAAATATAAACCACACACACCTTCAGCAAAATAAACTCACAACCTACATAGGCTCTTACATTCTTCACTTCGCCGTACAAGACAAAAATCAACGCCAATACAAACTCTCGAGCAGAACAAAATTCACCACAATCACACCCTACCCTCCTGGGGCCCCTCCGACCTTCACACAAGCCTGACACAAAATAGCTTCATCAAAGTTCCCTTTCGTGGACAAACACAATAATGACAATTCCAACAAACACGTCCACGAAGAGCCTCACTCGCATTCCCACCCATCCCACCTCACCTACACAAACACTACCACCGACACATACTGCACCGACGCCACCCAGCAACCTTCCGGTTCCTTCCAAAATCAACACAAAACATTCACATCTTGCTTCCCTCCTCCTACACCTGCTTAAAACGCCTCAACCACACACACGTGGCATACCACAACACACAACGCAAACCTTCCTCCACACTCCTTCACGACCAACAACACAACACAATGCAAAACACTAGCCACACACGCCTCCAGAAAAACGATGGGACCCACGGGATGCACGGATCGATCCACACCCACAAGGCCTAGCCCTAGGAGACCTCCTCCCCATTTCAGAAGCCCTATTAGCATGCAAACATCAACAACTTACAGCCTTGAAAACAGCACCAACCCTTTAGCATTTAGCCTCACTCTGCTTTAGTCACCATGGCCCATACGATGATGCTCCCTTTCCGGATGGACCTGGGGAGGGAAACCCAGCGCTTGCACATCAACACCCTCCACACACACACTTATGCGAAAAATACACAAACTACCCTGCAGAAACAAAAAAAAAAAATGGACCATTTTGCCTTCTACTTTCAAAGACACTGCATCCCGATAAACTAAAAACCACAGGGACAACACAACCACAGACATCAGAACTTACGGGACGGAACTCATGGCCTCAACAGATTATATAAAAAAAACATCAACAACAAAAACCGGTTTGGCTCAGTGGTAGAGGGTCGGTCTGCGCACTGAAGGGTCCTGGGTTCGATTCCGGTCGGGCATGTACATTCCTTGCATGAATATCCCCAGTGTGGGGGTGTGCAGGAGGCAGATGGTCAATGTTTCTCTCTCATAGACGTTTCTAGCTCTCTATCTCTCTCCCTTCCTCTCTGTAAAATACCAATTTTTAAAAAACCCACATAAACAATAAAAAAGGCAATAAAGCCGACAGCGGTTTGGTTCAGTGGATGGAGTGTCAGTCTCTGGAGTGAAGGATCCCAGGTTCAATTCCGGTCAGGGGCATGGACAGTGCTTATGGGAACATCCAAGGAAGGGGGTATGCAGGACGTACCTGGTCCATCTTTCTCTCTCATGAATGTTTCTAGCTCTCTGTCCCTTTCTCTCACTTCTTCTATGGAAAAACAAAAAACAAAATATTTTTAAAATAAAATTAAAATATGAACATTTTAACACAACACCAGGGTTCTCTCAGACACAGGACCATCCAACATGACAAATGCTTCCACTCACTAACGTACAGGACATCCAGGACACCACCTGACCAATCACACTGCAAAGGACATACAAAACACTTAAAAATTAAAAATGGCAAAAACACTGAACACTGCCTCACAACTCACAAATACCTCCACCTGCTCACCAAACCAGCTCACCTCATGGCCCCCTCACAGCCACCCATGGCTTGCCTCACTGCTCACAACAACACAACGCTTGCGTGCTCGCACTTACTAAACAGCACCACATGAACGTGGACTCCACCCTCACCACCAAGCTGTTCAAGGTGCAGGCAATCCTGTCAAACGTAAAAAAAAACACACACTAACATTTGCCTTTCTTCAAATTTAGAAATTACACATGCTGACAAGCAACACAACGCAGGGTGCTTGACACATACATCCTCATGGACGTATAATGACCACCTACCTAGCAAAGCCACTTAACACACAAGCACAAACCAACAAACTTCATTCACACTTTCAACTTCTGCACCTACTCACTCAATGCCAATCGATCTCCTCGGCTTCTGCTCCACAGACAACGAAAATTGTCTGACCTTACAATCTCAATCTGGAACTTCACCTAACGACACTATTGCTGAAGCAACTCACTCACTGCACAAGCCGCAATATCACGCTCAAAAGTCAAACACCACTTTTCACATAAACATCCTTGGCACATCACTCAACCACCTTCTTCTTTCACCTCACTCACAAATCCTCTTAACCGTGGGAGGACACCGCACACTCGTTTGACCCATACCAGCCTCTCACCTACAACCAACCCCACATCGCTTCTGCACTCAAGAAGACAATAAATGAATGAATGAATGAATGAATAAATAAATGACAACCCTCTTATACCTTGCTTGAAATAACAATAATCCCTGCCAAGCAACACTTGCACAACAAAAAAATCCACACACATAAAAACCTCTACTACAACACAATCTAACAACAACTACGACCTCCTCACAACACAATCATGCTGCAAAGTAAACACAAAACAAGAATACAAAAAAAAAACGCAACCACAAGAAAAACAACAAAACATCTCAACCACCTCCACAAGGAACATGCACACTCAGGGAAAACGGGATTCCAACGAAAGTCACCTCACGGCAATGGCAACCACACCAATGAACGTCACAAACAAACACCACAAACATGCACCTTCTCCACAAAAAACATCATCTTGCTCACAACAAACCTACGCCACTTCCTACCCTTTCAAAGAAAAAAATAAACGCATTTATTGCTTCAAAATCATAACTACCAAGGACTTGGGACTGTCCTGCTGCCCATTCAACACTCCCATTATCAACAAAAATCCCTCAGGCTTCCTCCGGATTCACCCATGCTTACACTCATGGAAAACTAAATCAAGCACAAATCTCAAAACAATTTCTCGCATTTTGTTTTTTTAGATACATATTACTGATTTTTTTTTTTTTTTTACAGACAAGAAGGGACAGGGATAGAGTAAGAAACAGCGATGACAGACAAACATCAATCACCTGCTTCATGCAAGTCACAACACTGGGGATGTGCCCAAAACCAACGTACATGCCATTCACTGGGATCCAACCTAGGACCTTTCAATACGCAGGCCGACACTCTAGCCACTCGCCCAAACCAGTTTCAAAAAATTCTGACTTTACAGGAGTCCAGAGGATAAATCATAAACACAGGACATCGTACACACATTCTGGGATTCAGGATCCTCATCAACATTCTTGACACACTTTTACCATCTCACTGCCTTGGCACAACAGCCTCAAGGAGCAACACCTCCTTTCCTGGACAAGCAACATAGAAACAGGAACAAAAGTTTTTTAAATGAAACACACAAACAAGGAAATGATCAAACTTGCCCCTTAAACACAACCGTGGACCCGCAGGGACGACGGCGGCACTGCCACTGGAAGGAGAACCACAACACTCGCTCCACTGCACGGAAAAACATTCACGTTCTTCACATCACAATGCAATCTTCTTCGCAAGGAATCACAATCTACAATTACGCCTCTTACACATCACACATCACACTATTTATTTCAGTGACAATTAAAATAAAAAATTAACCCTCCTCGCAACTGCCTCACAACAACATTTAGGGACACTCAGCTTGCTTCCAACGCACTTGGCTGGACGCAACCACAACCTCCACACACACAGAATAAACTGCACAGGGTCACCACGTGCCTCACGGGACGTCACAAATAACAACACACCTTGGCCCTGAAGGCACCTCACCTGGGGGGGGGCGGGGGGGGATCAAAGGATAACCCCTTGACAACATCGGACCCTCACATCACACGAAAATATCTCCAGCAAAACAACACACAAACATGTCTCATCGGCGACGACGTGGCGACACCTGCTGACCAACAAAGGAAACTCTTTGACAAGAGACACCTCCCAGGACCATGTCATTTGTGAACACTAGGCGACACCTGCTGACCAACGCGGGAAACGCCTTCACAGCGAGACAACTATCAGAACCGTGGACAGACACCATGGCTTGCACAGAGGTTCCTGGGAACAAGTTGAGCAGAGGACTCTCTCTCTCTCTCTCTCTCTCTCTCTCTCTCTCTCTCTCTCTCTCTCTCTCTCTCTCCCACACACACACACACACACACACACACACTCTCTCTCTCTCTCTCTCTCTTTATCTCTCTGCTATCCTACATCATTCAATTACAACAAACATACCTTCAATAACAGGAGATATTGCATTCACTGCATTTAAAAATTAGTGCTTTAATAACAAAATATTCACACACAGACTGCAACAAAATAAACTAAAAGAAAAACATTCACGTATCATCGCTTCTCTTGCTGCAGCACTTCATATCAAACAATTACTCATTTAGAACTTTCAAAGTCACACACACCATTCACAACATTCAACAACCATCAAGTTCCCACATTTCACACTAGGAAAACCACACATCAAGCCCAATTTACAAAATCACTAATTCAACGGAAAGAACTAGGAATCACACGTGCTGCAAACACCACAAGAACACCTTCACTCAACGCTCCTGACACAGCAAGCCCTGCGATGGCACATCTTAAACACTCAATAGCACCACCATCCCGCTGATGCTCACTCATCACACCATCAACTTACAACTTGCACAGCCCAGCACTCTACACTTCACTTCAAAAAGAACGCGGGGGGAGGGACAACATCTCGCTCAGGGTGCCACTCAGTCATCTCACAGGGAACTGCCATACAACACCCAAAGGAGAAACCCTTGGCAGCCATCACACACAAGGGCTGCACAACCCACAACACTCACGAATGGCAATTCTCCATCATCAGGGATCCCACAGCAGCAGTCATCCATCCATCCATCCATCCATCCATCCATCCATCAACATTCTCCCTTCTCTCTCTTCCTTAACAAAATAAGAAAATAACTTTAGAATACATTTTAAACAACAATATGTTACAACAACAAATACTCAACACAATCTTTTGCTAACACATTTGCATGGAAAAAAGGCATGTGTCCACCTTGAACAACACTCACAAATAACACACTCCACGCTAAGGAATACCTCTATATCGGCTGTCTTTTTAAAAATATATATATATTTTATTGATATTTTACAGAGAGGAAGGGAGAGAGATAGAGAGCTAGAAATGTCGATGAGAGAGAAACATCGACCAGCTGCCTCCTGCACACACCCCATCAGGGATGTGCCCGCAACCATTGTACATGCCCTTGACCGGAATCGAACCCGGGACCCCTCAGTCCGCAGACCGACACTCCACCACTGAGCCAAACTGGTTTCAGCTATATTGGCTGTTTTTAAGGTACACATGGCACCATCAAGGACAGCAGTGCCTTCTTCCCAAAACAAAATGAAAAGAAATAGATACAGAAAGAACTGCCTCCACAATATAGACCTCCAGCTCCATGGCTGCCTGCCTCATTCACTCATCACCACCTACAATGGACTGCCTGCCTCCCTCAACCACACCGCCCTCCAGGGAAACCCATGCCTCCCTCACAAATAAACGCCTCTCCAGGACCATCTCTACAACATCTTCTCAATACCACCACTCCATCCACTGCCTGCTCCACAATGGAGGCCTACGGGAACTCATGGCCTCACCAAAGCCCACCTCTGGGGGAACAGCTCACTTCCTCAACGCAACCAAAAACTATGCTGGTGCAACAATCCACAAAGCAGCCCTTGGCGGGCCGGGGCAGAAAACACCTCACAAATGCACACCTGCCACTTCACTCCATTCACAGAACCAATCATTGCACCCCTCCACAGCACCCATGATTGTCTACCTTCCTTTTACACCTTTTTTTTCTACACACATCTTGCCGGACCGAACGTTTCAGCACCAAGAACACAAGCACAATGTCTCATTACTACAGGGCCCACAAAACGCCAGCAGAGGATCGCTTGCATGCACCAAAAAAATCACACACGTTGCACCTTTCCTCAACCAAACATACTCTCTACGTGGTAAAACTCTACCAAATACAAAAACAAAAAATAACAACTTCCATCGGTCGCAATCATGGCAATTAACACATAGGGCACTCCTCACCTTTATGTCCATCCCTCATAGTCACAAAAGCCTGCCTACAAAATACACAGCCTGGTGCCTTCACAACAACACTTCTCCCACTCTCACTTGCACTAATTCTCAAATTCACGCACTCTTGCCTGTGTGTCTGCTTCATACTCACACAAACACATTTGCTTCTTTCAGCTAAAACACAAACTTCAGGACAGGCATGACAAAGCACCACACACATACAAATATCCACATCAGGGACACGCACCCACCATTCCTTGCCTCACCTACTCGCAGGGGATCAAGCACAAAACAAACAAACAAAAAAAATAAGAGCAGCGCCACAAAGACCAATCTCGCTTCCTTCCTTTCCAAACAACTGCAAAAGGACCCAGGATGGCATGCTCACCTGTTTCTTGCCATGTGTGCACACAACTTTTACAGTGACATACTCGGAACATTCACGAACCCAATTATCACTACCAATAAGGAACAAAACTTGGTCATGGAGGCAATGAAATAGGACATCTTTTGGGGAAAGAACAGCAACAGGACCACATGCCAAACATTACCCACAACACTTCACTGGGCACCGATACACAAAGGCACTTAACAAGTTCATAAAAAGGATCCAGAATACAAATGGTTCACACATCAAACACATCACTGGAGCCTAAGATTTACTACTCAAGTAACAAATATATACAATACATTCGACATCACTTTCCAACCCACTGCTGTGCAAATGCACGTCCAAAGACCTCTTGTGTCTTGCACGGAGTCACCATCAAGTACGTGGTGTGTGTGAAAAGGAAATACTGGGTTCTGAGGTCCTCAACCAATCAAAACGTACCTAGAACAAAATACGGGGCACCACCGTGGTGGACACAGATTCACAGAACTCATCTCTCCAGGTCACTGCAGCTTCCATTGCCTATCGGTCCCTCTGTCTATTTGGCCTTTAACAAGTATGTCCCTCAAACAAGGACACCACAGCACTCTGCTCACATCTTCTCACAATGGCTGACTCCGGGAACAGCGCTGCAGGAGCTACAGGGGAGGACGTGAGGGACCCTCCTCTGTCCATTCCCCACATCTCTCACACCTCACTTGCCCCCTGATCATCCCGGCCTCGCCAACAAAGATTCACCACTTACATACTGGCTTAGGACACCCTGCAGGAAACTCCCCACATTGGGCTCCTTGTGTTTTCTCAGCACATTAGCAGCTCAGGAACACTCGAGCATTTTATTCTTAGTGGGTTTTTTAATAGATTTCATTGATTTTTTTTTCCGAGAGGAAGGGAGACAGACTGCTACAAACATCCAGGACAGAGAAACATCCAGCAGCTGACCCCTGCACACACACCCCTCCCCCCAGTGGGGATGTGCCCTCAAACAACACACATGCCCTTCACCCACATCAAACCTGGGACCCCTCAGTCCAAATGCCAACGCTTTAGCCAATTAGCCAAACCAGTTATGGGTCAACATTTTATTTTAATGTTCTACAAATATCGTGTTCAATAACATCAGCAGAGCTCAAGGCTCTGCTCATGATGGTGCCTTTCTTGAGGGGGGAGGCTGCTCTTTCAAACACTACACACCTTTTCCTTCTTTCTACTTTTTTCTTATGTACATTTTAGTTGATTCTTACCAGAGAATATGTTTTTACCATTGATTTTTTAAAAATATATTTCATTGATATTTTACAGAGAGGAAGGGAGAGAAATAGAGAGCTAGAAACGTCGATGAGAGAGAAACATCAACCAGCTGCCTCCTGCACCCCCCCCCCCGGGGATGTGCCCACAACCAATGTACATGCCCTTGACCGGAATTGAACCTGGGACCCCTCAGTCCGCAGACCGACGCTCTATCCACTGAGCCAAACCGGTTTCGGCACCATTGATTTTTTTAAGAAAGGGAGGGAGGGAACAAACAAGCAGAAATGAATGGACACCACACCATGGCTCACAATGAAACCTGCATCTAGGAAGTTTTCTACACCAGGAATCCCAACAGTGAGCAGCCAAAATTCTAAAAATCTAACCAATGAGCAACACCAGCCAGAGCCAATTCTTTCTACTTTGTGGGGAATGTTTCTCTTTTCTGCGTCCATATCCATCACGGAAAAGGAAACAGTCAGTTTCCTGAGTGGAGGAGCTGGGGATTAAGAAATTAAAGAAAGCGCCGAAACCGGTTTGGCTCAGTGGTAGAGCGTCGGTCTGCGGACTGGAGGGTCCCGGGTTCGATTCCGGTCGGGGGCATGTACCTTGGTTGCGGGCACATCCCCCGTGGGGGGTGTGCAAGAGGCAGCTGGTCGATGTTTCTCTCTCATTGATGTTTCTAGCTCTCTCCCTTCCTCTCTAAAATATCAATAAAATAATTAAAAAAAAAAAAAGAAATTAAAGAAAGCCAAAACCAGTTTGGCTCAGTGGATACAACATCGGTCTGCGGACTGAAAGGTCCCGAGTTCAATTCCGGTCAAGAGCATGTACCTTGGTTGCAAGCACATCCCCAGTAGGGGGTGTGCAAGAGGCAGCTGGTCGATGACTCTCTCTCATCAATGTTTCTAACTCTCTATCCCTCTCTCTTCCTCTCTGTAAAAAAAATTATATATATATATATAAAATAAATTAAGGAAAGAGACCAGAGGCAGAAATAGATTCATAGAGCTGACAGCTATGTGAGTGGGCGTCATTCTCTCTGATGGTGAGGCAGCAAGCACTGAGCCTTGCAGCAGGTTTATTTTTATACCCCAAAATACCAGGAAGTAACACCAAAACTTGGGATCAAAGGAGCTTATTTGCATTCTTAACTAAGCCCTATCATTACTAGATTTACATATCTAGACCCTCCACTACTGACACCTGAACAAAGATAAATCAGAAACTGAATAACACCCCCCTTCTGGGGGGGGGGGGGGTAACCAGTGACACAGACTATCACAGTGCCTCAGGCTCAGCTGACAATTTAGACAATGTCCATGTGCCTTCCCAGGAGGCCCTCTACACCACTTAGCACAGGACAGCAGATATCCCTCTTTCTTCTAGCAAAAGACAGCTGATCCAAGATGATCATTCATCATTGATCTTGCTCACTCCCTGTCTCTTACTTTAGCAAATAATAAATATCCTATCAAATAAAAGAATAACATGAAAATTGACCATCACTCCAAGACACAAGATGATCATGCTCCCCATGTAGACACAAGATAGCCGCCACAACATGGTTAGCAAAGGAGAGAAGTTGTGGATAGTTAGGGGTGACCAGTCCAGCAGAAGAGGGCAGTTAGAGGTGACCATGACAGCAGAGGAGGGCAGTTGGGAGAGACCAGGACAACAAGGGAGGGCAGTTGGAGGGACCCAGGCCTGCAAGGGAGGGCAGTTGGGGGGGAACCAGGCCTACAGGGAATTGCAGTTCGGATTTGGCCTAAACAGGCGGTCACACATCCATCAAGGGATCCCACATTGCAAAGGGTGCAGGCTGGGCTGAGGGACACCCCTCCCTGTGCACAAATTTTGTGCAACAGACGTTTAGTATATATTTATTTTAAAAATATGTTTCAACACAAAATTTGATGGTGAATCCTTTCCCCCCTGGTATTAACCCGTTCCACGATAACCCTGCATCTACACATACCATGAACAAAGGCAACCCATAGGATACGGCGGCATCAGGAAAGAACACCTGTCCACCAATGGCTGCCTTGTCAACGGCGGCCTCCCTGAGTCACACGCCTTCAAGAATGGCAGCCTCTACAGTACGGACTCACAGAGGGGACGCACACCTTCACAACGGAAGGGCACCACCCAAGCCTTCCTTTGCACAGGTCGGCTGGGAGGGGGTGTAAAATCCACACCAGTGACTTCAATCCACCCAGGGAAGAAATGGTTCCCGCCCTGGACACACTCCATGACTGGGAGGGTTTTTCTTTCTTTTGGATTTTTGTTCATTACTTTGTTTCTATTTTGGTACAATTATTCCTTCTGTAAGCTGCAATTTCAGCAACATGGACACAATCACAAGGTGTTATTCTTGGAATGGCCACAACGATAACATGGTAACTAGGAACCAGGAACCTGGGAAACAGGAACCTGGGAACTACTCATCTGCTAACAGGTAAACCAATAACTAATGAACTGGTAAATAATCAACTAATAACTATTAACCTGACAACTAGTGATCTGACAAACGTTATCTAGTTGCCAGGAAACTAGTGACAAGAAGCATGTACCCTGATAACCACCAACCAATATCCTATTAACTTATAAAATAAATAACTAAGAACCTTAGTAAAAGAGAACTACACCAGACCTGCAGCAATAGTGGATAATGGCAGAATCTCACAATGACACTGCTTCTCCCAATACTACTGCACCTCGCTGGACCAACTACATGCCTTAAGAATAGTGACATCCAACCAAAACCGGTTTGGCTCAGTGGTAGAGCGTCAGTCTTCGGACTGAAGGGTCCCAGGTTCGATTCCGGTCAGGGGCATGTACATTGGTTGCGGGCACATCCCCAGTGGGGGGTGTGCATGAGGCACCTGATCGATGTTTCTAGCTCTCTGTCCCTCTCCCTTCCTCTCTGTAAAAATCAATAAAATACACTAAAAAAAAAAATAGTGACGTCCAATGAATGACAGGCCTGAACAATGGTGGCCTACATCGTACCCACTGCTGCAGCCCCAGCGGGCTCTATATGTCTGCCTGCATGGAAAATGGCAGCCTCCAACCCCCTGGCTGCCTAAAGACAGGATGCCTACACGTAACAGCCTGCCAGGGTAAAGGTCCCGAGCTCTGTACTATGAACAACTTTTGTGTTTATTTGTTTTTAATACATTATTGATCTCAGAGGAGAAGGGAGAGTATGAGAGAGAGAAATACCAATGTTACAGAAAACCATCAATCGACTGACCCTACACGTCCCATTCTGGGGAAGGAGCCCACAACCCAGGCAGTGCCCAATCTGCAAATGGAAACAAACGACCTCCTGGTTCATAGATCGAACCTCAACCATTCAGACACACTGGCCGGAAGGCATGAGGTGGCTTTAATGGTCTCCTCTTCAGTCAAAGCTACAAACAACACAGACAAAAGAAATGTTTACTTGGAAGTCGGAGGTGAACTTACCAGGCTCTCGAGGCTGCTGGGCATACAGGAGGGACTCTTCACTCGAACCCTCGCCCTCAGCCTGTGACCTTGCAGCCAAGATCAGGGGGCCCAAGGACAGGGTCCTCCCAAGACACTAATTCCTCTGCCTCCTGAAGAGCCCCCTCCCAGGCCTCCTAACACTGCCCCTTGCCTGTCAGGCCATACCCACCAGCAGCCCTGCAAGCTGGCACAGCCGCCACTGCGTTTCCCTTAACAACAACGACAAAATTCTTCTTGAAATTGATTTCAGGGCGGGAGAAGAATATAAAGAGAAACATCCATGATGAGAATCACTGACCGGCTGCCTCCTGCACAACCACACTGGAGATAGAGCTTCAATCTACGAATGGGACCCTAGATCTCCCGGTTCCTAGGTCAAAGCTCAACCACTAAGCACCACTGCCTGGGCACACACACGTGTAATCGCTGTGCCCGAGAGAGAAAGACTCCTTGGCTGTGGACTGTTAACTCTGTTAATTTAGGGTTAACACCGCATTAACTTAGGGTTAACACTCCATTTGCTCTGAGTGTGTCATGGATTGGATCCACCCCTACAGAGGGGGTCACCCCAGCTCCCCATTTCTTGCGGTTCCAAGTTTCAGGGCACCTTGCCTCCATCCCCGGTTCTGGTTGCATTCTTGGGGATGTCTCTAGAGCTTGGAGGGTCCCTGATTCTAGATATTTGTATCCGCTGGTTCAGCAGAGTGTTAACAGTCTGTAACAGGTTCCAGGAGGAGGCCTGGGAGAGGTGAAGACTCCATGCAAAGGGCGCCTCTCACGGGAAGGGGTATCAGCAGGGTCTCTGGCCGCCTGCAAAGCGCATTCCTGGGACAACAGGTAACATGGGAATCCTGTCAGAGGATTAGACAGCACAGACAAATCAGCATAAACTTCCTGATACTGGTGGTGGTGCAGGAGAAGGCCATGGTTTATAGAAAATTGACATGAAGTATTTAACAGAAAAAAATAGAATATTTGGGGGTCATAGGGTATCACACGGGTCATTTCAGATTGCTCGTGAAGAGAGGTCTCTATACTAGTCACTTTACTGTAGTTTTGCTTTTAGATGACTTAAAAAAAAAAAGTTTAAAGCACGCAATTCCAAAGATGTCCACAAGGCGGCGTGCTCAGCCCACAAAACTAGTTTCACCAGTAGTACTTGTTAATGATGGGGATTTTTTTCCCCATAGATGAAATGATCGGTAATGAACTAAAAGCTATTTAATTTTTTTTGCATTAAACTCGACGTTTTTAGGCATAAAACTATCTATGATGTTAACACCTTCAGAAAATTGGACACAAAGACTTTAAGCTTATTTATTCAAAATTGCATACATACCACCTCACAAACATATCAACATATGTGTGCTGATATTTGCCATTCCTCTTGCTAGGCTTAAAGAAAGGTTTTATGTTTATTTACGTTTTAATATGTTATTGATTGAAGAGGCGAGAAACACCAATGGTTAGAACAAACCATCAATCTGCAGCCCCCTGCACGCCCCACTCTCGGAATGGAGCCCACAGCCCAGGCATGTGCCCTGACTGGAATATGTTATTGATTGAAGAGGCGAGAAACACCAATGGTTAGAACAAACCATCAATCTGCAGCCCCCTGCACGCCCCACTCTCGGAATGGAGCCCACAGCCCAGGCATGTGCCCTGACTGGGAATGGAACCGCTCTACCTCTTGGTTCATAGGTCGAAGCTCAACCACTGAGCCACACTGCTGGGGCACAGCCAGGTGGAATCGCTGTGCCCAGGAGAGAAAGACTCCTTGGCTGTGGGCTGTTCACTCTGTTAACTCAGGGTTAACACCGCATTAACTTGGGGTTCACACTGCATTTGCTTGGGTTGCATGGGTTTGATCCACCCCTGAGGAGGGGGTCGCCCTAGCTCCCCATCTCTTGCGGTTTGGAGGTCCGAGGCGCCTTGGCTCCGTCCCCGGGTCTGGTTGTGTTCCGGGGGGCGTCTATGGAGCCTACAGAGTCCCTGATTCCAGACATTTGTATCCGGCGATTCTGCAAAGTGTTAAAACACTCGAATCTGTAAAAGGTTCCAGGAGGAGGACCGGGAGAGGTGAAGACTCAATGCAAAGGGCGCCTCTCACGGGAAGGGGATGTCAGCGGGGTCTCTGGCCACCTGCCAAGGGCATTCCTGGCACAACAGGCAACATTGCAATCTCGTCAGAGCACTGAACGGCAGACACGCATCAACGTGAACACCCCGATGCTGATGGTTGTGCAGGAGAAGGCCCTGGTTTATAGGAAATTGCCCCTGGTATTCAGGCGGAAAAAAATAATATTTGCGGGGTCACAGGGTATCACATGGGAGATTTCAGATTGCTCGTGAAGAGACATCTCTGTGATAGGCTTGTCACTTTACTGTAGTTTTGCTTTGGGATGGCTTAAAAATAAAAAAGTTTAAACAAACGACGCAATTACAGAGATGTCCACAAGGCAGCGACCTAAGAACACAAAAGTGGTTTTACCAGCTATTTTGGTTAATGATGGGGATTTTTTTTCCCCATAGATGGAGTTACTAGAAATGAACTAGAACTTCCCGCAAATGCTCTTCTTTTTGGCATTAAACTCGACATTATGAGGCGTTAAAATATCTATGATGTTAACACCTTCAGAAAATATGACATGAAGTTTTGAAGATTGTTTATTCAAAATAGCATAGATATCAAATCGCATGCATATCACCATATGTTTACTGGGGTGTAAGATAGTTGTTTTTTAAAAAATATATTTTTATAGATTTTTTACAGAGAGGAAGGAAGAGGGTTAGAGAGTTGGGAACATCGATGAGAGAGAAACATCGATCAGCTGCCTACTGCACACCCTCTACTGGGGATGTACCCACAACCAAGGTACATGCCCTTGATCGGAATCGAACCTGGGATCCTTCAGTCCTCAGGCTGACGCTCTATCCACTGAGCCAAACCAGTTTTTGGCAGGAAGTTGTTGTTTTTTTGTCTTTAATATGTTATGGATCTCAGAGGGGAAGGGAGAAGGAGAGAGAGAGAAAAAAACACCAATGATTAGAGAAAACCTTCCATCGGCTGCCTCCTGCATGCCCCCTCTGGGGATGGAGCCCATCACCTGGCATGTGCCCTGACGGGGAACGGAACCACTCTACCTCCTGGTTCATAGGTGGAAGCTCAACCACAGAGCCACTCCGGCCAGAGGGCATCAGTGGTTTGAATGGTCTTCTCTGCATTCAAAGCTCCAAACAACAGAGACAAAAAGAACATTTGCTTGAGAAAAGGAGGTGAACTGATCAGGCACTGGAAGCTCTGGTTGACAGATGGCAAGGGCTTCAAAGGAGAAACCTCTGGGTTTGGATAAAAAGTAGAGAGACACAGCACTGAGACTGAGCCTGAATTTGGGAAACTGAATAGAGACTCCATAATGAGGTATCAAGCCTTGGGCAGTGTTTCTCAGTGGTTAGAGCATATGCACGGGCATGAGAGTCTCAGGTTCCATTCCCGGTCAAGGGCACGTGCCTGGGTAGCAGGTTTGATCCCAGCCCCAGTTGGGACACATGCAAGAAGCAACCAAATCAATGTGTCTCTCTTATCAGTGCTTCTCCTCCACCTTCCTCCTTTCGATTCCCTTTAAAAATAATTGGCAAAAATATCCTTGAGTAAGGATTAAGAAAATATATTAGTAACAATGTATGAATATTTGTTCATAATTGTAACAATCCTGTAAAAAATAATGGAGAGGAGAAATCAAGAGTGAAATAAGACAATCCTATTGGGTCAAACTGGAACCTAGAGAAAATGGGTGGTTTCTTAGTAAAAATACACATTCATAAAATGGACCTAAAATAGGAAAAATACAAGGATAAATGACCACCCAGGCTCCTCTTGTTGCTCTGGGTAGGGCTCTCTCTCCGGGGACAGGGAAGGGAGAGGAACTGAGCTGTTTGCAGCCCTTTGCAGGTCCCCAATATCTGGCCCCACCCAGTGCCTTCCTCTCCCCCCCCCCCCCAAGGACAACACACTGTGCAGAGGGACCATCTGATTCAGGGACTGGACACAGATGCAGAAGCGAAATGAACTAGGCTGCCGGTGGCACTGGCCCCAGGAGAAGGACCACTTCCCTGCCTCTGGGATTCCAACCCCAGGGCCACACCAGTGCCCGAGGCTGAGGGCCCTGCCCCAGGAGCCCCGCTTCGAAACACGTGGGGCAGGATAGCATCTCCGGGGCAACTGCACCCAGAGCCCTCTGCCTCTGCTTGCTGGTGGCCGTCAGGTGCTGTCCACCCGCGTCCAGTCAGCAGCCTTTCCCTGCACCCTCCTCAGCGTCCGCTGCGTGGCCAGTGTGCATTTATGCTGTGTTTGTCTCCCCATCCTGCTCCTCCTCGGAGGAAGCCCATCCTCTGACGTCTCGGACAGAGCGCCTGGACGGACTGCAGAACCGCCCGCCGGTGCCCACGAGCCACACCGACCTTCCAGCGGGCGCTCACTGAGGGTCCTGTCCTGTAAGGCCATCTTGGGGGTACCGGGGCTCCCCCATGGCCCGGGCACATTTGAGTTGAATGGACTCTGGACTCTCTCAAGGATCTGCACCTTTTGAAGTTGGCACAGCCTGGAATAATGCCATCTGATGAAGGCCTCTGCTCCTGGCCACAGGAGCTACAGAAGGTCCGCCTGTGTTTTGATGATGCTGTGAGAAGCTGGTGGACACAGACATGAAGCCAGTCCCGGTGGCTGTGCTCCCTGCACGGGCCCCTGATGGAAGCCAGAGGAACGGGGGGGAGGGGTTCGAGTTGGAATGAGTGTGGGATCCCTGCAGGCGAGTCTAGTGCTCAGACCCTTTAGACTCGTTGTAAGTGGCCACGGCCAGCACAGGCACAGAGCGGGGATGTGTCAGTGCTCACGTGACATCACTGAGCACTGAGCCAGCCCAGTACAGCCTCTCCTTGGAGCCTCAGCGCTGAACCTCAGGTCCTCAGAGAGCCGGACCAGTCCCGGATGACTCATCCTGCCACCAAGGAGCCTGGCCCGGCAGCCCAGGCCTCTCCAGGGCAGTGTGGCCCGAGCCCAGTGACCCTCCCTTGCATTGCCCCCCCCCCGCCCTGGGGCTCAGGGGGGAGGGATGCCCCAGCTGCCCCTCCCCCTCTGCCCAGGTGAGGCCCAGGCACTGGCTTCAGGCCTGGAGGAGGAGCCCCAGTGGAGAGACGCCTGGGTTTCTCTGGCAACATCAGGGCGGGCCTCCCTCCCAGCCTCCTGCCCAGCTCGCCTCTGGAGTGCCCGGAGAGTTGGCATCGAGGTGTCTGGGCTCTGTGTGCGGCTGTCCTGGAGTCTCCCGCCTGGTGAGTGCCTGGTGGTAGGGGTGGGAGGCACCGCCAGCAGGGCGGTGGGTGGGGTGGGGCAGTCAGCCAGGAGGTGGCTTGGCCTTCCCACCCTCCACGTACAAGGCTGGGTGCAGACTGGCTGCCCTCGCTCTGTCATGGTCCCTGGAGGGGGATTCCATGGGCTCCCTCTGAGGGCTTGCGGCCTCCTCGGGGGCAAAGCCAGTCTGACCCTGAGAGGGGATGCCCCCAGCCTTCTCCACTGCCCTGCCCTGCCTTTGGGCTCAGGTCCCACTGCAGGTGGACCTATATTGTCATCTAATAAACTGCCTCAGTTTTCCCATCTGTAAAATGGGGATAAACACTGCCCCAGGCCCCAAAGGGCCTGAAGGTTCACTATCTGGTTTCGCCTGGCAGGTCCACTTCCAACAATGGGCTCAGCACAGACCCCTCTAGGTAACTCCTCCAGCAAAGGCCATGGACCTCCAGGGACCCCGCCTTTCCAGAAGATTCCTGTCAATTGAGAGTTAGAGGCGGAGGCAGCAGGTACAAGGAGACCCTCAGCCGTGCCCCCTGGAGCAATGGTCCTAGCACTGTTCTGGGCCCATGATGGAGCTGGTCCCCGGGCAGGGCTGTCTGTCCATGGGCTCCTTCCCCAGGTGCTGGGGTCCGAGGCTGTGTCCTTGCCTGGCTCCGTGGCGGTGCCCAGGCAGGGCTCCGCTCTGGGTCCCACGGCTGAGCAAGGTGGCAGCGCCTTCCTCCTGGGCTGGAGAGTAGCCCAGGTCACCAGTCGCCTGGAGAACAGGCTGGGAGCAGGCCGGGATGTGGCTTCCTGCTGGCCTCTTTGTGGACGTGCCCATGAGTCTGTCCCGAGTGGACAGTGGCTCTGCTCCTGGCAAGCTGTGTGCTCAGGCTTCTCTGGGCAGCTGCGTCTCAGTCCTTACTTCTTAGCCAAGGGGTGCGGCCAGCTGTGCTTTCGGGCCCTAATTGTCGCTGCCTCTGATGTGGAGCCCTGCTCTGGTCCCCGCGTCCCCATGCTCACTCTTCCTCGCCGATGCTTTCCCTGTCGGTGGTTCCCATGCCTCCACAGCTTCCCAGATCGTGGGCTGTGTGTCACCTCGTCCCACCCTGGCACCTGCCACCTCACTGTGGCCCTGAGTCCTCCTGGGGCCTGAACAGCAGGGAGGAGCCAGCCTCCCTCGGGAGGGGCTGGCTGGTGGAGGCACTGAGGCTGGGGGACACCCCCTGACCAGACCCCACACCACGTCTGCTTGGCAGCCCCCCCAGCCCGCCCTGCTTGCCCCTCTCCAGAGACCCTGGTGTGCATGTGTGTGCATGTCTGCGGGCGCATGCACATGTGTGCGTGAGCTCCTGGGTGTCAGGAGGTGGCGTGTGCTGTCGAGCAGCAGGTCCAAGGTGCCCGGGTGCTCGGTCATCAGCCTGTCACTTCCCCAGATGTGACTGAGCCTGGCTCAGTCTCCCAGAGCTGCCTTGTGGACTCTCAGGCCCCTGACCCTCTCCGGCCACTGCTGCCCAGTAGCTTCCGGGCCTGGCCTGTCGCAGGGCCAGTTTGGGGACCGCCCAGGAAGGCACACGGGCACTTTTCCTTCATTATCGCCAGCTGAACTCAGGGTGTACGCAGAGCCACGCTCTGGGAACGCGTTTCCCCAAGATGGTGGACATGCTGTCAGCTCGGCCTGCTTAGGAGCCCAGGTGTCGGCAGGGGCGGGGCTAGATAAGTAAATCCAGTAATGCAGGGCCTCCTTAAGAATGCAAATGAGCTGGTGTTACTTCCTGGTGTTGGGGTATAAAACAAATGCGCCGGGAGGGGTCGTCCTCTTCCTGCCTCTACAGCAGTCAGTATGGCCGCCCTCACAGCTCCCAGCTTAAAGTCTATCTCTGTGTCTTCTCTTTATTTCTGTTACTTCTCAATCCCTGGCCGCCTCCACTTAGAACCGGTTCCTTCATCTCTTTCTGGAAGAGGGAGATCCTGCCATGTCTGGCCCCCGGGGCATCCCGCTGCTCCCCCAGAGCTGGTCTGAGTGCGTGGCTGTTGGGCGCCATGCCAACGCCCAGATCTGTTGTTGCTGCCCAGGCCTCTGTGGCCTCCAGCCTGGGGCCCGAGGAGGCGGGCGTGGCAGCTGCAGGCCTTCTCCTTCACGGTCCACTGGCTGTCCTGAGCCTGTGGGGGCTGCTCAGGGCAGCTTCCCTGGGAACAAGGCGGTGACAAGTAAGCAGTGTGGCTGATCACAGCCGAGTGCTGACACTACCAGAAGGAAGCCTGGCCCCACCTCTGCCCCCATCCAGCCCAGGCCCTAGGCTCCTCATGGGGCAGAGGGGGCACGTGCCGCCCTGGTGGCATCAAGGCAGAAGCTGCTGCCTGGACAGCCTCCACTTCCGGGCTCCATTCAGGTGCCTCGAGGAGCCCGGCAGTGGCCGGAGCGGGCAGGCGAGGCTGGGTGGGCTGCTGAGCACAGAGGGGGCGGCTTTCTTGCTCTGGGCCTAGCCTCAGGGTCACATTGGGTGTTCTGTGTCTTTGACCTCACACAGTACCTATGGGTTCCTGGTGTGTCTGGCAGTCGGGGCTCCCCTGCTGTGTCCACCCAGCGCTGGGAGAGGCAGGGGTTGTTCTGTCTGCTCCTGCTCAGCAAAGGCCTGCCTCTGACCCCAGCAGAACCCAGGACTGGAGGCAGTGCTGGACTCCTCCCTTGGGGCTGTCCTCATGAGGCCCCCGTGCCCGGCGATGAGCATTCACTCGCAGGCCCCCGGCCCCCAGCAGCCCCTGGGCCTGTCAGGGAGGAGGAAGGGAGGGCGCCAGGCCCACTGGCACACTCTTCCTCAGCAAGAGTGGCATCGGGTGAGAGGCAGGAGGGGAGCTGCATGTGCCTCCCGGAGCGTGGAGGAGCTGCGGGGCCTGAAGGGGTCACCTGCCGGCAGCAGCCGGGCTCAGGCTGCGTGGAGATGCTGGCGGAGCGGGCGCTCGCAGGCCGGGCCTTTGTGGGGGCTGCTTCTGCACCCCGGGCTGCGGCCTCCGCCCAGGGCCTCCTCAGAGCCGTTCCGGCACAGGCTGCAGCCCGGCCTTCACAGCAGGCGTAGGACTCGCTTTCACGGCCCGCGTAGGAAGAGTTCCAGTTCAGGGTTCGGGTTCTGGGGAAGGGCCGCACACAAATGAAGAGACTTGAAGAAATTCAGCTTGGCGATATGGGGGGCCAGGCGGTAGTCCAACTCCAGTGGGAGAACTACTGCTCTGGCCCTGCCATCCCCTTTTATTGAGGCTCTGGGAAAACATCTTAGGCAACATAAACAGAAATTTACAGGCAGGAACATAACAGAAACTAACAAGGGACAGAATAAGGTGGAGGCTGCTTCAGCTAACAATATCTCAACTAAAGGCTAGAACAATTAAGGTTGTTGACCAGCCTTCCTGGCTTCCTGTCAACATCTCTTTTTTTAGTGAAGCTAATTTATTTTCCAGCAAGCAGGTGCGAGTGCAGGGGTGGGGCAGTGCGACCTTGGGAGCAGGACATGGGCTGGACATGGGCCCAGGGTCCTGGAGAAGAGGGGTCCGAGGCCTTTGGGAGGCGCAGGGTCCGGGGAGGAGTGCAGCTCCTAAAACGAAGGAGTGTCTCCCCTCGGCCACTGCCTGGCTCTTCCGCCGCTGCCAGCGCACGCCCCTGGGCTCACCACCCTGCGGCAGGCTGGGCGGGTCTCCAGTCACCCAGGCCACACTGCACCTGGGCGGGCCGGAGCCCTCCTGGGGCGGCTGAGCTCAGGGCCAGGTCCTTCCACCAGACCGCCTGCAGGGTCGTCACGGCGGGGACAGGAGGCCCCTGAGGCGCACCGGGCAGGCTGGGCTCCTGGGGCTGGGCAGCTCGAGCTGCTATTTCCATGAGCACCTGCCGGCCAGGGGCCGAGAAGCCACACGCATCCCCTCTCCCCCCTCTCCTCACCCCCCACCCCCCACACACCTCTTTCAAGCAGCCAGAGCAAGTGCCTGAAGTCTTTGTTAGTGTCAGGGTCTGAGCCCTCAGCCCCTCGTCCAGCTGCTGGGGACACGCCTCAGGCTGGCTCCTCTCTCCTGCGCCGGGGTTCTCTGGCTGAGCACCCAGAACTGAACCGTGAGCCCAAGAGCAGCCTGGGATTGAGCCTAGCCCTGCTGCCGCCGCTGGCCCTGGGAGCCCACCCTCACCCCCAGCGCCTACTGTGTCCCCACTCTGACTTGAGCTGTGCCGGACCACGGCCTGGCAGTTCGCTCACCGTGCACAGGTGCCCAGGGGGCCAGGGGCAGGGTGCTGCCTGGAGCTCAGCAGGGGCTGAGGCCTCAGCACGGTTGCTGAGTGACTCGGGTTATTGTGCTGTCACCACCACCTGGAATTCTCACCGCCCCCCTGCCCCACGCCTCCGAGAGGAGAGGCAGCGTCAGGAAGCTCCAGGCCACTGCAGCCCAGGGCGGGCAGCCCACCGTGCCCACCCCGTTCCATGACCACCCTGAGGGCTTCCATCCTGGGCAGGGGACCTGACGGCGTGTGAGCAGGAATGGGTGCCAGGTGGCAGACGCTAAGGCTGCCCCCTAAAAGCGCCCGGGACAGGTGGTGACAGGGCTCCCGGCTTTGTCCTCGCTGCCGGCCCAGCAGTCCCGGCAACCTGCCTGGGGGCGATGGCCCAGGCACACCCCAGAGATAGCCAGGGGCACTGCCCCTTCTGCCTCAGGGCCCCAGGGAGACCAGCTGCCCGGAAGGCCCACGCCAAGCCCAGGTAGGGTGTGTGTGACTGAGGCATGAGTCTGCGTACCTGGCACCCTTCCCTGGGGGACTGGGGCCAGGGTGCCCTGCTGTGAGCCTTCTCCCCGGGCTTCAGTTTCCCCACCTGTAGGTGGGCTGGGCTGATCACAGTGCCTACCAGGAGGGGTGCGGTCAGGATCCAAGAGAGGATGTCTGGGGGCCGCGGTGGGGGCGTGTCACGGCCGCACCTTCCTCGGCTGGGTGCTCCAAGCATCGCAAAAAGCTGGAGCGTGGGTGGGGGGTGCGCCGTCCGAGGCTCCGCTGGGCCCACCTGAGCAGCTGCATGTGCTTCTTCCTCCAAGGACAGGCAGGCGGCGTCCCGCTGCGGCTGACAAGGACCTCCCGGCCACCCGGAGGTGGCCCAGGCCCTCCCCACAGCCAGGGGTCCCTCGGGAGGCGCCCTACGTGGCCTGGACTGACCACATGGAGAGGCCACGCGCCACGGGCCAGGCCCGCAGCCGCCCTGCGTGGACAGCCCGCGACGAGGCCCGGGACAGGGACAGCTCAGTGTCATCGGGCCGCCTGTCCGGCTCCTCGGGGGGCCACAGGCCGTGCACACCCGCCCACAGGCCCTGGAAGGAGAGGGCCCCCCAGGTGCTGGGGTCCCCACGGCAGCACGGGGAGAGCAACCCCCGGCTGGAGCGGCTGAGGGAGAAGATCCGGGCGCAGGTGCGTTGGCAGGCCAGCTGCGCCTCCCTGGGCACCTCCATGCCCTCCAGCGCCTCGCACCTCCTCAGAGCCTCCCCGCCAGCTCCCCGGAGGAAGGTCCGAAAGCTGAAGAAGGCCCCTCCGGCCCCAGCCTGCCCAGGTCAGGACCAGCTTCCTGTGAGGGTGGGCGGGCTGCGCTGGGACCCTGGGTGTGCCCACTGGGTGCCACCGCCTGGAGCCCAGTGGGAGGTCAGACTCTCGGAGGGGCCTCCCAGCACAGGGAAGGCCAGGCTGCTGCCCAGAGCGGCTGGTGGGAGGGAGGACGCACGGAGCGGGAGGGCCTGGCCGGCCGCAGGCTCGCCTTGTGGAAGGAGCTCGGGGTGCCGGGGTGCAGGAGGCAGTCAGGGTCAGGTCTGGGGGACTCGGGTCAGGAACACCTTGGGAAGCTTGCAAGGGGTCTGAAGGTGCCTGGAGGCACGGTGTCCCCCGCCCAGCGGCGCGGGGGTGTGGGGGGAGGCAAGGGCGAGGCTGGGGATCTAGAGAAACACCCACACGCAGCGTCCCTGCCAGACAGACGGCCGCCACGCAGCCCTCGGCTCTGCCCATGGAGCTGGTGCCTGGCTCTTCCCAGGAGGCAGGCAGGGGTGCTTTCTCCTAAAGACACTTTGTTTAAAGAAGTCTGAAATGCACACAGCACTGACCGCCCCCACGTCTAAGCGCACACTCAGCGGCTTCAGGGACGTCCCCACGGTTGTGTGTTCCGTCCTCTCCAGGACTTTCCGTCCCCCAGACACTCTGCCCCTGGAACACCCACTCCCACCCATCCCAGCCCCTGGTCCCAACGTCCACTTCCTGTCCCTGTGGTCTGACTCCTCCTTGTCACTCACATGAGGGGACCCACAGGATTTGTCCTCTCACGGCTTTTTCTTAAAGGAGGCAGCCTGTGTATCCGACGCAGCTGCAGAGCACAGACAGTGAGACGAGAAAGGCCGACACCCCGTGTCTCCTCCCCGCACCTGCCCTGGTTCATGCTCTGGGGCACGTCCACTCTTCACTTTGCAAACGCTGGCCTTGGCGTGCACGGGGGACGGTCCTTCCCGTGCTGCATGGTGCCAGCCGCACAGGCCCCAGACCAGGCACACGGAGCCCTGCCTGCCGCCCCAGGCCGCCCCGTGGCGCTGCTCTGGCTGGAAAGCCACGTGGCCTCGAGCTCAGCCCATGAGTGAGGTCGGCCCCTGGGGGCGGCTGGGCCTGGGGTCTGAGCCCAGGGCGCTGTGCTGAGAGGCTGTAGAGCAGCTGCCAAACGGGAACCTCTCCCTGAAGGTCCCCTGGCTCCCTCTCCTCATGACCCCTCTCCTTCACACTCTGCTCCAGGCTTCGGCAACCCGAGTGCAGCCAGGCGTGCGGTTCAGGACCACGCCGCCCCTGGCCAGGAGCGTGTGCCCTCCAGGGGCTCCCAGCGCCAGGCCTCCGGTGAGTGGCTCTGCGGGAACCAACCTGGCACCTCGGCTCAGGGCAGGCCGGGCTCAGGGCAGGGAGCTGGTGGGCGTGTCTCCTTGCCGAGACTCCTGCCTGGCCCGTAGGTGGCCCAACCAGGCCACGGCCCGGCCTTGCTCGGCAGGTGCCCAGGCATTGGCAGTGGGTCAGCAGATTTCCAGACAGGGTGCCAAAGGCCCCGGGACCAAGGGAATCGAGAGGGTTTGGCTCACTCATTCACCCAACAGATGAGAAGTAAGGACGGAAGGCGGACGGAGCCGCTCCGGGGGCCAGGGGCAGGAGCCAGGGTGGCGTGGGCTTTGGCGGGCTCCACGGAGGCAGGGGTGGGTGGGATGGGCTGTCTGCACAGTCCAGAGAGGCTGCAAGAAGTTGGAGACCAAGGTAGGGAGAGGGAGAAGGGCTGGGAGCAGAGGTCAGGCTGTCCTGGCCCAGGGGACTCTGCAGGTTTTGGGCATGGGCAGGAGGAGGGGAGTCAGGACCCCAGGGGCAGTTATAGCCTGTCCCAGTGGTGCCCTGGTGGCTGGGCGGGGTGGTGCAAAGGTTAGTCAACACTCACATCCAGACCCCCGTGAGTGGCAGCTACAGGCATGTTTTTGGGGGTGCCTCACCCCAATCAGAAGGGAAGCCAAGTGTGGGCCCAGCCCCCATGCACCGAGGGGAAGAACCTGTCCCTGACCCAGCTCCAGCCTAAACAAGGGCACCAGCCCCTCCACACGGAACGGCTGTCTTCCTCCTCCTCCTGCTTGTGGACCCCGATGGCCTCAGCTCTCAGCCCTCCTGAGGCCCTGGGGCAACAGTGAGATTCAGGACATGGGGACCAAGCGCCCACTGGTGGCCAGCTCTTGGCAGTCACATTTCAACTGCCGTTTCAGAGCCTCCAGAAGCAGGGTGTGGGCAGGGCCTGGGTCCTGAGGTCCCTTCTGGCAACAGTGTGGGGCACTGAGGACCAAGGCTGGACTGGCCGCACCAGAGGCCACTCTTTCCCGTGGGCCTGGCCATGTAGACAGGTGGGCTTGGCCTGCTCTCTTGAGCACACTGGCTTGTTGGCTTCCCCTCTGTCCTGCCCTCATGGGACTCAGTCTCTGCACCTTGGGGTCTCCAGCCAGGGGTAGGCCGCCCCTCTGACTCCAGCTCTCACTCCTGGTCTCCCTGTGTGGCCAGCTGCCATGCCCTTGGTTTCCCTGTGGGCGAGTCAGTTATTTATTCACTCAACTCACATGAGTGCCGTGGCCAGCTCCAAGTTGGGTGCAGGAGACCGAGATGGGACTCTGTGCAGTCAATGAGGAGTGGGGTGCTCCACACAGAACCCAGAGCGGGGGTGGACAGCCAATGTGCCCCTTGAGCCCTGTGCCCAGCTGCCCGCACTAGCATGCAGGATCAGGGAGCAGGGGGACCCCACGCTGCCCCCTGGAACCTGGTCGGAACCCCTGTGTGTGTGTCACTGCTCACCTCCCCCACCCCCCCTCACACTGAAGCTCCACGGGAGAAACACAGAAGCATGAAGAGTAGTTCTTGCAAAAGAGAGAAGGTCCCCCGGTCATCCCACAGAAGATCTGCCAAAGACCAAGGTGAGGCTTGCGGGGCGTGAGGGGGGCTGTGCAGGGCTTCCGGGGGCATGTGGGGTCGGCAGGGGCCAGGCTTGATTGGGGGTCTGCTGAGAACGGAGGAGGCAGTGCTGGTGTCTGCACCTCAGGCGCCTGCAGAGCCTGACCACCCCCAGCAGCTGTGGGCCCCACTAGTGCAGGGGCCGTCCTTGTGACATGCGTGTGGAAGCACGCAAACCCCCATGTTCTGTTCCAAAGGCCCTCAGCCACACTTCAACACGCATTCCCAGCCTGTTTCTCAAGCACACCGACACGCAGGGACACACGTGTGCATGGCAGGCCTATGACACGTGTGGTTGACGGTGTGCCTGCTTTTCAGTTGCACGGGGCCATGTGAGGAGTTATAGGTCCCACTGCCTGGGGCACCGGGAAGACAGGCGGAGGTGTGGGATCTGGAATTCTAGGGAGCGAGCTCACCTGGGCATGGTGTGGGGAGTGGTCTGGGCAGCATCACCTGCTTGCCCCCCCCCTCGGGGGATGTAGAGCTGTCACCAGGGGGGACGTTGGGGACGCATTTGTGCTACAGCCGAGAGCTCTGCTACGTGGTCTTGGCGGTGGAAGCACCCCCCCCTCCCCTGGCGGCGGCTGGACCAGGAGGGGCCGGGTGAGGCCAGCTCACAGGACTCTGGGTCTAAGAGACACAGCTCTTGAGCTGCCCCTGCACTTCCCCGTGCCTCAGTTTCCCCCACGGCATGAGATGACAGTCCTGGGTGAGGTGGGGACACTGAGGCTGGGTCCCAGTGCTGAGGGTGGAGGCAGAACACCTTCCTGCTGAGAGTGAGGGGTGCTGGGAGACCTGGAGAAGGTTCCAGAAGCCACCCTGAAAATGCACAAAACATAAACATTCTCCGAATCATCCATGCCCGCTCTCGGCTCTTTGGTTTGTTTTGTTTTCATGGCTCACTTGAAAAATGACCAGTTTTCTGCCCGACACGGGGTCAGAGGGCACACCTCGGGCCACATCCATCATCGTCACGTGTGTCTCCCGGATGCACTGACCATCAGTTCCTGTCAGCGGGGAAGGCACAGCTGGGCTAAGGAGGGATGGGTGTGGGGTCAGAGGTCAGAGTCACGGGACTTGGGAATCGGATGAATTAGAAATTTGCTGTCGTTAACAAAAAATTAAATCACAATAGTTATAAAATATTCATCCATCCGCTGGAGGAGAATGAGGCCCGATATTAATTTCAGATGATATCATCTCACTTTGCATTTTTATCATAGATGAGGTCGGCCCTGGGGCTCTGACAGGGCACTGGGGACTTCATCCATTTCTGCAGATTAAAAACCCGCTCGTAAAAAAATTAATTGCCATTAAACTGCTCAGCAGAAGGAAAAATGTGCCCGTCAGGACCCATTTATTGACCCGCGCCCTCTGGTGGGCTAATGGGGACACTGAGCTCCCCACAAAGGAGGGGCCTGTGGGCGGGGTGCCAAGCTGCCTGGCCAGAAACAGCCCCTCCCACAGGACAGAGTAGTCTCTCTGGGAAGGCCCACCCCTGGGCCCCCTGGAAATCCAGAGGTGGGGGGGGGGGGGGGGCAGTCCCAGCCTTTGCCTCTGCCCTGAGCCAGCTGAATCCTGAGCTGCTGGCCCAGCTCCTGTAGAGGTTGTGGCTGCTTTTCCATCCTTGCAGCTCTGTGGGAAGGTGCTTACAGAGGTAACTAAGGAGGGAGCAGTCAATGGCCCAAGGCCCATAGCTAGTGATGGGCAGAGCAGGAATCTAAATCAGATCTAGGACTCCTGAGACCAAACTCCTGACCTCCGGTGTCCCAGGGCCTGGGGCTGGAGGGCGGGCATAGCAGGCTAGGGTGGGGCCGCGGTGGCAATGTGTCCCGGAGGGGAGTGGCCTCCTGTCCTGTCCTATTGGGGTGTCCTGTCCTATTGGGGTGTAGCTTATGGAGGACCCAGACCCCAGGGGCCATGTTTCTAGAGGGCCATGGCCTTACGAAAGGTGTGTCTTAGCGGGCAGGGTCTGGGGACTTGTTCCAGAGGGGTGTGCCCGGGCGTGGCCGCAGGGGACTTCCAGGGGCTTGGCCTCCGGGGAGCAGGCTCTGTGTGGCCTTCCTCTCCGGGAGCCCAGCTTCAGGCCTCGCTGACGTCTCCGGCCTGGGCACGGGGAGGGCCCATCTGGGCACGTGTGCCTGCAAAGCCTGACCCTGCCTGGCCACCTGCCCAGGGCAGGCAGCTCTCTGGAGGGTCTCTGCTGTGAGGCTCTCTGGCTGGCAGGAAGCTGCTTCATGGGGGACAGAACAGCTTTTAGCCAAGCAACTGTTTCCCCTTTGTTTGCTGCCAGGGGAAGGGCAGTGAGTGCCTTTGTGTGTCTGTGAGCATCTCTGTGTGTGTGCATCTCTGTGTGTGCATGCAAGGATGTCTCTGTGTGTGCTTGAGAATGTGTCTGTTGTGTGCACACGCATGTGTGTGCAAGTTAAAGGCAGGCTGCTGCTCCTGCCTCCGCCAGGGCCCTGGTGGGTGAGTTTGTAATGAGGGGGATGATATTGGCGTTTGGTGTGTGTAACTGGACTATGAAGTAAAACCTTGGTAAGTGATGCTCAGTGTGTGACAAGCACACCTGCATCTGGACACACTCTCTTGGTGCCTTCATCCTGCCGTCCTGGCATCTTCATGGTCCCCCAGCCCTGATGTCCCTGAGTGTCCCCAGCTTAACAGACAGGAATGGCCTTCAGCTCAGCCCCAGGGACCAGCTGTGACGTTACCCGCCCACCTGCCCTGTGTGTGCCCGTGGCTGGTTAGCATCACCATTGTTATGGTCATCAGTCGCACTTACGTGCTGCATGGACGTCCAGGCCTGTGCGGAGGTTTTACAGACAGAGCCTAGGAAGAACATGTCTTCTTCCATTCTGGGGCCCGGGTCTGAAATCCCTGGCCCAGGGTGTCGGGACTGTGCTGCCTCAGAGGGCTCCAGGGGAGGGTCCTTCCTGCCTTTTTAGCTTCTGGGGCTCCTGGCAGCCTCCTTTCCATCTTCACGTGGCCCCGCCCCTCATTCACGTGCCCACTTCTGGTTGATCACGAGACCCACCCCTGTTCACATGACCATGTTAATGTGAAAAACATTCAAACCTGAGACCAATTTTTGTGATTTTTCAGAAAAGGGGATCTTACCTGCCGTTTCACAGGGCTGAGCCAGGAGGCAGGGTCCCGTTCCCGCCTCCCCTGCACACGCACACACACACTGCTCCATTGACTCCTCTGCCCGCCGCGGCCCAGGCCGGGAAGGCTCCTACCAGGCCCTCGGCACGTCCTGCCCAGGGACCCTCCCTTCCCCAATCCAGGCAGCAAGTGTGGAACCGTCCTTCCCGGAGGCAGGACTCCCGCCCACTGCGGTCCCCGCCCCTGCTGTCAGGGAACTGGTCTCCCGGGCTGCACGGAGCGCCGCCTTCCCCCGGGACAGCTTTCGGAGCTCTGAGTGTGTTTTCTGTTTAAGATTCTGAGTTGGTTGGTGTTTACGCCTGGAGGAAAGGACAAGCCCTGGTGCGGGGGCTGCTCGGGCCCCCTCCCACCCTCCCCAGGCTCCAGAGCAAGGCCCCCTCAGGAGCGCCGGCCCCCACCGCCGAATTAGGTACCTGTGCCTCCCCATGCGCGCTCGCGGGCTCCCCTGCTCTGCGGCTGAATCTGGGTGGGCACGGGCCCCAAGCCGCCGGGAAGGAGGGGCATGGGTGCCTGAGCAGCGCCCCCAGTGACGGGCAATGCCCTGCAAACTCGCCACCAGACGGGCCGTGGGGAAACCGTCCTATTTAGAAGCCGGCTGTCAGGGTTTCCGTCCCAAAAGGCACCCTTTGGCTCCGGTAAGGCTGGGCCCGGCTTTCCTGACTGCGGGGAGCAGGGCTAGTGCCGAGGGGTCCTTCCAGACACCCGTCCCCAGCGTCTGCTCAGTGCTCACCAGTGCACCAGGTGCCAGGCACAGCCTCACGCACCTGAGGTGGCACCAGCCCCTCGGGCTTCTGTGAGTCAGGGATGAGCAGAGAGACCGGGGGCTCCCGGGGCGGGCGTGGGTGCCTCTGAGCCCCGCAGTCCGCCCAGTGACTGCCTGTCTTTGCAGGAGTCGCAGCGGGCCCCGTCGGCCCCCGGACACCCCGCCCAGCCGCCGTCCGCAGCGACCCCCAGCTGTCCGCCCACACGCCCACCCTGGCGTTCTGCAACCAGGCCGGGAGCATCCAGTCCGCCATGGCCGTCCTGCGGGACCTCCGCCAGCAAATCCAAGCAGGCCTGGAGCTGGCCCAGGACCACTGCTGCCAGGGCGGGCCGGAGCGCCGGCAGCTGGCCGGGAGGAGGCCCCAGGGCCACTGGAGTGCCCCGGACGTGCGGGGCTCCTTCCGCCCAGCCAAGGTGGTGCACTGCTCCGCCTCAGAGTGTGCCACCAGCACCGCCCCTGGGCAGCGCTGGGGCGCCTCGGCCAGGAGGGAGTCCTCTCCACAGAGGACCTGGTCCCCCCAAGGACAGGACCCCGCCTTCCAGGGGCCTGGGAGCCGCCCGGAGAGGCCGTGGAGTGCCTCGGCCGGGCAGAGGGCCAGGGCCCCCCGCAGAGCCTGGGAGGCCTCTCCCCAAGGACCCTGGAGCCCTCCCGCCCAGCGGCCCTGGAGCGCCTCCTTCCTGAGAAGGGCCGGCGCCCCGGTCCAGGGCACAGCCCCCCCCTGGCCCAGGCCCGCCCAGAGCACCTCCCAGCAGGCACCCCGGCAGGAGAAGGGGGCTCGGCCGCCGCCGCCCTGCCCGAAGGCCCGGGGGTCCCTGGGCGTCCGGTACAGCCCTGCGTCCCTGCGGGAGTTCATGCGCCAGAGGTCCCTGGCGCGCCAGCAGCAGGCGCTGGAGGAGAAGGCCGCGGCCCTGCAGGCACGGGAGCTGCGCAGCCAGCGGCTGCAGGACGTGTACCGGCAGCAGAGGGAGGCCGTGCGGGGCAGGGCCGGCCCCGCCCCCACCAAGGCCTTCCCCCTGGTCTCCCAGAAGGACCCCAGCATCGTGACCTTCGTCCCCCACTCAGCACCGCCCAGGGTAGGCACTGGGCGCGGAGGGGTGTGGACCAGCTCAGCCAGAGCTCCCGCCCCCGGGGCCCGGGGCCTGTCTGCCCCGGAGTGAGCGGGCTCTGTCCCAGCCCTAAAGAGGAAGGGTGGAGGGGTCCAGCCTGAGGCCCTGGGGCCAGGGCCAGATCAGCACAGAGCCAGGGTGTCAGGGTCTGGGTGAGACTCTGACTGCACCCGCCTGTTCCAGGGCCAGGACGCGCCTGGGAGCGAGGGGTCGCCCGCGCAGCAGTGGAGCAAGGTGACCTCCGGCATGGTGCTGGGGGACCAGGAGGCCCCGGGCAGGTGGGTACCAGGAGGAGCTGCACTTCCTGGGCCCTGGGCCACACAGCCTGGCCATCTCATGAGGGAGCCTCATTCCACATCTAGGTCGCACTCCCAGTGAACAGTCTGTGCATTTAGTGCTTTCCCTGTGCAACCAGAGCCTGTCAGTTCCAAACCCTCCGTCGCCCAGGAGAAACCACCCAGTAGCCCTCCCTCCCTGCACCCACCGCTCCCTCCTGCGCATTCTGTGTTCTGGCCCGGGCCGTCCATCGGGCCTGTCCCTGCATGTCGGGTCGGGCCTGCCTGCCTGCCTTCTCTAGACGTCATGGCATTCCCCTGGAGGTGGACAGGTTTGGTTTCCATCAGGGGACACGCGTGTGTTCCCCTCTGGCTGCTGTGGAAACTGGACTGGGGACATGGTGTGTGTCTCGGACCCTGCACTCAGGCCTGTGTGTGGACCCAGCGTGGGGCTGCTGGGTCACGGGGTCGCCTCACGCTGGCCTGAGGAGCCGCCACTGCTCTCCACAGCGGCCACGCCTCTTCGTTCCCAGGGGCTCCGCCAGCAGCCCAGGGTTCCCGCCTCCGCGTCCTGGGACGTTTCCTTGTTTGTTCGCAGCGGCCGTCCTGTGGGTGAGGTGGGGCCTCCCGTGGTTTTGTTTGCGTTTCCCAGTGACCTTGGCACTGAGCATCTTCCCATGTGCTTGCCGGTGGCTCCTGTCTTCCGAGGAAGGGCCCCTCTGCTCTTGCTGCGTGTGGTGGAGTTACTGGGCTTCGTGAGCTGCAGGAGCGCTTTGTGCAGCTGGTCCTAGCCCTGCAGCCACAGGGCCTGAGCTCCCGCTCGTCCTCGGCCACCGCCTCTCTGCTGGTTGTGTCTTCGGTGCTCAGGGCTTTTCACTCCGAAGCAGCCAATCCGCCTGTGTCTCCTGTTGTCTGTGGTTTTGGTGGCACATCCAAGAAACCGCTGCCATCTGTCTTCGCGCTAACCGTGGCGGCGGGCAAATGGCTGGTCTGTACCAGCCCCGGCAAACATGGACCCCGAGAGCGCCCCCTGGGTCTGCCCCAGAAGCACTGCCATACCCAGCACCTGCACATGCGTGTTTCACACACACACACACACACACACACACACACACACGTTTTACACACGCCACTGGACGCATACAGGCAGCAGAGGGAGGCCGTGCTGGGCCTCCCTGACCCTCGCACCTCTGTCCCCACAGCTTCTGCCTGTGTCTGGACCGAGCCTTGGACCACGAGCCTCTGGAGACAGGAGGCCCCCAGGAAGGCTGGGTGGGTGCTCCCCTGCCAACGTCTGCTGGCTCCCCCTCGGGTCCCCTAAAGCTCCAGGACCTGGCTGCCCAGCCCCCGCGCCCGGGGCTGTGCATCTACCTGGGCTCCGAGGAGGCCGAGCGCCTGGGCACGCGGGGCCCGCTGCACTTCCGCTACAAGCAGGCCCGGCTGCAGGCCCTGGAGACCATGGCCAACGTCCTGAACCAGCGCATCGACCTCCTGACCGCCAAGCTGCTTGGGGCCGATGCCACGGACACTCTGGAGGGCCTGCCCTCGAACCTGCCACCCTCACACCTCGGCACCTGCCATGCCAGCCTGCCCCCGAGCCTTGGCATCCCCAAGCCCGTGATACCAGCCTGCCCCCAAACCTTGGTGCCCGACGCGAGCAGAGGGTCTCCCTGGGCAGACATGCGTGCCAGCCTGCTCCTCTCTCCCGCCTGCTTGCCGGACGGAGAGACGCTGCTGTGGAGTCCTGACTGGGAGCAGCGGAGGAGCGTGAGCCCCGGGGCCCGCCTGGCCTCCTCGCCCCCAGGTGAGCCCCACACGCCCCAGCCAAGACCTGCCCGCCAGCCGTCGGCGGCCCGGGGAGCCCGCTCTTCCCTGCCCCTCGCTTTCTTCTCCCAAGTGGGGATATGTTGACAATACCGCAGCTGCTGTTGCCGCTGAGAAGGTGGTACAGGGGACGTCCTGGACGTCCAATGGGATTGGTACATAGGTTCCCGTCAGCTGCACTGTTGCCACGCGTGGCTCTGGCTGGAGGAGGGGTGAGGCTGGTCCTGAGGCTTGTGTGCCTGGCACCTCCCCACCCTGGTCCCTAAGCCGGGCCAGAAGGAGAAGGGGGCACTGGTGACAGGCTGCCAGCGCCTCCCGCCTCCCCTCTCCCCGTCCCTTCTCATTTCCGCCTCCCTCACTCCCCTCCTCCCTGGTGCCCACACATGGGAAGTGACGTCTGGGTGCCCATGTCTCCAAAGGACCCATGGAGGATGGATGTTTGGAGCTGAACCGGAGGCTGTCGAGAGACACGGCTTCCATCCAGGCCCTCGACCCCTTGGCAGGGAGGTAAGCCCACGAGCAGCCCGGGGTCCGGCGATGCTGTGAGCCTGGGCTGCATCCAGGCCTGGCAGGGGGGCCACACAGCCCCTGGCCAGGCAGGGGTCCTGTGCCTCCGTGGCTGACCCAGGGGAGCAGCCAGCCCGATGCACCCTCCCATGCTCCCCGCACGGCTCCTGGCCCAGGGGACACTGTCGGCACACTCTCCTGTGTCCCTGGTGTGTTTGGCAGGCTGATGATTGTCCGGGGGACACTGAGACAGGGGCACCTGCATCCGGGCTCCACATCCGTGTCTGAGTCCTCACGACCAGCCGGCCTCAGGCCCTGCACCCCTCGCATTGCCCACCTCCAGCAGCGGCTCGGCCTTCTCTGGCAGCCAGTCACGCAGGTCCCTACAGGGGACCCTGGGTCCAGTAGCAGACAGACCGGCCACGGGGTCTGCCGTCTTGGCACCGGCGTTAGGGGCCTCAAAGGGTTCAGAGATTATTAACACCAAGCTAAGCGGCAGGGGGGACTGTGGTTGGGCAGCATGGAGTGGAGACTCCAGATGGACAGTTAGGTCTCTGGGAGACGAGGTCTGACACCCAGGGCACCCAGGTGGGGCAGTGCAAACCGGTCTGTACTTGTAGCCATTGACCTTGAACAGAGTCACATGCCCCCAGCCAGTCTCAGAGCCTGGCAATGGGGGGATGGATTCACCTCAAATGGGGGCACAATTCCCCCCAAAATACCCGAACCTCTCCCCTCCCCTCCCCTCCCCTCCCCTCTGGGGACATTTCCCTGCTACTGCCCCTCCCCTGCCTGTCACCCAGGGAATCCCCACCCATCCTGCCTTCCTAAAGCCCCCCTTAGCCTCACCAGCTGGAGGCTGTTTGGTCCTTTGGGGTGAGTCTTAACGGCGCCCCCTTCCCTACCTACCCAGGCCCAGCCTCAGCCTGGTCAGTGGAATTGGACATTCCTACCAGAAGGGGGCAGCATTGGGCTGGACATCTCTTCCCAGCACACACCTGCTCCCCTCTAGTCCTTCAGAAGGGGTGGGGTGGGGGTGGGGGTCCTGAGAGGTTAGTGGGGAAGCCTGGCTCCAAGGAGGCCACCTGCGTCTGCATGTCTTGAGGCAGATGGCCAGCAAGGCCCGAGGGCCTGTCCCAGGTCTCAGAGCCTTCCCACCTGACGCGTGGGCCCCTCTCCCCGAAGCAGCCCTAGGTCAGCCGGGAAGCAGCCACTGCCCCCCCCCCCCCCCCCCCCGTTGCCTCCGCGGCATCTGGGCTCAGCCCCAGGGCTGCTCTCTTTCTGGAACCCTCTTCCATGTCACCTCCCGGCACGTCCATGGGTGGGACTGGGCACAGGTCATGCAGAACAGCAGCTGCCACACGGCCAGTGCAGGCCAGCACCTGTGCCTCGGGGCCCCGAGGGCTGATGGAGGGGGCCCTCTGGGGCACAGGGCCCTGAACGGGGCGGCAGCGGGGAGGGACGGGGCACTGCAGGGTCCTCTCCAGGAGGTGCTACACGGTGTGCGAGCAGTGCAGGGGCCTGGGCAACCCCCTCCTTCCAGAGATGCCAGATGGTGGGCAGCCCTGGGCCCGACCCAGTGATCTTGCCACCAGCTGCCAGCAGCGGGCTGGGTGCCCCCACTGAGCGCGTGGTCCCAGCTGGGCACCGAGGTGGAAGAGGTTGTCTCCTACACCCACACGGCAGGTGCAGGACAAACCTGTGCCTCGGCCCCGAGGGCTGATGGAGGGGCCCAAGCCCCACCCGTCCCCATGGCCACGGTGGGTGTAGCCGGCACCTTCAGCCACTTCCTGGTGGACACGTGCCAGGAAGTACAGGCTGCTCGCGGAGGCACAGGCTCAGCACCAGGGCAGCGGTGGCCTGTGGCCAAGGGCACTCGGATCCTGGCCCCGTGCCCGTGGTGAAGTAGAGGCCTGCACTCCTGCGGGGTGCTGGGCCCCCAGGGCTGAGCAGAGCCCCACCAAGCTGGGGCGGCAGCACCTGCAGGCCGACCTGCTCGCTCCGCCCTCCTGGCCCTGTGGTCGCAGGCCTGTCCTGGATACGGTGAGAGTCAGAGCTCTGCTGGCATCAGGAGCCCGGGCTCCCACCCCCAGCCCTGCCGCTGCCTCACCTGCCCCCCCTGCTCACATGCGTGTTTGCCCCACCTACCTGCCCCACCTGCTCACATGCGTGTTTGCATGTCCCCAGCTCACTCAAGGTGCCAGCCCCGCCGGACCCCACCTGTGGCTCCCTGTGGCTGGACGAGATGCCGTCAGCCAGAGGGGCAGGCTTGGTCTCGCCCTGGACCCTGCAGAGCTGCGGTAAGGGCGAGCCTCCGGACAGGCCCTGGGCTGACTGGATGGTTGGGTGGCCGGGGAGGCCCTTCGGGGATCCCCTCCACGGCCGGCCGCTCCGACGAGGTCCTGCACGTGTGGAGACCCTATTCTGAGTGGAGAGCATCCGTGTGTCAGTATTAAAGTGTTTGCAGGGTTTGGGACCCAGCCGCCTCTGTGCTCTGTTGTGACTGATCCTGGCTTCGAGGGACAGGCAGCCCCGTGCACCCCAGCCCCCGCCTCCCTGTGCTTATATCAGCCCCATGTGGGGGTGGGACGTGGGGCGGTGGGTGTCTGGGTGGGGCAGCGCGGCCTGATGAGGGTGTGAGACCAGAGCCAGGAGCAGAGAGGGGCCTCCCAACACCCCAGGGAGGGCCGTCGGGCACTGAAAGGACAAAGTGCCTGAACTGCGGACACAAATCGGTCTGGAACATTCTGGGGGTGGCGTGGGTGCCCGGGCGAGGACGGGCAGAGCGGGCATGGGCAGCCCTTTCTGCAGAGCTGCTCCTCCACAGGTGCCTGCAGGGGGAAGGAGGGACCTGGCGGAGGCTGCCCCTCCCCAGACCACAGGGATCTCAGGCTCCGGGGGCCCATCCATGCCTGCTGGGCCTCCCAGGGAGAGGACAGGGCAGAGCTGCCCACCTCCCTGAAAGCGGCCTCAGAAGCCTCTGAGGTCTGGGTGGGCAGGCTGAGCTGTGGCCGGTGCTGGGCAGCGTCCACAGGCTGGCCCTAGGCAGCCGGGTGCCAGGCCTCCAGCACAACCAGCACGCTCTCTGCCCTGCCTCAGGGGGGGAGCCGTTGGGCCGTGACCTCGCTGTCGATCCTGGAATTCTCCGGCAGGCTCTCTGTGCTGGGGCACAGGCAGCCTCAGGAGTCATTTGAAATCTGGCGGCTCCTGCCTGAGTGACCGAGGGCAGGGCTCCGGTAGCCAGAACCAGCGGTGAACACAACCCAGAGCCTGCGCTGGGCTCCTGGCAGACACCTCCTCCATGGAGCCTCCCAGATAACACTCGGGGGTCACTCACCCGCTGTCGCCTGCTCTGTGGGCGCCAAACACCTGCTTGTGCACCTGTCTGGGTGGCTCATCTCCCACCAGCACGTGGCAGAGCAGGCTCAGACCCAGCTCCGAGTCGGCCAGTTCCCACATTTACCAATGGAAGCAGCACCGTCCAACAGAACCTTCTGGACTCACAGGCCTCGGCCAGCGCTGCCCAACAGAACTTTCTAACGCCTCACACGGCATCATCCGACAGAACCTTCCGGAATGAGGGAGATGGCCGAAATGGTGGGCTCTCCCATAGGGCAGCCACCAGCCACCTGTGGCTCTCTGGCCATTAAAGGACTGTGCACATACTTCCTGTGGATTTCAGTGCACACGGAGCAGCGCAGTGGCTGTGGCCGCAGCCGCCATGAGGGACAGCACATCCTGGCTTCAGACCCAGGGCTCTCCCAGACAGACAGGGATGGGTGTCAGCTGCTCTCTGGTTGGGGGCCGACTCCCCGACTCCGTACCTGAGAGCATGCCTCGTCCTCGTCACCACCACCACCACCACTAATACCAGCGATTCTAATGGCACTTACCAAACCACTCACTGGATCCTCAGCTTCCAGCTCCTCACCAAGCGTCCCCAGAGGACGGGGAGCGAGGCAGCATCGTCCTCTGCTCAGTGGGTGCCTTGGAAAGTCTCAGGGGCTGCCATCTGCTTGGCCACCAGGGCCAGGGCCAGCTTGTCTTTCCCAGGCCACAGCCCCGAGCTCCCTGGGAACGGCTCCGGGACGCTGTGTGGCCAGACGTGACCGGGAGCGCCCCTCCTTGGGCTGCAGGGCCGGGGCCAGGAGGAGGGTCCGTGGGAGCCCGGGCGGCGGCCAGGGTGAGGGATGGCACCTTCTCTCACTCAGCTCTCAGGGCACAACAGAAGCCGGGGGGTTTTCCTCTCAAGGGACTTTGGCTCAGACACATGTCAAACCAGTTCCTGAAAGTGTCTTCGTTCCCAAGGAGACCGGTTTCTCTCGGAGTCAGAGGGGGACCCCCGCATCACCCCAAGTGCTCCATGCAGGCCAGGTGGCCAGAGTCCCCGCTTCCCGTCCAGGCTGGTGCCTCAGTTTCCCAGCGGCTATAGAAACACCTGGAATTGGATCAGCTCTTGCTCACAGCTCTCTGACCTCGTGCTCTGGCCAGGAAGGAGAGGGAGGGCAGGGACGCTCTCCTCTCAGCACAAGCGCCAGCGATGACTGAGGAGCTCGCCCCAGAGTCCCAGGAAGGCTCTGCCGTCCTCAGACCAGGGCCCGGGCCCCCGGGAAGCCGAGTCCTCGTAGCCCCTGCCAGCTCACCAGGCCCAGGACAGGAGGCGGGCTGGAGGAGGACGAAGCTCACAGGCTGCCCCAGGGCCGTGTCCGCAGGGCTGGGGGAGAAGCGGCACGCAGGCCCGGGCGGGCCCGTGAAGCCACCGAGGAAAGAGCAGCCTCTGCTGCCTCTGGGACACCCTCACCCGGGGAGGCGGCAGTTCCCATGCTCGTGCTCCGGAGGAAGCCCAGCAACCCGACCGGGGACCCGAGCCGGTGTCACGGCGCCAGGCCATGGTCACCCTGCACTGTGCCGGCAGCCACCATAGCTGAGCCTGCACTACTGTGCCCCCCGCCCGCCCCCCGCCCAACACACACACACACACACACACACACACACACACACACACACCGGCAGCAGGAAACTCCGCTCCCCACAGAGGCTCTGGGGGGCTGCTGGTTTGGTCCAGGTCACCCACAAACCCATGACAAGTGAGGCCTGCCTGGTGGCACTGTGCTGTTACCTCTGCCGGGTTGGGGTGGGGTGAGGGTGGGGGAGCGTGGCTGGGTCAGGCCAGGCGAGCCCCTCGGCGTCGAGGGGAGGCAGCTGCATCTGTCTCCTCCTCTGGCTGCAGCCTCTCCCACCTTCCTTTGGCTCGGACGCCCGCCTTTGTGGGGGAAGGGGCTGGACTCCCTTCCCTGCAGGTCGAGCGAGAGGCTGAGCCGGAGGCTGAGTGGACGCGGAGGCCCAGGCGCTCAGCTGTCCCCTGTGCTTGCAGGTCAGCAGGAGCCTGGCGGGCACTACTCAGACCTCCAGCAGAAGTCCCTGGGCTTTCTCCAGACCCTGAAGGTGTGTCCCACCCGCTGTCCCTCTTTAGGCCTTTTCTGTTTGAGGTAAGTGGGGCGCAGCCTTTGCCCCCCCCCGAAGCTGAGCGGCAGAGGCTCTGAAGCGGGGACCTCCAGGCTTTACAGCTGCAGCCCTCAGGGGAGGCTAGGCGGGAGGAAGGAGAGGCCGACAGTCAGACTGGCCCAGGGCACCCAGACACGGGGATCTGGGGTTGGGTCCTTTGGGGGCCCCTCCTGTTCTCGGAGGTGGCACCCCTTGTCCTCTTGCCAAAGACTGGCAGAGTGGGGAGGAGCAGGCTGGGGCCAGAGGCCTGAGGCCTGAGGCTGGGCCCTCCCAGCAGCTGGACCAGCAGAAGCAGGAGCAGGCCCTGGCCCTTCTGCGGCAGCGGGCGGAGCTGGAGGTCCGGGAGACCCAGAAGGCCCTGGATGAGCTGCTCTCCAAACACCGGCTGGCGGTGAGCCCGGCTACGCCCCACGCCTGCCCCTCTGAGCCTGCACGGTCAGCCCCAGCAGACGGGCAGCGCTGGTGGTCGAGGTGGTGCAGAGAGCACCCCGGGGCCAGCAGGGTGAGGACCAGGAGGGTGATGTCATGATCTGGTTGGATGGGGCGAACCTTCTCAGAGGTGACTCTTCTGTGTGGGGACTGTTGGTGGATGTTCTTATGCAGACATTTAGGGAGGCGTTCCTAAATCAGGAGAGCAACCAGGTGTGTGTGTATGTGCGCGCCCTCAGACCCACAAGCACAGACACACCTGGCCCGTTTCCCTTTCTCTCTACCCCTCTTCCTGTCTCCTGCATCGCACCTGCTGGGCAACTGCCGTTCCCTGGGAACCTTCCAAAGCCACCCTCGCTGTCCACCCTGCCCCCCGACTGTGGGAGGCCCGCCCCAGCCTAACTGTGTCTGTGGATACCTGCCACGCTCCCCCATCCAGCCCCCTCTAGGCACCTGGCCAGGCCCACTGGCTGGGAGGTTGCCCTTAATCCTCCACACACACACCTGTCCTCAGAGGCTGGAGAAGCGCAAGACCCAGGCCAGGCCAGGAGCAGCGCCAGAGCGGGAGGAGCTGCGGCTGTGGGCGGGCCTGGACCCGAAGCCCCCCTGGAGTGCGGTGACGGCCAGATCCAGGTGTGTCCAAGGTCGGCACGGTGGCCCCTGCCCACATGGAAGGTGAGGTGGGGGTCTCGGAAGGTGAGGCACTGGTGCTGCTGGAGGGAGTCCCCAGCGCCTCCTCACCTGGCAGGTCCCAGCCGTCCCTGGGCAGAGACGCCGCTGCGCCCTCCTGGGGCCCCGAGGAAGGATGGGAGAGCCAGGCCGGCCCGTCGGCCTGTGCGGGTGAGTCCTCAGCACCAGCCCTCTACGTGCTCAGCCATGCTCCCTGGGTGGGCCCGAGGAAACTGAGCCAGGCACCCTGGAGAGGCCGGAGAGATGGGGGGGCTTGCTGAGGCCACACCGGAGGGTGGAACTGGACTTGACACTAAGTTCATCTGAGGCCAGAACCACGATGGGCTCGCACCACTGCTCCTGCTCGTGGGTGCAAGCCGGGCACGCACGGGGCCTGGTGACTGGGAGAAGACAGCAGGTGGGCTCGGTGGGCACCGTCATCCACTGCCCTTCATCTCTCGCTGTAGAGCTGACTTCCTCTCTGGCATCATCTTCCTGCTGCTTAAAGGACCTCCTTTAACATTTTGAGGGTCCTGTTCGCTGCTGACCTTCTGTGTACTCTGCCCGAGTCCCAGAATCGTGAGGTTCTGAGCCTGGCGGGTGGGGACAGACATGCTCCTCGGCGCCTGGTCCCCGGTGCTTCGTTCCCGGGCATCGGGGTCCCCACGGGCATGGCCAATGGCTCCAGGACGAGGGGACAGGCCACTCTCCAGGCCTCTCTCCTTCCTGGTGCTCAGCTCACCAGCTCTGGCTGCTCATCTCTCCACACTCGAAGTTGTACTTCTCTACCAGGTGTCTGCCGGCTCTGCCTCAGTTTCCCCTCTACGAGCAGCAGCAAGAGCCTCACGGACAGGCGGCTGTGACAAACAGAGGTCTTACCTGCCTGGCTTTTGTCTCTCAGGGATAAGTGTGCAGTGTTGCCTGATGTGTCTGGAAAACTGTTCTTTCATAAGTGTGTGAACATGTAAACATGCGTGTGTGGACATGTAAATGTGTGTGGGAACGTGTAAACGTGTGTGGGAATATGGTGTCTGTATGTAGGCACACAGACACCATGCTTCTTGTTTTTTCTCGTGGGACATTAAGTCCACACTCCAATCCCCTTGGCGCGCTCCTGGCAGAGGCCGGAGCCTGGTATGACTTAGGAGCACAGGGCCGTTTCCCATCACACCCAGCAGCCAAGGCGGCCAGTGGTGTCAGTAGCCAGACCTGCCTCGCTGGGAGTGTGGGCTCTGCTGTTACCCCGCCTGCTGGAGCTGGACCTCAAAAGGGCCGTTCTTTCTCTCTGGGCCTCTGTCTCCCCGTCTGTGCCCAGGCACCCCGAGCCCCTCTATCTGGGTCTGGGTTTCTGCAGGGTCAGTGGGCTCACACACCAGAACTTCACGCCAGGCAGTGACAGCGACTCCTTTTGGCACGGCCTCTTGGCTGGCGTGCAGCTGTGGATGGGCATCGCGCGGCCGCCGACACCCCACCGCTGGGGCCTCCCGTGGGAGCAGCCCTGGAGCCCCTCGGGCCCAGCCTGCCGCTTTCTCTCTGCCCTCAGCGCCCCTGCAGGAACCGGAGCCAGGACACGCCCTGTCCCACTTGCCGCTGGCCAGGCTCTACCCTTGGGACCACCCTGTTCACCAGGTACAGGAGACACCCCAGGGGGAGAGCATAGGAGTGGGGTGCAAGGGAGGCACTGGCAGCTGTTGGCAGTGACCCCCAACCGTCCTTCAGCTGCCTCTCTGGAGCCTGCACCCAGGGTTCTCCACGGGGTCCTTGTTTGGGGGAGGTTCTCCCTGCCATGGCGTCCCTCACCCTTCCAGCTGACATCCACCCAGGCCCCTTCCTCCTGCCCAGGGTGGGGGTGAGAGCAGGCATCTATACGGGCGCCTGGGGCAGGGTGGCCCTCTGCCCAGGCTGCACATTGCAGAGTGGGTGGCCGGGCTCTCAGACCCTCTGGAGCACAAACAGGGGCCTGGACTGGGTCAGGGCTGGGCACAGGCCAAGGTGAAGAGCTCCCAGCTGCCCTCGGAGTTCACAGTTGGGGGTCAGTCCGGGAGGGCTTCCTGAAGCTGCTGGCCTGCTCCCTGGGCTGGGCTCCATTCCCACTGGGAGAGGCTGGCATGGGAGCAGCCAGGAAAGCTAGGCAGGCGGCGATGAGGCCTCCGGCTCAGTCTGCCCCGCCACAGGGGAGCCAGGCCCGGAGGGAGCTCTGGGTGCTTCCTGCACAGGTGCAGGAGGAGGAGCTGCTGCGTGAGGAGGCCGTGCAGGCGAAGGCGAACTGGGAGCGAGCCTGGAGGGCGTGTCAAAGGTGAGCGTGCGCTTAGCCACCGGCTCCAGGGCCAAGCCGCCCCCGTTCATGCTCTGAGGTGACCCCGCCTGCTTCCCCGGCTGCCTTCCGGCTGCTGCTGAGGCAGGTGCGCACGTGGCTGCTTAAGCAGCATCAGCCGTCAGCAGCAGACTGAGGCCCCAGTGTTCACGTAAAAGTCAGGACACTTGTCCGTGTCCCTTGGTAACGATGACCACGTCCAGGGCGCCCAGCGCAGAGAACTAGCCGGCTCGTCCGCCAGCCCCACAGCGGGCCTCCCACAGGAAGTGCTCACCAGGACCTCGCTTCCTCAGAGGGAATCCCAGCAGTGGGGACACTTCTTCAGCTTCTCCATGTTGCCACGTTGGCCCCAAAGAGGTTTCCCCACTGGAACCTCACTGCCGTGTCCGAGGGCCCGGCTGTGGGCGTCCTGTGCCACACCCACCCCTTCCCACAGGCCCGGGCTGGGCTGGGGCTCCGGGGCTTCATCTCAGCACCAAAGGGGTCGTGAGAGGGTGGGGAACAGTGAGCTTGGCTGGGGCCGTCCCCAGGCTCCCAGCAGCCCACCCACGGCTCCTCCTGCGGTGGGGGGGGGGGGGGGGCAGGTGCATCTGGCTGGCCAGGGCTGGCAGTGCCTGGTTTTCACATGCGTGTGCCAGGCTTGAGGGTGTCCCTCTTGCCATCACCCAGGTGTCCAGGGAGCCAGGGCAGCAAGGCCACCCTGGTCTTGGCCGAGAAGCAGCTTCAGGGCCTCAGCAGCCTTGAGCAGGGGCAGGTAAGGCCGTCTGACCTGGGTGTGGGCAGTTGGTGAATGCAACGTGGTCATGTGACCACAGCTGGAGCACTCCTGAATTCCCGAGCCCTCACCACACCCCAGGCTGCCAGCCGTCTCATCTCTGCCCTCGATGGCCTGTCTGGACGGGGGAGGGGGAGGGCAGTGCAAGGCAACTTGGGGTGAGGGTGGGAAGGGGAGAGGGGGAGACAGGAAGAGACCGAGGCAGAAAAATGCAAGACACTGTCCGTAGGGCACCACTCAAAATGGGAACCCTGAAGTGGGCTTAGAAGGGTCCAGGTATCACATGGCAATGAGGGGGCCGTGGAGCAGGCCTTGCCAAGGGCTGGCTGCAGTCTCCCACCTGAGAGGGAGCCTGGCTGGGGGGCCCGGGGCCACCCCACAACGGGAGTCTTGTGCTGCAGGTGGAGACCGGGTGGGGAGGGGCAGGGGTTATGACCCTGGGGTACCACCTCCCAGGGTGGGAGTGCAGGGCCCAGCCTGGGCAGGGCTGCTCTGCTGAGGTGTGTGCTCTCAGAGACAGCGGTGTCCGAGGCCAATGGGGACCTGTAACCAAGGGACGGATTTAGAGGCTGGGTGCCATGCCCAGACCTAGAGGAAGAGCTGCACGGGGAGAACAGGGGTGCAGCCAGCCTTGGGGAGCACAGGGACAAGCACCTCCTTCCCTCCTGCTTCCTGCTGGAGCCTGCGTTGGCAAAGCCCAAGGGAGCCACTGCACAGAGGAGTTCCCTTTCCACGTGCGCCTTTGTGCCGACTGGGGTACGGCTGACTTCCCCTCCTCTGCCTGTTCAGAGGGAAACCCGACGCCCGGGCAGCAGTCACGTGCTCTCGTGCCAGGAGAGGACCCTGCTCCTGCGGCACCACCAGCACATCCTCTCGGTGCAGAGGGCCGTGGCCTGCCTGCAGCAGGAGCTCCTGGCCACGGCCCAGCTGGTGCAGGTGGGCACTGGCCCCTGGGCTGGAGGCCCGTTGTGGGCTTGTCGCCAGGGGCTTTGCGGGATGTACAAGTCCCTTGTAAAAACATCCAGGAGGACAGGAGCTCTGGGGGTACAGATGGAGGGCAGGGGGGCGGCTGCTTACTGGGGGCCCAGGAAGGTCTCCTGGGCAAGGTGGCCCTGGCCAGGCCCTGGAGGAGGAGACAAACCCCTGTGGTCCTGGGAGAGGACCTGAGGCCAGGAGAAGCACGTGGCCTGGGCTCCTTGGAGAGGCCAGGCCTGTGGGGGACCCTGAGCAACTGGGCATCCCTGGCCCAGCAGCCGGCCCTGGCCGATGTCTCCTGCAGGGTGCTGCGGACACGGGTGGTGGGTGGCTGTTCTCTGTGAGCTGGGAATTCTGCAGGAGGATGGAATGAGCTGGGCTCCATGACGCTCCTGGTGTGGGTTAGCAGGTGCACAGTGGGCTGGCCACCAGGCAGGTGTGCTGCCTGCCCCCAGCCAGCCTGTAGGAGGGGCACCCAGGGTGGCTGACACAGACGAGGGTGTGGGCCAGCTAGTCCTGCTCTGGTACGGGGTCAGAGGGGGTGCACAGGGTCAGAGGGGGGCGCACGGGGTCAGAGGGGGGCTCACGAGGTCAGAGGGGGGCGCACAGGGTCAGAGGGGCTCACGGGGTCAGAGGGGGTGCACAGGGTCAGAGGGGGGCACGTGGGGTCAGAGGAGGGTGCATGGGGTCAGAGGGGGGCTCACGGGGTCAGAGGGGGGCGCACAGGGTCAGAGGGGAGCACGTGGGGTCAGAGGGGGGCGCACAGGGTCAGAGGGGCTCACGGGGTCAGAGGGGGGATGCACAGGTACAGCCAGGTGCCTACTCAGGTGAGTACGCCGTCCGCTTTCCGAATAGGAGACGGACCAGGGCTGTCCTTGCCAGCTCACCCTCTGTTGTTTCTCCCAGGGTTCCAGCCCCAAAGCCAAGGCCCCCTGGATGTGGGGCTCTCAGCAGCCAGTGGGGCCTGCACAGGGCTCATCATGCTCCCCAACAGCACGCAGGCCCTGCAGCCCCTCCAGCCACAGCCCCTGGAGGAGCCCCGAGAGCCCGAGCATCCCCTCGTGAGTCGTTATGGGCAGCCCTGGCCCTGTGCTCGCCCTCTCCTCTCTCCGGGAGCTCTTTCCAAATAAAACTCACTAGGACTGACCTGAACGCATGTCACCATCACGCGCCAGTCCTGGTCCTTTAAATCCCTGGGCTGACCCCCTCATGGTCACGGGCTTGCCGGGCAGAGGGTGGCCCAGGGACCCCAGGCCTGTCCACACCCCGATGTGAGTGTGATCCTGGAGATCCTCAGGGGACCTGGGGGAGGGGTGGCTGCAGCAGGTGTGCGGAAGACAGAGCGTAGTAACCCAGGCTGCCCGCAGAGAACGGCAGAACGTTCTGGAGCTGGCCTGCCTGCAGGCATTGCCCTCGAACCAGGAGCTGGGACGCCAGCCGTCTCCTTGCGGCTGCGACAGGGGCCGCTTCATGCTGGCATCATGTGCCAAGGGCATGGCAGCCTGTGTGGGTCCAGCCTCCGACCACGGTGCCTCCCAGCGCTCAGCGGGCCCAGCTCGCGCACAAGGGCTGCTGGGTGGGAGGGGCCAGGGCCTGTCTTACCTTGCCTGTGCACTGGCCACTTGGCCACTGACCGCAGCTGACCCTGGACGAGATGCGAGTTTGCATGTGGAGAGTGTGGCCAACCTGGGCAGGCAGTCACACCCTCTACACTGCTTTGCAGCCCTGTCCCTGAGCAGGATGGGTCAGCCCCCAGAGAAACTTCAGCTTCGGACGTCCACCTGTGGCCCCTAAGGCCAGCCTGGGGAGAGGAGACATCCATGGCCAATGGCTGGGTGGACGCCCAGGAAGGGCCGGTGGAGAGCGGCCGCCAAATGGGCCAAGGTAAGCACGGGGAGGGCGGGGGGCAGAGGGATAGCAGCAGTCAGAGGACGGACGGTCACTCCGGCCGGTGCCGAGTGGTCTCTGCTCAGGACACTGCCTGGGTGTCGCCCATCAAAGTCTCGGTAGCCCTGTGTTCTGGGTGACCCACGATGCCTGGCCTTCATCGAGGGCTGTGACTGCAGGGCAGTGGTCCTGCTGGCAGAGGCCCCAAGGCCTGGGCTGGAGCCAAATAGCTCCGGTCCCTAAGGCTGGGGGCCTAGACCTCCGAGTCTTGGTGTCCCACACCCGCCAGGCCAGGGTGGAAGGAAGGTTAGGAAGGTGGTGATGGACAGACGTGAGTCCCTCCTGTGGGCCCCGTGTGCCCACGCTGTCCCCCCTCTGCTGACCTGGGCATGGCCAAGGCCTGCCCTTGCCCTGCCTTCTCCTCAAACCATTCCTGAGACTCATATCAGCAGCTCTCCCACAGCCACTCTCGGGAGCAGCCACGTGTGCTGTCCTCACTGGAGCCCAGATAAGCCAGGGCTGCGCTATGTTGCGTTACAGGATTTTTTTCACGTGGCCTCGGAGTCCCTGGACACGTGTCATCTGTCCTGTGCCCCCGCCGTCCGCACTGATGGTCTCTTTGCCTCACAGGAGACCCCCAGCCCAACCCCAGCCCCTCGTCCAGAGTGGAGACCCGGGCTCCGAGGGAAAGCCATGGGCGGAGCTCCCGGGGCCCAGGGGGGTCCTGCAGCCCCCGGGAAGCCAGCGTGAGTGGGGCCCGGCCTTGCTTTGTCCACCTGCCATGTGGCTTTTGGGGGGATGACCTCGTCCGTCAGGTGAAGGAGTCGACAGCACAGATTGCCCTGGTGGCCCGTCTGCTGGAGCCATTGGAGCCCCTGGAGGACGGTGCCTGGGCGCGGGGTCTCCGGGCCCTCGGTGGGCGGGTGGTCCTTGTTCCTTCCCGTGGCCTCCCCACAGCGGAGGAAGGGGCCAGTGCGGGTGGAGGTGCCGCCCCTGATGTGGCGTATCTCCCACGTGTCTCCAGCAGGCGGCTGAAGGCAGCACCAGCCGAGTCGGGGCAGAGCTGGAGCAGGACTTTGCCAGCAGCCCTGGCAGGGAGGCCCCCGAAGAGGAAGGCCAGTGGTCAGAGGAGCAGAGGTGTGGGGTCTGCAGGGGCTGCCGGGGCCCAGGGGACCCTCGGGCAGGGGTGGGACCCGAGGCATGGAGGTGGTTAAGCCATTGCTCCCGGGCTCTCACTGGGGGACCCTCACTCACTCCTGGTGCCCCACACATTGGCCTGGCCACTGGGCACCCCCAGCCCACCCCATGCCCCGAGTCTGAAACAAGGAGGCCACTCAGTGAATCAGCCCCAGAGCCAGTGGTGGGGGCAGCAGGCGGGGCCCCTCCAGGGAGCACGTCTCCCCTAGCTCCCTGATGCAGTGGGGACTGAAGCCAGAACCCCCTAAAGACAGGGCACCTTGTGCTCTGGGGGCAACCTCCCCGCCTCCCGCTGGGGTAGTCGACGGCCCCCGGCAGAGACCCTGAGCCCCGAGGAGCTGGGAGGGTGCTGGGAGACTGACTGTCCACCATGTGTTTGCAGAACAGAGACCTGTTGGCAGGAGGAGCCCCACGACCCCAACTCCTGGCAGGAAGCCACCCAGCTGACTAACTGTCCAGGTGATTCCCGCCCCCACCCCCCGTCCCTGCCTTTGCCCCAGGACCACCGATTCCCACTAAAGGTCACCCAAGGCTCCTTCTAAGTCACAGACAGCCTCTGCCGCCGCCGCCGGGCTTGGGGCCACCCTCCCCCTCCCATCGCGGCCCCGGTCGGCGGTAAAGACGGGAGATGGACCCCCTGTTGGAACATCCACTCTCAGACGGCAGGACGGCAGAGGCAGCCAGTCTGTGGCTCCAAGCCCCTGAGGACAGTCGGAGCCGAGTGACTCACTTCCTGTGGGGTGGGTGAAGCTGAGCTTACCGCCAGGGTCATAGGCCCGCCCACGGAGCTGCCGCCATGTCTTCTGCCTCTATCGGGCTTTCGGTTCTGACCCACCGGCCCGGACGTCCCTGAGGTCTCCTGCACTGGCTCCCACAGTGGGGTGTGTGCTGCTGCCGCTCCTATGCTGGAGCCTGGCAGGGGAGCAGAGTGGAGGCTGTGGGTGACGTCCCTACCCTCTCTTCTCTCCGTAGCTCCCGCTGAGGAGGCAAGGCCCCCCACCCAGCACCAGGGCAGCCCCCTGCCCCAGCTCCCCGCCCCCTCGGCCCCGGACTCCCCGCCAGCCTCTGTTCCTGGGACCTGCTCGGGGTCACCAGTGGGATCCCGCACCCCCTCCTCTGTGAGCGGCCTGTCCTGTCCCTCCCTCCAGGAGTTCCAGAAAGTGTCTGCCATTCTGGTCCAGCTCTCGGGTAGTTCTGCCTCCCTGTCAGACTGGGAGGCCGGGGACGCCCCGGACGCAGACCCGGGCTCATCCGGGGAGTTCTCTTTTGGAGCCTCCAGGGGGTGGCTCGGGGGTGGGGGACAGGCAGCCTGCGGGGCCCGTCCCCCGTGGGGCTCCCCCACTGCGCCAGGGCCAGGCCTCCTGCAGGCGGACCAGCCTCAGCCGCGCCCCCACGTCCCCTCGCCCGGGTCGGGATCGGAGCTGCCGGAGGTGTCCAGCGAGGTCTGGGATGAGGAGAGCCCGCTGAAGCCTGGCACGGGTGCCCAGCCAGCTGCAGGGTGGCCCTTCCCTGCTGGGGGCTCCTCCGACCTGGAAGTTGGAGGGGCACCCAGCATGGCCCTTCTCTCCCCAGGCCCTGGTGGGGGCCAGGAAGCTTCTGGAACTGGTGGGAGCCTGACCAGTGAATCAGATGCAGGAAAGGCCAGCTGGCCATGCCTGTCCATTCCCTTTCCCTCAGGGTCCCCGGGATCCAAGGGGGCTGGTGTCAGCCAAAGAGGAGGGACGGGGCCTCTGCAGGCCTCCACCGACTGCCCAGAGGAACCTTGGGAGTCTGACCTGAGCCCACAGGCTGACAGGAATCCCCCTCGGGCTCCCCCTGCAACCCCCAGGGTGCTGGCAGCCCTGAGGCCTGAGAGCCGGGCACCTGGGCAGGCGAGCAGTGGAGTCCCCGCTGCCCCGGGGGAGGCCAGCCCCGCTCTGGAGGGCCGTGTCCTGCCTGAGATCCTGTCCCCGGTGGACGAGGTGCTGTCCTACGGCAGTGCCGACCTCCCGTCCTCCACACACAGGGCTGCTCCTCCACCTCCCACCCTCCCAGCAGGCAGCGGGGCCACCCCCAGCTCCCCCTCTGAGGACTTCCCTTCCCTACCCGAGGATGCCTCCACCAGCACCGGGGAGTTCCCCTCCTTGTCTGAGGCACTGTCCCTGGGGCCCCAGGAGGCCAGTCTCTGCCTGGCAGCAGATGCACAGGGCAGGAGCCTCGGGGACCAACTGGGCTTATCACATCCTCCTGGGGGGAACCAGGCTGTGGGGGGCCAGTGGCCTGAACCTGTTGGCTGGCTCAGGTCCCCGTGGTGTGGGGGGGTGGGCAACGCCCCGGCCGGGCCCCCAGGGCAGTCCGTGCAGCGCCCAACACTGTCCGGAGAGGCCTGTGGGACTGGAGAGGGCCTGCCAGCACTGCGGACGGCTGGCCACATGGGGCTGGCCGGCCCCTGGCAGGCGGACTCAGCCCCCGCTTTGGACGGGGGCCCCTGCGTGGGCCCTGGTGGGGATAGGGCAGAGGTGGTGGATCTGGTCTCCACCCAGCTCAGCAGAAGGATCCTGTGTGACACGCTGGCTGTGCTCTCGGAGCTGGCCCCACCGGGCAGCCCGGGGACTGGAGAGCTGGCAGGTGCCGGCCGTGTGCCAGGCCTCATGGGGCAGCCGCTGGGCAGTCCTGGAAAGACAGGCCTCAGGAAAGAATAGGCGGCCTACAGAAACATCCGTGAATCATTGTGTGATGGTGTGTGACCATGTGTGCCTGTGCTTGCGTGTGTGTGTGTGTGTGTAGGTGTGCTAGAGCCTCAGGAAGCCTGGACTCCCTTGTACAGGCTGGCATGTGGATGGCCATCGGATGGCCATCCGAGACTGGACATTGGCTGCTTGGCCAGCTGGAACGTGGCTTTGTGTGCGTGTTTGGGCGCCAGGCCCAGCGCTTCCTTTGGCTCTCAGAGACAACCCAGACCAGAGAGGCGGAGAGGCGGGAGCTAGAAGGCTGTGGGGCATCAAGGAAGGTCCTGGACTCAGGGAGAACGGTCCAAGGAGCTGGGAGGGGAGCAGGTCCAGGGCTCACACACATCACCTGCTGGGGTGACCACGTGCCAGGACTGAGCCATCGCGAAGGCCAAGAGAGGAGCGGCTTTGGGGGAAGCACGGGGCTTCCCGCCTTGTCAGGAAAGGAGTGGAGAGTTTGTCCTGTCAGACTTCTGAGGCCAGGACTCCTGTGGCTGAGGGGCTGCCGACACTGCCGACGGCGGGCAGGGCTGCCTGGCACCGGCAGGGCCCACTCGGCCAGGCCCGTCACCGCGTCCAGCAGTCACTGTGGCTGGATGACTGGATGGCGCGTCCTGTGCACGTGCACGCTGCACAGATTAGAGGACCTGGCCACTCGAGAGTCCAAGGTCCCCTCACTGCGGCCTGGCATCCCCTGGGGAAGAGGGGGTGAAGGCTTCCCTGAATGTTCCCTGCTGCTCCTAGAAGGAACGAGGGCCCGTTTCCGGGTGTGTCCATTACCAAGGTGCCCTCCATGGCCCCTGTGGGCCTTGTCAAAGTGTCGGCGGTTCTGCGTAGGAAACCTGTGCTGACCAGAGGTTCCATGGGGAAGGAAATCAGAGGGGCTGGGAGGAGGATCCAGACCTGCCACGCGGGGGCCTTGGGGACGGGCCTCAGCAGTGGACACAAGAACAGCCCCAGAGCCGCTGCCTTCACGAACCTGCAGGACAGGCCACCGCGGCAGCGACCCCTCCCCATAGGAGCCACCACACAAGACACCCTGCCACCCGCCCCTCACCCAGAGCAGTGCTCGTGCCACACTGGTCCTGAGGAAGTCACAGGACCCTCGCGCCAATTCAGACGATGACGGCAGACACTTAGGTCCTGTCTGCCGGTCCCGGAATCTTGTATCTGGGACACATCTTCCCCCGTACAGCCAGAATGCTGGCCAGTATTCCCTCCTGCGAGGGCACCTCTAGGCTAGTGCTCCATGGAATTCATCTGTACCAGTCAGTGGTTGTCAAACTCATTAGTCAACAGAGCCAAATATCAACAGCACACCGATTGAAATTTCTTTTGAGCCAAATTTTTAAATCTAAAGCCACTTCTTCAAAATAAACTCCCCCAGGCCATGGTATTTTGTGGAAGAGCCACACACAAGGGGCCAAAGAGCCGCATGTGGCTCTCGAGCCACAGTTTGCCGACCACGGATCTGTACCATCCATCATTTATCATCCATTATCTATTCTCTGTCATTTATCCACCTATCAGTCATCTGTGTGTTATCCATCACCTGTCCATCATCCATCAATCCATAACTGGCCTGGCAAAACCCACGGTGCCGCCTGTGCTCCCCACCTGCAGGTTGGTGAGGGGCCCCGAGACCCTTGAGAACACTGCAGGCCCTTCTCCAGGCCCCTGGGTGGCCGTGCAAGCCCTGGCTGACCTTGGTCCTGTGCCACCCCACAAACAAGGCACCAGCTAAGACCATCCACGTTGACATGGCACTGGCTGTGCCAGGCCCACCGTGGAGCCACCACAAAGGAGACCTTTGGGTCCAGGGGAGATGTGTTCAATCTCTACGCACACAATTTCAAACCAAGTTTTGAGCTACAGTTTTTATTGATTCCCTTCTAGTTTTCTGAACAAATTAGTATGTAATTTTTTTTTTCTATGTGTGGCTGACCCTTTTGGATTTATGAGGCCGTGTGAGAGGAATTATGTATTTTATACACATGCATTTGGCCCAACAATAAATCTCCCACATGGAAGCCCTGCAGATCTGCCTCCAGTCCCACAGTCTCCCGTCTGGTGGCCGCTGTCACGGCCGTGGCCATGCTCACTGCTGGAACCAGGGCCCCTGCGGTGACCTCCCTGCATGGCCAGCAGCCCCCCCACATCTCTCCACCGGTGGCTTGAAGGGGGGCTGCTCGAGGGGACCCGTGAGAACCCTGGCCCTCCTCCGAGGACAGTGGGGTCCGGGGAGGTGGCTGTAACATGACTGGCTGGAGGACTGTGCTCCCAGAGGTGGGAGAAGGTTTAATCCCGGCCCATGTGACGCATGGGCAGCGGGCGCGGCCTCAGATGTACTGGCCCTTCGCTATCAGAATTCCTCCTGTCCAGTGCTCGCCTGGCTGTGCTCCTCAGGAACCTCTTGGGCCAATAAATCTTGATTCCTGCCTCCAGAGAAGTCATTATCTTTAATAGAAAATGATTATTTCTCCGTTAAACCCCACATTTAATTTTCCTGTCATCTGTCTCTTTCAGCTTCTCCCGGTAATGGTCCCTCCTCCACAAAATACCTTCGGGGCTCCAAGTCCCGGGTCACGTGACCAACTTACTAGGCGCTTTCCTTTCTCACCTGCACTGCCCTCACAGCCTCTCGCATGAACCAAGTGAGGCCACGGGTGCGTCCAGACGAGTGTGCCACACTCACTTGGCATCCCCTTACCTGGTGACTTCCTGTGCCCAGGGTCTGGTTCCCTGAGCGTGCCGGCCTCCCGGAGGGAGCCGGTCCCGAGGGCCAGGTCCTGCAGCAGCGGGAGGGGGCGGCGGCAGGCTGTCTGGCCAAACAAAACCAGGCCCAGCTAGTCTGTCCTGGTCCACACTGGCTCCCAGGCAGCTCTGAGGTCCCAGAACAATGCCTGCCAGCCCCACACCTGTCCACGTGGTCCTCGGTCGACCTCCCACATCGTACCATCCAACACCAAACTGCTTGGCTGGCGTGCTTCGCCCCCAGCAAAGGCCCTTCCTCGTGCCTGGTGAGCACAGCTGGGAAAAGGTCAGTATGTTTGCAAAACTTGACCACAGGCTTGGGGACAGGACAAGATCTCTCTCTCTCTCTCTCTCTCTCTCTCACACACACACACACACACACACCTGACAACCTGGCCCTGCCCCGGGGCTCCCTGTGTGTGGAGGCCCCAACCAGCCCAACCTACCAGTACCCTCTGATCTCCAGACTCATGTCCAGCCTGTGGCCTGGCACCTCCCTCAGATGTTGAAAAGGTCTCACAAAGTTAGTGATCCCAAACAAACTCTTGATTTCCACTCTGACCCCCAAAATTGCTTTCCCACCCTCCCCTCCCCTCCCCCACCATCTTTCTTCTCAGCCAAGACCAACCAGCCAAAAGTCCTACAGGCGATGTGACCCTGTCTCTCAATCACATGCCCGACCTTCCAATCATCCCCAAAGTCTGACCCTCCTTGCCAGCACGGCACCCCACCTCCTGGAGGGCTGTGACGGCCTCACAGGTCTCCGGGTGCCTCTCTCGTTTTCACCCAGTGACAGTTGGGAGGAGGGAGAACCTTACACCCAGCAGCCAGAACTATATTCCAGCTCAACACCCTCCCAGGAGCACCCTCCCATGAGCGCCAAGGCCCTAACCCAGCACCTGCCTAGGGAGCTTCAGGGTGGGCCTGCGCAGCTGCCTCCCAGTTCTCGCTCCTCCCCCGGCTCCCTCTGCTCCAGCCACACTGGCCGCCTTGCTGCTCCTCTAATGCTCCTACCTCAAGGCCTTTGTACACACAGTTCCTCTGCCGGGGCTCCTGGCCCCTTTCCCTACCTCCTGCGAGAGGCCTCCCCAGCTCCCCCTACCCCCGCCTGCTTTACTGCCTTTTACAGCACTTATCTCCATCTCACCTGGAACCACACCAAGTGGCTCCACTTTGTCTCGGGGCTCAGCAGGGAGCAGAAGCCCAGTAACTGTGAGTGAAGAGAGGCATTCTAAGAGTCAGATTCTCTATTTAATGTCAGGGTGGCAGACCCACTAAAGCCCGGTAGGCCCACCAGGTAAAACACAGGACATCTAGTTCCATGGGACTTAGAATGGTGCGCTGTTTATCTAAAATCCACATAACTGGCCTGGCTAGTGTGGCTCAGTGGTTGAGCAACCTATTGTGGATGAAAAAAGGCCAATGCTAGCCTGACTAGCTCAGGGGAGGCCTGCATGGCAGTTTTGCAAACTCAAACACCTAGAGTAACCATAAAGGATGGTCTGAAATTAAAACTAACTAGAAGCAGTTTATAGGGGGTAGTCATGTCCTAGGCCAGTATGTTCCCTGATAAGGTCAATCTTGACCTTAAACTGAGCCTTTTTTTTTTTTTCCATCTAAGATAACATGCCTGTGAAATGTCAAGGTAACTTGTAACTTTCCTTTTCCCAGACCCCTCAGGGTAAAACCAAAGTGCCTGGGCGTCAGGGTAGGACCATATATTCCGTCATTGTTATTATTACCAGGTTAGTTGTTGACTGTAAACTATCCTGTACCCACCAGGAAAAAGAAGTACGCGCCTATCCTTTTACTCCTTATCCGGTCCCAGAGCGTTCCCCCACTTTGCTTCCTCCCACCTCCCGATCACCAAAGGATTTCATGTAACCCACTTCCTTTGATTGTAATGTATAAAACAGGGTGAAACTGCCATTCTCCGGAGCATTATCCCAATACGCTGAGATTCTGCTGCCCCGCAGAATCTGTTTGAGAAACTGTCAGCAGTTTGGCTAAAATAAACTCATAAAAACTCTTTATAGGTTTGAGCGTTTTTAAGTTAACACTATGAACCAGGAGTCACACTCTATCCTCCTTCAGGGCCCGTGCCAGGGGCGCGCTCCCTCCCCAGCAGGGGGCACGCAGGAGGCAGCCGATCATTGATGTTTCTATCTCGCTGTCTGAAATCAATGAAAATATATTTTAATAAAAAGTAAAGTACATTTTAAAAAATAAACATTTACAAACATTTCACAAAACTGGGGATCCTGGATTTTCGTTTGCTAAATCTCGCGAATCGCCGCGGAGGAGGCCAGGGCGGGGGCGTGGCCTCGAGGGCGCCTGGGAGGCGGGGCCTGGCGCTCGGGGGCGGCCTTGTCACGTGACGGCGGTTGCCAGGGTGAAAGGTCAGCGCGCCGCGGCACTCCGAACATGGCGGCGGCCGGGGCGGCGGCCGGGGCGCGCAGCCCGGGAGCGCCGGTGGGGACGGGGACGGCGGCCCGGGCCCGGCGCCCGCCTCGGGCGCGGCCCGCGCGGCTGCCCGCGCTGCTGGTCCTGCTGGCGGCGGCGGCGGCGGGGCCGGGCCCGGGCGGCGCGGCGCTGTACCGCGCGGGCGAGGACGCCGTGTGGGTGCTGGACAGCGGCAGCGTGCGCGCGGCCACGGCCAACAGCTCGGCCGCGTGGCTGGTGCAGTTCTACTCGTCGTGGTGCGGCCACTGCATCGGCTACGCGCCCACCTGGCGGGCCCTGGCCGGGGACGTGCGAGGTGAGGGCGCCGCGCCGGCCCCGCGGCGGGGACTCGCGGGGCGCCACGCCCTTCCCGCGGGCGCGCGGTCCCGGGCCCGGACCCAGGACCCAGGACCCAGGACCCAGGGCCCAGGACCCAGGACCCTTCCGGCGAGGAAGGTGGGCCCCCCGCCTAGCCTGCAGGCGGGCCGGCGGCCCGTGCCGCCCGCTCCCGGCGCCTGGTCTGGGGTCCGAGCGCCTCCTCGACCCCGGCCTTGGTCCTCTGTCCTGACTCGGACCCCCCCCCCCTCAGGCGCCCGCCCGCAGGGCCGCCCCAGCCGCTCCCCCTGTAAATGCTGCCTCATCCTCCCGGTTTGGGGCGGCCCGTGTGGACCCTCAGTGAGCCCCACCTTGGGCCCCCACACGGTGGTGTAGGCGCCGGGAAGCCCTTCCCAGCCGGAGGTTCCCTGTCCAGACCCGCGGCCTCGGGCACCTGCCGCCGGAACCCGCGGCCCGTCCCGCGTCGGCGGTGCCGGTTCCGCTCCGATCTCGATGCCCGGCTCCTGCCTCCCGGTGGCGATCTTGATGCCCGAGCTCCTGTCTCCCGGTGGCGCGGATGGTCTGGGCTGGTCTCCCGGCTCCTGCCTCCCGGTGGCGCGGATGGTCTGGGCTGGTCTCCCGGTTCCTGTCTCCCGGTGGCGCGGATGGTCTGGGCTGGTCTCCCGGCTCCTGCCTCCCGGTGGCGCGGATGGTCTGGGCTGGTCTCCCGGTTCCTGTCTCCCGGTGGCGCGGATGGTCTGGGCTGGTCTCCCGGTTCCTGTCTCCCGGTGGCGCGGATGGTCTGGGCTGGTCTCCCGGTTCCTGCCTCCCGGTGGCGCGGATGGTCTGGGCTGGTCTCCCGGTTCCTGTCTCCCGGTGGCGCGGATGGTCTGGGCTGGTCTCCCGGTTCCTGTCTCCCGGTGGCGCGGATGGTCTGGGCTGGTCTCCCGGTTCCTGCCTCCCGGTGGCGCGGATGGCCTGGGCTGGTCTCCCGGCTCCTGCCTCCCGGTGGCGCGGCTGGCCGGCGGGTGCAGCCTCTCCCGCAGCCTGGCTGGCCTCGCGTTGAGAGGAGTGAGAAGAGCTCCGAGGCGGGCCGGGCCCCGCAGGCGCCGCTCACCTGCCGTTATGTTCCCAGAGGAACACAGGGCTGTCTGCTCCCTGCCTGCCCTCGCTGTGCGAAGTCCGCAGGTCTAAGCCGATTCACAGGGAAATTTAAAGAAGCCTCAGTAGGGTCTTTGTGCAGAGTGTGATGGTTGTCTTTCAGGAGCTTTCTCCTCTTAACTCGGGGTGTTGGGACCTTTTGATTCCAAAGGGTTTGTTCTCTGATCTAATGTTTATTAAGTCCCTCCTGTTCTGCACTGGTCACAGCTGAGGCAGAGAGCTCCTTAACAGGGTCGGTTTGTTTTTTTAAGTCTTTTCTTTGAGAACAAACAAGCATTTCAATAATGTAGAGAGTTTTTAGCAAAGTTCTCACTTGTTATTTGGTTACAGAAACAGATATATCAATTAAAATGCAGGTAGCTCTGGTAAGACATTTATCACCTATTTTTTGCATGTTTTTATTTTTGTTCAGTTTAGTTTCTGGAATACAAAAATCGTAAACTATGATTAAAATATTGCAAACTACTCCTTCGTTGAACCAGCAGGTAAGGAGCCTTGAAAAGTGTTCCTGGAACTTAGAGGGTTACTTCTGAAAGTGAAACATCACCTCACTTAACCTTTAGCCAAATAAGGCTATCTGAAAAGGGCTGGACCCTGTCCAAGTCCCGGCTGGAAAGACGAGGCCTGAGTCGGGAGGCAGAGACGGCTAAAAGTTAAAGACCACTGTGACCCACAGGCCGCGGGAGGCAGGCAGGCGAGAAGGGAGGGTCTGTGGGGACCTAGGCAGAAGGTCCAAGAGCCAAGCTGCCAGCTCTGACTGAGGGTCCCCCTGAGACTTGATAGGGGCACGGTGTCAGCCCAGCCCAGGCCCGTGGGCCAGACGCTCAGCATGCGGCCCAGCGTCTGTCAGCACAAGCCCGAGTCAGGGTCACGTTCCCAGGGACGCGCAGCAAGGAAGGGCCGTGGCCAAGGAGACCAGAATGTGGCAGTGGGTCCCCTCATGATGACACCACCCTCAGTTCCTCTGCCGAGGAGTTGTTAACTCTAACCTTGTGTCCCTTGTGACGGACCAGCCGCAGGCCCCTCCGCGCCTCTTCAGCATTGGGGATGAAATGGGGATGTGTTGGGAAGAAGGGTCTTCAGCCTTTGCTCCTGCACTGTGCTCCCCAGCTCCCCTCCGTCCAACCTGTTAACATACGAAGTTTTTCCCAGTAACTGGAGATGTGATTGGCTTTATGATGTGCCTCATGGACCGGGAGCACCCCATTGGGGAACCAGAAGGTCCCCGAGGGGTGTGCCAAATGAAGGCTTCCTAGGCAGAAGTTAAGGGTCATTTCAGGCAAGGACACCTCCCCAGGGGAAGCAGGGGCCTGTTGGGCAGATGACGGATGACCCCCTGGTTGGATCAGGACAGGCAGATTACAGCTGCACCCTGGGAGGTTGCACTGTGCTGTTGGGTGTAAGGTTTGGTGCGATGGGCTTCCAGGTCAATGAGCCGCCTGGGGCCTGTGGTTTCCTCTTTTTTTTTTTTTTTTTTTTTTTTTTAGTCTTTGCTGTTGAAAGTATTACGTGTGTCTATGGTTCTCTCTTCAGTCAGTCTAAGTGAGTCACACGGTTGTCACCACTCTGGTCCCCATCAGTCACTGGATGGGGCTGTCCGGCCAGCCTCCCAGGGCACCCACACCTTGGACTTGAGTGTCCAGCAGCTTTCCCTGCCCGCCGCCCTCCTCCTAGTCTGCACCGATGTGGCTCCTAGAAAGTGGGTGGTTGTGGTACAGGCTCTGCTCCCTGATGAGTGCCCTGGGGTGGCAGGTGGGTGCTGAGCTACATGTGCGCTGGTCTCCCACCATCGCCTCCTCACCAACCCCTTTAAATGCTGCTTCACCCCCTGGTTTGGGATCTCAGAGGAGCACAAGGGCCCAGAGGGGCAGGAGGGCTCCCCCCGGCTGGGCAGGGCTCTGGGCCCAGCTAGGACCTTTGTTTTCCTAGATTGCATTGAACTTGAGCTCTTCACGGATGTTTTCAAGATTTTGAAAATAAATGTTTTCCTTCTGAGAAGGTGGCTTGAGCTCTCCCTCCCTTCTTTCTTCCCTCAGATGTGCACCTCCTGAAGTCTAAGGGACCCCATGGGACTTGTAGCCAGGGGAGCAGTGGGCAGTGGCAGCGCATTCCCGCTGACCCCCTGACCCTGTCCCCCAGGTCCCTTTTGTCTGACTTCCCAGTTTCTCTCCTTGCACTGCCCCCTGCTTCCATTAATGTACTAAGAAAAACAATAAACAAAAGGTCAGCTGTTGGGAGTAGCCAGATCACTAGGCTGTTGTGTAGATTGAGCTCCGGCTATCCAAGTCCCGCTGTTCCTGAAAACACTTAGCCTGGAGCTGTGGTTTAGCTCCGCTTGTCGGCTCCTCCCCGAAGAGTGAGACACCTATGCCTGGGGCAGCCCACACCCCGGAGCCTCTGAAATGTCTGTGGAGACTGGGCACCGTGTCCTTGGTACCTGTTCTTGCCTCAGGGAAGGCGGGCAGGTTTCCTGTAACTGGCCCAGGAATTGTGGAGGAGAAACGAGGGGGCTAGACCTGGCGTCGTGGCCACTGCACACACCTTGTCTTCCTTGTCCCATTGTGAGACTGAGTCGCCCACTAGTGGTCGCACAGCTGGGTGACAGGCTACGCTGCTCCAGAGCCCACTGGCTCACTCCTTGGGTCCGCAGAGGATGGGGGCGGAGGGGCCCTGAGGCCTGCCCCCCTCTGAGCTCTCCATCACCGGGACTTGGCTTCTGTGTGACTGAGGCTGCAGCCTTCTGGGTGATGAGCTGGGGCACCAGGGTCTGTTCCCCGGAAGAAGGAAGGAATGGGCCTGGGAGGATGGGGTGCTGTGGCAGTGGGAATCACCTGCAGGGGTGGTGGGTGGAGAGCCCAGGAGGGCTGTGGGTGCTCCCCTGGACGTGGATGGTCTCAGAGGCTGCAGGAGAGGCTAGAGGCAGGCAGTGGGGGCCTCTTCCCGTTGGGGGCCCAGTGCCTCTGTGAGACGCAGCCTCACTACACCTGCACTGGGAGGAAGCCAGGTTTAAACACTGCTTCCCACCTCACACGTGGTGATGCTTGAAGCCTGGAAGACCTCATATAGCCTGAGTTGAACCTCGCTGGGCCCTGAGTTTGGTGAGGCTCAGAGACATGCCTGCAACTCTGCACACAGCTTCTGCGTAACTGGGGCTGTTCTGCTCCTTGGTGTGGGGCTGAACCTGTCCGTGTGTGGCTTGAACTTGGAGTTTATCCGAAAAGACTTTTGCTCAGCCAGGAAGGGCCCTGCACCAGGTGGGAGAATTGCCTTCCAGTGGCTGGACCGTGGGGTTGGGAACTCCACGCCACCCTGACTGCACCAGGGTGGAGAAGCCAGAACTGGGCGCTGTGCCTTGGAAACAAGTGCTGTCCTGTCGTCATCCGGACCCCTGACGGGCGGCCAGAATAGACTTCCTTAGAATTTGGCAAGTAATAGTAAAAGGCTTAATCCTGGGAGGGTAAGCCGTATGGTTATTGGGCACGTAAACGTGAAATAAGTTTTAGTCTGCTATTATCTGGAGGTGTAATTATTTCACCCGCGTTTTTTTAAGCCCGTGTCCTAAAAAAAGGCTGTGGCCACTGTGGTGCTTCCCCAGGTGGCAGCCTCGGAGCCTCCGCCGGCACGCATGTTGCTGGGGAAGCTGAAACCAGACGCTGTGCTTTCGGGGCACAGTGGTGTCTCCGTTGTGGGGGGCCCAGACAGGCAGGTGGGCAGGGGGAGGGGAGGAGCCCAGCTGAATGGGGCAGAGACACTGAAGCAGCCCTTTGAAATGGCTTGCATTTTATTTGGGAACAGAGAGCGTCTCTTTTGTGTTCCCTGAATGTGCCCATCTGCCCCGAGACCTGCAGGGACAGTAACTGAAGTCCTCCCTGTCTGTGTTGGGTGGCCTCCCACAGACAGCCCTCTTTCAAAGACGGACAAAGGCCTGTGAGGGTCGGCGTGCCCCTCCACCGGACGGCAGCCGGCTCCAGGGACGTGTGTATGTGGAGTGGCAGTTACAGGCGGACTTGTGGATTCTCAGGGGCCCTGGAAGCCAGACGGGCCACAGCCCCCACCGTCCTGCCCCTGCTGGTGTGCTCCAGCGAGCCCCTGCGAGATGGATGTCTGCTCTGCGGGCATTCACGACCGTGTCCCGAGTGCTCCCTGCACTCAGGTCTTTGCTTTCAGACACACCTGAAGTGGGTGTGAGACGGGCTCTGTATGGAACCCGCGTTTACCCAGGATTGCACGTGTCAAGTGTGCAACCGGAGAGCCGTGGAGGCGGAATAAGCACTTGGTTGCGTTCCGGTGGAAAATGAGGTTTTCATTTTCATGCCTCCAGCTCGGCATCAGAGCGGGGTCTACCTCCTGCACGCCGGGAGGCCCAGGCTCGAGGCGGACACCAGGCTGGCGCCTGTGGTCAGCGTGGCCCCACCTTCCCTGCAGAGGGGCCTCCGCTGCCCCCACCACGGGAAGGCTTCTGGGTCCCCACTTGTGGGTGCAGAGGCAGAGGATCAGGAGTCTCTGGGTTGCATTTTGGGAGGGATGCCTGGGACAGCCAATGGAGATGGCAAGTAGGTGGGGCGCAGGGGGAGAGGGCAGGAGTTGCTATGCAAGGGTCAGCCACCCTCCAAAGCCCTGTCTCCCGGACGGTCAGGAGCTGGGTGCTTGCTGCCGGGCCGGGGGAGCGTGTGACCACTCGCCATGATGACGCCGTGGCAGATGGGGGTGCAGAGCCCTGTCCTTTAGAAGTGCAACTGCCGGGTACAGTTCTGGAAGTAGGGGGCCTTTGGATGGACGAGGTTCCAGCAGCTGATCATCGTTGGCACGGACAGAGGGGCCCCCGTGGCTGCATTGTTCTCTCTATTTCATTCAGGTATTTGGAGATTTCTTTAATAAAAACATCAGCCTGGCCATGTGGTACATTGGTTTGGAGCATCATCCTGTACTACAAAGGTGGCCGGGTCAGTCCCTGTCGGCATGACAGGAGGCAGTCAGTCCATGCTTCTCTCACACTGAAGGTCTTTCCTCTGTTTTTCAGACTGGGCCGCCGCCATCCGCGTCGCTGCCCTGGACTGTGCGGAGAAAAGCAACCACGAGGTGTGCCAGGCCTACGACATCCACTTCTACCCCAGCTTCCGGGTAAGGGCCTCCCTGACTAGCGGCTCTGCTGGACCTTCTTTCTGAGCTGAGTTCACCATATGCAGCACCCCCCCCCCCCCGCCCCGTCTCCAGCATGTGAGGCGCTTTCTGTAGATGTGGGAGTGTCTGCTTGAAGAGGGTCCACATCCTCTGACTCCTCTTCTGGGGCCTTGGGGCTTTGAGCAGACTTTCTGGGGGGAGGAGACTTTGGGGTACCTGATGCCCGTTGGTCGGCTAAAGATCATACATTGACAAGATACCAGGTAAGGCTGTTTCTCATTTGTCCTGTGTTTTTCTCTTAGTATTTTAGAGCATTTACAAAGGACTTTACAACTGGTGAAAACTTTAAAGGTGAGGACATAAGCACAGTGTCTTTACTGTAGGTTTGCCTCAGGCACCCATCCCAGGCAAATGGTTCAGGAGCCTGTCCTAGCCCCAGCTCACGCTGCCACCAGCCTCCTGCCCACCCCTATCCGAACCAAGCTCTCGGTGGCAAGGCACCCCCGCTGGGGACCTGGGGTGGGGAGCAAGTGGGTAGTCCCCTGGGGACCTGGGGTGGAGGGGCAAGTGGGGAGTCCCTGAGGTGATGGTGGTTGCTTCCCCAGGGCATGACCGAGAGCTGCAGATGGTGAGACAAGCCATGATCGACTTCCTGCAGAACCACACGGACGCAAACAGGCCTCCCGCCTGCCCGGCTTTGGACCCTATTCGGTGCGTGGTTCTGTAAGAGAAAATGGCATGTTAGGCGTCGAATTAATTCTGCAAAACTCAGATGCGCACTAAGTGGGATGGCACTCTACCTGGTGGCCAGCTCACTGTTCCCAAAAGCACTAAAAGCCTTTTTTTCCTCTTAAAAGGCCCAGTGACATTCGTTCTCTCATTGATAACCATGAGGGCTACTATGTGGCTATTCTGTTTGAGAGCAACAGCTCGTATGTTGGACGTGAGGTACTGTGTCTTTATCCTGGTGGGTTCAACATGGGGCCTGAGCCTAGATTCGGGGGGTGAGAATGGCTGGTTTGTGGAGAAGACAGTGTGTGTGGGGGGGGGGGGGAGTTGTCTCTGAGGGCAGGAGAAAAGGAGGACACAGGCCGGCCTTGTCCCCGCATGGGCATGGGGTTCAGGGGGCGGAGACCAGAGCTGGTGGTGCTGCTGTTCTCCTGTCCCTGGAGTCCAATGTGGTTGCTGTCGGGGATGCTGGGGCTGGCCCCGGGGGCAGAGGCATTTGATGGTCAGTTCGTGGAGGACGTGCTGGCTGGGACAGGTCCACATGGGGCCACTGGCAGGTCCCTCGGACCGTCTGTGGTTTCTGCCGGGGTGTCCGTCACGCTCAGTTGCCTTAGATGTGACATCTGATTGTGGAGAAGACAGGTGCAGAGTGTTCCGGTTCCTGTGAGCAGCACTCGCTCTGTGCATTGCTCCCTTCGGACCCACCTGAGCCCAGGGTGACCTTCCCTCCTGATGCAGGTGATCCTGGACCTGAGTCCTTATGAGAACATCGCGGTGAAGAGAGCCCTGGACAGCGACCCGGCCTTTCTGGAAAAGCTTGGCATCTCTTCCGTTCCTTCCTGTTACCTGATTTACCCCAATGGGTCCCACGGGTTACTTAACATGTAAGAGTAGTTTGGCTGAAGAACTATTTGATGGTGGGAGCTCATGCCAAGCCAGATGTGGTCTGGTCCGCATCTGTGTCTGGCAGGAAGGGGGGTGAATATGGGTGGTATGAGGGGGAGCACCCACCTTCCCCAGTGAGCAGTGGGCATGGATGGGCTCTGGACTCTATCCCCTCAGTCCACTCTCCTTCCTGAGACACACTGAAACCATGAGAGCACAGTTGGCCTCTGCACTGGGTCCCTGAAATAAACCCGAATTGGAAAAGGTTGTTGGAGGGTTAGGTCACCTCCGGAACCTGGGCTGCCTGCCGGGTCCCCACCTCTCCACCCTCGCTGAGTGGTTCTCGCACGGCCCTCTGGCCTGGGGACCTCGGGCTTTTGTGGAGCTGGGCGTCTGTACCACCTGCGGCCGAGCTCCTTAGGACTGAGCATGGGGCCTGCAGCAGAGGCCAGGCCAGGCTCAGCCACTGCCCTCCCCCCGCTCCCTGAGCACTGCCGTTCGCCCCAAAGACCAGGGATCGCTTACGTTGGAGTGTCATCTGTACCATGTAACTTAGAGTGTGGTTGATACTGTGCCCTGCGCACTTTGCATGACCTTGAGCAACTAAGGTCTCAGTCGGCCTTCACACACCCTGTAGCTCGAGGGGCCCACGTGCAGCAGGCTCGGGAGGACCGAGGCGGAGACCGCCACGCGTCATAGAGCTGGTGCTGGGATGCTCAGCCGCTCCACAGCCCACAGGTGTCCTGAGCAGCTGGGCTCAGGGCAGTGTGGGTTTGTCCCATGTCCTGGGGAGAGAGAGGCGTGTGGGGCCAGCTCCCAGGCCACAGCCAGGGCACCTGCAGTGAAGGGTGGGAGAGGGGAGTGCAGCTTCCCTCCCTCGCAAAGGGGCCTGGGCAGCTCAGGGCCAGGTTTGGGCTCCCGCTCAGCCCACACCCACCCACCCCTTTCTCGCAGCGCGAAGCCTCTCCGGTCATTTTTTTCCTCTTATTTGAAGTCGTTGCCAGATGTGAGGAAAAAGTCGCTTGCGTTGCCTGGAAAGCCAAGCAAAGAAGAAAATTCTGAAGTCGTGGTGTGGAGAGAGTTTGACAGGCAAGCGCTCCCTTTGGACGGGATGGATGGGGGCTGAGCACCGGGAAGCCCAGGTGGAGAGGAAGCTGCGGCTCAGCTCGCTGGCGGCTCAGGCCCCCTGGGTGGTGGGGGGGGGGGGGCTCCCTGGAGAGAAGGCGTTCACACCTGGCTCTGGGATGTCTCAGGTCAAAACTGTACACGGCGGACCTGGAGTCGGGGCTGCACTACCTCCTGAGGGTGGAGCTGGCCACCCACAGGACACTGGCCGGAGCCGAGCTGAAAACACTCAAGGACTTCGTTACTATCGTTGCCAAGGTGTGCAGGGTCTGCTCTGGGCTGGGAGCTCGGTCCGTGGATGTGCGGTTTGCTGACCAGTGGTGTCCAGCCCGCTTTTAGTGCTGGGGGCATGGTTGATGCAGATGCCAGGCCTGAGGGGGCACTAAGCAGGGGACCTGGGGGAGGGGGGCCATGGGCAGGAGGGCAATCTCCGGGGCACTTACCCAGGTGGGTGGTGAGTGTGGTGGGCCAGCAGCCCCACAACATGGGGGTGGGGACAACAGGCGCAGGCAGACAGCACCTCAGGGAGGGTGCGGCATGGCCGCCAGCCTCGCCCTCTGTGGTCTGCTGGGGGGGGGCGGGGCCAGGACCAGTGCTGTGGTGCCACTCCACCTTTAGTAGGAGGTGGCGCGGTGCTCATGGAAGTTTAGTTCCTGCCTTGGCAGACTGTTGTCTTCTGGCCCAGATGATTCTGGGAGGAGAGAGGCGGGAGGCCCCCTCAGGTTCCTGGCTCTCTTGCCCCTGCAGCCCTGTCTGGGCCTGGCTGTGGCTCCTCTGCTCTTGGACCCCTGGGGTAGCCCAGCCAGGGTCCTAGAGCCCCAGTCGCAGCAGCTTTCCTTTACTCATGGGAAACGCATTAGGCGCCTCCCGGTTATTCCTTTAAACATAAGTTCTACCTCCTCCGTTTTCTCAAAACTCAGTGAGCAAACTGACCATCCAAAAAGTGTGGAATTCGAGTCTGTTTAGGGACCTTATGTGAGGCAAAAACCTCTTAAGTCCATCCTTCTTATTTGTTAAGATAAAACAAGTATCGTGCCTAGTGCGTTTCCCACGAGTAAAGGAAAGCTGCTGCACGCACGGGCTTTGATACTTTGTGGGTCCAGACTTCTGGAGTCTCCGGGATGTCCTCCTGCTCATGGGTCGGCTGCTCAGCGGTCAGCTCCTCGGCCTCCGCCATCGGCACCGGCTCAGCGAGCGGTGGGCCCAGCCCCGTGGCCAGGGTGGCTGTGCATCCTTAGCCGCCTTCCTCAGCCGACTCGGACTGGAGATTCCTGCTCGTAGTTGGTAGTGGTCCTGGGCGACTTGTCGGGAAAGCGTTTCCGGAGCTGACAGTGCGAGGTCCCTGCTGCTCTTCAGCATCGATGTCGTCTCGTAAGACGTAGCTCAGGTGTGAGGGGCCCTCTCGGCCGCGCCGCTCTGCACATCTCGCTGGCGCTGTGCTCGGGTGCGGCGTCCCTGGGTGAGGGCCACACGCCAACCAGCTGGTTACACTTGCGCCCAGAAACCTGAGGGGCTGCCTGCCTTTCCAGGGGCCTAAGTGTGGTGCTTCCCCCTCAGCTGTTCCCCGGCCGCCCGCCCGTCAGGAAGCTGCTGGAGATGCTGCAGGAGTGGCTGGCCAGCCTCCCCCTGGACCGGGTCCCCTACAACGCCGTCCTGGACCTGGTCAACAACAAGATGCGGGTGCGCACCTCCCGCTCCTGCCCACGGTGGCGTCCCCTAGCCCCTCCTAGCCCCTCTGCGGTGGTTTCTGTCCCGTCCCCACGACGCCTGCACGTCTACTCCTCTGTCCTGGTGCTGTCTGCTCCCTGCCGGGTCCTCGGGGCACGGACGTTGGTGACGGCCGCCCGCGTGGGCAGGGTGGTTTCTCAGGGGTGGCACCGGGGCTTGTTCAGAAAATTTTGAGTAGACTGGATTGTGCACCTAAACCGACGTGTTTAGTAAGAGTGTGGCTGAGCTTCTCTTCAGGCTGGTGCCTGTAAGTGAGGGTCGCCGAGAGCCTCATCCTCCCAGGACCAGCTGTGCCGGGCTGTGATGTGCATGTGCCTGGTGTGAACATGTCGTGTGCATGTGCCTGGTGTGCATGTGCCTGGTGTGAACATGTCGGATACGTGTCCCCGTGTGTGACTACCCCGTCAGAGGACGCGCACCAGCTATTTGTATTTCTATTTCTAAGAGTTCAGTTATCTGTTATTCTTTCTTTTCTCAGATTTCTGGAATATTTCTCACTAACCAGATAAAGTGGGTTGGATGTCAAGGAAGCCGCCCGGAGTTGAGGGGTTACACGTGTTCTCTCTGGAAATTGTTCCACACTCTGACTGTTCAGGCCGGGACCCGCCCTGACGCGCTGGATGACACAGGTAACGTCCCTGCACGGCCATGGTGCTGTCTGCCCCTGGGTACATGGGATGCCGGCCGGGGCCATTGGAAGCTCAGCAGTGGGGGCTTGGCTGTAAGGCCGTGTGTTGTCGGGGGCTCTGGGGTCCCCTGCTAAGCAGGCGGAAGGAGCATCTTTCTGTAGATACTGCGAAATGTGCTGGATACTTTACCCTTTGGTCTTGGTTGTGCGGACACTGCCTGGCCCCACCCGGCCGCTGGCTACACGGGACAACTGCTGTCTTAGTTGTCATTTCCCTTTTTTTAAATATGGTTTTTATTTCAGAGAGGAAGGAAGAGGTGGGGAGAGAGAGATGGAAACATCAATGAGAGAGAACATCAATCGACTGCCTCCTGCACGCCCCCTACTGGGGAGCAAGCCTGCAACCGGGCATGTGCCCTAACTGGGAAGAGCTCCGTGGCTCCCGGTTCGTATGTCAATGCTCAACCACGGAGCCACGCCAGCCGGGCTCGGTTGTCATTTTCTTAGTTGGTGAGGTCCACTGATGCTCATGTTACATCCTGACTCACACAGTCCAGTGTTCTTCCCTGTAAAAGTGTAAACTAACTAACCCAGATGTGGTGGATCTTGTGTGGGACCAGTGAGTGCTTGTGGGTCTGGACTCAGAAGGTCCAATCCCTGCAGCCAGCCGCTCCTCACCACCCAGGAAGGCGCTCTCGGCCTCGGCGAGCACCGGCATCGCTTCCCCACACCCTGTCGGTCAGATAGGGTTCACCCACTAGGTGCAGAGGGCAGGGCCCCCCTTGGGCATTTGTACAGCCACGCTCTCCTCCAGGCAGCGCTGAGTTCTGGGGACTCGGGGCAGAGGTGGGCTGTGAGACCGGAGATTCTATTCAGAGTCACGCAGGACAGACAGGAGCAGCATGGCTTTGAGGGGAAACGTGGAGCCCCGGGCAGAAGCAGGGCAGCTGAGCCTCGTGTTCCCGAGTCCTGCCCTGGCAGCAGAGCCGATGAAGGCCGCCTGGGAGCCCCCAGGGCTGTGTCCCCAGGAGACTGTGAGGCGGTGCAGCGTGCCTGGTGTCGGAGGGCGGCACACGCGGAGCGCACAGATCCCGCGGGGTCTCGCCTGGCAGCGGCGGCCATGCACATTACAGCTCTGCCCGGAGCACGTCTCGTCCTGCAGAACTGGGTCAGACGGAGACGCCGGATTATGTCTTGGGAGGTTTCCCTCTCCTTATTGGACATTTAAGCCCATCGACTAAAAGCCTGCGTGGCCCCTAATCCCCTCAGGTAGAGCTTGTGGTTCTTGTGCACTTTAAAGATTAGGGAGGTCGCAGTGAGCAGCGCTTGGCTGGGAGAGAAAAGGAGGATTACGGTGAAGTGGAGCAGATGTCGGCCCAGGACTGCCGGCTGCCGGCGAGGGGCCACGGGCAGAGCCCAGCGAGCGCATCACATGGCATTCTCCTGTGGGCACTGCCCACTGCCCTGGACACAGCCTGGGGGCAGTTGGCTCAGCTCACACCTCTGAGTGGAATGGCCGTCAGCCACGGTTAGTGACTGCCCGACAGGGAAAAGGCCGCTGGGGCTTCAGGGCTAGTGGGCGTGCTGTGAGCCAGAGCCACAGCAGCTTTAGCCAGAGATGGCTGTTGTTCTGACTGATTCAGTGTCAAAGGGGTATCTTGTTTTCATGTTAGTTTGCTGCGTGTCTTTTAATGCTGACGTTCAGTGTTTTCACCTCAAGGTCTCCCTGTGTGCTTAACCTCCTCCCTGCTGTCTGATGGGCCCGCTGGGCCCAGCCCAGGCTGCCTTGTTCTCAGGGCACATAGTGCCACGCTGGCTTTGCCCCCCCCCCCCCACTCCCCCGTCCTGTGGCTGCTTCCCGAACGTCAGGATGTGTTTAGTTGGGCCCCGTGCTGGGCTATAATGGGGGGGGCGGGGGAGGAAGGGGACTGGGAGGGAAATGCTGGAGCGTTCCCATCAGAGGTGCAGCCTCTCCTTGGAGGGCAGGTCCCGGTGCCTGCCGTTCCCATACAGCCCTGCCCACTGCCCATCCGGCCCAGGCTGCCATGGGAAGGTCCTTGCGGAGCTGGCAGCATCCTCAGAGGCACGAGCTCTGGCCACTACACTGGGCTTCTGTTATGCAAGGACTTGGGAGCGACACAGCACTTAGTCAGGAGCGCCCGGCGCCAGCCTTGGGGCTGCTTGTGAGGTGGGAGGCAGAGCCCTGCTCTGGGGTGACGCTAGAGGCACCGCTCGCCCCCTGGAGGTCCTTCCTCTGGTGCTCATTCTGGGCTGCACAGGCGCACGTCAAACTCAGGCTAACACGGGACAAAAAACAAGGTTTAAGTTTATGTGGCCACAAAAAAGCAACAGCTTCTATTTTCGTAGAAACATACTTTTATTTCGATAGAGACATGCTGAATACAAAGGCTGAAATAAATGAGTCATCGTTAACAAAATAATAGGACATTTTAATAAAAATTAATATATTTTCTTGAACATTAACTTACTAGATACTGAATAACTGCACAAATTAATAAGTGTATTGCAAATAAACCTATTTTTCTTGTTCTCCAAAAGCAAAATATTTCCTATTGCTCACACCAAACAAGTCAGACCAAGATGAAGGATGTGGCCATCGGCTGCTAAAATATTCGCTGCTGGTATTCATGGAGGGAAATGGTGCGCCGGCGCGTGAGGCGCGTGAGGGAAATGATGCAGCACACTTATAGTAATCAATCATCAGTGAACGCTGTAGTTCGATATTAATGATTCTGTACAACAGGATAGTGTAAAAATTAAGTTACAAAATGTTTCCTACATACCGTTATATTGGCTGGGCCGCAAAAACAGTGTTGTGGGCCGCGAGTTTGACATGCTTGCTGTCTGTCTGGGAAGGTGCTGCTCCTTCCCATTCAGCGACAGGCCTGAGCCCGCTCCTGGTTCCCGTGGGAGCCGTCAGACACGCTCTGTGCTCGTGCCCACATTGCCACGGTGCTTGCTCCCTCCCTGCAGGTTTCGAAGACGACCCCCAGGCGGTGCTGCAGACCATCCGGAGGTACCTGATCACCTTCTTCGGCTGTAAGGAGTGTGGGGAGCATTTTGAGGAAATGGCTAAAGAGTCCATGGATTCCGTGAAGACCCCAGACCAAGCAATCCTCTGGCTTTGGAAGAAACATAACCTCGTGAACAGCCGCCTGGCAGGTAAGCAGAAGCCGTGGTGGGCTGCCCATGCCCGTCAGCGGGTCCTGTAGGGGGCGGGGGAGCACTGCTCGCGGGGATGGCCTGACCTCGGTGCCGCTCCGCCTCCCCGGGCTCACAGCGCCAGCCTTGCTCCGACATTGGTTTCAGGACCTTCCAGGGTGCCTGCTTTCCAGACTGTTCTCTCCCTCCAGCCACGTGAGAGCTGACAGGCAGCATGCACCCCCTGAGGAGCCCACGAGGCCCAGTAGATGTAGGGGGAGGCTTGGGTCATGATTAATTTTCAGGAAGGAATTTTAGTGTCATTAAAATCTGCTCTCAGACGATAAATCAAACTCCTCAAAATGGCTTTGTTTAAAACCTAAGTAGGGTGCATACATTTTCTCAGAGTTAAGTAATTCAAACTGCTCCTAAATCAGTGGCAGATTAAAATTAGGCTTAAATATAATTCCGCTCAGAAGTAAATCTTGATAGAGATGAACAGAAAACCCCCTAAACTGCTGGTTTTATTTAATCCACTGTCTTACAAAAACATACGACAATGAAAGCACTAAAGAAAATTGGTTGCTCTTTGCACCAGAGCTGCCTGCTGGCTCTGGTCACGTGGCGTGGCCCTGGCCCCTCCTGTTTGCCGGCCTTGCTCTCCTGTCGGTGCAGGTGGAGGCCCCTCCGTGGAGGCCCTGCTGCAGGTGTCAGGCCTCCCCGTGCCTCTTCCTACCACCTGTGCTCCCAGCAAGTCTGAGGTTGCCCTGGCAGCACTGAGCTCCAGGAGCCCGTGCCCCCTCCCCCATCATCACCCTGCCACAGAAATGGGCTTTCTACAGCCCATGGGAGTGTCTCCTAGCCCCATAGTCCTGGCCCACCTCTAGCAGAGCAGTGTGACAGACAGGAGCAGGGCAGGGGAGTGGCAGTGTGGTCTGGCCATGGCGGCTGCCCGAGGGTGCTTTGGGGACGTGGCCGCAGCTGTGCAGGAGAGGTGAGGAGCGCAGGCGTCCTCAGTCCCCACGGGGAGGTCTCAGGGTGTGGGTGGGCCAAGAAGGTGGGGAGACAGCCACCTGACCGTGGGCGGGAGGCCTGCGGCGTGGCAGTCCTGGGGGGTGGGTGAGTTGAGGGAAGGCCTCCCCAGCTGCCTCCCTCCACGCCCAGGCCACCTGAGTGAGGACCCCAGGTTTCCCAAGGTCGCGTGGCCCACTCCGGACCTCTGCCCCACCTGCCACGAGGAGCTGCGGGGCCTGGACAGCTGGGACGAAGACCAGGTGCTCCTGTTCCTGAAGCGGCACTACGGCAGCGACAACCTCGTGCACACGTACTCCGCAGCCCTGGGTGGCGCGGGCGAGGCTGAGGAGCGGGAGGGAGGCCGAGCCAACCCAGAGAGGCCTGGAGGCCACGGGGCCCAGAGCCTGCGCCAGCCCGGGGCACTGTCCCCCACAGCTCACCCCTCAGTGGGGTTACGCCTGGGACCGGCCGGGCCTGAGGGCCGCAGGGAGGCGGAGGCAGAGGCGGCCGCGCCCTTCCTGGGGATGGGCTTCTCCAGCCTGGACATGAGCCTCTGCGTCCTGCTCTACGTGGCCTCCGCCACCTTCCTGATGGTGATGTTCTTCTTCTTCCGCGTGCGCTCCCGGCGGTGGAAGGTCCGGCACCGCCACCCATCTGTGTAGAGCTGAGTGGCCCGCCCGCGCCTACGGCTTGAACATTTCTGATCAAGGATGACAGGCGGGGGCAGGGGGGGGCTGCTCCCCGCCGATGGCAGCTGTGATCCCAGAGCTGGGATCTGGGCGTGTTCCTGGCCTACGAGGTTCGTGGGCGCCTCTGACAGATCCATAGCAAAGCGACTTTAGGTTGTTACGCTTCTAGGTCTGAAAACGGGAGTGGGGCAGTCCAGGCCAAAACGAATGTTTGCACCCACTTTCATCTCAAGTTTACTGGGCTCCACAGCTGTTGTGCTCGGCCTCCTCTGGGGATTTGGAGAAAAACCTAGCCCTCCCCCACGAAGGATAAGGGGTGACTGAATGCATCCAGGGATCTCCTGACCCCCTGTCCTACTCTCCCCCCACCCCCCCTCGCCATGGAGAGTGGACTTGGTGAGGGAGGGAGGGTGGTGCTCGTCTTTCTCTGCAGGGGCAGTGCCTTGGCCTGTTGGTGGTTAACTCTGGTGATGAGAGAGCTCAGTGCTTGAGGGTCACCCAGGCTGCCTGTCCCCTTGGCAGTCGGGAGACTCTGAGTCCGAGAGCAGAGCTTCCGCCTGGGCCCATGTCATCCAGGCCCCTGCCATCCAGCACCCGCAGCCCTCCTGAGCCACTGCCCTGCCCGGAATGGGTGGTGCGCGGGGGTCTCGCTGGCACCTCTAAGGCCAAACTGCATTTGCCTGAAGCTGTTTTACACAGGTCCTGGCACAGGGCCTATCCCCGGCTTTGGTGGTTAATTATTTACCACTCAATGATTTTAACTTCATTTATAAAACCCAAACCATTCAGAGGTAAAGTGAATGCGTAAACAAACAAATTCCTGGGGCATTTTCTTTGACTCCCTTACGCAGGCCCTCAGCAGTGTGCACCCCCATGTCCTTGCCCGTGTGTATGTGCATGTCCGTGTGTGTGTGTGCTCCCATGTGTACGTGCCCGCGTGTGTGTGTGCACGCTTGTCACGGGGATGGTGGTAAGTAGTTCCTCCCACTGTGCCTGTGGTGTCCTCTTGCGCCCTCATTGCAGCTGCTAAGTACGTGTGGACCACTCCCACCAGGTCCTGCCCTCGCCCAGCTCTGGGGAGCCCAAGGGTGGTGCCTGCAACGCTGCCACCAGCCTGGTGCCCCCTGCGGGCAGGCATGGCCGGGAACAGGGAGCCTGCCCTGGGCTGAGCCTCTGCCACCCCTGCCAGAGGTGTCCGGCTGGTGACACGTTTCACCCCTGGAAGCCTCTGGTTTAAACCTGAGGCTCGTGTGCCTGGTGACTGAAGGCACCATATTGTTTCCTTGCAACTTGAAAAGGCTGGTTTACAGAGTCCACGGGAAATGCCGGGCCTCTCTCATTATCTGCCTTAGGTTCGTGTCAAATGTCGTTTTCTCCCCCAAAGCAAGTTTCTGTGAGCAGTGAGCACTGTCCTCCATCAGCCCCTTTGACAGGCTGTGCTGGCTTCTAAGGTTCATAGTGATATTGCGGTTTGAGGTCACGTTTGTGATGTCAGGAGGCAAGGTTCCAGCAGACCACCAATACCACGCGGCCACGGGAGGGGTCTCACCTCAAGTGTGAGCCGCCTTGCACACTTCACATGGTGGCCCACTCAGAACTGGATGCTATCTTCAGGTCTGTTTTCTAAAGTTGTGAGTATTGAGATAATACAATGGTTCAGTAACTTAAATGTATTTATTTTTAATGGGAGAATTTGGTTAAAAAGAAGCTAATTGACATGAAAATGTCTGAAATTTCTTACATGCAAAAAAGTGAACATTTTGTATTTAAAAACTGTAATGTGCACATTTTGAAATAAAAAACCTGATGTTTGGAAAATTGTATTCTGAAATGAGAGCAGCCGCGAGGGTGCTGGGAGGGGGTAGAGCCTCTATGTATGGACCTCACACCTCAGCTCCAGAATGTCTAGGAACAGGGTTTGAAGAAGCCCAGGTCAGGTGGAGAGGGAAAGACAGGGATAATTAAAGCACAGATGGTTCCTGAGACGAGACAGCATCCTTCTTTCCACAGAGCCGGGAGAAGTGTGTGGGGGGGAGGGGGACAGGCAGCCGACTGCAAGCACTGGGGCCCCCCAGGCCCTGCCCACCACCACGCAGCTCTGGGTGTGGCCTTCCTAGACCACTCTCTGCCACAGCCGCATGCCTGGCCTCTGCCCTGACAGCAGTTTGTTGCCTCTGGTTCTGACTAGATTTCCCCTGCCCCCTCCTCTACTTGGTGGGAAGAGGTCTCTAGTAGCCGCGTGTGTGGCTGGAGAGAGACGTGCTGGCTGCAGTGTCTGGCTTCATTTCCTCGCTGGGCTGTGTGGTCATCCCTCCTGGCTTTCCCCAGGCCCTTCCCTCAGGACATGGGCAGCCCCCGGGGTGCAGCTGGGGCAGAGCACGGGGGACCAGTCGGTATGGCAGCCGGGGCTGTGGTGCTGGTGTGGGTGCAGGCTCACCATCAGTGACCCCCGTCCAGGCCTTGATTCCTGAGCAGTTTCTGTTGGGGACACCCCAGATACCCCTCCTCCAGGCTGCAGTGGGAGTAGGGCTGTGGCCTGAGATCTGGGGAGGCTGTCCGGCCTATGGGGCCTAGGCAGGGCCAGCCGGCCAGAGACGCCCTCCCAGCCGGGCCTGGCAGCCTTCCAGGAGGCTGATGCAGGAGCAGCCGGTGGGGTACCCACCCACTTGCCACCAATGCGCAAGCCTGTGGGCGGGGCAGGGGGACAAGGAGGTGGGCAGGGAACAGAGGGGAAGGGTTGCGGGCTGGCGGAGGGGCAGGCAGCAGGAGGTTGGTGACTTGCGCCTCCTTCAGCACTGCGGACAGCACTGGGTCCTGGGGCTCAGGTTGGCCATGTCGTGCCCACAGGGACGTGGGCAGCTCCGATGTGGACCCGGGCCTCTGAGTGCTCCAAACCCACCGGGGGTCGAGGAGGAAGATGGCAGAGCGCCACCTGAGCCCCTCCAGCCGAGCTCTGAGCCCCCCCTGCCCCACTGGTGGCCGAAATAGGCCCAGGGCTGCCGCCTGCACCTTCAGTGGGATCCGGGGTAAGAGAAGCCCAAGTTTAAGGCCGAGAGGGAGGAATGGAGGACAAGAGATGTGGAGGCCAGCAGAGACCACCTGGGCGCAGATTCAGAGGGAAGAGGGAGTCCCAGAAACCAGACCTCGGGCCACAGTAGAGATGGGAGCACAGGGTCAAGGGCCTGGAGCTCTGCCATCGTTCATGGTGGTTTGGGGGCTTGGTCCAGGCACCCCAGAGCAGAAGGGGCCTTCCTGAAGGCTGCTGGCCCAAGTGGTGGTGCAGGCGGGAGGTGCCAACTTCCTCTAGAGACCCATCTCCGAGCTCCCACAGTGCCCAGTGGCCCTCCCCAACCAGCTCGACAGCCCAGCACCGGACCCCTAACGGGGTCTCCCCCCAAACCCTGCTCTCCAAGGGCCATATTCCATCACCACTGACACTGGAAATAATGGCGGCATTGTCGGTGGGCCAGATGCCCAGCAGAGTGGGCCGTCACCTCCTCTGCATGCTGCCTGCCCGCCCTTCCACAGTCACAGCCCCTCTCGGCAGCCTCCCCAGCAGCTGATACTCCGCACTCGGCACCACCGGGATCCAGGGCTTGACTCCCCTGCCCTGAGCTCAGGGTGACATTGCAGAGTGAGATGAAGGGCTGTGTGCTGGCTGCAGGGGCCTCTGATCAAAACCGAGACTTCATAGACTGGAGACTACAGGCAGAAGACGGGGCAGGGGGTGCGCGGGCCTTCTGTGGGACCCCAGTGCAGGGCCTGGAAGGGGCACCAACCTGCCAGTCCCCTAGCACTTCCTGGGCCCGGCCACTCCCTGTCCCACCCTGCAAGGGGCCCACCCTGCTGAGTCCTGATTGTGGTGCCTGCAGGGGGCTGTGCCCTGGGTAGATCAGGTCTATGAGCAGGACGAACAGGTCCCTGCAGGCTCACCTGTTGGACTGGGGTGCGATGTTGGAAAATCAGGTGTATGGGCCGGGACCTGTGCAGGCTGGGCGCTGAGGTGGAGAGCAGTGAAGGTGGGCGCCTGCTCCCCAGCTCCGTCCCTCCTGGCCTGGAGTCTTGGCTGCCTGTCCAGGCCAAGGACGCGGGGTTCTCTCCTAGAGAACCGCCCTCCTTCCTGCGCCCGCTCGGAGCGGAGGCTCCAACCAGGAGGTCTGCGGTCGCCTCAGCTCCCGGTTGTTTCTCCGGCCCTTGGGCGACACTCACCCCCGAGTCCGGGTGGCGTTCGTGCGATCCGACGGCCTCACCAGGCCTTCCAGGCCCGGCTCTGAGTTCGAGCTTCAGCGGCCGCAGGATCCAGCCGCTCCTCGCAGGACCCCGGAGTCCTGGCCTCGGCCGCGCCCGCCCGTGGCGCAGGGCGGGGAAGCGGCGGGGAGCTGGGCCCTAACCCGGCTCCTCCGGGCCGGCCCGCCCGCCCTCCGGCCGGCACTCGGCGGCGCGGGCCGGCGAGAAGGGTTCGGACTCCCGGCGGCCGAGTCCCCGCGACTCCCGGCCCCGCCCCGCCCGCGGCCCCGCCCCCGGCGCTCCGCCCGCCCCGGCCGAGGCTGGGCCCCGGCGGCCCGCGGGCGCAGCGCCCGGCAGCTCGGGAGCAGCTCGGACGTCGGCCCGGGGCCACTGAGGCCGTGGCCGGCTGGGCCCCGAGGAAGTTCGGGGCGGACTGCGGCGGCCCGGGCGGCGGACCCATGGAGGCGCGCGGGGAGCTGGGCCCCGGCCGGGAGCCCGCGGGCGGCGACCTGCTGCTGGCGCTGCTGGCGCGGAGGGAGGACCTGCGCCGAGGTGGGTGCCGGGCTGGGCGGACCCTCCCCGGAGACCCAGGGTCCTCGCGCCTTTCCGGCCAGGCCACCGGACCCACGGGACCCACGGGACCCACGGGACCCACGGGACCCACGGGACCCACGGGACCCACGGGACCCACGGGGCCGGGTGGAGTGGGTTCGAGGCCCCAGCACGTCCTCCCCTGAGCGCCCAGCAGCAAGTTTGCGCCGGGCCTGGGCGCTGGGCTGTTGGGCGTGTGGTCCGGCGGGAGTGCGGAGACCCCGGGGTCCCGGGCCCGGGGCCGGAGGGTCCCCAGGCGGACGGCGCCCCCCGCGCTCCCCGGCAGAGAGATGCAGGCCGGGCAGCGGGACCCCAGCCGCCGTCGCCCCAGTCGGACTCTGGCATCTGCACCCACAGGCGCCGGCTCCGTGGGTCGCTCTGGCGGGTCCTCCGGACCCTCCTGCAGCCTCGCCCCCAACGTCCTGGGCACAGCCTCGCCCCTGCCCCCGCCCAGCGCTTGGCTCCGGGAGTTGGGACCTTTCTCCGGCTTCTGCGGGAGGAGTTGGGACCTTTCTCCGGCTTCTGCGGGCAGGACCCGAGCGCAGGCGGAGGCGGAGGCGGTCTGGTCGGCGGGGACCGGCCGCCGGGCAGTGGGAAGGGGGGACATCCAGGCTGTGGGGTCTCGCCCCCCCTTCTTATTTATTATTTCCCGGCGGATCGGGGAGGGGTGGCCGCAGGCTGTGCGGAGGGCGGAGGGAGCGGGAGGGAGGCGGCGCAGGAGCCGCTCGGAGCGCGGCCGGGAGCGGCGGCGGGAGGTGGTGCCGGCCGCGGGGCCGAGGGCCGGAGACCCGCCCGCCGGGCAGGAGGCCCGCCGCCGCCGGAGCCGCCATGCAGCGTGAGGCCGGGGCGCGGGTCCGCGGGGCGGGGGCGGGAGGAGCTCCCGGGCGCCGGTCCGGACGGCGGGCGCGGGGAGGACCGGCCGGCGCTGTCCGGGCCGCGGGTGCTGAACGCGCGGAGAGTCTGCCCGGCCGCCGGGCCGCGTCCTCGCTCCGCCCGCGCCGCCCACGGCGAGGCCGGCGGGCGCCCAGGCTCCGCACCTGGTTTTGCCCGACGCGGGACCGCGTCCCTCGCGGGCTCCCGCGGCTGCCGGAGGGCGGTTGGTTCGGCGCTGGCGCCCAGTGAGGTTCCGTCCCCCCTCCCCGCCCGCCTGGAGCTGGGGGGGTCGGGCAGCCAGGTGAGGGGTGCGGTGCTGGTGTGGGTTCCGCTGCTGCGCGGCTTCTCCACCCCGAGATCTTCCCTGAGGAGCGGGGCATCCTCAGCCATGAGCACCCCGAAAAGCCCCTCGTGGACCCCGGGCTCCCCAGGGGAGCAGAACCCCAGGAGCCTACTGTTGGAAGTGGCTACGGCTGTGAGGGAGGGCAAACCGCCTACTGTGTGCTGGGGCATCCAAGCTTGAGCACGGGGCTATCGGATCCATTTGTCCAGTCCACTCACAAGTACCGCAGCCGCCCAGACTTGGGAGGGCACCGGCTTTTACCTTGGTGGCTGCAGGCAGGGCCGCAGGGCTGGCGGCACGGGAGTCTCTCAGTCAGTATGCCTGATTGTGCAGAATCATGAGGGCAACGGGATGGTACGTGTCCCACGACTCACATGCCTGCCCCCAGGCGAGGGGACCCTTCCCCAGCCCTGCCTCTGAGCGCTCCTGGGGCAGGTTTCCCTCGGAGCTCAGTGTGCACTCCCTCCCCGGGGACCATTTTGTAACGAGCACTTTCTGGCCGGAGGGACTAGCCTGCCACCTGCTTGCTCCCGGGCACAGGCAAACCTATTTCGGTTTCATTAAGTTCTCGTTGCAGGCTGGGCTGCGGGCTCCCTGCCCTCGGGGCGCCTGGTAAGAGAGTGTGCTGGGAAGGGGTCTTGCGTCCTAGGGCCAGGGTGGGAGCGTGACCCCGACTCCCTGCCTTGCAGAGATCCCGCTGTGCGCTGGCTGTGACCAGCACATCCTGGACCGCTTCATCCTCAAGGCCCTGGACCGCCACTGGCACAGCAAGTGTCTCAAGTGCAGCGACTGCCACACGCCGCTGGCGGAGCGCTGCTTCAGCCGCGGGGAGAGCGTGTACTGCAAGGACGACTTCTTCAAGTGAGCCGCTGCCCGCTGCCCGCTGCCCACTGTCTGCTGCCCTCTGCCCATTGCCACTGTCCTCTGCCCACTGCCTGCTGCCCACGGCCCGCTGCTTGCTACCCGCTCCTCTCTTCCCGCTGCCCGCTGCCCACTGCCCACTGCTGCTGGGGAAGGGGACAGGGACGGGGGCTGCGGTGCCAGGACCAGGATCTGGACTCTCAGCAACAACCACCCTGGGGCACCCTGAGCCCTGTCACCCGGGCTGGATACCCCAGGCCTCTCCGAGGGCGGCTGGGCAGGGCTAGCCCATCAACATGTTTTGTTTTTACATAATTTTGTTTTTACATAATTTTGTAAGCGTGAAGGCAGTCAAAAAGGTAACCCCGCGTTGGTAGGACTCTGTGGGGCCCTCCCTTAGTTTTGGTCGTGTTTTTGTTCTTAATACTGAGGGTGAGGGCTGCTTTCCGGCAATGCCTCCACTGGACGCATCTTCCCGGCGCCATCCGGGCGGGGGCCTTACTCCCCAGGACCGGTGCCGGGCTCCCTGCGGCTCTGCCCTCGGGAACTAGAACCCTGCGCGCCTGCTGTCTCTCGGCTCCCGCTTTTGGCGAAGGCGCCGCCCGAGCAGCGCTGAGCCGCGCCCTGTGGTCCCGCAGGCGCTTCGGGACCAAGTGCGCCGCGTGCCAGCTGGGCATCCCGCCCACGCAGGTGGTGCGCCGCGCCCAGGACTTCGTGTACCACCTGCACTGCTTCGCCTGCGTGGTGTGCAAGCGGCAGCTGGCCACGGGCGACGAGTTCTACCTCATGGAGGACAGCCGGCTGGTGTGCAAGGCGGACTACGAGGCGGCCAAGCAGCGAGGTCAGTGGAGGGGTGGGCCGGGCGGGTCCCTGCGCCCTCACTCGTCTGCAAACGGGGTGAAGGCCATCGGTGGGCCGCGCAAGGACCCCGCCTCCCGCACCCGCCACAGCGAGCTCTCTCGGCGCCAATCCGAGCGCCTTCCCTTCGCCGGGTGGGAGGGCACCCACCCAGGGCACCCACCCGGACCCAGGTCCTCTGGGGAAGCGGGTCCGGACTCTCCGCAGCCGCCTCGCGGGGCGCGCAGCGGGGCTGGTCTGACTGCGAGTTATCACCTCCTCGGATTTATCCTCCTACCCAAACCCGGACATCGGCCCTCCCTGCGCTTGGGACAAAGAGGATGGGGAGCGGTGTTGCCCGGCGGCAGAGGCTGGAGGCGCCCGCGATCCGGCTGCGGGTCCCTCAGAGCGGGAGCCGCCTCTACCCGGTTTCCCCTTCTCCCGCGAAACCCGGCCCCGCGGCCCCGCGGGGCGCGCATGAGGGCCCCACGTCCTCCCGCGCAGGGCGGGGGGGGGGGCCTGGGCGGAGCAGGCCCGGCCTCACGGCTCCCCACGGTGCAGAGGCCGAGGCCACGGCCAAGCGGCCGCGAACGACCATCACGGCCAAGCAGCTGGAGACACTGAAAAGCGCCTACAACACGTCGCCCAAGCCGGCGCGCCACGTGCGGGAGCAGCTGTCGTCCGAGACGGGCCTGGACATGCGCGTCGTGCAGGTCAGCGCCGGACGCCGCGCCCAGGGCACTCCCCGCGCCCTCCCCGCGCGCCCGGGACACTCTCCGCGCCCTCCCCGCGCGCCCATCGCCCTCTCCGCGCCCGTCGCCCTCTCCGCGCCCGCCCCGCGAGCCTGGGACACTCTCCGCGCCCGCCCGGGACACTCCCTGCGCCCTCCCCGCGTGCCCATCGCCCTCTCCGCGCCCGGCGCCCTCTCCACGCCCGCCCGGGACACTCTCCGCGCCCATCGCCCTCTCCGCGCCCGGCGCCCTCTCCGCGCCTCCCCGCGCGCCCGGGACACTCTCCGCGCCCATCGCCCTCTCCGCGCCTCCCCGCCCGGGACACTCTCCGCGCCCATCGCCCTCTCCGCGCCCGGCGCACTCTCCGCGCCTCCCCGCCCGCCCGGGACACTCTCCGCGCCCTCTCTGCCCGCCCGGGACACTCACCGCGCCTCCCCGCGCACCCTGGACACTCACCGCGTCCTCCCCGCGCGCCCGGGACACTCTCCGCGCCCTCCCCGCCTGGGACACTCTCCGCGCCTCCCCGCCCGCCCGGGACACTCTCCGCGCCTCCCCGCCCGCCCGGGACACTCACCGCGCCTCCCCGCGCACCCTGGACACTCACCGCGTCCTCCCCGCGCGCCCGGGACACTCTCCGCGCCCTCCCCGCCTGGGACACTCACCGCGCCCTCCCCGCGCGCCCGGGACACTCTCCGCGCCCTCCCCGCCCGGGACACTCTCCGCGCCCTCCCCGCGCGCCCGGGACACTCTCCGCGCCCTCCCCACCCGCCCGGGACACTCACCGCGTCCTCCCCGCGCGCCTGGGACACTCTCCGCGCCCTCCCCACCCGCCCGGGACACTCACCGCGTCCTCCCCGCGCGCCCGGGACACTCTCCGCGTCCTCCCCGCCCGGGACACTCTCCGCGCCCTCCCCACCCGCCCGGGACACTCTCCTCGCCCTCCCCGCCTGGGACACTCTCCGCGCCCGGGACACTCACCGCGTCCTCCCCGCGCGCCCGGGACACTCACCGCGCCCGCTCCGCCCTCCCTCCCGCCCCGGCCGCCGCACACTGTTCCTTCCCCGCCCGCCGCTCACGCGCCTCCCGCAGGTGTGGTTCCAGAACCGCCGGGCCAAGGAAAAGAGGCTCAAGAAAGACGCGGGCCGGCAGCGATGGGGCCAGTATTTCCGCAGCATGAAGCGCGCCCGCGGCGCCCCCAAATCGGACAAGGACAGCGTCCAGGAAGAGGGGCCGGACAGCGACGCCGAGGTCTCCTTCACGGGTACGCGAGCCGAGGCCACCCCGCCGCGCATCGCCCCGGATCTCCTGCAGCCGGGAGAGCGCAGCCCGGGTCGGAAGAAGCCGGGGTGATGGTTACCCGGAGACCTGAAACCCGAGTCTCCCAACCAGGGCCTCAGCCTAACTTCAAACACTTTTGTCACCTTCGCCCCCACCCCCAAGCCCTGTGGGGTGGCCGCTCAGGACCACTGCCCTCCCCTGGGGGGACCCCTGACCCCCGTCCCTAGCAGGCGGTCCTATGGGGGAGGGCCCCAGCTCTTCTCCAGCCCCCGGTGAGTTTTAGGAAAGTGAGCGGCACAGTGGGGGTCAGTGATTAAAACCCTGCTGCTGGGGTGGGGAGCCCCCGCCCTCTTGGGACCCAGGACCTCATTCTCCCTCCATGTCCATCCACACGCTTTCTTTTTGGCTGATCGTGAGCTTAGGCCACCGTCCAGCTTTTCTGGGCCTCAAATAATTTGTCCGCAAAGTGGGGGTGGGGGTGGACTCTGTGCCTCCCCTCCCAGGGCAGCGTGGGGTTGTCCTGGAACCTGTATCCCACCAGGGAACCTCGTTCCTCAGACATCAGGCAGGACTGACAGAACAAAACAAAACAAAAAACGGGTGGACGGGTGGATGGGTAGAGTGGAGGGGTGCAGGGGTGGAGGGGTGGAGGCGTGCAGGGGTGCAGGGGTGCAGGGGGCATAAGAGCAGAAGAGAAGGGAGGTCACTCAGCAGGCAGAGGGGCTGGGAGGGCCCAAGTGCAGGAGGCGGGCACCCACCACCGCACTCTGCTTCCGTTGCAGAAGAGCCAGCCATGGCCGAGATGGGCCCCACCAACGGCCTCTATGGCAGCCTCGGGGAGCCTGCCCCGGCCTTGGGCCGGCCCCCAGGAGCCCCCGGCAGCTTCCAGCTGGAGCACAGAGGCCTGGCGGGCCCAGGCCCGGAGCAGTTCCGGGAGCTGCGCCCCGGCAGCCCCTATGGTGTCCCCCCGTCCCCTGCGGCCCTGCAGAGCCTCCCGGGCCCCCAGCCCCTCCTCTCCAGCCTGGTGTACCCCGATGCTGGCCTGGGCCTCGTACCCACGGGGGCCCCGGGTGGCCCCCCGCCCATGCGAGTGCTGTCTGGGAACGGACCCAGCTCTGATCTGTCCACGGGGAGCAGCGGGGGCTACCCCGACTTCCCCGCCAGCCCCGCCTCCTGGCTGGACGAGGTGGACCACGCCCAGTTCTGACCGAGGCCCCAGCTCCACTGAGCACTGGACTTGAATGGGGAGAGGGCACAGCGCTGCACCCTCCTTTCCCGGAGCCTGGACCTCAAGTCGTGGTGCTGCCGCGGGTGCCACCGGGGACAGGATGAAGATGAGGAGCCAGTGGAGGGGCGCCCCGCCTGCACCCCACCCTCGGGCAGGACTGTCTGCCTCTCCTCCGACCAGGGCCGGCACGCTGTGGGTGCCCAGAGCCTGTTCTGTACGCAGACCTCCCCTTTATTGACCAACGAACCAGGGCGTGTGCTGATTCTGGACAAGAGACGGCTCCCGCCAGGCCCTCCGGCCTCTCCCCGCCCGGCCGGCCCAGCACGGCCACGGGAGACGCTTTCGTTCCCCAAACGGAAAAACTGCCGATCCTGCTTTCCATCCAGATGCACCTCGGAGCCCACCAGACTGCCACCTCTTTCCAGCTGAAGGCGGCGTTGGGGGCGGGCACCTGTGTCCTTTGGCCTCCCTCTGGGGAGCTCCCTGACACCAAACCCCCTTCCCGGGGAGCCCATCACCCCCGCCCTGGGGCACAGGGCTCCGGTCCTCCGATCTCGCCTCTGGAGTGGACAGCTCCCTGGGGGCCCTGGTCGGCCCAGCCCTCCGCCGCCTGCGGGGAGCCCCTCCCGCCAGGGTCTGGTTTTCCCCCCTCCCCCCGCCCGGCCGCCGCCCTCAGGGTCCGGCCACGCCCAGACCACCCATTTCCGTTGCCAAACAGCCCTGACCCCCTCCCCCAGCTGCCTCTAACTGCCTGGCTGGACGTGGGCTGGAGAAGCCGAGGGTGCGGCCGCCTCCTCCCTCAGACCTTCTCCTCCACCTTCAGACACGGGCTGCTCGGGGGAGACCAGTCATTCCTGTGAGCTGTGTCCTGCTACCCTTGGTTCTGTGAAAGTCGGTCTTTTATTTATTCTCCGGCCATGGGCTTTTTCCAAACGTCATTAAATTTGTCAGTTGCTGTCGTTGGAAAGTCCGCATCGTTAGTGAGGCTGGGGGAGGGGGGGTCCTTTGAAAGCCAGGGGAGGGGGGGGACGCATTGGAGTGCTGCTGGCTCCCTGCAGGAATGGCCCCTCGTGACTTGGGGCCCTTGGCCCCGGTCTTGGCTAACTTTCCAAGCACTGTTAGGAGGTGTGGAGCGGACTGTGCATCCCTGAGACGGGCTGGAGCCTTGGCCTGGGTCCCCGGGAGAGGCAGGGGCTGGGCATGAGACGGAACCTGACAGCACAGCTCACGTCTCGGAGCCACACCATCGAGGGGCCAGCTGGTCAGGAGATGTGTGCCCAGCTCTTGGGGATCTCTCCAACTTGGATTCCAATCCCCGCCATCTGCTCCCACACTAGCTGTGTGACCCTGGGCAAGTGGCTGCCCCCTCTGAGTCCCTTTCCTCCTGTGGAGACGGTGGTGACAGCTCGGGAAGTGGGGACATGAGAGGAGAGCCGTGACGTGGGGCTCCTCGTCCTGCAGTGACGTGGGGCTCCTCGCCCAGAGGCCCCGAGAGCTGGGCACTGAGGCTGTTGGGAGAGCAGGCCCTGGTCCAGGGCGCGGAGGACGGCAGGCTGGGCCCATTCTGGGAGGAGCAGGCGCTCCCTAGTGGCCCCTGAACCAGACAGCCCAGCGGGCTTCAGCCAAGTGGCCCAGCCCCACCTTCCCCCAGGACCTGAGCACAGTGCCGGGGGGGGGGGGGGGGGGTCACCAGAGCCCCCAAGCCCAGGAGGACCCTTGGAATCTGGGACTGGGGAGCTCCAGGCAGCCTTGGGATGGGGTGCCTGAGGGAGCAAGGGGGGTGGGGGGGATGGGGGGTGGGAGACCAGTGCTGGTGGCCATTCTGGGGCACAGCATGGACATTGAGGGCGAGGTGTCCAGGGCTGGCCTGGGCGTGGGCTCAGGTTCAGAGACCAGGGGAGCAACGGGGGGTGGGGGGTGGGGTTCTGAGGGGGTGACCTTGTTCTCTGCGGGGAAATCAGAGGCACCTGGGAGGGACTCAGGGTGTAGGGGGTTCAGGCGGCGGCAGGCAGCCGGGGGGTGGGGGGGGGCGCGTTCTGGGCATCTGCACCCGGTCCGGCAGGGCCTGCAGGTGGGGCTCCCAGGCCACACACCCCCCCCACACACCCCCACCACACACCCCCACCCCCCGCATCGCCCCTGCAGACTGCAGCCTTAGTTCTCCGTCTCAGGAAGGTGGCTCCCTGGGCAGACTGCAGGCTCAGCCGGGGCCCACACAGCCCAGCCGCCTGGACCTGACAGGCCGAGGTGCTGTGGTCCCTGAAGGTATTCCCAGCCCCTCCGGGAGGGGTCACCTGGAAAACACCCCTTCCCCCCAAACGGTGAACCCCATAAGCTGGAGGAGCGACTAGGAGTGTTGGGTTCCCGGGACCCTTCTTCCAAAGGAGCCAGCCGGAGGGGAGCACCCAGCTCGAAGCCCAGGGCCCGGGCGGCTGGGCGGGGGGGGGGGGGGGGGGGGGGGGGGGGGCGGCGAGGCGGCGGGTGCCTTTTGTTCCCGCTGTTCGGGCAGGAGGGGGAGCAGAGGGCCGCTGTGGGAACACCTGGCAGACATAGGAACACCCCCGCCCCCCGCCGGCCTCCCCCGCCCCCACCCCCGGCCTCTTAACCTCTCTCCCTAACGCAAACAAGGACTTCCATTTCCATTTGCTTCCTTTTAACTCTCCAAGGATCTCTATTCTTTTGCAGAAACCGGTTTAGCTCAGTGGATAAAGCCTCAGCCTGAGGACAGAAGAGTCCCGGGTTCGATTCCGGTCAGGGGCATGTACCTTGGCTGCGGGCACATCCCCGGTAGGGGGTGTGCAAGAGGCAGCTGGTTGATGTTTCTCTCTCCTCCACGTTTCTAGTTCTCTATCCCTCTTCCTTCCTCTCTGTAAAAAATCAATAAAATATATTTTAAAAAATTTGCACTCGGGTGAAGGCTCAACAGACACTTCCAAATCAGAGACACCCCTCTCTCTCTAATTCCAGAAGACACCCCCCCCCCTCTCTGAGACCTGGGGACACCCCCTCTCCCTGATTCCAGAAGACACCCCCTCCCTCTCTGAGACCTGGGGACACCCCCTCTCCCTGGTGCCTGGGGTCACCCCTCCCTCCTGAGACCAGGGGCCACTCCTCCCCTCAGCATCACCTCCCTCCTCACCATCTGACGTGGAACTGAAGGGGACTGCCTCCCCGAAGGGGCAGGAGGGGGGTCTGGCCCGGGTCCCAGGTGGGGTCGACCAGCAGGACCAGGTCCTGGGTTCCAGAGGACTTGGCCTGGACACCAAACCCCAGGGGCTGTAACGATCGATTCTGTAAGCCCATAATTGTTGGAATTACTCTGAGCAACATGAAGCATTAATTTTAAAAAATTTAATAGAAAAAAGGCTCTTTAACCCCCCTCTCCCCCCGAGATAAATGGCTCCGCGTCCCGGCCTTCCCCACACCTGGTGACATTGACGGATCTGAAACTTATTTACATTTTCATTCTTCGCGGGAGATGTTGACAAGCTTTTGGCCGAGGTGAGCCGGGGTGGGAGCGCCCTCCTCCCTAGTTAATGGGGAAGCAGCGACTTCATGTGCAGAATTGCCATCACTCTGCCCGGCAGCCGGGGACGGCGCCCACTCCTCCCGAGCGAGGTTCATTTTTTACCATAAAAATATTCCTCCTGCCAGCCAGCCCCTCCCCGCGTTCAAGGCCAGACGTGACGCTGAGAAGCAGCCGTCAGCCCCACCGCCCCCCCCCCCAAGGATGGAGCCCAAGGCCAAGCCTGGGAGAGTCCGGGACTGTGGGAGTGGGAGTGGGAGTGGGTGGGAGCCTGTGTGCGTGGACAGCAGCCTGGAGGTCACCCTGCACACACAGCCCTCACCCCTCCGTCCCCCGTGTCCTGGAGAGGCCGTCCAGGTAAGTGGCTCATGGGGTTGCTGAGTGTGACGAATCGGACGGTCCTGGCCGGGCTGCTGGGTTCTGGAGCCGGGGACGAGGGCTGGGTGCGCCCTGGGCTCCCTGCTGGGTCCTGCCATCTGTCCCGAGGCCCTGGCTCCCTGCAGCCCCGGGGCAGTCTCACCCTCTCCAGCCTGCAAAGCTCGGGGAGCACACCTTCCTTCCAAGGCCCCCATGAGGCTGGAGGAGGGAAAGCGGGGAGTGGGGGGCAGGCATAGATGAAGGGGGGAGGGCGGGGAGGGCTTGGCAAACTCGGGGCAGCGTCTGGACCACCTTCCTCGACCTGCGTGTCCTCAGACTCGGAGCCCAGTGCTCACGCGTGTGCATAAGGACATATTCACACATGTGCCTGCTCACCACTCCCACACGACCCACATGCACTCCCCAAGGGCCAGCGTGCGAGTGAGCTGTGCTGGCTGGAAGGGTCCTCATTGGGCACCTCCTGTCCATACGCCCCTCGGCCTCCCGCCCCGGGGAGGGTTAGCTCGGATGTGCCCTGAGGCGGGCTGAGCCCAGGGCGCCCTTCCGAACAGGCAGGGAAACCCCGCCTGGTGCTGAGGCTCTGGTGCTGCTGTCCTCGTGCGCCGCCATCTCCTCTGACCCGGCGCCTGGTGGGGATCCAGTGCCTGCCCCTCGGTGGGTGGGTCAGCAGAGGCCGGGCGGGGACCAGCGGCAGGAGGGGGGCCCAAGGCGCAGGCCTGTGGAGGGTGGGGAGGGCGGTCCCGAGGGCCAGGAGGGCACATCATCCTGCCTCCACTCTGAGGCCCCAGCTGTGGGGTGGCCTCACACAGCTCCTCTGGTTCCTCATCCTAGTCAACAAGCCCAGGGGCTCCATGCACTCCAGTCGTCAGGGAAACCGAGTCAGAGCCACAGCCAAGGCCCCATCTCACACACACACACACACACACACACACACACACACACACACACCATGGCTACAACAATAACAACAAAACCACAGGCAGGAACCGGGCAGCTGAAAGTGTGGGACCCGGACCCTGAGTGCAGCTGTGGATGCCACGGAATTACCTCGTGGCAATCCCACTCTCAGAGGAGCACCCAGAGGAGATCCAGCGGGACTCACGCCACATCCACAGAAGCACCTCAGGCAAGAGCGGAAGGTGGAGACAGCCCCAACACCCACAATGAATGACTGAATTAAAAACGTGGCTGCCCACACCCCAGGGTGTCACTCATACATAAAACTGAGGAATGCTCAGAGCCAGGGACCCACACAGCAGCACGGAGGAGCCTGGAGAACAGGGAGGAGCCTGGAGAACACGGAGGAGCCTGGAGAACACAGAGGAGCCTGGAGAACAGGGAGGAGCCTGGAGAACAGGGAGGAGCCTGGAGAACGTGTGAGAAGAGGGAGAAGCCAGCCACAAACATGATTCCCTTTATGTAAATGGTGGAGGTCAAGCAAGGATGGAGCTGGGCCAGGAGGGTGTGGGGAGGAGGAGAGCGTGGGGAGGGGAGGGGCTGCCTGGGTCCAGGGTTCTTTCTGAGGCGGTGGATGTATTGTGGGCAGCGGCGGGAAGAGCCCCAGGTGGGGTCCCACCAAACCTGGGTTCAGCAACCTCGGTATTGAGTGCTCTTGGGGACGAATTCAGAGCAAGACCCACGCTGTCAGCGAACACGGCTGCGTAAGCCACAGAGGCCGAGGTAACCCCAGAGGAATGGGCTTAGGAAAGGCGTTGTGGAGGGCAGGGAGGGTCCGTGGTGCTTGGGAGTGAGGAAGGTTACATGGCGACCTGCGGAGGAATGGGGGGGGGGGGTCCCCACAGGGCGTGCTCCCGGAGGGAGCGCTGGGTCCTCGTCCTCGGGGTTTGAGGGCAGAGACTGGGGAGGTGCCAGGGAAGGTCCCGGGGGATCAGCAGCTTCCAGGCGGGCCGGTTCCGGCTCTGCCTCAGCTGTGGCTTGGTGCTGCCTCTCGGGCCTGGCGCTGAGCCGCACCAAGGCCTGATGTCGTCTCCAGGAGGAGCGGTCCCGAGTCCGAACGGCAAGACCAGGGACAGCCGGGCGGCGAGGCCCCCTTACAGCGGGCTGGCCTTGGCCAGGACTGGGGCTTCGCTGGGGCCTGGCCTGCCCGCCCACCCTCCTCGCTCGGCTCACGCCCACCCCAGCGGCAGGCAGAGGCCGTGTGCCTCGTGCCCTTGAAGCGGTCCGTTTCAAGTTTTGAGTTTCGCCTGAACTTTTTTTTTTTTTTTTAATATATGTTTTATTGATATTTTACAGAGAGGAAGGGAGAGAGATAGAGAGCTAGAAACGTCGATGAGAGAGAAACACCGACCAGCTGCCTCTTGCACACCCCCTACCGGGGATGTGCCCGCAACCAAGGTACATGCCCCTGACCGGAATCGAACCCAGGACCTTTCAGTCCGCACACCGACGCTCTACGACTGAGCCAAACCGGTCTTGGCTTCGCCTGAACTTTTAAAGGGAGACACCACTCACCCCAGCCATGCAGGTCCAACAGGAAGTCATGTGACACAGCAGCTTCGAGGGGCTCCGGGGAGCTGCTCTGCCTGCCTCTGCTCGCCTCCCCCCAGTGCAGAGCCCATGGTCCCAGGGCCAGCTGTCCCGGTAAAGTGGCTCTGTTCCCCAGTCACAGCCCTACAAGAGGCCCTGCCATTGTCCCCGCACAAGCCCACTCTTACCACTGGCCTTGTTTGACCTCCAGGAAGGTCAGAGGTCGAGGCCTGTGTGTTCCAGGCTCACTGGTGACACACCCTCTTCACACGCCCCCAGCCCCCCCCCCTTTTCTTTCTCTGCTTGGGGAACAATGCCTGCTGGGACAGCCACGGGGCAGGTCGCTCTCCGCTCTCAGAGGAGCTGTGGGCCCTGGAGGGCGGTGCAGGCCGGGGCGAGGGAGGTGGTCCACAGCTCCGGGGCCACTTACTCTTCCCGGCCAATGTGGCCGGCCCTGAGGGGGACCACCCACGGCCCAGGCCCTGGCCTGCAGAGGGGGAGGGCTCCAGGGCCATGGCCCGGGGGGGGGGGGGGGGCTGCCTTGGGGACCTGGGCCGAGAGCCTCTGAGCCGCTTCCAGAAGGTTCCTCTCTGGCTGTATCTGCGGAGGCCTCTCTGCAGTTCACACCGAGACCTCCAAGCTGCCCAGCCCCTGACAAATGCTCTGTTCAGAGCCTGGCTAATCTTTAGAATGACAAGGTTTAAAATTTAATTAGCAAGTTCCTGTTATGCAAACTCTGCTCATTAAGCTAAGTGTCCCATTAGTTAAAAGGAAGCCCGCAGCAGGCTGGATGTGGGCTGGGCCAGGCGAGGGAGGCCGCAGGTTTATGGCGCTTGGCTGGCAGGGTGGCCATAACTTAGGCGGGTGGAGCTCCCTCCCAGCCCCTCAGGTGACGGGGGCACCCCAGGGGGAGGGGGAGGGGGAGGGGGAGGAGGGGGAGAAGGAGGGGGAAGAAGAGGAAGAAAAGGAAGAGGAGGAGGGAGAGGAGGAGCCGCTGGGGTGTGTGTGTGAAAGGCTGACAGAGCCGTGGTGTGGGACACACCACCCCCTGAGGGGACACCTGGGCGGGTGGCAGTGGGTGGCCTCCCTGTGCAGGTCCCAGTCCAGCCCTGGGCCCTCCCCTCCGGCCCATCTCCCAAATCCATAAGTCCATGTGCTTGGCTTGTTTTTGTTGCAAAGGTAATGGAAGCTCATTGTGGACAAATGGAGAACACCCCCCCACACTCAACCCCTGGATGAGAGCCGTGGGGGCGTGCGTCAAGGACCTCTGGCCACGGGCATGGCCATCCCACCCCTGCTCTGTAGCCCCCCCCCCTCCCCCAGCATCCACTGTAACGGTCCCTGGGCCTCCCAGGTCCCTCCCGCACGCGTCCTGCTGCTGCCTTTCTGAGCGCGGGCACCACCTCTGTTTCTGTGGGCTCCTGGGGTGTGGACTCTGGGGTGTGGGCTCCTGGGGTGTGGGCTCTGGGGTGTGGGCTCTGGGGTGTGGGCTCCTGGGGTGTGGACTCTGGGGTGTGGACTCCTGGGGTGTGGACTCCTGGGATGTGGACTCCTGGGGTGTGGGCTCTGGGGTGTGGGCTCTGGGGTGTGGACTCTGGGGTGTGGACTCCTGGGGTGTGGACTCCTGGGATGTGGACTCCTGGGGTGTGGACTCCTGGGATGTGGACTCCTGGGGTGTGGGCTCTGGGGTGTGGGCTCTGGGGTGTGGACTCTGGGGTGTGGGCTCCTGGGGTGTGGGCTCTGGGGTGTGGACTCCTGGGTGTGGGCTCTGGGGTGTGGACTCCTGGGGTGTGGGCTCCTGGGGTGTGGGCTCTGGGGTGTGGGCTCTGGGGTGTGGGCTCCTGGGGTGTGGACTCCTGGGGTGTGGACTCTGGGGTGTGGACTCCTGGGGTGTGGACTCCTGGGTGTGGGCTCTGGGGTGTGGACTCCTGGGGTGTGGGCTCCTGGGGTGTGGGCTCTGGGGTGTGGGCTCTGGGGTGTGGGCTCCTGGGGTGTGGACTCCTCGGGTGTGGACTCCTGGGGTGTGGGCTCTGGGGTGTGGGCTCCTGCGGTGTGGACTCTGGGGTGTGGGCTCTGGGGTGTGGGCTCTGGGGTGTGGGCTCTGGGGTGTGGGCTCCTGGGGTGTGGGCTCCTGCGGTGTGGGCTCTGGGGTGTGGACTCTGGGGTGTGGATTCTGGGGTGTGGGCTCCTGGGGTGTGGGCTCTGGGTCTAACCTTCAAGGGAGGGGCTGCTGCCCAGGCCCCGGCCCTGCCTGCCCCTCCCTCCCTGCCCTGCAGTCAGGACCCACATCCTCCCCCTCCAGGGGCCTCTCCTGACCTAAAGGAGCGGCCCCTGCACCTTCCCCTGCCTTTCCAGAATGTTCCATCCCGTCCATCATCCCCTCGGTCTGTGAGGCTCTGTGAGGGAGCCCACAGTCACCTCCCCTGTGGCTCTCCTCTGCCCCCGGGTCCCCGGGGCTTGTAATGGGGCGGCTCTCCGTGTCGGCCTGGCCTCGGGGCTGCTGTCCTCAGAGACCCTGGGTGTGTTTTCGAGGTGGCCCAGCGCCCGGAGAGCTGGAGGGAAAGGTCACAGCTGCACCCCGAGCCCTCAGGCCCGGGCCAGGCTCCCGAGGCTCAGGCAGGCACCCAGCCGGGCGGCCGCGTCCCCACCCCTGCATCTGGCTGCTGGCTCGTCCATCTGGCCCTTTGTGCGTGGCCAAGGGGGTGGGCGAGCCCTCCAACAGGGTCCAGGAGGGCCCAGCGCCTCCCCAAGAGGCCTGACAGACCCGCCTCCTGTCAGCCTTTAACACAACTCTGAGGAATGTGTCAACGAACGGCCTTCTGACTCCCTGTCACCAGGCACCAGAGGGCTCACAGGCCCGGCTGAGGGGCGGGAACTCCTCCCAGAAGTGCCCCCTGTCCCTTTCTTCCGGCTCCCGCCTCAGCAGGTAATCCGAGTCCGAGTCCTCCGTGCGGTGCCTGGGGTCGGGCCACCTCTGAGGTCCACCCCGTGGTCAGGGGCCTGCAGAGGATGGAGGCGGCGGTGACAGTGGGCAGGGGCTGAGCAAGGAGACACGCTGCCCACGGGCTGACAGAGGACCTTGTGGAAAAGTGCCCCCCCCACCCCCCCAGGGCACTGCTCCCGGCTCCCCGCCTGCATCCTGGCCCTCCACGTGCGGAGGGAGTGGGGTGGGTGCCTCGTGCCGGGCTGGGAGTCCCGGAGGCTGCCTCCGGGTTTGCTGTGCTGGGAAGAACCTGGCCCCTCAGGACCCGGCCGGCTGGTGATCCGACGACAGCGATTCGTTTAAAACCAACGGGAACTTTGGGGCATCTCCGAACTGGGTGGCGAGGACCTGGCCTCGCGGGGCCTCGGGCGGCTGCTCTGGTGGGAATGCCCTTCGCTGGGCCTGACCCCACAGGGTCGGCGAGGAGGCAGCGTTGGGGAGACGAGTGACGTTTGAGGAAGCTTTAGGCGGTGAGAGTCCCCTCACGCTGTTTCCAGAGTGTTCTGAGCTCCATCACGCAGCCACGTGTATAAACCAAACGTAAAGCTCAGCAAGCAAGTTAGCTTTGAGGAATCGAGCCCTGGAGAAGCCAGAATAATTATGCCGGATAATCTCTTCTCTGCAAAGAACATGGCGAGAGTCCTGAATAGTGACATTTGTCAAATTAAATTTTCGTTGCCCAATTTTATACTTCGGCTCCGTGTCCTCTGGGTGTGGGGGACAGACCCCCTCCCGCCTCACTCCTCCTCTGTTGTTGAGGGGTGAACTGTGTCCCCCCCAAAAAAGATGTTCAAGGCCCTGGCCAGGTAGATGATTTGTTACAGTGTTGTCCAATGCACCAGGGTTGTGGGTTTGACTCCCAGTCAGGCCACATGCAAGAAGCAACTGAAATAAATAAGTGGAACAACAAGTCAGCCTCTCTCTCTCTCTCTCTCTCTCTCTCTCTCTCTCTCTCTCTCTCTCCTCTCTCTCTCTCTCTCTCTCTCTCTCCTCTCTCTCTCTCTCTCTCATTCTCCCTCTCTCCTCTCTCTCTCATCAATAAATTTAAAAATTTTAATAAGAAAGAAAAGCTGTCTAAGTCCTGACCCTGCCCCGTGGTGGGACTTTACTGGGGCGAGGTCGTGGCTGGCAGGATCAGTGACGACGAGGGTGGACTCGGTCAGGGTGGACCTGACCCTGTGGCTGGCGTTCTCCTGAGAAGAAGGAGGTTCGGACTGAGACCAGGGAGGCGCCACGTGATGGTGGAGCAGAGCTGGGCTGCAGTCAAGGGCAAGGATTCCGGGCCACCTGGCGTGCCCATGCCCACCCTGGCTCGATGCCCACCTCTGCCCACACCAGCCGGCCTGCCCAGCCGCCCTGGTTCTGCCAGCCGCCGAGGGTGGGACCACGCTGCCAGCCAGGCCCCTCCGTCCCAAAGGTCCCGGCAACCCTGCCCCCAATCCCACCAATATTAAAGAGGATGCGAGTCCCCGATAAACAACGCCAAGTTAAACGACTTCCGGTCCAGCGTCAGCGTTCACAGCCCCGTCTCCTCACCACAGAAACTCCGTCTGCCAGCCTCACGCGGCCCTGCCCGCGGGGCACCTGGATGAGAGTTCCTCTGGGCGGCAGGAGGGGGCGGCTCGCCCACAGGGGAGGAGGTAAAAGGCCGGAGTTCAAATTATTTATCTCCCTAATCGCCGAGCAGACCGCATGCATTGGCAGCGGGGCCGGGGCGGGCGGGCGTGATGTATGAGGGGGCGGGAGGGAGGCGTGGGATCCTGTCAGTGACCCCGCCACAAGGACACCGCAAGGACGCCTCCTCGGAGACGCTCAGGGGCTGGCCCACCCGGGGAGGGCGCAGCGAGGCGACCCACACACCTGCCAGCGACGCAGGCGGGGCCAGGCCCATCGGTGCTGCCCCTCTGCACGCTCTTCCTCCGCCGGGGCCGGTCATAGAAACACGTGCCCGGCCCAGCCCAGGGCCGTGACGGGGATGGGGAGTGGGGGAGGGCGGGCTGCCCGGGCACCAGTCCAGAGAGGAGCTGGAATGCCAGGCAGGATGGGCCCCGGGGCTCACGCACCTTGAAGGGCGAGCGTGGGGAGGAGGCCTCAGCCCAGCAGGAGCCTGGGAGGCTGGCATTGAAGAGACGGCGCCCCACCTGTCAGCTCCAGGCCCTCTGGCTCACAGCTGCCTCTGGGCCGGACCAGGTCTCGGCTCTTCCCAGGCTCCCAGCCCCACCCCTACTTCCCAAGGGGTCCACGTCACTGGCTGCTCGTGGCCCCGCACCCACTTCCCCTCACCAGGCCCAGCACCCGGGTGACCGCCCTGCGTCCAGCCCCCGGGCGGCTCGCCCCGGGAGGGGAGGCCCTGACGCCCCCCGCCTCCCTCCCCGCACGTCCGGCCCTCAGTCCGCGAGCAGCCGCCCGGCGCAGCCCCAAGTATTGATCAGCGGGAGACTGACAGGAGCCCGGGCTCACGGGGTCCCGCTCTCTGACCCCCAAATAGGGTATGAATCTCCATCGAATAGACTGATATCACACGGCGCTCCCGGCCGAGCCTCGGGATCGATGAAGCCCGCTAATGACGCACGATTTATAGAACACCTGCCATTTTAATATCAGAAGAGAAGTTATATGGCGGGGGACGCGGGGGTCCCGGGAAATATTTCTCAGAGAGCCTTTTCAGCGGGAAATGATGTGCGAGGGGTTTTATGAAGTCAAATTTATAGGCCTCGTGGAGGCTTATAATTTAACACTCCTCGTGAGAAAGATATTAAGCAGAGTGCCGGGGGGCGAGGCAGGGCCAGACGGGGGGTCCCTAGCGGGAGGGGGGAGCCCCGTGAGGGCGGGAGCTTGGGGAGGGGGCCCGGGCCCGGGGCCGCCCTGCGGGGCCCGAGGAGCCGGGCCTCGGGGGGCGCAGCGGGCAGGGCAGGAGTGCCGGCCAGGGCCAGTCCGGAGGGGGCTGCCGAGTGTCCCGTCCCAGCATGTCAGGACTCCGGAACCCGGAATGAAGCGACATCCCCAGGGGGCGAGCCTCCAGCAGGAGTCCAGGCCTCTCCCGCCCCCGTGAGGCCGGGCGTGTGAGCACACACACACACACACACACACACACACACGCATTCGCACGGATGCACTTGCACACACGCCTGCCCCACCACAGCCTTTGCTTGTCTGCTTTAAAAGACACTCCCCGGCCCAGCCAGTGTGGCCGTGGTGAGCAATGACCTGGAGAACGAGCCTGGAGGCCACGTTCGGGTCCCGGTCAGGGCACAGGCCGGGCTGTGGGCTCCATTCCCAGCAGGGGGCGTGCAGGAGGCAGCCATCAGGGGTTCTCTCAGCACCGATGTCTCTCTCCCTCTCTGAAGTCAGTTACATGTCTGTATCAAAGCCGTCTCTGACTCCTCTGCCGGGAAAGCTCCCGGCCCCCCGGCACCCCAATCTCAGGCACGCGAAGGCCCATGTCCTAGGCCACACGGAGGCCGCGGGGTACCGGAGGCTGTGGTCAGACAAACCCGCTGGTGACTGGGCGGGAGGAGGGCTCAGGCCCAGGGCGGAGCTTCCCCTTGAGGCCCGACTCCATGGCGACAAGAAGGCGCTGCCTGGGCAGCGGAGGCCACAGGCCGGCCCCGAATGCATGGGGGGGGGGGGGGGGGCGGAGGCCAGGGGCGGGGCCGCCCAGGGTCTCTGGGGGCGCTGGGCCCACCCGGCCTGCAGCTCACCTCCGGGGTCTCCGTGCCTGTCGGCGACGGGTCACCGTGTCTCTCGGCGAATCCCTCCCCTCAGCCCTGTTTCCCTGGCCACGGCGGCTCCTGCCTGGCGGTCGGAGACTCCTCGGTACCCGGAAGGGTCAGACCCCGTCGGTCGCCCGTCCCTAAGGGACACCCCCACCCCGGGGCGCAGGCCCTGGAGGCCCGGCGGGGAGCTGGCCTTCCTGCGGGATTAAGGCCGGACGGCAGGGTTAGCTCTGCCCCGGGGCATCGTCTTCCCCAGACCGGGTTCCGGGCACACCCGCCCGGTCCGGCTCCTCCTGAGCTGGGGAGGTTGTTTTCGGGGTGAATGGGGGGAGCAGCCGCAGGGATGAGGCTTGGGGAACCTGGCCCCGGCCCGGCCCCGCCCCCAACCGGGCCTGCCACCTCCCCGCCAGCTCGCGCGGTCACCACTCCATCATGCTCGCCGACCTGGCCCGGAGGTGCCGCCGCTGCCGGGCAGCCTGCTCCCCCTCCCTGAGCTCCTGCCGCCCTCGGCCGCGCGGGAGGGGCCGCGCGTTTTCAACTTTATTAAGGAGGGAGTGGAGCGTGGGAACACTGCCTCCCCTGCGGTCCACTCCGCTCCCGGAGGCGATAAATCTGCAGGCCCGTGATTTGTGGCTCGGCTCTGCCGATAAATGAAATCCCTCCTGATGAAAAGGTTGGTGCTCCTGACGGTGCAGGTCCCTGTGTTTGTCCAAAGCAAGTGGCCGAGGAGGAGGAGGAGGAGGAGGAGGAGGAGGAGGAGGCGCTGGCCACCGTGGCTCCTGCCGTGGAGCCAGTGGAGAGGACCGAGGCCCCGGCCGGGGCCACAGGGTGCGTGGGGGGCCGGCCCCGTGCTGACCTAGGCTCCGGCGTCTAGGACTGTAAACCCAGCATCAGGCCTGTCCGCTGAAGGAACTGCATGTCTGTCAGAAACTCGGGAGGGAGGCCTGCCCCCGGCACGGCCCGGCACGGCGCGGGCCCCTGCCTCCACGCCAGTGGGCGTTTTGGCGCCTGGTCTGACATTTCTGGAAATCTCGGAAGCACTGAAGAAGGAAGCGGAGGTGGCCCTTCTCCGATGGTGGGTGGGTGGGAGCCGTGGGGGGGGACCCAGGCCCTGACTGTGCTGTGACCTCGGGGCTGTGGTGGAACGTGACCTTCTGCATCCCGCCCACAACCTCCCCGCTGCCCTACGAGCCTCGGGTCCGAGTCTGGAGGAAGACACGGCCGACCAGCCGGCGGGCACGGTGCCGCACTGAGGGGACCGCTCGGCGGTGAGCCTGCTGCTTGGTGGGGACGTAACTACGGGACTCTCTTCAGGACAGAGAAGACCGGAGGACGTGCGCAGACGGAGGAAGGCCGTCCTGCCTGCCCGTCCGCCCACCTGGGCCAGCGTGGAGGCGGCCCGAGGACAGCCTGGCCCTGGGCAGGGGCGGCCATGCCCCCTCCCGCCAGGGGGGCAGACAGCCTCTGAGCCCAGGCGGGTCCGTGGTGGGTGACGGTGCCACGAAAGGGACTCGCCAGTCACCTCGGCCTCTGGGCAGCGTCAGGCCCGCGCTGGGCCACAAACCGAGAGGACTGAGGCCCAGGTTGGGCAGAGGAGCTATGGCCTCGGGCAGGAGGGGGCCCCGGGAAAGGGCTGCGGAAACTGCTCAGCCCGGGAACCTGGGAACCTCGCGGGCTCTGGCCTGGTGTCCGGTGTCTCAGGCCGGGGGGAGGGCGCATTCCTGCCCCTGGGGCTTAGGCGCTGGCACCCAGGACAAAAGCAGTGGTGGGCGCTGAGCCATTACGCTGATGAGTCGGGGCTTTCGGCTGATTGCTTTCGGAGAGCTCTCCGCCCGCGCCCCTGCCCTCGGAAGTCCCATCTATTTCCTTTACTGGGTTCTGCGTTGGGAGGGGGTGGGGAGCCCCCCCCCCCACCCCGGCCCCCAGCTGGTGAGGGAGGCTGATCTGGAAGCCCGGTTTCAACGGTCTAGACAAAAGCTTCCTTTGTCCCCGTCTGTGCTGAGCTCCAGGAGGCGTGGCCTGGACGAGGGTCAGGAGAGCCTTAGAGTCCCACCGCCCAGAGCTGCCCAGCAAGGGAGGGTCCATCCTCGGACCCGGGACGCCAGGCCCTGGGCAGGCTGCCCCTTCAGGCCCAGGCCCGGCCCCTGCTCCCAGACGGGCCGGTGGGAAGCCAGGCATCGAGGCGGACCTGTGCGTGGGCCCACCAGCCCATTCACAGAGGAGCAAACTGAGCCCCCGCAGAGAGGCCTCTTGTTCAAGTTCACAAACAGCCTCAGGGCTGGGGCAGCGGGTCCAAGGCTTACCTCCCACACCCACCCAATGACGTTCCCAGCAGAGGGGACCCCGGGGAGCCAGCGCCTCCCAGAGTCCCCCACGAGCTCCCCGGGACAGGGCTCAGCCTGGGGACCAGATTCCAGAGCCCCCCGAGCACCCTGACCCTCCACAGCCAGAGCTCCCCTCCCCCGGCCCCCTGTCTGCGCCTGCCCAGCTAGCCCGGGAAGGGGGGCAGAGCGGGGGCAGAGGGGGCAGAAGGGCCGTGTCCCAGCTGCGGCGGCTCTGCAGGGCCCTCTCCCGCCAGCCCCCTCGCTGGCGGGGGGAGGACACGCTGGCTCCTGCGTGGCATTGAATTGCACAGGACGGTAACCCGACGCCCCAAACGAGCACCTGAGAAGGGCAGCGGCTTTGTGTGCTCTGGGGGTGGGCAGGCGATCCTGTCACCTTAATTTGGCTTTTGTCTGGGTGGCCCTGGGGGGATTACCCAGGGGCGCTGTTACACATCCACCCGGCTCACCCCTGATGAGTTCAGGGCGGGTGGCAGAGGTGAGGGGGAGGCCTGAGCTCACATCGCCCTGGCAACCACGTGCCGGGCTCCCAGCTCCGGGAGGCCGCCTGGGCCTGAGCAGGGGGGGCCGTGAGCCCACGGGCGTGACAGAGGGCAGCGCCCTGGGCGGCGGGGGAGGGGAGGCTGGTGTCCGGCGGGGGGACAGGCCAGGAGACCCCCGCACACCAGGAAGGCGCGATGCGGGCTTCACACCAACGGGGAGGGACAAATGCCAAACGCAGTGTCCACGTGGGCAGAGGCCTCCGGGCCGGGCTGCCAGGACCCAGTGGAGCCACCTGCGTGTGGTCTGGGGGCGGCGGGGGGGGGGGGGCGTCCTGGCTGCAGAACAGCAATGGCAAAGGGGGGGGCGGGTGAGCCCAGGAGCAGCAGGGAAGCCCGGAGGGAGGACAGGAGGGAGGACAGGAGGGAGGGGGGGGTGGGGAGGGTTTGGTGTCAGAGGTGGCAGCAGTGAGGCGGGCTCTGCGGGTGGGCAGGCCTCCGTGCTCCATTTCACAGAAGAAGAGACTGAGGGTCAGGGAGGCCCAGAGGATCCAGTCCCAGCCGGGGGTTTCCACCCGCCTTCCTGAGCACTGTGCCCGCCCCCACGCTCCCAGGGTCCCCGGCCTGAGGGGCCTCCGTCACAGCGGGGCGCCCAGTCCCTATATCCCTCTCTCCGGGCAGCCGCGGGGTTCCCTGGGGTGGGGGGGGATCCGCCTTGGCACCCCCTTCCCAAGGCCGGCTGGCCTCTGCCGCCCCCTGGCTGCCACCTGGCCAGGGGCATCGACCCACCCTCTGGCCCAACCTGGGACTCTGCAAACAGGTTCGCCAAATTGTCAATTAAGTGAAAATCGATGCCGAGCCGTTCATCACCGGCCGCCGGGCCGCCATCGATCGGGCCCCGGGGAGCGATGGAGGCCAAGTGCGGCCGGCGCTGCCCCGCGGCCTCGCCATCCATCATCCCAGCGGCACGCCCCGGGTCGAGCTGCCGGGAGGGCGAGGGGGCCGCACGGGCCTCTGCCACCCAGGAGGCTCACCTCCCACCCAGCACCCACAGCCTCGCCCCTCTCACCCTTCGCTGCCCCCTTCCCTGCTCCCACCTGCCCTCAGCCTCCCCTGACCTTTCTCACAGGCACCCGGACTTCTGTGCCCCCACCATCCCCCGCCCTGAGCACGGGCTGTGGCCTGGGCAGCACCCTAAAGGCACCCAGCTGCGCTCCAGCCACCCCACCCAGCTGCAGGGACAAAGCCCATGAGGGCCCATCGAGGGACCAGCCCCCGGGCACAGGCTGGGGTTCACCAGAGACCCCTCGACTCCTCCACGGCTCCCACACCCACCTGGGAGGTCTGCAGGCCCCAGAACACCTGGCTTTGGGATGTATTTTTTTAATCCTCACCTGAGGATCTTTTCCCAGTGCTCTTTAGAGAGAGAGTGGAGGGAGAGGGAGAGACAGAGAGAGAAACAGCTGATGTGAGAGAGCCCATCAGCTGGTTGCCACACACACACACACACACACACACACACACACACCTGCTACCCAGGTACATGCCCTTGATGGAGCTCGAACGCAGGGCCCTTCAGTCTGAGGGCCACGCTCTAACCACTGGGAACACTGGCCGGGGACGGACTTCCCTTCTAGTGCAGCCTCAGGCTGTCATTCCCACAATGCACCATCGCCATCACCCACAAACAGCCTGCCCCGCCCCCCACAGGAGCCCCGGGGTGCAGGCTGCACAGCGGCATTGGAGGCGGGACGCTCTGCCTCGGGGAAGGTGTCCCGCCGGACACCTGAGCAGTGGTGGAGAGAGCCCCCTCCCTTGTCCTGGGCTACGAGGCGGGAACTGGCAAGGCCTGGCCCTCCCCGCCCTCCCGCCCTCCCCTCTCTGCCCGGATAGGGTTCTGCCTGCAGCTGGGGGACGTTCCATGAGGACCTGGGACCCAGGGCCTTACAGAGGGTGACCTCTGCTGACTTCCGAGCTGTGCTTATGGGGTCAATCCCTAGCCAGCAGCAATGCCCACCCACCGCGCACCAGGTGCTGGGAGGAGAGGGCAGGGCCGCCCCCCTGGCCCCTGGGGACCACCACTCCCTCAGGTGCGCTCACTCCCCTGGAAGGGCCTCTGGCACCATCAGACGGCCTCTGCTTCCTTCCAGGACGAGACGATGGCCGAACTCCCCCTCCTGCTCACAGCAAACCACAGCTAAGTCTGTGGGACATGCCGTCCAGCATGGGGAGATGGGGCACAGGACAGTGAGCCCCAAGAGCCGCAGGCTACGGGGCCACCTGTGCTCACTGCCAGGCCCAGCCGGTGGGTTGCATGTAACTTGTTGATGAATGTACTTTATGCCACTGAAGTGCACACCGAAGACAGTTAAAATGGCTAATGTTGTGTTAAAAGTGTTTTACCACAATTTAAAAAATGAATCATGTACTCGGACAAAACCCATGGAACTGTATGATTTCACTGGGTAACTGCTCGGCGTGGGAGCCACGTCTGAAAAACACTGTTTAAGAGAAAGAGGCTCTGACGGTAGAACCCGCTGACAAACCGCTCGGACCCTGGTGAGGGACCAGCACCGACCCGCCGGCCGCGCCCACGGAGGGGACGCTGTGACAGAGAAACGGGCAGGGGGCGGCGTGGGGCCTTCAGGAGGGCTGGGCGGGGCCAGGCTCTGGCCACAGGGCTTCAGGCTAAGACAGCCGCTGGGCCCAACCCCTGGCGGCCAGTGCTGGCCACATCCCTTCTGAGAGCAGAGAACCATGTCCGCCCCAATGTGTACACGCCAGGGGAACTGGGAAGGGTTTATGCTGCAACCTTCCACGGAGGACTTTGCTGTCATCTGTAATGATCTGTAATAATAAAAGCTAACATGCTAATTAGACCGGACGTCCTGCCTTCTGCACAAAGAGACGGCGGGCAGGGGGCCGGGGCCAGGGCCCTTGCACGAATTCCGTGCATCAAGCCTCTAGTTAAAAAATACTTTTAAAAAATAATATTGAGTAACTTGGGAAATTGTCTGTTACAATGGGCAAAAGCAGGAAATAAAACTGGCCATGGGATTAAATCACAACACGGCAAGGCTGTGCATGTACACACAAACAGACGTACACATAGATGCACACATATATACATAGATGCACACACACGTACACAGCTGAGTGCACACACGAGATGCATATATATATACACATGCACATGCGTACACACATGCACACACACATGCACACACACACACACACACCAACACACTGCCCAGCTGGCCTCTCCCCGTCTTTTCGAGGAGGAACTGAGAGCGAGGGGATGTGGCCGGAGCAGGCCCACAGATGGCCCACCTTGCGGTGCCGCTGGGTGACTCCCGCCTGCCCCAGCTGCCCCCACAGTTCCTCCCAAGGTGACTCCCTGTGCCCACAGCCCTGCCTCGCCGGCGTGAGGGCATGTAGACAGGCTCTGACGTGCCCTCTGCGCGCCAACCCTGCGTCCCCAGAACAAATGAGAATGTTACTGGAATCCTCATAAATCTTCGCTCCTGACACACCGGGGAAGAGAGGGGTGGGGGAGGGAGAGAGCGACGTCCCTCGCTAATTCTTTCCAACTGCTGTTTATTGAAATGAGGCACCAGGGATAAGCGGGGGCCAGATCGATGGTGGTCTGTCTAATACAATCAGCGAGGGCCGGCCTCCGCCCGCCCCTCCGCCAGGTGACAGCGTAGGGAAGCCTGGAAGCCAGCCCGGGCCTGCCCCCCCCATCCCCCCCTCCCCCCTCCCCAGCAGCAGTGCGTCCCCCTGTGGACGGCAACGCGCCCCGGTCTCCCAGCTCCCGGCTGACTCCAGCCCTCCTGGCTCCCACCCGGCCCTCTGGCCTCTGTAGCTCCCGGTCAGCCTGGCCTGCGGCCACACTGCGTGCTACTTCCCCACACAGCTGGCTCCAGACTGAGGCATGTGCAGTGAACCCCAACCTGCCCCCACATCCAGCCCTGCAGGGAGTGACTGCCCCCCGCCCCCTCCCACCCCTGGCTCTGAGTCACCGGCCCTTAGCCCAGGGCTCCGTGACCTGGGTCTGGGGGTCCCACACAGGAGCCCATTGGGCGGACCCAGCTCCCTTTTAAATGAAGGACCCAGCCTGGCCCTCCAGCCAGCGGGGCTCAGAGGTTGACTCTCGACCTATGAACCAGGAGGTCACCGTTCGATTCCGGGTCACGGCGCATGCCCAGTAGGGGGCGTGCAGGAGGCAGGCAATCGATGATTGTCTCTCATCATTGATGTTTCCATCTCTCTGAGATCAATAAACATATATTTAACAAGAAACAGAAATGAAGGACCCGCAGGCTGGGCAGGGCCTCAGCCCACTGGACACAGTAGGCCCACCAGACCTTTCCCTGGAGACTGGCCACAGTGGGAAGCTCGCCCCGTGCCCCCGAGCGGGTTGGGGACCCTGTTCTGGGGGTGGGGGCACCACCAGTTCTGCTCCCTGCTCCCTGCTCCCTTGGAGACTCAGTGTTCAAGAGGGACACAGGACCCCAAACCTGCTGCCGCTGCACAGGCTCCTCCTCCTCTTCTTCCTCCTCCTCTTCTTCCTCCTCCTCCTCCTCCTCCTCCTCCTCCTCTTCCTCCTCCTCCTCCTCCTCCTCCTCCTCCTCTTCTTCCTCCTCCTCCTCCTCTTCCTCTTCCTCCTCTTCCTCCTCCTCTTCCTCCTCTTCCTCCCCCTCCTCCACTTCCTCCTCCTCCTCTTCCTCCTTTTCCTCCTCCTCTTCCTCCTCTTCCTCCTCCTCCCCCCCCTCCTCCTCCTCCTACTCTTCTTCCTCCTCTTCCTCCTCCTCCTCCTCCTCTTCTTCCTCCTCCTCTTCCTCCTCCTCCTCTTCCTCCTCCTCTTCCTCCTCCTCTTCCTCCTCTTCCTTCTCCTCCTCTTCCTCCTCTTCTTCTCCTCTTCTTCCTCTTCCTCCTCTTCCTCCTCCTCTTCCTCCTCGGAGAACGGAGGAATGGCATCCCTTGGAAGGTATGGGTGACTGGGTCATCTGGGTGTCGGCTGGACTCTCCAGGGCCCCAGCCTCCTGCCTCCCAGTGGTGACCGACTTCCAAACCCTTCACCTTCGAAGCTGAGGGCCAAGAGTGACTGTGACAGACGGACGGACAGACAGACGCCCTCTGACCTGAGCATCAGTCTCAGGGAGGCTCCCTGCTCCCCGCCCGGGGAGGAGCGCTCGGAAGGAGGAGGGAGTCACGGACGTGCTGCCCAGAAGTCGCTGGGGACTCACGATTGTCCGGAAAGCAGGCCCGTCCATGCCGCTGGCCTCACCAGCCACAGGCCACCCTTCCTTCCCAAAGCCAGGCCCCAGGGGCAGCTCCGAGTCTGACCGTGGCAGCCCTCCCTCGGCCTCGGTTTCCCCGTCTGCAGGGGAGGGCTGGGGCGGCCGCGTGGCTCTAGCCTAGCGGGAAGGGCTGGAGGGGCAGGTGGCAGACCCTCTCCGAGGGGACCGCCAGTCACAGAGCCTGGGTGGTGCCACAGCCAGGACCGGGCCTTCCCGGGCCTGCCCGGCGCCGGCCTCCGCCGCTGGGGAGGGAGGCACGGCAGAGGCGGAAAGGAAACCAAAAGCAAATTATTTTCGGGATTATGGCTCCCGAGCCCCGGCAAGATGGTGCCCATTTTTCACAGCAGACAAAAGCATTTTCCGAGGGATCAATTTCGCCTGGAGAAGTCGCCTTCTCTCAGCCCACAATCCATCATATTTCCCCATTTGCAATTTCTCTGTGTCTCAGTGTTTTAAGTTTCCTATGAATTATTTTACAAAGCTTTCTTTCTTCCTGCCGAGAGGGGTGTCCCGGCCCGGCCGAGGGCGTTGTCAGGCTGCGGCCGAGGAGCCCGCCAGCAGGGCCGGGCGATGGGGGGGGGGGGGCGGGCTTCCGGGTCGGAGGGGCCAGGTGGTTGGCGTCCCGCAGAGAGGGGGCGCTGGGCGGCGGGCGGGCGAGGCCACCGCCACGGGGGCGGGAGGCGGCTCGCTGGGGAAAGTTTTGAAGAGATTTATTCTGATGTGCTGCGGAGGGAGGGTCATCCTTCAAGAGGCAGCGTGTATAAAAATTTCCCGGCCTGTTGATTGGTCTGTCACAGTGATTTGTGGCTCTTCCCCCGAGGTAATGGGGAGCAACTGGGCCCGTAGGAGGCGGCCGGACAGATTGCCGAGCGGCACGGGAGGGGGGCCGGGCGGCCGGCAAGATTTATTGACCTCGACCCGAGGAGGTCCCGTCAGCGCTTTTAATCTGGCATCGCGGCTGTCACCGGCCCTGATTACGGCCGGACGCTCCCGGCCCCGGGGGACAGGGCCTGGCCGGCCTGGCCATCTGCCCGCCGACGGGTGCCCTTCCCCGAGGAGGAGGGTGAGGACCAGGAGAGGGCTCCGTCCCCTGCCTCGCCTCCCCGTCCGCCAGGGCTGCTGCGGTTCTGAAGGAAAACAGCTTGGTTGAGAGGGAACTCACCGCCAGGGACTGCGCCCGCCGGGCAGGGACCCGTGGGCTCCAGCCACTGCGAGGCCGCGTCGGCTCCAGAACATTCCCATCCCCACAAGGGACTGTGCGGGGGTTCCTACAGATCCACACACACTGTCCCTGCGACCCAGCCTGCACCCAGAGGCGCTGAGAACTCACACCCACGGGAGCCCCACCCACGGCATGCACGGCAGCCGGCGGGAGCCGCGAGACGCCGTCGGCAGGTGGGGATCAGGGAGCCGGGCCGCCCAGCCCGGGGATGGAGGGAGAGGCCGTGTGGTCACAGGGCGGCTCCCCTCTTTGCACGGCCGAGAAATAGCCGTTGCACTCAGGTGCCGCCCGTGCTGGGTCACGCGTGCGTTGACGGACACGTAGGTTGTCTTGACCGCTGTGACTAATGCTGCCATGGCCCCGGCTGGTGTGGCCCAGTGGATAGAGCATCGGCCGAGAACTGAAGGGTCCCAGGTTTGATTCCGGTCAAGGGTATGCACCTCAGTTGCAGGCTCTATCCCCGCCCCGTCTGCAGGAGGCAGCCCATCGATGCGTCCCTCTCACATCGACGTGTTTCCGTCTGTCTCTCCCTCTCTTCCACCCTCTAAAAATCAGTAGAAAAACGTCCTTGGACGAATAAGAATGCTAATGCTGCTGCTGACGAGGACGACGAGGACGACGCAGCGATGAACATGAAGACCGAGGCCCCTGAAGCGTCCTCAGCCCCTGGAAGAAGCCTCCGGAAAGGCCTGTACTGAGCAGGCCCTCCGGGCTGGAGGAGGCGGGCCGGGTCTGCAGGTTTGGAGGGTGGCCAGGCGCTCAGTGTCCAGTGTCCCCGGGATGGGCCCCGGGCTTCTGTGTGTGACCCTGCGCTGCCGGCCCCCCGACCCCCACTAGCCTCACCTCTTCTCACCCACTTCCTGAGCCCGAGCAGGGGTCTCCTTGGCTGAGCTACAAGGAGGGTGGGTGGTGGCCGCGGGCAGTCTGGGGACAGGCCTGCTCCTTCCCAGGACAGGCCTCCCTGGCCCTGGTGCGGGGCTGGATATAGGATGGAGACCCTGCCCCGGGGTCATGGGGACACCGGGGAGCCATGGACACCTGCCCCCTCACCGGATGAAGCTGCTTTCTCCCGAGGCTGGGAAACCTTAAGCCTCCAAAGATGGACGATCACCCGGCTGGGGCGGTCGGAGACGCTGAGGGAGGTGGCGCGGAGCCGGCTCTCGGCTCCTCCTGCGGGCGTCCTGTGGGTGGCCCCATCCATTCCCTGTGCCTCGGAAATTACATCCCCTGTAGCCAGAGAGGCCCCGGCTTCAATCAGCAGGAAGTGGCCGCCCTCCCACCAGCCGCCTCCCACCAGCATCGTTTAAGTATGCAAATGGGGACACCTTGCTAGCGGGCGATTGATTCTGCTGTTTCATCAGGGAAATGAAATGGAAATGGGGCCCTGGCTGCCCCTCTCGCTTTGCCCTTCAGCTGCTTTGGTTTTTCCCACACGGCTCTCCCCGCCCGCCTGGCCCCCCACACGCACGCACCCCCCCCCCCGTGCCACCCCAGGGCCTGAGCATGCCAGCCGTGGCCCTGACCTTGAGCACTTCTGTAGGGTGCGGGGATGGGGTGGGGATAGGGGGTGTCTGCTGCAGGACCCCCATGGGTCAGGGCCCAGGAGCAGCACGGGGTCCCTACAGTGAGGGGCCACCTGATCTCCCCGGCTGGGCCGTGGCCCCCATCAGACTGGCCGTGAGCAGGAGGAGCGTCCAGGCCCCGGCGGGACCCGTGACGCCCGGGAATGGAGTGTGGACTGCTGCCCCCGCCCCCCATTCTCCCTTCCCTCTCCCGGGGTCCACGCAGAACCACTGTTTCCTGTGGCACTGCCCACCATGTGCCCTCACTCATCCCACAGGCGGCCCGCGTGCTGCCTGCCCTGGGCCTGGCGCCGGACCCTGAAGACACAGAGAGACAACCCCACAGAGCTGACCAGACAGCTGCTTCCCAGGACGCCCCCACCCCCTCCCCCGTGGCTCTGAGGGTGGGATTCCAGGCTGGGGGGCGGACGGGGTGCTCAGGGGGTCCCCTGGCCTCGGGCTCTGGCAGAGGAAAGTCCAAACCCCTGGCCATTTGTCCCCTGGGGTCACGGCCCCGCCTCCCCTAGGTGGACGCCGGTCCAGGGGGCAGCGCCTGTGTGTGGGGTGGCCTGAGGATGGGGATACACTGGGCTGAGGGTGGCCTGAGGGGACCCCAAGGGCCTGCAAAGACACAGTCACCTTTGGGAGCCACTTGGGGCCCAATCTCACTTGGGTACCCTGAGAGCCACACAGGTCAGGCCAGACTGCCCGCTGGGGCGGGCACTGGCATCAGGGTGAGGGTGCCCCTCGGGAGGGAGGCAGGTGGCAGCAGAGCCAGGCAGGTGGCCGGTTACCCCACCCCCATGCGCCCTCGGCCCCGCTTCCGGGCTCTTTACCCCCACTCCCTTCTGGCCCTCAAGTGGCAGCTCCTCTGCCACTCAGGACTTGGGGTCACTCACAGGTCACCTCCCTGGGGGCCGCCCGGCCATGGCCTGTGCCCTCTTCCCGACACCCTCGCCTCAGGCTGTCGGCTTTGCCGCGCCCTCACGGTGGGCAGGGCTGGCTCTCGGGCAGCCCCCGGAGGACCCCGGCCCCTGTCCCCTGGGGCTGGGTCGGTCATTACCCCTTTTCCGGACAGAACTGAACCCAGGCTCTGCTCCCTGCCCGGGACGGACGCAGAGGGGTCCCTCCAGTGGGAACAGCCGACTGGGAGCCATGGAGCCGGCCCGCGTCCCGGGTCTCGCGGGCCCTGTGTCCCGGGCCGGGGGGGCGTCAGAGCCCTCACCGTCCATTATGAGGAGATTCTCGCCGGTAATTAAACCGATTCGCTCCCACAATCAAGGCTGCGCTGCAACGTTTAATTAGCCAGGTTTCCTGCGCACGCGGGTTCCCGATGTAATACACTTAATTCCGGAATAAATCATCGTTTGGGGCGACGCCCGCGAGGCCCGGCCCTCCCCGGGGGAGCGGGACGCGGGGCAGGCACTGGCATGGTGCCCCCGCCCTTCCCAGGAGTATGTCCTTCCGGGTGTGGGGCGCAGTGATGTGGGGGGGCCTGGGGTGCTGGCGGCAGGAGACTCCTCGCATTGTGCCTGGCACCCCCTCAAGGCCAATCCACGCCCCGCAGACCCAGCGCCCCTGCAGGCTGCGCGCCTCCTGACCCACAGGACCTGGTGTCTCTGCTGCTCGCTCGCTGGGACAGCCCTCCACCCGGTGACTGCGGAGGGACGTGGCAACCGTGGCGTTTCCCCGAGAGGCGGGCCCTGCAGACAGGCTCTCCTGGTGGTGGGGTGGGGGGCACCTGGGCGGACAGACCAGCCCCGGGCACAGCTGGATGCCAGCCCCTGTCCCAGCCTCACCCAGGCCAAGCGCACTGCTAGCCCGGCCCTGCTGCCCAGCCAGGCCACCCCTCTCCCAGGGCACCCACGGCTCCAGCCAGCATGCCCTGCCCCCACCCTTCCCTGGGGGGGCCAGGAGCCTGCCCCCCGGGGCCCACGTCCCCGTCTGAGCCCTCTCGGCGGTGACTAACAGCACAGCCAGAGGCAGAGGAGGGCGGCCCGGGCCCAGCTCCGCAGTCCCCTCCCGCTCGGCGGGATCTGGGGCCGGAGGGGCTCCCGTGTGGCCCCCTGACCGGCCGCCCGCCCGCCCGGGCTCCGGTTACCGTGGGCACTGCCATCTGCCACCTACGGGCAGGGCCTCCTGCATAATTTAGGGGCCTGGAGAGGCCCCAGCAAGCGGTACTGAGGAGGCCCCACTGGCCCGATCGGGTGTCGTGACATTGGACACGCGGCGAAGGGGACCCATCAGGGCCGCGGGGCGGCCTGTGGTCAGGTTGCTCAGAGGGTGCGAGGCAGTGGGCGTGGACCCGCCCCTCCCGCCCCTCAGCCCTGGGGCCTCCGTTTCCTCCTCTGTGAAAGGACCCAGGGCAGCCCTGCTCGGGGCTGGACGGTGCGTGGACGGCGGTCGGTTCGCTCGAGGCTGGCGTCCTGGAGCCTGGCTGGCCTGTGGCACCCCTGCCCTCCCCACGCCGTGCCCTCCACGCGGGGAGACCGGAGCGGCGGCTCTGCCTCTCACATGTGGCTCCCAGGTCTCAGCACCCAGGTCCACAACCACCCCCCGCCACGCGGCATCCCCCCGGGACCTCCGGCTGCAGCCAGGCCCGTGTCCCGGGGCCGGGGGGTCCCTGGAAGTCCGGGCGGTGTGGGATCAGGGTGGGGAGGCTCACCCAGGGCCGGGGGTCCCCCGTGCAGCCCTGCGTGGGTGGCTGCTCTGACCGGGACCCTGTGTGGGCACCTGCAGGCGGTAACCGGAGCCCGTGGCTCCGCTGCTTTTTTAAGAAAAGGGGGACCCGACCCTTAAATAATTGACGACGGGCGTTAACCACCGACCGGAGAACACCTGGCAGGTGGAGCCAGGGCCGCCCGCAGCCGCGGCGAGACCGACTGCGGCGGGAGGGGCGCTGCCGGTGGAGGCGAGGGTGCCAGGCAGGTGTTCTCACTCTGCTGCGGGCTGGCTCCCACAACTCAGATGGGCACACACACGCGTGCAGAAACGCAGGGCACACACAGCACATGGGCCTGCGTGCGCACGCCCACGCAGGTGCATGCTGGCACAGGCACCCCACGGCACAGGCCCATGCGCACAGCACACACACGTGCACATTCCCTCCGTGAGGGCTCTGCCACCTCCGCCCTGACTCCGGGACCCCCTTCCTGGCCCTCCGGTCTGTCTGACCCGCACCTCAGCGGGAGCAGCAGCTGGCAGAGCTGGGCTGGCGTCTTTCCTGACCTCTGCGGTGGAGGGGCAGTGGGAGGGGCTGCCCATCGGTGAGGAAGGCAGGACCCTCCGAGCTACCCGGGCCCAGGGCGTCCACGCCACACGCCCGGCCAGGGAAGCTGGGTGCTGGGGCCCGGCAGAGGTGCCCCCGGTTCCTGCCACAGCGCGGCCTGCACACGTCCCCGAGGGCAACCGCCCAGGCCCTTCTGGGTCCACAGCCCACGCCCCGTCCATGGCCACCCGCCCTCCCTGGACATGAGCGTCCCGGGCGCCCTGGTCAGCCCTGAGGTCGCCGAGGGCAGGGGCTGCCTGGGACGCGTGGGGCCTCGAATCCCGTGTGCGGATTCCCGGTTTTACAACCTGGAGCCGGCTTTCGGGTGGCCTCCGCGGAGTGAGCGTGGGGGTGTGGGTTTACGAGGGGCGGGAGGTCCGGGCACGCACGCCGGCCACCCCTGCACGCTCACCCGGCCGGCACCTCTCCGTGACGGACGGCGCAGCAGCCCGGGGGACGGTCCTGCGGCTCCGAGAAGAGTGATTCTGGCCTCCGTCATCGATCTCCGGAGTTTTTAAAGGAAATTTTATCTGTTGGGGTTTCTAGTCATTAGGTTAAAACCAGTAAAATACAGCAAAATCAATGCCATGGGACACAGCACAGCCATCCCTGTTACGGTAGAGCAGACGGGACCACTGGCGGCGGGGGAGGGCTGGGCCCACGGTGGACAGTGGACGCCTGAGAGGGTCCTCCCAAGCTCAGGGGAGCCGGGGGCTGGTGGGTGACCCCAGAGCCGGTGCCCTCAGGCCTCCCTGCACTGGGGCCTCCCCGCGCCCCGGGGCCTCTGCGCCCCGAGCCTCGTTCTGCCTGCAGACGGCGCGCCCGCCCGAACGCGGCCGGAGGCCTGCTCCATGCCGTTCCCCCCCCCCTCGCCTCCTCTGGGCGCAGCCGCGTGCCGGCTTTGGCCCGCTGGTCCCCTGCCCCAGCGGGGAGGGGGTGGCGCCTGGGCTGCGGCCCCTGGGAGGCGGGTACCCCTGGGCTGCGTGAGCGCTTCCGAGACCAGCTGTGGCCCTGCAGCCGCCGCCCCAGAGAGCCGTTCTCTCGCGCAAACACCCGGCCCTTCGTGGGGCCGGCTTCCCACGGCCATCGGGCCCCAGGCAGCCCCCCAGGCACCTTACGGGACTCACGGGACGCACCCGGCTCAGGACAGCTGGGCGGGAAGAAAGAGGGCTCCTCGGGCCCCTGGGACCTCCCCACCCAGAGGCCCGTCTGGTCAGAGCCTGTGCCCTGTCTTCCCGCCGGTGGGGAGACCCCGCCTCCCGCCCCCCCCCCGCCCCCCGCAGCTGGGGGCCCCCACAGAGGCTGAGCTGCTGCACAACTTGTCTCTGCGGTTTCTAGGAACCCCGCTGCAGCCGGGACACCTCCGGCCGGGCCCTCCGTCCCCACGGGAGCCGCCTGGTTGAGGGGAGCCGAAACTGACAAAGCCTACAGGGTGAGGAGGGGAGGGAGTAGGGAGCAGTGACGAGGGGCGGCTTGGGGGACCAACCCCAGGATTTGGGAGTTCACTCGATAGAGGTGTTTGGCACGTGAATTCCACAGAAAATTAAATCAATTTCCGAGTGTAATGAAGAACCCAGGTTTTAATTAAACCAGGCTTAATTACATGGCGAGCGAGGCTCTGTCGATGCCCTGATCAGGTCCTGGCGGAGGGGGAGGGCGGGGGGCACCCTCAGAGAGGCCACGTCGGCCCTGGCGAGAGGGGCCGAGGGGTCCCACATCCGGAGGTGGCGCAGATGTGGCAGGTGTCACTGGGCAGCGGGCACTGCACCCACGTTCCTGTCCCAAAGCCCCAGGCCCCACAGTGGGTCAGCGACTCCAGCCCAGCTGGACGCCCCTGCAGGCAGCCCGGGTCTGACAAGGGTCGAGGGCCCCGAGCCAGCCACACAGCCGGCTGCTGACGCGTCCCCCCCTCCCCATCCCCCGTCCTTCGCCTGGGCAGCCGGTGCCCTGTCTCCAGGGGTGTCACTGGCACAGTGGCAGCCTCGGGGCTCAGCCCGACCTCTGCCCGGAGCTCTATGTGGGGCCTGGCTGCTGGTGCGGCCCTCTCCTGGGCTCTCCAAGCTCTCCAGGCCCTGAACCCTGGGCCCCAGGCGCTGGTGGATGCAGAGGCCTGGCCTGGACCCAGCGGGTGTCTCCATAGATGCCACCTGCGCCGGGCTGGGCCTCCCCCCGTCTGCTGCCCAGCCCGGGTGCTCAGCGGGGTGCTGGGAGCGGGGAGGGGTGGGGAGTGACCTCCTGGCCAGGCACAGCCCAGGGTGGCTTTTGGGGGCTGAGCGCTCAGGGGTGCACGAGGGAGACACCAGCAGGTGCCTTGCATGGGGAGAGGGTGGACCGCGTCCGAGTCCTGACTTCACCCGTGGGAGCCCCTGTGAGTCGGAGGAGGAAGTGGACCGGCCCGCACAGGCGCCCAAACGGCAGGAGGAGCAGAGCTCAAGCCCAGCAGGCGGCTTGACCAGAGCCATCCCCCAGGGGGACTCCTCCCAGGCCCCCCGCCCCGCCCGGAGCCAGGCTGGCACCCTGGACGCCCGACGCCTGTCCCGTTTCCCACGAACTGTCACCGCCGCTCCGGACACTCGGCAGGACGGCGGCCTCAGGCGCCCGCAGCACCCGCCCTCCCTCCGCACCTCGGCTGGGCAGGCCCAGGGCAGGCCGCCGATCCAGCACACTGAGCTCACAACCCGGCTGGAGCGCCGGAGGAAACCCAGCTCCTCTGTGGGCACGTCCCTCCGGCTGCGGGTCCATCGGGAGGTGCTGAGAGCCTGCAGCTGCCACCCCCCCTTTCTCAGGCTCCTGAGCAGCCCTGCACCCCCACCGGCCCCTGAATCTGAGGAGCGCGTGTCCAGGTGACTGTGCGTGGAAGTGTCCGCCCTGGGGCTGAGGACCCGGCTGCACGGTGACTGTCTGATGTATATTTATTTCAGAACATGCAGAATTAATACGATGCTGGCTTTAAGGAAACCATGGCAACGGAATGCAGAAAGGCTTGTCCCAGCAAATAGATGAATTCATAAATAACCCTGAAGTGCTGACTTCCACAGCCCAGGGACCCTGCTCAATGCTAATGCAGGGGGCACCCGCACCTGTCCGGGCCAGGACCGCCCCCAGAGGAGGCAGACCCCCAACTGTGACCCCGCGCTGGCGCCAGGTGGGTGAGCCCTCTGCTGGTCCAAGGGGCCCTTGCAGAGCTCAGTCCCTGTGGGGACAGGGCCTGCAGATAAATGGCCCTGGGGTGGGGGTGGACACTGGGGAGCCACAGGGCCTCCCCTCAGCTCTGACAGCGGAGAGTCCTGACTTCCAGGGCAGAAGAGGGTCCTGGGAGGAGAAACTCCTTCATGAAACCATTCATTCATCCACAGATGTCCACGGCCACCAAGAGTGTGGGATACAGCCGCAAGTGAGGCGCTGGCAGGGGCCCCAGGGGAGCCTCCAGACCCAGGAGCAAAGCAGGGGGCCTGCCAGGAGATCTCTGACCTCGGAGCTGCCGCTCCGCACTGACTGACTCCCCTGGGCTCCTGAGGGGAGCTGGCCAGGCGCCCCCCTCCCTCAGGGCCCAGCTTTCGCTGCTCTGGCCGTCACTTTAGCACCGAACAACCCCGGGAGCCGTGGTTGTGCCCGGGAGCTGAGGGCCACCTGCAGGACGTGGCTCAGCCCCGCGTCCCAGGTGTGTCCCCTGCATGGGAGCCTGGCTGCCTGCCGTGGGCGGAGAGTGTGGGTCCTTCACCCCCTCGTCTGCACAGGGCGAGCCCTGGCCCTCCTGGCCACCTGATGGCATCCCTGTTTCCGTGAGGAGGGGGGGGGGGGTTTCAGCGCTGGGAGCAGGGGCTGCAGAGGAAGGCCTGTCCCCACCTCCATGGGATCCGAGGAACCCGCGGGAAAGGGCTTGGTCGCCCCCTAGCGCCCACGGGCGGAGCTGCTCGAGGCCACACACACACACACACACACACACACACTCACACACACTCACACACACACACTCACACACTCACACACACACACACTCGCACACACACACTCACACACTCACACACACTCACACACACTCACACACACACACACACACACTCACTCACACACTCACACTCACTCACACACTCACACTCACACGCTGGGGTGGCCGAGCCCACGGGGGAGGCAGACACGGCTCCAGCGACAGGCCTGCCCACCAGCTCCTGCGGCCCCGGGATGGCGGGGAGCCTGGCCCCCTGGTGCTGACGCCCCTGAGCCAGCGCCCATCACAGCTTCGCGGCTCCAGGAGGAAACAGACACCGAGAGCCGAGAAAAGGAGCGGCGCCCAGGCCCCCAGGGAGGGAGAGGGGAGCGGTGCCCGGTGCTGGCCGCCCGCCCCCCGCAGCCCCGGGGTTCGGTGACCGAGGCTGGACACAGCAGGCGGGGCGGGGGCGGGGGGCGGGGTGCTGGGCGGGACCCCGGTTGGTCCCCCGAGGAGCTGGGGTCTCGGTGCCCCTGGCCCTCAGCGGGCCCCTGTGCCGCCTGCACAGCCGCGTGTCCGGGCGGAGGGTGAGCGCTCCCCGCTCTGCTCCCCGGAGGCGCGCACCTGTGGGCGCTGACACCTCCCACGTCCCGAGGGGAACCGTGTGGGCGCCCCTTTTCACACACGTGATGGGCCTGGGCCCGTCCCCGTGGCCTGCGGTCTCCGGGGGGCAGCCTGAGGGCGGGTGTGCGATCGCCCCTTTGACCGGAGAGCCGCCCGATGGATGCGGCCTGTGCGGGGCGGGCTCTCCGCGAGGAGACCGGGCGGAGGCCTCCCTCCTACCGACCCGCAGGGAGCCCAGGCCCGCCCGCACACAGCAAAGGTCGGCGTGCAGGCCGGCGGGGCCAGGGCAGGTTCCACGGGATCCCAGTCCCGCACCCGCAGACCCTGGCGCTCCCAGGGGCCGGCAGCGGGGCCTCAGAACCCCAGGGCGGAGGGATGGAGGGAGGAGAAACCTCCTGCCTGGACATGAGCCCCGCACAGCTGAGCTGGGTTCACCTGGACCGCTACACCGACCCGTGAGTTCAGCCAGACTCTGCGTTGTGAGGCGTTTGCAGCGAAAACTCAGCCACCGATCCGCGCACACCTGCCCGCCCCACTGCTGGGACACGGACGGCACACGTGGCCCCTGTCAAGTGACATCCTCCAGACACTCGCGGGCTTCGGGGAAGGCACACCCTGGGCCTGGGCCATTCGACCCTGTTGATTCGCATGACATGGTGTGTGTGTTCTGAGTGAAGAACCTAGTGAGCCATTTTTAGGGTCACTTCCCGCCGCTTTGGGGACAGTTTCTGGGAGCACAGCTCGCGGCATTGGGGACACTCACACTGCCGCGAAGCCGAGCCAGACAGGAAGCACAATGCCTGGGTCCCCACCCCAGGGACCACTTCTCCCACAGCCCAGGTGCCGGGCATGGGTGCATCCCTGACCTGTCTGCCTGCCATCACCACCCCACCCACCCCACCCACCCCAAAAGGGACAAATGCAGCTTCTGTGAAGACCCTCATTCAATCAAGAATCGAAGGCAGGCCCAGGCTGGCGTGGCTCAGTGGTTGAGTGCTGACCTATGAACCAGGAGGTCACGGTTGGGTGCCTGGTCAGGGCACATGCCTGGGTTTCAGGCTTGAACTCCGGAGGGGGTGGGGGGGTGGGAGGGGATGGGCAGGAGGCAGCCGATCCATGATTCTCTCTCATCACTGATGTTTCTCTCCCTCTTCCTCTCCCTTCCTCTCTGAACTTGTATCTATATCTATTTTTTGTTAAGGCCTCTAAGGCAGGAATCGTGGGGCTCTGTGGGGAGATGTGGGTGAGAAGGGACCATCCCAGCACATTTTGTTCTCCTTGTTCCGGAAAAGGCGGAGGGAGCCCGAGCTCACCTGGGCTTCCGGAGCCCAGCAGACCAGGCGCCTCCAGGCCCGGCTCACCCAGGGGACCAGAGGAAGGCTGTCTGCGCCCAGGACAGCCGGCCTACGAGGCGTGGGGCTTGTGCCTGGCTGGCAGGCGCTGCCTCCATGCCCACCCGGTGAGCGTGGGCCCACCCTCCTCCCTCCGCGGTCCTGCCCCCCACTCGCCGGGGTGGGGTGGGGTGGGGGTGTGCTGCGCCTGCTCCCCGTGGGGTTCACCCTCATGGCCATCTATCCACCTGTCATCCGTCTCCCCACCTTCAGATCGCTCTGGGCTGATTAGATTAGTGGATGCAATCACAGTCTGAAGCAAGTTAATTGAGAGAATTTATTTGGGCCTGACAGTTTTATGCATGTTTGATTACGTATTATAAGGTTGGTTTTTGATTTTGCATAATTTAACTTTAAATCCTGCGCTGGGGGCCCCATCAACCATTAATGACCAAAATAAACCTCTTTTAAGATGCATCTATTCATAATTGATTTCTGAGGGCAATGTCTCCCGGATTTTTTTTTCATCTTTGGCGCTGTTACCAAAGTGACAAAGATGTTAAAAGTAACATTTTGAGCCATTTGCGCTTACCCTTGTACAATGTGTACAATCCATTAGAAGTTTTGAAAGGAGAACAGGTTCGAATGGATAGGGCAACAAGCGACATATAAATGGGTATGTCTGTCTTCCAAGCCTGCGGTAAACTATATCCACCTGGCCGGGTTCCTGGGAGCCGACCGATCGCCACGCCGGGCGATAGCTCAGCCACAGAGCTGCCCTCCCGTCCGCCCAGCACTGCTCAGTCCCGGGGACAGCGGAGGAGTGTGTGTTCTGTGACGTCAGCACAGACGGGGCAGTGGGCGCCAACCTCAACGGCAAGCCTCCGGTGGCCCCTCGTGGCCCGAGTCTGGGTTTCAGGATGATCAGGGGCCTGCTGCCTGGGCGGAGGGCGGAGGGCGGAGCGCTACGAGGCCGGGCCGTGTGGCCTCCTGTCCCGGTGCCAGCGGGGCCGCTCCGTCCGCACAGAGGAGGCTGCGCACCTCGCCAGTGGAGTTTGGGCGGGTGAGGGGCACACCGTGAACTGAGAGCGCTGACCGGCCGCCCTGCACAGTCCCGGCGTCGCTCCAGGCTGCCGCCCAGAGCCTGGCATCCCGCCCTGAGCACAGGCTGTGTGCGGGGCCGAGACGGAGCCTGGGTGGTCAATGCCATGGACGTTACTTGGAGATGCCAGGCTGTGCCCGTTGCTCTCCAAAGCCCGGGCCTCCTTTTTACTTTTATTTTTTATGTTTGTTAATCCTCACCCCAGGACGTTTTCCCCCCTGACTTTTAGAGAGAGTGGAAGGGCGGGAGGGAGGGGGAGAGAGAAACATCGATGTGAGACACCTTGATGGGTTGTCTCCCACCAGATCTGGGATCGAGCCTGCCACCCAGGTACATGCCTTAGACCGGGAATTGAACCCACGACCCCCAGGGTGTGGGCCGGGCCTCCTTCACTCGCAGGCCCGACGCTGGCACCAAACACCCAAAGGCTGGCTTCAGCCAGACCAAGCACTGGAGCCTCTTCGTGGCTGCCCCAGCATGACCTCCATGCCTCCGTGTGCCCTTTATGTGGCCCCGGGTGCCCCTCTATGCCCCCACATGACCTCCCTATGGTCCCCAACTTCCCTCCACATGACAACACACGTGGTCCTTACTAGGCCCCCCACAGACCCACACATGGTCCCCACCTGCTCCCCAGGTACCCTCCATATGACTTCCACCATGACACCCCACATGCTCCCCAACATCTCTTCCGGGTCCCCCAACGTGGTCCCCAGGTGTCTTCCATGTGCCTCCCTTAGGATCCCCACATGCCCTCTACAGAACTGTTGCCCCCCCTGCCTTGTGCCCTCTCTCCCACCCCTCCATACACCCCCCCCCCAGCACAGCAGCTGGGTGCTGAGGGAAGTGGATGCTGTACAGTTGCCTGTGACCCCACCCCAGGAAATCATGGGGTCCCTGGGGTCTCAGGATGTGGTCACTAAGGCAGCCCAGAGGCAAGGGGGAAGTCTCCGACTCCCGAGGTGTCTGCAGGGCCGTTAAAGAGGCGCTGGGCACAGCAAGGGTAAATGTCCTTTATGGCCAGTCAATACATGTCCCTGAAAGACCAGAGACCAGGGTTCCGGACCTGCAGGCCTTGGGTCTCTGTGTCAGGGAGACTCAGCTCTGCCACAGACAGCTGGGGTGCCCTCTTGACCCCCAGACTCTGAGCCCCGCTCTAACTCAGCTGCACTGCCCATGCTGTCCCAGCAGGTGGCGCCAGGCCCCTGCCAGAGGGAGGCCTGGGCAGGCATGGGGCTGACCTGGGGCAGGGGACCTCCACACCCGGGCAAGCCTACAACCAAGCGGGCTCCCCAGGCCCTGCCCCTGAGCTGCCCAAGGACACAGCCCTGCCCGGGTCCTCCTGAGGGGCGTGGTCAGGTGCGGCTGGGGCCATCCTGGCTTCTGCAGCGTGTGATCAGAGTATTGCTTGTGGGGCTCCCGGAGTTGTTTGAACATGTGCACGTGTGGCTGGACGGTGCGGCGGAAATACACCTTAATGTGGTGAGAAAGCAGCTGGTGGGAGAACGGGAATCTTTGCAGCTTTGGGGTGGAGAAAGTAGGGCTGAGAATCCTGCCCGCCAGGGGTAGTGGGGGCCAGAAGGGGAGGCACAGGGTGGGAGGTGGCTCCCAGGAAGGATTATTTGATCCAGGTTTTGACGGTTGAGTAGGAGCCCCCCTGCAGGTGGAGGGGGAGCTCAGGAACCAGAACATGGGGGCTGAGGAGGGGCTGCCTGGGGCGTCTCTAGAGGAGAGGGCTGGGCCGGGGCTGAGGGTAGGAAACCACCACGGGCAAGTGGGGTGCAGAGCAGGGGAGACCCAGCCTGCAGAGAGGTGCGCTGTAAGAAACCCTGCCGGAGGCTCCTTCTTTCTCAGCCTCTTCTGTGGCTGCTGCACAGCTGTCCTGGGCTTTGGTCTTCTCGCTCCTCCCTCCCTCTCTCCCTCTCCTCCGACCCTGCCAGACCCTTCAACACCGGGTCCTTCTGACACCACAGGGGCTGGGCGTGGGGACTCAGCTAGGCGACAGGCAGGCACTTAGCTCCCAAGGGTGTGGAACTTGCACCGTCTTTGAACTTGATGGAATTCAGGCGAATGTCACTTGCTGACTCCATCCAAGGAGAAGTGTCTCCCTCTCCTGACACCTCTGAGGGGTTAAAATATCTTTTTAAAAGTCTGCAGAGCCTGGCCTGTGGGGCTCAGTGGTTGAGCGTCCCCCTATGACCCAGGAGGTCACGATTTAATTCCATGTCCGTGCACATGCACTCGATCCCCAGGAGGGGGCGAGCAGGAGCCAGCAGATCCGTGATTCTCATTCCCAGTGTTTCTCCCTCTTCCTTCCTCTATAAAATCAATAAAAATGTATATTAAAAACACATCTGCATAAAGATCCTTTCTCCTAGGAAAGGGGCAACCCCAGAGCGTGTGGGTGTCCCCCCCCAGCTCCGCGGTGCCAGGGCGCAGACCGCGGCTGGCGTTGGCCCCGCCCCTTCGGTGCCCTCGGCCAGCGCCGCTCCCGGCCCCGCCCACCGGGGCGGCGCCTGCGCACAGCTGGCCCCGTCGGTCGCCGCGGCGCGTGCGCAGAGGAGCCGCGCGGGCCCGGCCGGCGGAGGAGCTGCGCCGGCGGCTGACGCGAGGCGGCGACGTCGACGGTAACGTCACGGAGCGCGCCCCGCGCCGCGGACGTCCGCCCGGACCCGGGGCCGGAGGCGCTGGCGGGGTGGAGTGGGCGGAGGGCGCGAGGGCAGCGCTACGGCGGCCGCGAGGGGCGGCTACGGCGGCCGCGCGGTGCCAAACGCCGCCGGGCCCTGCGGGGCGGGCGGGGACGCGCGAGCCGCCGGCCCGCAGCCGCCGCGCGTGGGCACCATGCGGCCGCCCCGCTCCGGAGCCCCGAGGGGCCGCGGGCGCCGCCGGCCGGGGCGCGGCGCAGAGGGCACCCGGTGAGCGGCGGGCGGGCGGCCCGGGCGGCTCCCGGGGCCCGGCCGGCGGTCCTGCCCTCGCGGTCGCCGAGGCCGAGGGCAGAGCCGCCGCACGCCCGGCGGAGCCGATCCGGAGTCGGCGTCCGGCGCGGCGGGGCACTGGGAGATGGGCCGGGCGGTCGGCGGGATGGCGTGCGGCCTCGGCCGCCTCCGGACCTCCGAGCCCGGGGCGCGGGCGGCTTCCGGCTCCGGAGCTCTTCGCCCGCGGGCCCGGAGGAGGCGGGAGTGGCCGGGCCCGCGGGCGAAGTGAGGGGCGGCGGGGCGTGGCCCTCCGGACCCGGCCGCCGGCCCCGAATGCCGAGCCGGGGGCGGCGAGGCCGAGGGGGGGCGGATGGAGCTGCCCGGGGCGGGGCAGCTGCTGGGAGGCCGGGTCTGGGACGAGCCCTGCGGGGAGGGCTGGGCCGTGGGGCGGGTGCGGGCCGGGATGCCGGCCTCCCCACTCCCCCGCCTCCGGCCAGACCGCTCGGCGGCCATTTGCTTGTACGGTAGCCTGAGAGGGCACTTGGCGAGGTCCCCCACGGGCTGCAGCTGCCGCCCCCTTGATGACAGGCAGACGCCCCGTGCTTCCCGGCAGCCTGTGCACATTCCTCCCTTCCAGCTCTGTTTCCATCCGCAGATGTAGGCAGCCTCAAATGGCAGTCACATCCCCAGATGTAACCTGGAGCCACTGCTGCTTCTCTGTCCTCGAGGCCGGTCTGCACGTCCTGCATCCTGTGGACGCACCAGCAGGCAGTTGCCATCACCTGCCAGGCATGGTGGGTCCTTAGTCAGTGCTCCCGCTTCCCACTGCTCCTCCTGGACTTTGCAGAGCTGTCTAGCTCCTGGCACCTGGGTGTCAAGGTCCTGAATGAACTGCTCCTTGTGTGCCGGGGGCACCCCTCCCTCATCCTGGCCCTGTCGGGGCCGATGACCTTTGTTCCCCCTGGGAAAAGGGGCTCGAGTCCAGGCAGGGCTGGGCCCCCAGATGAAGTGGGGGCTTCGCCAGGGCTCCTGTTGTCCCCCCACGGGTTCAGGGCTGCCGGCCTCCCGGGGGCCCAGCTGCCACCCTGGCCCTTCCTCGCCCCCAGTCAGCACTTTGGTTTCCACGTGCTTATGGGTCCCTTTGGAGTGTCCTCGTTGGCGTTTGTGGCACGTCCGGCCTCCTGAGCTTGGTTTCCTGCGCTGGCAGATGCCCCGGCAGAAACCGGCCCCTCTCTGGCTGCTCAAGGGCTCACTCGGCTCTTCTGCTTGTCGCTCCCTGCAGGCCCACGGCTCCCCCACTGCGGGCTCACAGGCCTAGGTGCCCATGACGCTGACCACCGCCCGGACGCTGCGTCTGCCGCCAGCTAGCGCCGAGGCCCCGATGCCGGTCATGCCCATCCCCCGGCGGGTGCGCTCCTTCCACGGCCCGCACACCACCTGCCTGCACGCAGCCTCGGGGCCCCTCCGCACGTCCCGCCTGGCACGCACCAAGTACAACAACTTCGACGTGTACGTGCGCGCGCGCTGGCTCTACGGCTTCATCCGCTTCCTGCTCTACTTCAGCTGCAGCCTCTTCACGGCCGCGCTGTGGGGCGCGCTGGCCGCGCTCTTCTGCCTGCAGTACCTGGGCGTGCGCGTCCTGCTGCGCTTCCAGCTCAAGCTGTCGGTGCTGCTGCTGCTGCTGGGCCGCCGGCGCGTGGACTTCCGCCTGCTCAACGAGCTGCTGGTGTACGGCATCCACGTGACCCTGCTGCTGGTGGGCGGCCTGGGCTGGTGCTTCATGGTCTTCGTGGACATGTGAGCGCCCGGTGACTGACCAGTGGGCCGATGCCTGCGCCGCCCGCTTCTTGACCGGGTAGGTCAGGGCCTTGTCTTTCATGCTACGTCCAGTGGCTGGGTCTCTGCCCAGGAGAGGACTGGGCTGTGACTTCTGTGCACCGAGGCTGCGCCCTCCGATCCGCTGACCCTCCTGTGTGTGCATTCAGGGGCACTCGCCTGTGGAGTGGTTCCAACCCCGTGGTTCCAGCCCCGTGGCCACCCTTGTGGTTCCAGCCCACACTTTTCCAGGCGGTGCTTGGGGCAGTTATCATCAGTCTGCACTTGGAGAGCCTCTCTGTCCCCGTCCACTCCCCAGGATACTGGCGTCCGGTGGTATAGGCGTGTGCTGCCCAGGAGCCAGTCCGGGGGGTCCCCGGCCCGGCCCAGCCCTGGCCGTAGGGAAGCATCAGGCTCCGTTCACCACACTGCCACAGGACCACCCCTGGCACCCTGAGAGGTGGCCATGTTGTTCAGTGGCCACCGTGGGGTCTCGAGTCCCGGCCAGCCCTCAGGGCCACCTTGTTGTGCAGGCGCCATCCAGCAGGGAGTCAGGGCCCCGGCAGCTGAGAGACCGGTCTGGCCTGGGGCAGATCCGTCTTCCTCCTGTGCCGGTCAGGGGGAGTGTCAGCCCCTTCGCACGTGGGTTTCTAAGAAGGCGCCTCAGCCTCTCTGGCTCTGGGGGCTGCTTTTGGTCAGAACACAGAATTGGGACGTGCGCCTGGAGCAGATGTTGGAGGTCCGGGCGGTGTGCTGCGTGTGCACCACGAAACGTGGGCAGACCTGTGTTTGAGGCTCCACCTGGAGTCGGGTGGCCCAGGGCTGGATCTCTGGGTGAGGGGCAAGGCAGTTCGAGCAGCTGGAGCGGGAGGCAAGCATGAATGTCGGCAGGGACTGTGGCCAGGAGAGAGCCGAGAGCCGGTGGTCCTGGGCGACTTGTTTAGGTCACAGAGAACGCACTCCAGAGCCAGCTCCTGTCCACCCTTCCTCTGGCCTTCCGCAGCGAGGGGACAGGGTGGCCATGTCGCTCAGTGGCCACCATGGGCCTCCTTGGCCAGTGGGCGGGCACTCTGAATAATTCTGCTGGGACAACAGGCAGAGAAGGGGGGCAGGACAAGGGGCTGATGCTGCTGCACCCCAAGTTGTCCCTTATCTCCCTGGCAGTGGCCGTTTTGACCCTGCCTGGCCAAGGAGACCAGTGGCCCTGGGAGGACTGTCAGGACAGTTAAGTGCCACTGAAAGGGACCCCAAACCAGGTGGAGAAAGCAAAAAGCACTTGGCTGTAACCGCGCCCCTCGGTTTGTGGCCAGCTCGGCTGGACGGGGGCCAGCCTGAGGCCGGGGGAGCTCCTGGAGGGAGGAGCGGAAGAGCTGACCCTCGGGGACCCCCGGCGCTGCGGAGCACCTTTTGCACTAAGTCATGCCGTTTCCTACCAGCTTTGTTTTGTGTTCATTGAGTCACGCTGCTCAGTCCCTTCGGAGTCCCCGGCTGAGGCAGGCTGCGCACCGCCGGGATGGCGGTGTCTGCACGGCAGTGCTGGGAGCTGACACGCCCAACGAGTAGTTGCCGGGGTCTCGAGTGCCTGTGAACCTTTATGAAACGAGCCACCTGCATTAAACTTATTTTTTTAACGTGTTGATGGAGTGATTGAGGCTCAAAAAGCTTATTCCTTTTCTTTTTTAAGGGTATTAACAACAAACAAGCAAAATTTGGCATGTTTTAGAACAGTCATCTGCGGGGCGGGGGGGGGGGGGGGGCGCATTGGAGGGGTGCCTAGACCTGAGGCCGCGGGTCCACAGTGGGAGCTGCCCGCAGACGTGGCGGGATGGCAGTGAGAACTTGTAGCGGCCTGAGGGGCCCAGCCTGGACTGCGGAGGACTGAATTCCACCAGCAGATGCGGTGTGGGGCCCTTACGTATATGAGGGCACCCTCAGACCCGGGAGGGGGGGGGTCTGGTGGTCACCCTGAGGACAGGTGTGTGCAGGAGAGGAGCAGAAAGTCACCGTTTCTCTAGTGTCTTTGTTGGGGTGGCATGGTTATACAGTCAGGTGGGTTCAGGGGTGCAGATCTAAGTACGTCACCTGTACATTGTGTTGTGCTCAGCGTCCCCAGTCAATCCCCCTCCCACCCCGTCACCGCCGATGAGCCCCCAGCCTCTCCCACCTCCCCCTTCCCTCGCTCACCACACGTGCTGCCGGTGCCGAGGGTGTTTTCCCAGTTGGTCTCAACCAGGGAGCAGTTGGGAATGAGCGGCCCACATTCCTCAGGAAATGTGAAGGTCCCTGGCTCCTGGTCAGGGGACAAGGTGATGTCCTTCAGAGCAGCCCAGTGACCTTGAGCGGACGGGCTGTCACAAGAGGCCGGTCTGCTGTTTGGACGTCTGAGGAACTGAACGTTTTAGAAGAAAACCCGACTCTGTGTGTGTCCAGCTTTTGATGGTGGGGTAGGTGAAATCCTCAAAAGCCTCGGCCCGGAGCCACGGGTGAACTTCCTGTGAGAAGCCTAGTGAGCTTGGGGAGCTGCTGCCCGGGCTGGGAGCCCAGATGTGGGCTCGAGTGCTCCTGAGAACCCTCCATGTGCTCGCCTCCCTGGAGTGGTGGCAGGGCGGCCGGTGCCATCCCAGGTTGGTCTTCCTGCCACACAGGCCTCCCCACCCGCTCTGCCTCGTTTTGGGGGGTTGCAGTGGCTTCCCCAGGGGCCCTCTGGGCCAGTGCTGTCCAGTGTGGGAGCGCCGGCCCCTGAGCCCTGAGTTGCTGTGGCCGAGCAGCTCCAGCGACTGGGCCCGCTGGCTCAGGTCACCTCCCTCGATAGTGTCCTCTGTGGTGTGCACAAGCCCCTCCTGTCCTCTGGGCTGAATCCGCCCCGGCCCCTGCACCACAGCCACCACTTTCTAAGACGCCATGAGTGTCGGTCGGGAAGGCAGGGCCTGCGCAGAGCCTGGTCTCTAAGCTGCTCTCGTTGCCAGCGAGGCTCTGCCAGAGAAGGGTTGGGCCCTCAAGGCATGGGGGCGGGGTAGCTCTGCCAGAGGGGGAGACGCAGAGCCTGCAGGCCTTGGGGCAGCAAATGACCTGTGTGGTCAGAGCTTTCTGATCCTGGAGTGAGGCACCAGCACCTGCAGGGCTGGGGCAGGACTGATCCTGGCAGAACCTCCAGGCCTCGGCTGCTGCTGCTCCTCGCCCCCCAAAGGGCCCGCTGCACTGAGGTCGAGAAGTGGTGGGGAGAGGGGCAGTGAGATCCGGAACCTGGGACGGGTGAGGAGGACCATCTGCCCAGTGCACAGCAGGACAGGCAGGCAGGAGATGATGGGGACTCCAAGCCCGGGAGTGCCCAGACGACCGGAGTTGGCATCGCCACCTGGTGGTGGCAGCACCTCAGGTGGGTGGCTGGAGACCACGGGCTGTTGACTTGGGGTCATCGGGAGCTGGGCACTGAAGCCCTGTCTTCAACCTGGAGGGTGGAGGGTGGGCAGCATGGGCCCGGGGAGAGCAGTGGCGTGGGCAGGAGCAGCCCCAAGGGGGAGCGGGTGCAGCGGCTGAGGGAGTCGGGCACAGGCCCAGGAGGAAGATGGTCACGTTGGGCAGGAGAACAGGAGGCGTCCTGACTTCAAGATGGGCGGGAGGTCCGGGCCGGGGTCGGAGGTCAGGGCCGGGGCAGAGAAGGGACGGGGAGGAGAGAGCAGTCCTCCCTTGAACAGAGTCAGGGGGGCTCCTGGGGCCAGGGGCTGGCAGTGCCTGGGCAGGAGGAGCTGAGCCAGCCCAGCCGCCGGGCCGGTGACGGAAAAGGGCAGCCGGGTGTGAGGGGCTAGGCCAGGGGGTGGCGCAGGATGGGGTGATGCTTTGGAAGTTTCTAGAAACCACAGGCTTATTTGAGAAAGTCTGGCTGTTGTCCAGGCTCCTCTGCCCCCCCCCCCCAGGTGGTGGCAGCCGGCTGGACGGCCTGGGGGAGGGACAGCCCCCACCCTCGGGAGGCTGGCGGCCTGGAGTGTGACTGTGTCCCTGCGGAGGACGGGCCGCCCACGGTATTGATGTGCCCTGACCTTGAGCGTCCCCGCGTCCAGCCTGTGATTGGAGGAGGGGAGAGGATGGCAGGGCTGTGCTGACTCGGCACTTTCTGGGAGGGAACGTGCTTCCCTCTGCAGAGGCCTGTTCTGTCTCCCTGTTGGTGCCTTTTGAAAGGGCCTTCCCGCTCCCCACCCCCCCATGGCCCTGCCCCTCCTGCACCAGGCTCTGCGCAGGGGCACTGGCTGCAGGAGCCACTGTCCAGAGCCGCCCCCCCCCCCCCCCCCGCCAGCTGGCAGGCCTCCCAACAGCTCCCGAAGAGGAGCAGGAGGAGCTCCTTCCTCACCAGCATCCTGCATCCTCCCTGGGAGGGGCAGGGACACACAGGGACAGACGGTGCCGCTGATTCAGCAGCTCCTGGCTGGCCCCTCCCCCAGCCCAGCGGGCAGCTTGCCCAGGCCTGCTGGCAACTGCCACACGGGCCTCTGGCAGGTTGCTGTGGCTCGGTGTGTGGCCCGCACTGCGCTGGGATGGCGGCTGGTGCTGGGGCGGCCGCTGCGGGCCTGCAGCCAGCGCCCCACACAGTCTGCAGCAGGAGTGGCCCCATAGGAGGGCGCCTGGGTACTCGCTACTGTGCATCCTAAGCCGCCAGGTCGGGAGCTGAGTTACTCCGCCCCCAACCCATCCAACCCTGGTCACTTGCCACCCAGCGGGGATAGGGCAGAGACTAGCCAGCTGATGTGAGCAGCCCTGGCCAGAGGGGGGCAGGGCATGTGCCCGAACACCAAGGCCCATCAGGGCTGGGTTTGCTCCTAAGTGCGGTGGGAAGCTCACCGTGGACACGGTGCCCTGGTGAGCTGGACACAGGGCCCTTCCTCAGTGTCCCCCCTGCAGACAGGGCTGTGGGTGGGACAGACACCTGGAGAAGGTGGGAGCAGCACAGCCCTGGAGCCCAGGAAGATGGGGGAAATGGGGGGAGAATAGGAGCGGCCACGGGAACCCCATGGGCAGTGGGTCCCGCCCCACCGCTCCGTGGTCTGCTGGAGACTCAGGGTGGGTCTGAAACGTCCACAGCCACATCCCCATCAGCCGCACGCTGGCCACACCCACTCTGCGAGCACATGAACCACCAGGCTGGCCGAGAGGTGCGTGAATGTTTACACAGAGCCGTCAGCCAGCCTGGCCCTGACCCCCAGGGACAGCAGCAGTGGGCAGCCGAGTGGCCTTAGGAGATGGCCTGGCCCCAGGACCCAGTGGCACCTGCTCCCCCATTTCCCATGATGAGTGGGGGCTCTTGCCTGCTGTTAGGGGGCTCTGCCTCCTGCCACCTCTAGCCCCGGAAAATGGGGTGTGAAGTGTGAATTCATGCACAACAACCCGTGACAGACATAGTGACATGAATTATTTGTATGTTTCCTCATTGTCCTGGAATAACCCTTCTGTGCTCCCCGCTGCCTCCGTGCAAAGAGCACCTCTTCCTTCGTGAGACCACACCTGAGCTGATGCAGCCAGAGCAGACCCTGGGTCCTAACACCCCTCCCACCGTGCAGCTGGGGAGGCACGTGTGTGAGTGCCCGTGTATAGATACCTGTGGCCTGCATGTGCATACATGCCTGGGTATGTGTGCCTGCAACGTGTGTGCATGCATGTGTGTGCCTGTGCGCATGTGTGTTTTCTGCTGTCCTCAGGTTCCAGCCCTGGGCTGTGCACCTGTGTTGGGCAGAGCAGGGTGGTAGGTCCGCCCCCCCCCCCCCACACACACACCTCTGTGCTCAGCGCCCACATTTAGGTCAGACGGCCAGTGTCGGAGCTGACCCGTGTGAAGAAGGGCCTTGTTCGGCGCCTGCTGCAAGGTGTCTGCTTCCCTCCACGCCCACCCCTTCCTGTGAGATAAGGGAGCGGAAGCCAGGGCCTCGCAGCCAGGAGTGGACAGGGCTCTGGGAGTGCAGCCCGAGGCCAGCAGCCCGGGGGGAGAGCCGCCATGGCCCAGGCTGCGTGCCTGCTCTGGGCAGAAGGGCCCTCAGGGCCCAAACCCTCCTTCGGTTTTGACCCAGGTCCCTGGGGTCAGCCTGGAGGAGGACGCTGTCCTTCTCCCCGAGCACCGCACCCACACGCAGTTGAGTGGGGGGTCGCCTGGTCTTCGTCCGTCAGGCTTCTGTGACGGGGGCTCAGGCCCAACAGACATTTACTTCTCAGTCTGGAGGCTGCAAGCCCTGGCCCAGGCCCAGGCCCACGCCGAGCTTCCTGGTCCACAGACGGCCAGCCCCGGACGAGGGGCCGGGGCTCCCGGAGCCTCCGTCTCAGGCGCCGATCCCGGTCACCTCCCAAAGGCCCACCTCCCAACAGCCTCTCCGCCAGGAGCCCAGCCTGACCAGCTGGGGGTTCGGGCTCAGCATGAATTTGGGGGACACGGCAGACAGTAGCATGGCCCTGCTCCCTTTAAGGACGCCGCGTCCAGGTCACCCTGCGCTCGGAGCTGGGCCTTCCGGCAGGACGTCTCTCACCGAAGGGCCTGGCCCCGGAAGCCCACCCACCTGTCTCCTCTGGGTGTTTCCAGCTGCTGCGCTGAGGTCGCTTCAGCCCCGTCCCCAGGAGTGTGTGCCCAGCTCCCACCCGTGTCCAGGCCGCGTGCACACCCTGCGTGCCTAGCAGGGGCTGACCGTGGCAGCCCGACCCTCGGCCGCTCTGGAGCAGGAGGCAGCAGCTGCTCAAACAGCTGCTCCAAATGTTGGAGGGAAATTTAGGACAGAAAAGGGAGATGCTTGGAGGACCCGATTTAAACCGAGAGGCGCACACGGGCAACGTGCTGCCCTGATTCTCGCTCAGGGACCAAAATACTCACCCAGTTTCCTTCCACGCGAGCCCAGGCCTCCTGGAAGCGCTCACAGATGCCCCCGGTTCCCGGGCACCCTCAGCTGCCAGGGCCCGCCGCCCACTCAGGCCAGGTCAGCCGACCCCGGGCAGGCTGGGGCCCAGGAGCAGGGAACAGGAAACCCCTGGGCCGACACCCTCCCCAGGCCCTGCTTGCCCTTGGCCCAGGACACAGGGCACAAGGCCTGGCCGGGCCTGCGCCGGAGTCTGGGTCGGGGTGCCCCAGAGCTGGCTGTGCCTCGTGGTCAGCGTGGGCTGCACAGGTGGTGTGAGCAGAGGCCGCCCCGGACCGGGGCCAGAAGGAGCCGGGTCCAGATGTGCAGTCTCTACCTTCAAGGCAGCCTGGAGCCACTTGCGGCCGCAGGGTGAGGGCCTGCCCTCAGTGTGGCCGCTGGGCTGAGCCAGGGCAGTGGGGCCTCCCTGGTGGAGTGGGGACAGCCGCCCCCCGGGCCGGTGCAGGATAAGCTGTCCCTGCCTGCGCGGCTGCGGCTGCGGCCGACCTCGTGCTGACCTCTGGGCAGTGGAGCCCATTTGTGGCCAAGGGCCCTCGGAGGAGTTGAGCGGGACGCGCTCCCGCCCTGGTCTGAACGGCGAATGAACAAGAACCGGCGAGCTTTCCCAGGGTTTGGAAGTGGGGGGCTGCCTGGTGAATGGTACACCCCCGGCTGGCTGGTCACCCTTCAGCTGCGCGAAAGACTCGGAGCCCACTCTGGGCACCCAGGGGCGGCGCTGTGGGTGGCTACAGAGGCCTTGCTCAGTGTCTGCAGCTGCTCACACCCTTGGGAGCAGTGAGCGTCCTGCCCCAGGGGCACTGGCTGGCAGCGTGTGTTTTCGGGGGAGAGGGGCAGAGCAGCTCCCCCTTCGGCACCCCAGGCTCTCCCCGTGGGCTCCTTCTAGCCAGCACTGACCACTCCTCTCTCTCGGCGCCCCGGGCCATGGTGCTGAGAGCTCGTTGGCTTGCTCCGGAGCCGCAGTCAGGCCAGGTGCGGTGAGCAGTCGCTGGCAGCGCAGGGCGGGCCCCAGGCAAGGCTCAGAGGAGCTGGTTCCTGGGCCTGAGCTCCAGCCTGTGGAACCGAGCCTCGTCCTGAGGATGCCCCCTTCCCTGCCCCCTGCTCACAGAGGGGGCTCTGCTAACAGCCACGTCACTGCAGACCCCGAGGGCACCTCCTCCCCACCCCACCCCCAGTCTGCCTCACAGGACCAGACCCGATCTGAATGCCTGGGTCCTGGGATTGCCCTGCTGCCGCCCTGGCTGGGACTGGAGGCTGGGACTGCAGGCTGGGACTGGAGACTCTACCCGGACACTAGGTTCCCTGGAGCTGGGGTCTGAGCTGCCAGTTTGTCCCCGTCCACCCGAGTGCCTGGCCACGGCTGGTGGTCATCAGGGCACTCGGTCTCAGGGGAGAGCAGAGGAGGGGAGGCTCCGGAAGCCACACAAAGGTCTCGGGCGGAGGAGGGAGGTCAGCTGGGTGGCCAGCACGGGAGATTACGATGAGAGGCAGTGTCAGATTTGGGCCATGGTGACCGCTGTGGGCAGCAGGACCCTCCATCCCGCGCCCTTAGCTCTGCCCCATCAAACACCCACTCCCCCCCCGACGGGGCCGTGGTGCAGGGTGTGCTGGGGGCTCCGTCCCCACACAGGACCGGCCAATGGGACGAGGGGCAGCGCCGTCCCTGGTGCTGGATCTGTTCTCAGGCCAGCAGTCCCGCCTAAGCACTGGCCCTGCCCCTGCTCCCTCCCTGCTGACCGGCGCCCTGGACACTGAGCTCGGACGGGTGGACACTGAGCTCGGACGGGTGGACACTGAGCTCAGACGGGTGGACACTGAGCTCGGACGGGTCTGGGCCCTTGCCATGCAGCCACCACCCCGGCCAGGGAGAGGACCCTGAACACTGGGGGAGCCTGTCCCCCGGGCCAGGGCTGCCGAGAAACTGAGCGGGCTGAGGGGCCTGCCGAGGGACGGAGCAGGGTCGGGTGTGCCTGCCATGGTCATGAGCGTCTCCCGTGGCCCTGCACATAGCCTGGGCGGAAGAGGGGGGTCAGTTATGGGGCTGCAGCAGGGGAGGGGCCAGGAGAGGGGGTAGCTGTGGGTTCCTGACCCAGTTTTAAGGCGGAGCCGGCAGCTGGGGAAAGATGGGATCTGGGGTCGAAAGGCGGAAAGAAGCCCCAGCTGCCTGGCCGGGCCTGCACATAGACCGGGCGGAACGGCTTCCAGGACCCGCTGCGTCCTCCGCGGAGCGGGGAGGGCAGTTCTGAGGCGCAGTGAGGGGATCCGAGGGGCCCTGTCCCCTGGGGGTGAGGGGCTCCGAGGGGCCCTGTCCCCTGGGGGTGAGGGGATCCGAGGGGCCCTGTCCCCTGGGGGTGAGGGGCTCCGAGGGGCCCTGTCCCCTGGGGGTGAGGGGATCCGAGGGGCCCTGTCCCCTGGGGGTGAGGGGCTCCGAGGGGCCCTGTCCTGGGGGTGAGGGGCTCCGTGGGGCCCTGTCTCATTCCAGGCAGCCAACCACCCGGGCAGACAGGCCAGGGCGGCAGCTGAGTGAGTTTGACGCCCTCATCCTCTGAGATGAGCCTCGAATGGAGGAAGTGAGTTCTTCCTAGCACGGGGCTGTGGCACGGGGACCCACCCACTTGCTTTCAGTGTGAGGCCGTGCACCTGAGGTCCACACAGAGCCCTGGTGGCCACAGATTGGGGGGGGGGGGGCTCTGAACTACCCGGAGCCCAGGAAGGAGAGTGGAGCGAGAAAGGATTGGGGTGGCCCAGTGGATCTTGGTTCACAGAGCCCGCCCCGGCTCAGGTACCACACCTGCCTGTCAGCCAGCAGCAGGCTGGCTGGTCACAGTCCTGTGAAATCAAGCCCTAATATGCAAATCGACCAACCCGAGGAACAACTGGCAGAACGGCCGGTCGCTATGACGTGCACTGACCACCAGGGGGCAGACGTTCAAAGCAGGAGCTGCTCCCTGGTGGTCAGTGCACTCCCATGGGGGGAGGGGGACCGCTCAGCCAGAAGCAGGGTTCACAGCTGGTGAGCACAGCCGCCGTGGTGGAAGCCTTTCCCACCGCTGCTACAGGCGGGCGAGGGTTGGAGGCAAGGGGTCCCAGACTGCAAGAGCCCCCAGATTGCCAGAGGGATGTCTGACTGCTGCTTAGGCCCGACTCCCTCACCCCCTGGGCCTATGCTGGCAGGCGGACATCCCCCTGAGGGGTCCCAGACTAGGAGAGGGCGCTCGGGCTGAGGGACCCCTCACCCCCACACCGGCCGCCAAGTATCTGAATAATCAATCACAGACCAAACCCCTCGGGGGTTCAGGTTCTCTCCGCCCAGTGAGGCATGCCGGGGACCCCGTGTGAGTGAGCCCATCCAAGCTGCGTTTCAGTAAAACAGGAGGAGAAAGAGGTCATTGTGAAAACTGCGGTGGACACACACACACACACACACACACACACACACACACACGGAACACCGGAACACGCAGCAGAGGCTCGAAGACGTGCAGGTGTAGGCACGGGGCAGGCGCGCCCTGACCCACGGTCCTCGAGGTTTCTGGTTGCCTAAATACTTTAATATTCTCCCAGTGCCTCACGAAGGAAGGCTTTCGTGGACGTTCAGAAAACACGCCACGACAACCTGAGTGCCAAGCGCTTGGGGCTGCTCCCCAGGTACCCCTCGCCCTGCTCTGCCCCCACCTGCTGCTGCGGAGGCAGTCACGCCTCCAGGTCCTGTGTGGGTCCCCTCCTCAGTGACACCCCCCCCCCCCCCCGGCTAGGGAGGACCCCAGGAGTGGACGGCTGCTGCTGGCTGGAAGCAGGCAGCATCTGTCTCTGCTCACACCTGCCACATGTGGAAGCCGGCTTCCCAGTCTGCGTGTCTGGCCTCACGAACAGCATGGAGGAGCCCCAGGAATCCTGGGCGGAGCTGGGGGACCCAGGCGTGGTCCCTCCCACCTGGCCCCGGGCTCCGCTGGCCTCTGGGGTGGGCAGTTTACCTGCTTCTCTCCCCTGCACCTCCCGGACCAGGAGCACAAGCCACACACTGACAGTCTCAGGAAGGCAGGCTGCCGAGGGCTTGGGTGGCAGTGGAACCCTGGCCATGTCTAGTAAGTGGGGTTCCGGGGGTGCTCAGAGTCTTGGAGGGTTCAGGCTGGGACTGGGGTCAGTCTGCCATCAAGGTCAAGTACCTAGCATGAGCCTGGGCACCGGGGCCCTCTGGACGAAGGCTCTGCCGTTCGTCCTAGGAATGACCTTGGCTGACTGTCCTGCAGGGCTTTAGCCTCTGACCCCCAGGGGCCCCAGAATGTAGTCGGGGAGGGGGGGCGCCTTGCTCTTCACTTACCCCGTGAGGGGGACCCCTGTCCTGGTGCCACCCCATCTTCCTGCAAGGCCCCTGGTGGGGGTGAGGGAGCCAGGCCGCCTCAGCCCTGGGGACCATTGCAGCGTCCTGGCCCCGGGCTCCATGGCACCCCGGGGGCGGCTTTTGTGGGTCCCCCCCACCCCCGTGCGGGCGGCTCTGCTGCCGCACTCGCTTTAGAGCCCACTCGCCGCCTGGAAGCAGACCCGTCCGCCCGCAGGGCCGGCCTGCGCCCAAGGGCGCCCGCACCGCGGCTCCCCGGCTCGGCGTCCGCCCCGCGAGGCGCGCACCCCGCGGGCTGCTCGGTGCACACGCGGCCGCGGCGGGGGGGAGGGGGGAGGCGCCGGCGGAGGGCCGGGGCCCGGGGCCGCCGGTCCGTGCAGGTGGCGCCGCGGCCCGAACCCGCCCCGCTGCCCGCCGTCCGCCGTCCGCCCGCCCCGGTGCAGGGTCCGACGCCTGGGGCTCCGAGGGCGGCGCTGGGGGCGGGGCGGGGGCTCCCCTCCCCCTGGGCCCCGGCCCCCCTCCCGGTCCCCCCGCCCCGGCTCCCTGGACGGCCCCCCTCCCGGTCCCCCCGCCCGGCTCCCTGGCCGGGCCACCTGGCGGCGCGGCCGGCGCGGCCCCTTTAACCGCGCGCCTCCGCCCCGCCCCGCGGAGCGGCCGGTGCCGGCGGGCGGGCGGGGAAAGTCCATGTGAGCCGCGGACGCGAGACTTCCTGCCGCCGCGGCCGCCCCGCCGCAGGCCCCGGCCGGGCCCGCAGGTGCCGCTCCCGCCGGTGCCCCCCGGCCGCAGGCGCCCCCCGCCCGGCCCGCAGGCGCCGCAGGTACGCCCCGGGCGCCGCCCGACTTCCCCAACTCCGCGCCCGCCGCCGCCGCCGCCGCGCCGCCCGGCCCGCACCCAAGTTCGCGCGGGCCGCCGCCGGGTGCGCGCCGGGTCCGGGGGCGCCTCCCGAGCCGCACCCTCCCGGCTCCTCCCGGCGGCTCCTCCAGGGACCCCTCCCTCCCTCCCAGGACCCCCTCCACCCCCCGCCGCCGCCCCCGCGGCTGGGCCGGCCGAGCGCATCCCGCGGGCGGCGGGGCAGCCGGTGCGGTGGACGGGGCCGCGCCCTCCTCCCGGGCTAGGGTCCGAGGCGGGTCCCATCAGGCGGCCTTGCACCTCTCCTCCGGCCCCGGTGGGACCCCTGAACCCCAATCCGGGGAGGAGGATGGGGCACCCCCCGGGGGGGCTCTGGGGCGCCGCGCCGCCGGGAGGGGACCCCGCGGCCGGGCGTGTCCCGCGTGGGGAGGTCCGGGGAGGCCAGGGGCGCGCCCAGCGCTGCGCGCAACTCCCGGCGGCGCGCGGGTGAGCGGCCACGAGGTCAGAGGTCACCCGGTCCCGGGGCTGGTGAGTGCGGCCCCCCCTCCCCCTCTCTCCTCCTCCCTCTCCCTCCCTCCTCCCCCTCCTCCCCCCTCCCCCCCCCGGATTGCGGCAGGCCGCCCTCCCCCCCCTCCCCCGCCTCCGGCTCGGAGATGCGCCCCTGGGGCACCTGGCGCCCCTCCCGGGGGCATTCCCTGGGTCCGCCTGCCCCCACCATTGGGACCCGGCCGGCCTCCTCGGGCTGCTCCCGGTCCCTGAGCTGGGGGGGGGGGGTGAGCCGGGAGGGGCGGTAGCTGCTTCCTGCCCCGCCCCCAGCTCAGCTCGCCGGCCGGTGAAGGGGTCTCTCCCCGCCGCCCCTTAGCGGCCCCCCTGCTCCCTGCGGCCGGGGCTGGGGGGCTGGGGGGCTGGTCTGCGGAGGTCCCCCCAGGGCTCCCCCCCTCCTGCTCCCTGCGGCGGGGGCTGAGGGGCTGGTCTGCAGAGGTTCCCCCCAGGGCTCCCCCCCTCCTGCTCCCTGCGGCCGGGGCTGGGGGGCTGGGGGGCTGGTCTGCGGAGGTCCCCCCAGGGCTCCCCCCCTCCTGCTCCCTGCGGCCGGGGCTGGGGGGCTGGGGGGCTGGTCTGCGGAGGTTCCCCCAGGGCTCCCCCCTCCTGCTCCCTGCGGCCGGGGCTGGGGGCTGGGGGGCTGGGGGGCTGGTCTGCGGAGGTCCCCCCAGGGCTCCCCCCCTCCTGCTCCCTGCGGCGGGGGCTGAGGGGCTGGTCTGCAGAGGTTCCCCCCAGGGCTCCCCCCCTCCTGCTCCCTGCGGCCGGGGCTGGGGGGCTGGGGGGCTGGTCTGCGGAGGTCCCCCCAGGGCTCCCCCCCTCCTGCTCCCTGCGGCCGGGGCTGGGGGGCTGGGGGGCTGGTCTGCGGAGGTTCCCCCAGGGCTCCCCCCTCCTGCTCCCTGCGGCCGGGGCTGGGGGCTGGGGGGCTGGGGGGCTGGTCTGCGGAGGTTCCCCCAGGGCTCCCCCCTCCTGCTCCCTGCGGCCGGGGCTGGGGGCTGGGGGGCTGGGGGGCTGGTCTGCGGAGGTTCCCCCAGGGCTCCCCCCTCCTGCTCCCTGCGGCTGGGGCTGGGGGCTGGGGGGCTGGGGGGCTGGTCTGCGGAGGTTCCCCCAGGGCCCCCCCTCCTGCTCCCTGCGGCGGGGGCTGGGGCTGGGGGGCTGGTCTGCGGAGGTTCCCCCAGGGCTCCCCCCTCCTGCTCCCTGCGGCGGGGGCTGGGGCTGGGGGGCTGGTCTGCGGAGGTTCCCCCAGGGCCCCCCCCCTCCCTCCGGAGGAGGCTCTGTGCTGCTCAGACTCAGGCCAGGAATTGTTGGCCCATTTCACGGGTGAGGAAGCGAGGCTTGGCAGGAAAGAGGAGGAGGAGGGCCGGGCGGCGGCACACCCTCCCTCCCGGGGCACGTGGACGAGCCGGGCCTGCGGGCATCTCCCCCGGCCATTCCCCTGTTGGGTGGCACCTGAGCGGGAGCCGAGCCAGGGACACGGAGACCAGACCTAGGGGTGCGCCCCGCTGTCCCGGGAGCCGCTGGAGGGCGTGCACTTGTCCCCGCTCAGGCGGAGATCCGCTGTCAGTGGTCACGCCCAGGCCGGACGGCGCTGGACGGCGGTCTGATACCCGCTGGTGACGCCCGTCCAGCCCTCCCCCGCCTCGCCACGCCGTCTCCTGCAGGATGTCCAGCGGGCGGGTGCTGGGCTGACCGGGGTGGGAACACCAGGCTGCTGCCCTGGGTTCGGGTCAAGGACGTGGCCTGAGGGCCCCTGGGGTCGGGGCTCACGGCGACCGTGCAGAACCCCGCAAACCGCGCCTCTTTCCCCAAACGTGAGCGCTCGGGTCCAGGAAGAGGGGCGATGGCCGTGACCCTCAGAGCCCGGCCCCGAGGACCTCACCTCTGGGTCCTGCTCGCCAGGCCTGTGTCATGGGCCGGGTGGGCCCAGGCCCTGGGGGACAGAAGGTCAGCAACGGGCATTGACCCTTTTGGGGGTTCCCACGCTGCACTCTGCACCTCGCCCCCCCAGGCCCGTGCTCCCCAAATGCACAGGACGCCTGGGGCCCAGCTCCCTCCTCCCTGCCACCACCCGTCCGCCCTCTCTCACCGCCCTCTCTCACCCGCGCTCTGGCTGGCCTTGTCTCTGGGGCTGGTGTGGTCCCCTTGGGCTGTGGGGGTGAGAGGAGCCGCCTGCCTTGGCGGGTGGGGCTGGGGGTGGTGGTGAGAGTCTGCCCAACCTGTCCTCAGCCCCAGCGAGAACTGATCAGGCCCTCGCTCCAGACTCCGGCGCGTTCCTCTGGAGAACCAGGCCCTTTGCTCCCCCCCCCCCAATCGCTCCCCCACCCCCCGCCCCACGTGCAACACTGAGGCGGGTGGCCTGCGGCCCGGGAACCAGGCCTGGTCTTTGGGGGAGTAAACCCTGTGGGTGGTGCCACTGGGGGTCCCCAGGCCGGTGTGCCCAGCCCCCCCAGACCCAGCTGCTCAGCTGGGCAGAGGCTGCCCGGGGCCTGTGCCCTGGGGGTCCCGAGGGTCTGCTGGGCCCGGTCTGGGGCTGGTGAGGGTCCAGCAGGGCCTGGGTGGGACCGACTCCCTTGGGCCTCTCACACCCCAGCCGGCCACTTGCCTCCTGGGTCCGTGAGCGGGGGCCCGCGGAGCACCCCATTTCTGAAGGGCACCCTCTCTTCTTCCCTGAGTGAGGCCTGTGGGCTGGAGCAGAGCAGTGGGGGTGGGGGGTCCTCCACCCATGAGGCCTGAGCCTCTCCCAGCCCCGCCTCCCCCCCCCCCCCCCCGTGTGTGTGTGTGTGTGTGTGTGTGTGTGTGTGTGTCCATAGAGGTCATGCCCTCCCCGGCCTCCAGCCTTGGACCCAGTGCCGGCCTGAGGCAGCTCACCTCGGGGCAGGCAGGCAGGCAGGCGGGCGGCCCTGGCTCCGCGGGATTCTCTGTGAGCCAGTTCCTGCTCTCACCAGGCCCCGATGAGGTCATCAGTGAGATATGTGGGGGGCGCGGCTGCTCTGCACCTGCAGCTGCTGACAGTGGACGGTGGGCCTGGGCTTCCTCCCGGCGGGGCTGGCCTCGCCTGGGAGCCAGGTGACCCGGGAGGGGCTCCCCAGGGGGACGGGTCAGGGACAGGAGCTTAGAGCAGGGCCCCTGGTGCCGGTGGCTGGCATCGTGGGGGGAGGGCATCGTGCCCCGTGGCGGCCCGGCTGGGGTCACGGGGAACAGAAGGACTGGGGGGGCATCTGGGCTCTCGGCCCCGCCCGCCCCCACCGCCAGCCGGGCCTGTGTCCGGGCAGGCAGACTCTCAGCGGGCCCCAGGGCACGTGCGCCCCGAGGCTGTGTGAGGTGGGGGGTGGCTCACCCCGTGCGCCCCGAGGCTGTGTGAGGTGGGGGACGTGCGCCCCGAGGCTGTGTGAGGTGGGGGTGGCTCACCCTCTCTGAGCCCTCCCTGTGCCTCACGGGCTCTGTGGTAGCTTCCTTATTAGGAGCGGGAGGCCGAGTGCACAGGCCTGGCCGGGCCGTGCAGCATGGGCTTGGCCTGGGGGGGGGCCTCCCCAGCCCCCCATCCCCCCCCCCAAGTGGGCTGGAGCCAGGAAGGGCCTGCTCCTTTAAGGGGAGGCTGCTCCCCAGTCCCCAGGGAGGATGGAAGTGCTCTTTTCTCCCAGACGCCCGGCCTCAGGGGGCGCGCCTGGCGCGGGCCGGCCTGTCCGGAGGAATCCTGCCCCTCCCCGCAGCGGCCTGGCATCCAGGAGGGCACACGGCCATGGATGGGCCGGAGCGCCTGGCCCCGCCCAGAGCCTGCCCGAGCCTGGGAAGCGGGCAGTGCCGGGCGGGATGAGGGGCTGAAAGTGCCCATATATAGTCACCGCGGTGAGCGGCTGTGTCCCGGGCCCAGCCTGGACCCGGGGGTGTGGTCCTGGGGCAGCTGGATGGGGGGCGAGGGTCAAGCACACGCTCGGAGCCCTCGGAGCGTTTTATTGATGGGAAATGAAAGTCTGGCCCTGGCCGGTGTGGCTCAGTGGATAGAGCACCAGCCTGCAGACTGAAGGGTCCTGGGCTGGATTCTGGTCCGGGGTGCGGGCTCGATCCCCCGTAGGGGGCGTGCTGGAGGCAGCCGACCCGTGATTCTCACCTTCGATGTTTCTATTTCTCTCTCTCCCGCTCCCTTCCTCTCTGAAATCAATACAAACGTATTAAGAATAAACAGATAGAAGCCCGGGCCTGAGTGGCCAGGGTAGGTTGTATTTCTGGAGAAAACACCTTTGAAAACCGGAGGTGGTGGTGCCGACCGGGCCTCGGCCTCCTCGCGGCCTGGGGGCGGCTCCCCGCTGGTCTGCGGCCCAGCCCTTGCCCCCCTGGTGCCCCTCCTGACGGAGCACCTGCCTCCCCGTCCTGTGGTTCGGGGGCTCGCGCCCCACGGCTGGTGTGTTCTGAAGACGCCTTTCCGGGGGCGGCCGCGGGGAGCAGGGGCTGCGGGGCCTCTGAGGGAGCCCCCCCCCCCGCCATGGGGATCAGAGGGGCGCCCCCCCCCCCCGCCATGGGGATCAGAGGGGCGTGCCGGGCCCCCCCGCCGGCCGCCGGCCCGGAACGGGGAAGGACCACGGCTGGGGCTGCACCATCTGACTTCCGCGCCGTTAGGAAGCAGAATGTTAACATAGTTGTGCTCATTTGGTTTGGTTTCCCGTCTCACCGCCAAGCTAAGCGCCTTTGTTAAATTCCGAGTGTTGATACTTTTTGTTGTTGTCAGCAGTTTTTTCTTCCTATTTCTTCTTTTGGATATAAAACCATTAGGGTGAGAGGAGATTAAAAAGATACATTACAATTAAAATGTTAATGAAATCTGCATCATACAACTTCGGAAACCCTGCGGGCATTAATCTTGCCTGTGTCATGTCCATTAACTCGGGCTATTCTTATTCCACACTGACCCCTGCTGAGAGATTTGTGCTATAATTGGATTTTTTTTAAATAAAAAAGAAAAAAAAAAGCTTTTAAGAAAATAGAGGTTGAGGGTGGCCTGGCTCCTAACCGTAGGAAGGAGAGGGGAGTCCTTTGGGGGGGGGGGGGGTACCACGTGGTAGCCTGCCCCTCCAGCCCACCCGCCCCGCCCCGTGGAGCCCTGCTCCCTCAATTGCCCCAGGGGCACATGGAGGGTGGACGCTGCCAGGCCCGGTCACCTGCCAGCGATGTCTCCTGGCTCTCGGCGGTGCCGCAGCCACAGTTGGGTGTGGGTGAGCTCACCGTCCTGGGGAGAGGGGGGCATGGACTGGGGGGGGGCGCTGGGAGCCCCCTGCCAGGCCCTCAGGGCTTCGTGGCGGCTCCGGTGGCGCCCGAGCCCAGGACGTGAGTTCTCAGGACTCGGTGGTCGCTGGGCCCTGGGGTGTCCAGCATGATGCTGGGTGGGGTGCGGGTGCAGGGAGCCCTTCTACCCCCTCCAGGGCGTTCGGGACCCATGACCTTCTCTGCACAGACGTGCCCCTCACTGGCCGCAGGGGGCGGCGGTTCAGGTTGGGCGGCACCCATGGGTGAGGCGGCAGGAGGGGCCAGGGTGGCCGAGGCCTGTGGCGTGAGGCAACACGGTTGGCCGGTTGGCGTGTGGGGAGCGCGGTCCGGTGGTTGGCGGTGGGGCTGCAACCTCGGGTTTCGTGTCTGTGTTTGCAACACCTTCCTGTGAGGGGGCGGTGTCGGAAGGTCGGCTCTCGGCACCACAGCCCCAGCCCCTCCCGTCAGAGCACCCTCAGGGCCCGCCAGCAACTCTCCCGGGACGGGAAGGGCAGGGGGGGGGGCACTGCTGTCCCGGGCCCCCCACCTCCGTCCCGGGGCTGTGTCTCAGGACAGCGCCCGCCCCCCACAGCCTGGAGGGGCATGGGGACAGGGTGGGCCCAGAGGAGGCTCCGGAGCAGGTGAGAGCATGCAGGGAGTGTGTGTGCCTCCCTCCCCGGGCCTGCCGCCGGGCACTGTGCTTCTTAAGCGAGCGGCGCCTCCACTGGGCCCCGCGGGGTGCTGCCCTGAGGAGGCCGTGGAGGAGGCCAGTCTGGGACGAGAGCTCCCGGCACGCGCTCCCCAGTTCCCGTCCCGGACTGGCCTCCGAGTGGCGGGGCCGGGGCAGCTGGAGCAGGGACTCCTGGGAAGGGCCGGAGCTGGCGGAAGATGGCTGCGTCACCCTGCCACCAGCAGTCAGCGCCCCACGATGGGGGCGGCTGCCGTCCGTCCGCCTCAAGATTCCTCCCGTGGCCCGCTGCTCCCCTTACTGGAGAGACTGGACAGAGCAGGTCGGGGTGGAATCCTCCTGCCCCCCCAGAGCAGGACCTCTGGTCCGCCTGGCCACCATGGGACCTCAGGGTGTCCCGCACCCCAGGGCCGGCCACCCGCTGTGGAGGTGCGATGGGGCGTCGCCTCTGCCCCTGAGGGCTCCCGTGCTGTGAGAGGGGCAGGCGGGCTGAGGGACCCCCTCCAGTGCATGAATTTTCATGCACCAGGTGCCTCTAGTAAAAATATGTTTAAAAAGGTAGAAAAGTAAGAAAACAAGTGAAATTTAAAAAAAAAAAATCATCCAATGAATGCATTAGTGAGTGGGACAACAAATCTATGGATCTCTCTCTAAAAACCCACGTTTTAATAAATAAGTAAAATTTATGCTCTCCCTGTTCCAAGGTCCGAAGTCCCAAATCAGAGGACCCCCCCCCACCCTCACCCCAGCTCTAGGGCCTGGGCCCTCTGGCTCTCCCGGTCCCGCGTGGGGGCTCGGCCCTGGGTGTGGGCTTGAGGCCCGAGGCCAAGGCTCAGGATGGCGCTGTGGCCGCCGCCCCCGCCCTGTCCTCACGCCTGCGCCCACCGCCCCTGCTCGCTGCGGGGCCTGTGGCCGCAGGCGGGTCAGCCGGGACCCAGGGCCGCTGGAGGGTGTCTGGCACCTCGATGCCCAGGAGGAGCGGGTCCCGGGGGTGGGCTCACGGCTGAGGGCCTTCGGGTCCCAGGGCCGCCCTGGAGGCTGGGGCGGGCGGAGACGGCCGTGCCGCTGCCCTCGCCCGCGCCGCTGCCCTCGCCCGCCTGCCCTGCTCGCCTGCTCCCCTGGCCAGGCCACGGGGAGACAGCGGCCCTGCAGAAGGCCATCGGGGAGGGTGGGGGCAGGGAGGGGACAGCGGGGTGCCCCCCCGGGCCCCTGGGTTCCCTCGTGGTTTCGGTTCCTCCTCGCCGTGTCCTCACCGGCTTGGGTAATAATTATAACTGAAGGAGGCGCGGCGCGGCCGCCGGCAGGCAGCTGTGATTACGTTACCGCCGCTGATTTCCAAGAAGCCTCGCGAGGGAGTTCCTTGGAGCTCGGGCGGAAGCCCCAGGCCGCGTGCCCAGGCCGCCTTCGGGACGCCGCCGGCAGGGAGCGCGGAGCCGGACGCCCGTGCTGGTGGGAGGAGGTGCCAGCCCCGTGCCCGGTGCCCGAGCCGGGAGGAGGACGGCACGCAGGCAGGTCATAGGTTACCGAGGTCAGGTCCCCTCGCTGACCCGCCCTCCCCCGCTGCTCACCCACAGCTTCCTCTGGGTCGGCAGCGCCGGGGCTGCTGGGACCAGGGTGCCCGTCTCGTGCCGAGTGTGGTGCCCTGCTTCCGTGGCAGCTCCTTCCGGCCCGGTCCGGAATCCGGAGCTCGGGCCACGGATGGTTTCCGTCCCGAGATCCTTTGAGACCCTGGCCCGGGGCGTGGTGTCCTGCTCAGCGCTCCCGCCGCCTCCGGGCGTCCAGCGGCCGGCCGGGCAGCGGTCCCCAGGCCTCCCGGGGGGGAGGGGGGGACACGGGGCGGGTGCGCCCAGGCCCACCCATCGCCCGCACGGGCTCCTGCCTCCGGCTCCGCGGGGCAGGCAGAGCCCCCAGGCCACGGGGCCGGGCCTGCCTCCCGGCTGCACCGGACGCGGTCACGGCGGAGGAAGGGGCCGAAGGGACCTGGGCACAGGCCCTCGCCGCCGGCCTGCGCTGCGGGAACGTCACCCCCCGGAAGCCGGAGGACACTTCCTGGGAGGCTTGGCCTCCGGGGTTCGGGTTTCCGGGGCTCCCCTCCCTCACCCCGTGTGCTCGCCCCTCTGCCCTGACGGGGCTCCGACACGCGGGGTGTCTCCGTGCTGAGCCGTCACCGACGCGGCACGCACCTGGTTCCAAAGCGGTGATTGAGCTCAGATTAACATATTTACCGTCAGTGCTCCCGCGGGACCCGCCGGGAAGCCGCCGTGCCAGGTGACTGCGGCGTGCTCTCTGGGCTGCGGGGCAGGTGACCCTCAGGGGGGCCGCCTCCCCAGCCCCCAGGTCCCCCGGCTCCCCCGGCGCCAGAGGAGGTGGAGGCTGCCCGGGGCCGGCTGGGGGACCAGGACTGCCAGCCCAGCCAATGTGGCCCAGTGATTGGGCGTCGGCCTATGGACCAGGAGGTCACAGTTCAATTCCCGGTCAGGACACGTGCCCGGGGTTGTGGGCCCCACACCCAGCAGGGGGTGTGCAGGAGGCATTCAGTGGATGGTTCTCTCTCATCATGGATGTTTGTCTCTTTCTTTCCCTTCCCCTCTGAAATCAATAAAAATAAACAAACAAAAATAAGTAAAAATTGTCTTATGAATAAACTCATCAAAACCAAGCAAATTAGCCAAAATGATTCCATCCTGTGGCTTCTTACGAGGTGCAAACCAAGGGAAATAGAGATCCCCCCATTTTCCGTACCTCCGTGGGGGGTCACCCCGTCCCCTGTCGGGTTCTGGGGCAGCCAGGATTGTCTTCCACGTTTCATCTTCAGGTGGTTTATCCTGACAGTACAGAAATACGTTGGATTTTGGGTATTTTTTCCATTGACGTTTAGGAAGAAGTGGCAGGGAGGGGGAGAGACCCATGGGCGGGTGGCCTCCCCCACCCTCCCCCTGCAAAAATGCCCGATTAAAACGTTAGAAGTTCTGTGTCTGCATCTCCTCGACCTCTGACCTCCTGGGTGACGGCCCTTTCGGAGAGTCTGTGAGTCATGAACCCCCGGAGGCGGGGAGGCGCCCCCCCACAGTGTGAGGTCCGGGCACATGGGGAGCCGCCTCAGCCCCCTCAGCCACAGTGGGACCTGGGCACGGGGGAGCGATCGGAGGGTCGAGGTGCCGCCATCCACCCCACAGGGCGTCCCCGGGGGCAGCCCCCGCCACTGCCACCCCTCGCGCTGGCTCCTGGGTCTCCAGGCTGGACCCCGTGGCCGAGGCCAGTGTGGGAGTTCTGGCCCCTGCAGGGAAAGAGACGTGGCCCAAACCACAGCTACAGGGAGCGGATGGCCCCACGGACGTGGCTGAGGACCAGAGCCAGCCACGGTCTTGGGGAAAATGAACAATGAAAAGGGTAAGAGGGTCAGCAAAGGCCGAGGTCTGCACTTCCCGGGTCACGGCAGATGTGAGACTTGGTGGGGCTGCCCACCGCCGGCTGTGTGGCGGTGCCCTCTGCCCCGAGCGCCCGGGTGCCTGGCCTCTGTCCGGACCCGCCTCCGAGGCTGGAGAGCCAGTGGCCTGGGCCTGAACCCGAGACCCACCGAGCCTGGCCCCTCCCCTCAGTGCCCGGTGTGTCCTGGCCCTCTCTGGAGTGAGTGTGGGCCCCTGGTCCCAGCACATCGCTGCCGCCCTCCCCAGGCTCCGGCTGTGCAGTCGTGTCTGCAGCTCCCCCACGGGGCTCGGGGCTGGGGGTTCGGGGAGCCGCGGGAACCAGACGGGGGAGGCCGGGCGCTGAGGGGGGCGATGCCAGGTGCTGGTGAGGGAGGGTCCCCATGGCGGCCTGGCGCCCTCACCTCACCCTGCACGGTAGCCGCTTCGAGGAGGAGAGGGGCACCCAGTGTGGACCCGCCTCCTGGAAAGAGCGCCGCCCGCCGCGGGTGGGTGCCTGGGCTGTCGAGTCGGGTGGTGTCTCTGGTCTTTATCTTTCATTCCAGTGATTACCTTTTACTGCCTCTGACACCGCGAGCACCGACCCCCCCCCCCTAACACCGCCGCTGCGGGGCTCTGGGAGGCCGGTCTGCGGTCACGGTCCTCACGCCGCAGCAGCAGGACAATTACCCGCAGCTTTTATTCGGCCCCCAGGATTCCGACTGCATTATCCGTATTTCCTTTAATTTGTGGGATTTCTAGTAAATGGGCTTAAAAATAGGTCCGGGCAGGATGCCAGGCAGAGGCGGGCGGCGGCGGCGGCATCTCTCTCTCCAGAGGCAGATGGTGACCCTCGTGTCCCCGGGCCCGGCCCCCGGGGTCCCTGAGGGTCCCACCCCTCCCCCCCGGGGCAGCCGGGTGGGGCCGGCCCAGGCCCAGCTCCCAGACGGTGGTCGGAGGTCCGAGGCCCTGGCGTCGGGGGCTGGGCCCCGTGGTGGGTGGGGGGCGGTCACCTGCAGCTGGCCGCCCCCCTCCACCCGGGCTCACTGATGGTGCTTCGTCTCAGGTGCCCTGAATTCCGGCCGCCGCCGCCCACAGGGCCTGGATCTGTGTCTGCGCCGCCGCCGTGAGGGCCGGGACGCCCGCTGCTCGGGAAGACGGAGCCAGGGGCACCCAGGCCGGAGGGAGCCCTCGGGGAGAAGGTGGGGCAGGCTGGCGGCCCCGGGGAGGGTGGCGTGGGCTTGAGGTGCTTCGGGCTCCCCGTGCCCCCGCCCCCACGCGTCTGCCTCTTCACTCGAGGGCCACACGGCGTGACCTGGGCCAGGTGGGCTCCGCCGCAGCCGCCCCCGTGGGAGCCCTGAGTGGGGCCAGGGGGGCGTCTCCCCACGGTGGCTGATTTAGTGTTTGTGTGTCTGGCTGATTTACATCAGATTCTTAAGCATAATTAGAAATGCGGGAGCTGGTGTCTTACCTCGACTATTTATGGCAGGATATGCAGATGAGGAGAGCGATGAATATTAACGAGGGAGCTTGTGGGGGCGGCTTCTTAACGAGCCGAGTGACCCCACCGCCTGGCACACCCCACGGCTCCTCCGCCCACGCCTGGGAGGGCTCCGGGACCCCTGCCCTCCAGCGTCGGGGGGGGGGACACCCCCACCAGACCCCCAAGGCTCACCACAGGGAGGGCAAGGGGGTGCCTCGTGGGCGGGTGGGGGAGCCCCGCTCCTGTCAGCTCCGCCTGGGCAGCCCCCGCTGCGGCATTGCCAGCCCCCCGCCCCCCAACGCAGGGGTTAGGGGCGACCCTGTCTCGGTGATGAGGGAGGAGGAGGTGCCAGCCCGGAGCGCGCTGGCTCTTTAAGTTATTAAACTGCGCCCCAGGGAGACACTCCTCAAGCTCACGTTATTTAAATTACAAATACGGGAGCTTGTCGGCTCAGCTCACAACACCGCTCAATCCCCGGAAGCCTCCGGACCCTCTCCTGGCGGCCGCGGACTCCGTGGGGCTGGAGGGGGGACCGGTGGGGGCCGGGGCGGGGCGGGCGCTTTGCTGAGTGACCCCTGCTGGTGGTGCTCTGGGTTCACCCCGCTTGCTCTGCCCCACCCCCACCCCCACCCGCACCCGCACCCCCACCCGCACCCGCACCCGCACCCGCACCCGCACCTGCATCTCCACCCCCACCCGCACCCGCACCCGCACCCGCACCTGCACGCAGTCAGTGCTGGGGAGGGAGTGGTGTCAGATGAGCCACCGCTGCCTCCTCCCTGATGGACGCGGGTTCAGCCCGGCCCGAGACCCTCCCCTGGGCCTCGGGCTGGGGTGGGTGCCCTGGCTGGTGCTGGGGGCTGGGGTGGGGGCTCCCTGGCCCTCGGACTGGGGTGGGGTGCCCTAGCCCTCGGTGCTGGGGTGGGGTGCCCTGGCTGGTGCTGGAGGCTGCGGTGGGGTGCCCTGGCTGGTGCTGGGGGCTGGGGTGGGGGCCCCCTGGGCCTCGGACTGGGGTCGGGTGCCCTAGCGCTTGGGGCTGGGGTGGGTGCCCTGGCCCTCGGACTGGGGTGGGGGCCCCCTGGCCCTCAGACTGGGGTCGGGTGCCCTGGCTGGTGCTGGGTCTGGGCCGGGCTGGTCCTGCTTCTCTGGGCGCCGGGAGGGAGGACGGATGGTGGTTCTGGGCTGGCAGACCCTGGCACGCCGCCCTCTCTGTTTGGGAAGAGACGCTTCCAGGCAGGCGTTTGTTATGCAGCTAAAACGGCTTCTAGGCCTCCACCGGCCCAGGCTGTGGTCTGGGCGGGGCTGCCAGGTGCCTGGCCGGACGCCCGAGGCCTCTCACCTCTGCCACCCGCCCAGGCCGGGGCTGGAGCCGGCGGTCCTGGGAGGGGGGCCCGTGGGGTGTCCCGGGCAGAGGCTGGGGTGGGACCCCTCTCTCGCAGCAGAGCCCCGACAGCGGGGCAGGGCTGGGCCTCAGCTGCCCTGTGCCCTGCGGGCTCTGTCCTCCGCCGCGGGGGGCAGCAGGAGGCAGGGAGCTGGGGATGGGTGCAGGCCCTGCCCCAGGCCTCGGCGGAGGCTGGCCCTCTCAGCGCCTCAGTGTCCTTCTCCGCACCCACCTGGAGGGGGTGGGCTGGGGCCTGGGTGGGGCTCCTGGCAGCTGAGACCCCACCCTGGAGCCTTGCTCCTGCTTCTGGGGGGAAGGGGGGGGGCGGGGAGGAGGCCGAGGAGGCCCGGCCGGCTGATGGTGCATTAACAGTGATGCAAACCGAAGCTGGAGCGGGCGGGGCGTTGCCCAGCCCCTGGGGCCTGGCATGCCGAGCTGGGCAGCCTCGAAGCCAGCGGGCGCCTTGGCCCCCGGAGGGCCCACCCGCCCTCCGCCCTCCGCCCTCCGCCCTCCGCCCTCCCCCCTGCACCAGGGTGCCCGGGGCCTCCCTCCTGCAGCAGCCACGGGCCCTGCTGCCATGGAAAAGCAAGGCAGCGGCTCTGCAGGCTGCTTACCGAGTGGCCCCCCCCCCATCAGCCTCCACGCAGCAGCAGGGCGTGTTCCTGAGGCGTGTGCTCCGTGTGTGCAGGCCGACTCACAGAGGGACCTGCGGCCTCCCTGCCCGACACCGTCCTGGGGGTGTGGCCACGGGTCCTCCCTGAAACTCTCCGGGGTGTCCCTGCCACCAGCGGGCTTCTGCTGAGACGGCGGCGGCCTGGGGGCGGGGGGGGGGGGGCTCAGGGAGGGGACAGGCCGGCGGGCAGGGAGGTGGGGTGCCGGGCCCCCTCCCCCTCTGTGGGTGTGTTTGATGACTTCGCGTTAGCCGAGGTCCAGACCTCTTATTAGATTGGCAAAATTAAATCCTGCAAAATCATTTTATTTAATTCAATTTATCTCACCTCCCCTTCCTGCTGGTGGCGATCCCACAGAAATCAAACCCGCGTTCCTGCACCCCGCCGTGCCCTCGCCGCGGGAGGCGGTCAGCTCTGGGGAGGGAGGTGGGGAGCAGGGGCTGGGCGGCTGGGCTTCTGTGGGACTCAGCCCAGCTGTTCCCTGGGCCCGTGAGTGCACACACGTGTGTGCATGTATGTGCACACGTATGCACACGAGTACATGTGTGCGCACATGTGTGTGCACGAGGGTGTGTGTGTATGGGAGTGTGTGTGTTGGCCCACACGGGTGCCTGCACCCTGGAGCCTGTACCCCGCCCCTTCTTGCAGGGGCTGCACTGCCTCGGGGGCCGACACCTCGGGGCCGGGGGTCCCTGTGTCCAGAGAAGAGACCGCTGGCCACCCTTGTTTTTCATCCCGGGGGAGGTCCTGGGTCTGTGTGGGGTGCCCCCAGGCTGGCACAGCTGTGGGCGCTGGACTCCGGCTTGGTGTCAGCAGGGGGGGTGCCCAAAGGGGGTTCCATTCTGAAGGGCGTTCTGGGGGGAGGGTTCCGTGGTGCAGTCACTTTGGGGAACTGAGGGGTCTGCCTGGCTCCTCCTGGGGGGGTGGCGGGGGAGCTCCCCTGGGGGAGACGGAAGGGGGGCCTCGCTGGGGAAGCAGGGGGGCAGAGGGGCCCAGGGACGCGGTGGCCAGGCAGGCCCACCGGCAGGGAAGGTGAGAGGGCCCCTTCCTGGCAGGTGGCCTCAGGCCGGCCCCCCTCTGGCTGCCGCGCAGGGTAAGCCAAGCCTTTATTTCATTCTTTTCTCCTAAAGTTCAGCTTTGTTCCTGCCCCAGCCGAGGCTTCTAAGAAAGCAACCTAAAACCACCCCCGGGCTCCCCTGGGCCGGCCCCGGGCGCCAGCCGCGCCCGCACAGGTGGCGCGAGGACACGGCGGCCACAGCGCCAGCGCCCGCCGTCCCGGGGGGCCAGACAGCCCGCACCTTCCCGGGAAGAGCGGCCGCGGCCCGGTCCCAGCCCGGCGCGGGCCCCTGAGACGCAGGGCCTGGGGGGGGGGGGGGGGGAGGTGTGGCCGAGGCCCCCTGGACCGTGGCCCTCCCGCCGGGTCACGGCAGGTAACAGCTCACCTGGCGGAGCGTGTGCCCGCCCGGCCGAGGGCTCTACGGACGTCGCCTCCCTGAACCCCGGGGGACCGCCCGAGGGCCCTAACCTGGTGCCCGAGAGGTCCCGGCTCTGCCGTTCACGCGAGGCCACAGGACGTGGATGTGGACGTGGACGTGGACGTGGGGGTGGGTGGCGGGCCTGGGCCGGGCACGGGGGGTGGTGCCTGTGGGACCCAGACTGGCTGTTGGAGGGACAGGTGCTCAGGCTTCGCGCTGCCTTCAGGTCGCCCCGGCCTGCCCAGCCCTGGGCCTTTGGGACACAGCACGCCTCTGCTGGCCTCCCCGTCCGGCCCGGGTGACCCCGTGTGCTCTGTGGGGGCTCCCCGTGGTGAGGCTGAGGCCCTCCGCGCCGTGCTGGCTGCTGGCCGCATCGCCCCTCCTGTGGCCCCGCCATGCCCGGCGACAGCAAAGGCTCCGCACCAGGCCGGCTGCACCCCTCCCCTCCCCTCCCCTTCCCCCCTCCCCTCCCCTCCCCTCCCCTCCCCTCCCCTCCCCTCCCCTCCCCCCCCTCCCCTCCCCTCCCCTCCCAGGCTCTGGGTGCCCTCTCTCCCTGCCTGCCCCCGGGGCTCGCACACTCAGGCCCCCGGGACTCGGGCAAGGACAGGCTGGGGTTCGGCCCGCCGGACCCGCCGTGGGACCCGAAGCCTGGCTGGTCTGGAGCTGCCGGTCGCAGCGTGTTGGGGGTCCGAGTCCATCCCCTCGCTGGTGTAGCCCGGCCGCCCTGCCAGCACCCTAGTCCCTGTCCCTGTCTCTGACCCGCCTGTCCCCATCAGTCCTGTCTGTGGGCACATCCTCTGCGGCCCCCACCCCCGTGGTTGGTTCCTCTCACCTGGGGTTCCTCGCCCCCCAACCCCCCCGCCCCCCGCTGCTTCTCGTCTGGTCTCAGGAGCTGAGCCCGCAGCAGGGGGGCGGGCGGGATGGGGAGCCCATGGCTTCCTCTCCTGTGGCCTGCGGGGCGGGGACTGCCCGCCCGGCCTCCTCCCTGCGCCTCCCCGCTCCGGCCACAGGGGAGGACAGGCACCGTGGCTGCAGGGACCAGACCTGGGCCGCCTCCACGGCGACCTTGTCCCTCCCGTGGCTGCCGTGGTCTTCCTGGGGCCGCAGCCGCAGGGGGGGACACCACGGGGAGCCCAGCCGAGGAGGGGCCGTGCTCGGGGGCAGGACGGGCCCAGGGAGGTTGGCCCCGGGGCCACCGGGCAGCCCAGGCTGCTCTGCGACCCTGTCAACCGGGGCCGGTCCGAGGGGGGCCAGGCCGGTCCTCCGAGGCCCCCTGGCCACCCCACAGGGCTCACGTTCTGGTCCAGGTGAGGGTGCTGGACGGGACTGCTGGGCCTGGTCCCCGAGGAGAAGCCGGGAGTGGGGCACCCCCCCCCCCCCCCCCCGCACTGGAGGGAAGGAGCCCGCCTCTGCCTCCCCACGGGGCCTGGGGTCTCCTGGCTCTCGGCTCCGGCCTCATCCTCATCTGCCCCTGCCCCTCCCTCTGCCCCCTCCCTCCCCGGCTCCTGCCCCCCGCCCCGCCCCTGGCCCCCTCGGTGGCGGGCGGGCGGGCGCGGTCCTGCCAGCGCTGCGGACTGTTTGGAATAGTTGAGATGCTTTGACACCCGGAGCTGCAGGGCCGGCGCCTGCACTGGGCGATTCATATGCAAAGCGGCACCTAAATTCCCAGGCCGGCCGGGTTGCCGCGGCTCCGCGGTCCCGCGCACAGTACAGTATTTCTGCCATCTTTGTTTGCATTGCAGTGAGTCATCAAAAGTCTGTCTTGTACCAACACCCGGGCCCCGCATTCCTCTGGCACGCCGTGCCGCTGTTTTTAAAGCCGGCCCGGGCGCTGGCAGGGGCCCCGGCTCCCCGGTCAAAGGCGGCTATTCATCCCGGCGCTGCCGGCATGTCCGTCCGCATCCGGCCTCTTCATTTAGATGCTGCGCGCCGCCCGGGAGGGAGAGCCGGGCTGGGTGCAGCTGAGCCGGCCGCCCAGCCGCGCGCTGCCCCCTCCCCCGCCCTCCCCGCCCGCACCCTCCCCGCCCCGCGGCTCCCGCTCCGTTTGCTGCATTCCCGGAGCAGCTGGCGCTGCGGGCACGGCGGCCGGTGCGAGGCGAGGCTGAGCGGGCGGTGCGGGGCCCCGGCGGCGGCCAGAGGTAGGTCTCCCTCCCGCCTGGCGGGCAACTTCTCCGCAGCGGGGGGCACTGCGGGGGGGGGGGAGGGCCCCCCACCGCGGCCGCCCACCTGCCCAACTCCGCCCTCGCGCTGCCCCTCCGCGGCCACCCAGCCTCTGCGGCTGCCGGCACTTTCCCCGGACAGAGCCGCCCTTTGTGTGGCTCCACAGCGCGGAGTTGGTCGGCGCCCTCTGCGGCCGCCCGCCCGCCCGCCCCGGCCCCTCTGAACCCCCCGGGATCCGCCGGAGCCGGCCGGCCGGGGCGCCCGCCGGCGGCATCCCAGCGCCGGCCCCGCTGCACTCGTCCCCGTGACCCTGCAGTCGCCGGGCCGGGGACGCGGGCCGCGGGGGCTGGCCGGGCGGGCCGGGCCGGGCCGGGGCGGTGCAGGGGGGCCGGGGCGGTGCAGGGGGGCCGGGACGGCTCCGTGGGTCTGCAGCCCGGCCCCTGCCCCGGGCAGCTCTGGACGGAGCCCCTCGGGGCCCGGAGCCCCCTCTGCAGGACGGGGAGGGGCCAAGCCGGCGGAGTTCTCCCAGCTCCCCCTCACTTCCCGGGCGCCCCCAGCCGTGCCCGGCTCCGCCGCCGCCGCTGCTGCTCCGAGGAAAACAAACCAGAGAGCCAGCCTGGGAGGGGGTGCGGGTGGGGGGCTGCGCCCTCGCTCGGCCCCGGCCCCTCCCCGGGGAAGGGCGAGTGAGGGCTGCTTCGCTGCTAACTTTTTCCCGGGAAAGAGTTGTGTGAGCGGCTGCCGGCCCCTCCCGCCCTCGGGCTGCCGCCCACCCCCCTGCTCCCTCGGGGTGCAGGCCTGGCTCGTCTCTGCTCTGCGGGTGCCTCCCAGGGCGCGAGCTCTCCCCCGGGGGGCGGAGCGGGCTCTGGGCTTCTGGCCTCTGTGCAGCTCTGAGTGAGGGCCCGCCAGGGTCCCCCCAGGACCTCCGGACCCTTCTGGCGGCAGGGGGTCTGGGAGCCACCGGCAGGGCGCGTGCATTTCGGGGAGCTGGGTGGGGGACCCTGGGGGGGCACTGAGTCCGGGACGCTGACCCGGCGCCCCCGCCTCTCTCCCGCAGATGTGCCCGCGCCCGCGCTGAGAGTCGGAGGCCTCCCACGCCCGCCCGCCGCCCGCCATGTCTCAGATGCTGCACATTGAGATCCCCAACTTCGGGAACACGGTGCTGGGCTGCCTGAACGAGCAGCGCCTGCTGGGCCTCTACTGCGATGTGTCCATCGTGGTCAAGGGCCAGGCCTTCAAGGCCCACCGCGCCGTGCTGGCCGCCAGCAGCCTCTACTTCCGCGACCTGTTCAGCGGCAACAGCAAGAGCGCCTTCGAGCTGCCGGGCTCGGTGCCGCCCGCCTGCTTCCAGCAGATCCTGTCCTTCTGCTACACGGGCCGGCTGACCATGGCGGCCAGCGAGCAGCTCGTGGTCATGTACACGGCCGGCTTCCTGCAGATCCAGCACATCGTGGAGCGCGGCACCGACCTGCTCTTCAAGGTGAGCTCGCCACACTGCGACTCGCAGACCGCCGCCATGGAGGACGCCGGCTCCGAGCCCCAGAGCCCCTGCCACCAGCTGCCGCCGGCCGCCCCGGGGCCCCCCTACGTCGTGTCCCCCGCCGTGCCCATCCCGCTGCTGACCCGCGTGAAGCACGAAGCCACGGAGCTGCCCCCGGCCGCCGCCGCCGCCGCCGCCGCCGCCGCCGCTGTCCCGGGCCTGGCGGCCAAGCGCCCGCTGGAGCCGGGGCCCCGGGATGGCGCGGCCGGCGCGGCGGTGGCGGCCGGCCCGGCCCCGCTCAAGTTGCCCCGCGTCTCCTACTACGGGGTGCCCGGCCTGGCCGCCCTCCTCCCCGGCATCCAGCAGCTGCCCTGCCCCCAGGCGGAGCGGACCAGCCCGGGCGCCAGCAGCCTGCCCACCACCGACAGCCCCACCTCCTACCACAACGAGGAGGACGAGGAGGACGACGAGGCGTACGACACGATGGTGGAGGAGCCGTACGGCCAGATGTACATCAAGGCCTCCGGCGGCTACGCAGGTAACGCCCGCCCGCCCTCGGGGCACAAGCAGGCCTGACCCTGCCGGAGCCAGGCAGGGGTCCGGGACAGCCGTGGAGGTGTGCATGGCGCGGGGAGGGGGAGCCCCAAATCCAGACAGACGGCGGAGCCGGCCGGAGCCGAGCCCTGAGCGGGCGGGTGCTGGGCCAGGCTCCAGGGCTCCTCCGAGGGGTTCACACCGATCCCCGGGGAGGCGTGCCGCGGGCAGCTGGCGAGGCCCGGCGGAGGGACGAAGAGACCGAGGGCCCCAGTGGACCAGGGCCTGCCGGCGGGCTCACGAGACACTGTGTGTGTGACCCAAGCCAGGCACTCGCCTGCTGCAGGCCAGAGTCCCCGTCTGCCCCGCGGGGAAGGTCTCCAGCCCGTGGGCCGCCCCCGCCCCGGCCCAGCTGGAGGGGGGCTGCCCCGCGGGGACCTGCAAACCCGAGATGCCCTCGTTTAGATGCCGCAGACCGCGTCCCGGTCCCTGGAGGGGGCCCAGGGTCTGCCGGGCCGAGGGTCCCGTTGTTGGGGCCCCAGATCGGGTGTCCCCCTGTCTCCTGTGTTCCCCGAAATCTGGCCGTGTGCCTGGGCCCGCTGCCTGCCCTGGTTTGCAGGCGGGCCCGTGTCCAGGCCACTGGATCCGGACGCACGGGCCAGCGGGAAGCAGCGCCCAGCACTGGGCCCGGCAGTGGGGACCCTCCCCCCGCACCCCCTCCCCACCGTGCCCCGAGGGCTCCTCATCCGTCCTGGGCAGGGCACTAAGCTGGGCCCTGGGGCAGCTGGGCCCCAGGAGCCACCGAGGACTGATGGCGGGTCTCGGCCCCCAGGCCGGCCAGCTGGGTCCTCCCCACAGGTGGGGGGCGGGGGGGGGGAACGGTGTTTCTTGAGGTGCCATAGCTTTCTTTAAACGCGTGTGGTCATATTTGCACCAGTCCCATGGGTACTGACCAGGAAACCTGCAGGCAGTGGCCTGGCCTTCCTGAGGCCACGTGGGCCTCAGGCCCCGTAGGGACCACCAGGCACCTGCCTGTGTGTGCGGACAGCCCCCAGGGAGGCCCAGGGGGGGGCCACGGAGAGCCCCACACCGGGCAGCCGCCACGGCTTCCCCTCCCCGGGAGGCAGGCCCGGCCCAGGGCAGACCCCGCGCCCCTGAGTGTCCAGTTCTCACGCTGCGGCTGAGTGGGGCCCCGGGGGGGGGTGGTGGTGGTGGTGGTGGTCAGGGCAGGATCTGCCGCTGGGCCATGGTGGTGCACATCTGGGGACCGCCCTCCCAGCACCCCGAGCCACGTGGCATGTCAGGGGGACGGAGAAACGCTGGGCCGGGATTGCTGGCCGCTGGCCACCCGCCCCTCTGGACGGGCCGGTCAGGAGTGGCCGCTCTGTCCACGGGGCTCCCGGGAGCCAATCGAGGTGGCCATGGAGCGACCGGAGGTGGGGAGGCCGAGCTACTCATGGCCTGAGGTGCCTGAGCCTCTCCCCAGCCCCACCGGGACCCCGGCAGGGTGCCGGCCCCGGGAGGCCAGGCCTGGGCCACCCCAAGCTGTGCACCTGCGGAGGCTCGCCCCTGGGTGGGGGCAGGAGGGAGCCCCGAGCCCCGCCCCCTGCCCCCTCCCTGGGTGTTGGGGAGGTGGGGGACCCGAGGGCGGGTGGACCGTGCGGCTGACGCTGGCCCAGGACGCCCCGCCGGCCTCTCCTCCGGAGCCATAAGTGGGGCAGGCGGGGGTGTGACTGCTCGGTGAGAATCTGGGTTATTGGCAGTGACGTCGCTGGCATCATTGGGCGCTGGGCATGCTGGGAAGAGGGCAGTGGGGGAGGGGCGGGGGGTGAGCGGGCGCGGCTGCCCCTGGGGCGCTGGCCCCTACCCCAGCTCCTTCGCGCCTTGGCCTGGCCAGGCCCGGGGACGCCCTCCCAGGCCGAGCAGCGTGGGGTCCCAGCCAGGTGCCCTCGGGGGTCCTGGCACCCCCTTCTCCTTTCTGGCTCAGCTTCCCCCCCGCCAATGGGAAGGACGGGGGTCTGAGCAGCACCTGCCACAGGAAGGGGGACACGGGGATCCCCACCTCCCTCCCATCCCACCTCCCTGGACAGGCGGCAGTGCCCATGGGCCAGCCCCTGGCTTTGGAAATCGGAAGTAAACATGCGGAGAGCCGACTGCATTGGCGCTGCAGCCCCATGTGTTCCCAGGGGGCCCAGTGCCCCGGATGCCAGTGCCGCCCTGATGGGGGTGCTGAGGGGCTCCCCGCCCCCTCACAAGGCCCCCTCCTCGCCAGGCGTAGCTGGGGGCCGGCCCCCTGGGGCTCGGCTCAGCCTGCTCCATCCAGCCCCTGGGGCTGAGGGCGGTGGTGCCTGCAGGTCCAGGCGAGGGGCCTGGGGTCGTGCTGGTTCGGGTGGGTGGCACCGGGGCGGGGAGGGTCTGCCCTGCGGGCTCCCGGCTCCCTGGGCAGGTCTGGCTCCCAGCCGTGAGCAGTGGTGGCCGAGATGGGGAGCCCCGCCCTGACACTGGGGAGGGGGCAGCAGAAGGACCGAGCCAGCGCTGGGTGTGGTTGGGGGCGGGGGGGGGGGCAGGGCCCGCCCGGGGAGAGGTAGGTAGGAGGTGAACCGACAGGCCCTGGCGGGTGGGGGTGGCACTGCCGGGTCCCCCAGGTGCCATGGGTCCCCTGCCCTGAGCCCGACCCCTGCCTTGGCCCGGCGTTCCCAGCACGGGACTGCGGGCGGCCGCCCGCTCGGCCCAGCAGATGCTGGGACCAGAGGCAGCTGTCGCCCCAGGAGGTCTGAGGACAGGCCGCCTCCTCTCCAGAAACCACGGCTGCTGCCACGGTGCTCCTTTGCCGGGGGCCACGGGCTGTGCCTGCTCCAGGTGCTCCGGCCGGCCATGGCCTCGGCCCGGGTCTGCCCACGGCCCCCGACCGGGACCGGGACCCGGAGCCTCGGTGTGCCAGGACCTCGGGGCCCGCTGTCCCAGCCGGACGAGGCCCTCCCCGCCTCCCCGTGTCCCCGTGCGAGCCCCACCCGGGCGGCCCCGCTCTGTGCAACCTACGAGGCCACCTTACACGTGCAGCCAGGGTTGGGGCGCCGGGGAGGGGCCACAGCTGTGGTCCCTCCGCCGCCTCAGGGCCCGGTGAGCGTGGCCCTGGCCTGGCCTTGGGCCTCTCGGGGATGCGACTGCTTTTTGGAATAACGCTGCCAGCGCCTCTGGGTGAAGGAGGTGCCGGTTCCCTGTGTCTGCCCACTAAGCGCCGGAGGCTGCCCTGAGGGCACGGGCACCCCAGTGCCATGGGCGGGGGGGGGGGGGGGAGGGCTTGTCCCTGAGTCTCCGGGGCGGCCTCCGGGTCTTCCGAGCTCGGCCCCGGCGCCCGGAGTCCTTGACCCAGTCAGCTGGGGGGACTCCCTCGCTCCGTGGGGTCAGTGAACAGAGAACCCTGTGAGCCTGGGGGGGGGCATTGGCACATCCAAGGGAGGGGGTTCTGTGGCCCCGAGACGCTCCCCCCACCCCCTCCGGGCAGCGGGCCGCTCCCCCTCCTGCGGGGTCCTCTGGCTGTTCCAGAACGTCCGCCAGCGACGTCTGGCTTCTCTCACCGGCCGGAGCCGCGTGGGCCGGCCCTGCCTTTGCTCTCCTTTGTTTATGGCCGTGATTGCAGGTGCCGGTGCCGGTGCCGCTGTCGGGAGTGTCACCAATCCGGCAACCCGGCGGGTCAAGACCCAGAACGCCGGGCTCCCCCTAAGAGTTCCCGCTGCCCCCTCGTCCCCCCCTCTTCTCCTAAGAGTTCCCCGTCCCCCCTCGCCCCCCCTCTCCCCCTAAGAGTTCCCGCTGCCCCCTCGCCCCCCCCTCTCTCCCCCTAAGAGTTCCCCGTCCCCCCTCGCCCCCCCCCCCCCGCAGACCCGCCTCGGCCCGGGTCCGAGAGGGGCGCACGCAGCAGGAGTGCTCCTCTACTGCAGCTTGAGGTGCGTCCTGGGGTCCGAGTTGGGTCCTTGGTGCTCTCGGTGCTGGGAAGGTGCCGCCGGCCGGGGCAGGCGTGGGGGGAGCTTCCAGGGGGGACTGTTGTCACCGCCCCCAGTGCCCCCCCGGGGGGCTGCGGAGACCATCGTGGCAGGTGACCTGCTGGGCCACACGGGAGGCGCGTGTTTAACTCCCAGCTGCCAAACGGGAGTGCCATTGAATCTCTGCCATTGAATCACGGACGAGGTTTGCCTTTCACCGTGTCTTCCGTCTGTCTGTGGGAACGGGGACTGGGTCTCCGCCGTCCTTCTGCTGAGGGGGGCACATCAGCCAGTTTTACACGGCAAACCGTCCTTGCATTCCTGGGCAAACCCGCTGGGCCACTGCATCACAGGGCCATGCGTGTGTGTCTATGTGTGTGCATGCACGCGCACGCACGCGTGTGTATCTCTGTGTGTCTGTGCGTATGTGTGAGTGTGTGTCTGTGTGTGCATGTGTTTGTCTATGTGTGTATGCCTGTGTGTCTGTGTGTTTGTGTGCGTGTCTCTATGCTGTGGGGGCATGTGTGCATGTGTGTCTGTGTGTCTCTGTGTGTGCCTATCTGTGTATGAGTCTGTGTGTGTGTGTGTGTCTGTGTATGTGTGTCTGTGTATGTGTATGTCTGTGTGTGTGCATGCGTGTGCGTGTTGCCGGCTTCGGTGTGCTAACCGCTTCCTGAGGGATTCTGCCTCTGTCTCGTGGAGGGAATTCCCTGCGGTTCTCTTACATGGTCCTGGTCCGGTTCTGGCACCAGAACATGGCTCACCGTGGTCCCCTTCGGCTTCGTTTCTGAAACGCTTGGTGTCGGTTCTCCGTTCCTTCTTCCTCGCGTGTTTGGTGGGATTGGTTCATCCGTGAGGCCTCTGAGGGCTGCGGTGCTGTGGTTGATAATTTTGGGAAGTTTTTGTTTGTTTGCTTATTCATTTGTTTTTAAAGATTTTTTTAAAAATTGGTGTTTAGAGAATAAGGGAGAAGGAGATGGAGAGAGAGAGGCATTGGTGTAAAATAGAAACATCGATCAGCTGCCTCCTGCACGCTCCCTCCTGGGGGATGAAGCCCATAACCGGGCATGTGCCCTGACTGCTGAGCCACACTGACCAGGACAATTGTGGGAAACTAAAAAAAATTTTTTAATATATATTTTTATTGATTTTAGAGAGAGTAAGGGCGAGGGATGATGAGACAGAAACATCAATGAGGGAGAACACCAATGGCTGCCTCCCCCACGTCTGCCATGTGCCCTGGCTGGGAACCGAACCCGCGACCTCCTGGCTCATGGGTCAGTGCTCCACCTGGGAGGCTCAGCAGCCGGGCAGGTGTGGGACGATCTTAAGACACAGCGTTTACCTGTAGACACAGACCGTGGCCTCCCTTTCCATGTCGCTCAAGACACGGGGCGTGTGCCTTTGGTGGCACTGGCCCATTTCTGGTCTGTCCGGTGTGAATGCAGCCGCCGGCTCCCGTGACCGCCTGTGACGCAGCGCGTGCCCCACGGAGGTCCCTGTGGGTGTTTGCGGGGCGGGCTCTGCCTCACGCCCCGCCCGGTGCCTCTGACGGTTTCCGATGGCCTTGGGCTCAGGTCCGCCGTCCGTGTGGCTGCTGCTTGTCTGGCTCTGGGTTCTCCTCAGCAGCACGTGTTGGGCGACGCTCTCCCAGCGTCCCTCCAGCCCCATCTCCCCCTCCCCGCCCCCGCCCCCCACCCGCCCCGTTGGCTTCGGGGCTGCACCCTCTCCCGAGGCAGCTCACCAGGCACCTCCTCGTCCGGTCACAGCCTGCACCCGAGGAGGCAGCTGGTCCATGTTTCCCTTTCACATCAGTGTTTCTCTCCCTCTCCCTGGTCTAAGAACCAATTAAAAAAAAAACTTTAAAAACAAGCAGAAACTTCCCAAATTATCAACAAAACCGCAGCCCTTCGGCGCGCCCCACCCTCTCTGTCCGGTGCCGCTGTCGTGCGTTCTCCTCCTCCTGGGCAACGCGCCTCGTCCTGGTGTTATTCTTACTTGAAACAGCCAGTCATCTTTTCACCGAGTTTTAAACCTTAAACACAGACGGTCTGGGTCTAAACGTGCCCGTCGTCACGTGATGCCCTGCACACTGGAGACACAAAGCAGTGTCCCCTCCCGGCCCCTCCCGGCCCCTCGCCGCCTCTTCTGCCTCCCGCTGACGCCGGCCGCCGCCACGGATCTGGTTTCTGTCCCTGAAATGGAGGCGGACAGAAAGTGTTCCTGCCGAAACCGGTTTGGCTCAGTGGTAGAGCGTCGGCCTGCGGACTGAAAGGTCCCGGGTTCGATTCCGGTCCAGGGCATGTACCTTAGTTGCGGGCACATCCCCAGTGGGGGGTGTGCAAGAGGCAGCTGGTGGATGTTTCTCTCTCATCGATGTTTCGAACTCTCTATCCCTCTCAATTCCTCTCTGTGTAAAATCAATGAAATATATTAAAAAAAGAAAAGAAAAGAAAAAGAAAGCGTTCCTTTGAGCCAGAAAGCACTGGAGACCCATTGGTGCTGCTGTGAATTCTCAGTGTACTCCGTGCTGCTGCCGCCGGTGGTTCGTTCGCTGGCTGAAGGTATTAGGCGGCTGAGCGTTTCGCAGTTTGAACAAACCTGCTGCGGGCACCTGTGCCAGGGGTTGCACACAGGTCAGCGTTCCTGTTCCCGGACAAATGAGCCGAGCAAGAAGCCGCCGGCGGGTCCTCGGGGAGCGTGGGCTCAGCTGTGCACGCACCAGCCGCGCCTGGGCGTGCCGGCTGCCCTGCTCTCGCCAACACGGATTTGTCTGGTGATCCTGAAGCCGTCCGTGGTGCTTCTGTCTCTCTGTCTGGTCTGACGGTGAGCGTCTTCCACGCCTGTTGTTTCCCTTTCCTGGCCGAGGGCCTGCCTCGGTGAGTCTTTCCCCTTTCCTATTGTTGAGTATTGTGTGCTCTTTGCATATTACAGACCAAAGTCCTCGGTTGGATATGTGACTTGTAAACATTTCTTCCAGACCACGGCTGTCTTTCTATTCTCTTCATAGTGTCTTTTATAGTTGTTGTTGTTGTTGTTTTTAGTTTTGATGAAGTTAAGTGATCAGCTGTTTATCTTATAAATCACAGTGGGTGTGGACTTCAGGTCTTTCAGTAAGATTGTGGAATTTCCCCATGTTTGCTCCTAGATATGTTATGGCTTCGGTTCCATTTAATCTGTGATTCATTTTGAGTTAATTTTTGTATAAGGTGTAAAGTACGGGCCAAGGTTCTATTATTTTCATTGAAAAAAAATTTGTTTTTCTTTTTTAGGGAGGAAGGGAAAGGGAGAGAGAGAGAGAATACGGATCGCTGCCTCCCGCACGCCCTCACTGGGGACGGAGCCTGAAACCCGGGCCTGTGCCCTGACTGGGAATGAACCGGCGACCTCCTGGTTCATAGGTCGATGCTCACCGCTGAGCTACACCGGCCGGCCAGGTTGCGTGGTGTTTATGTGGGCGTCCCGTGTTCTGTTGGAGACGTTTAAGAAAATGTCTTTAACAGCCTCTTCTGTTTACCCACACGCTCGCCCTGCTCCGCATACTTGGTGCAGATTGGCGTTCCCATCTGGCACCCTCCTCCTGCTCAGAGCGTCTCCCGTGTCTAACCATCCCAGTGACGGACTCGGGGTGGATTCTGGGAAAAGCGTTACACGTCACGGTGCTGCCTTTTAAAATAACCTCCTGATGGAAGCACGACATTAACATGAAACCGGCTCCTGTGCCTCACGCCCTCCACGCCCTCGCCCTCGCCCTCGCCCTCGAAGGCCGATTTGCCGGGAGTGGAATTCTGGGGGGACCATCCTTCTCTCTCGTCTCCTGGCGGCAGCTCCCTCGGGGGCGTTGGGGTCCCCGTCTCTGTCCCCAGGGGTGTCTTCTTTCCAAGCAGCTGCTACCTCGGGGTGACGTGACTCTGTGTCGATTCACGTGGCTGCCTTCTGCTTGGGTTTGCGTGGCCCAGTGGTCGCAGGCTCATTCGTCCACAGAGCCCAATACCAACAGCACAGCGATGGACATCTCTTCTGAGAGCCAAAATTTTTTAACTTCATCTTCTTCTAACGCCACTTCTTCAACGTAGGCTCGCCCAGGCCGTGGTATTTTGTGGAAGAGCCACACTCCAGGGGCCAAAGGGCTGCATGTGGCTCGTGAGCCGGGTTTGCTGACCTTGGCTTAGCCTTTTGGACACGGCGACTGCCCCGGGCCTTTGCTCCTGGGCTGGCACTTCCTCAGGCGCAGCCTCGCTCCTGCCCCGGCTCCCGACCCGGCTCCCGACGGATCGGCTCTCTAACTCTGCTTTCTTGTTCACCATCTTCTCTGCAGCTACATGTTCTTCTTTTTACTTCTCCCCTTGAGTTCCCATGTTTACATTTTATTTTTATTTTATTAAAGATATGTTTTATTGATTTTTTTGCAGAAGAGGGAGAGGGATACAGTTAGAAACAACAGTGATGAGAGAGAAACATCCATCAGCTGCCTCCTGCACATACACCCCTACTGGGGATGTGCCCGCAACCAAGGTCCATGCCCTTGACCAGAATCGAACCTGGGACCCCTCAGTCCACAGGCCGATGCTCTATCCACTGAGCCAAACTGGTCAGGGCTGTTTACATTTAAAAAAAAAATTCTCCTTGCCGTGTCTCCATCTGTTTCTGACCAGCTTTCCTCCTCAGCTGATCAGTGTTCCTCTCTCATATCTCTCTCTCATCTCTCTCTCTCTCTTTCTCTCTCTCTCTCTCTCTCTCTCATATCTCTCTCTCTCTCTCTCCCTCTCCCTCCTCCTCGCCCTTCCACTCTCTCTAAAGTCAGTAAAAACGTATGTAAATGGCACACCCGGACGCTCTGTCTCGGCGGTGTTGCTGGGGACGCACCGCCCAGGTTAAACCCTCCGGCTGCCTCCCCTTCGCCCGCGGCGCTGTGAGCCTCGGACCAGCGCTGACCGGAATCGGACATGGCTCTCGGGTCATCCGGGTCATCCTCTGTGTCGCTTTATTCTGGGGTCACCTCCCGCCCTCCGTGCTGCGTGGCACAGTCCTCCCGGCCCACGCGTCCAGCTGAGCGTCCATCCCTCCAGTGATCCGGCCCGGCTCCGCCCGTGATCGGATGGGGTGCGCCTTTTGCCGGGATCCTCGCGGCGTCTGTCTCGTGTGTCTGTGGGGAGGCACCCGACACCCGCCTGGCTCCGGGGCCGATGCCGCCTCTGATCGTTCCGAGCGAGCGTGACCTCGCCGCCGGGTACAGTTACCGCCGTCCCTGCGGAGAGCGCTGAGCTCCCGCCCGCGCCGGCTGCCCTTCGGCGTTCACCGCTGGCCGACGTGGAGCAGCACATCCCCCACCCCCATTTCTTTAAAAAATATATATATTATGTTAATCCTCACCCAAGGGTCTTTTTCCATTGATGGTGAGAGTGGAAGAGAGAGGGAGAGACGGAGAGAAACATCCATGTGAGAGACACACATCGATAGGCCTGGGAGGAGCCTGCCGCCGAGGCACATGCCTTTGAGCAGAATCGAACCTGGGACCCTTTGGCCCTATCCACTGAGCCACACCGGCCAGCGCCCCCTACCTCTTTTTTATTTCCTTCATTTATCTCTGTTATGTACTTGGTGTTAATGTAGAGGTTTCTTTCTTTCTTTTTTTTTAAAAAAATATATTTTATTGATTTTTTACAGAGAGGAAAGGAGAGGGATAGAGAGCTTAGAAACGTTGATGAGAGAGAATCATCCATCAGCTGCCTCCTACACACCCCCTACTGGGGATGTGCCCGCAGCCAATGTATGTGCCCTTGACCGGAATCGAACCTGGGACCTTTCAGTCCACAGGCCGACGCTCTATCCACTGAGCCAAACCGGTTTCGACTTAATGTAGAGGTTTCTGTTCTAACGTGTGCCTCAAATTCGACAGAGCAGCCCCGGTGCCGACCTCCGGCCCCCAGCTCGGGGGGGGCGGGCTGGGAGTCAGGGTTCTGCGTGCGGGGTGCTCGCTGCTGCTGGGGGGCCCTGGTCAGTGCTCAGAGCTGAGCATTTGCTCGTTTCATGACCACGAGTTCAGGCCCGGCCGGCGTGGCTCAGCGGCTGAGCGTCCACCTGGGAACCAGGGGCCCAGGGTTCGATTCCTAGCCAGGGCACAGGCCCAGGTTGCAGGCTTGATCCCCAGTGGGGGCGTGCAGGAGGCAGCCGCTCCATGATTCTCACTACCATCATTGATGTTTTTGTCTGTCTGTCTGTCTCTCTCCGCCCCCCATCTCTGAAATCAATAAAAAAAAATATTTTTAAAGTAAGAGCAGACAAGGACGTGTGTGCAGCAGAAGCCGATGTGGCCGGAGCTCCTGTCTGTGGCCTCCATGGTGAACGCGCTGGCCTGGCCGCAGACCCGGGGTGCCGTAAGGGTGGGGTTTGCGCCTCCCCCTTTTCTTCATGGAGACTCACTAGGGACCCCACCATCCTGTCCGAGACCAGCCTCGGGCTGTCTTTCTCTCTCACATTTGCCTCCTCGTGTTGTCGCTCACTTCCGTTCTCTCTTTGAGGTCAGTTGCTCTTTCCTGGGGTTTCGAGGTCCTGCAGCTCCATGTTTGGGGGGGGGGGGGCTGTCCAACTCCCGGCGGCATGCGAACCCTGCGGCACGCGCCGGGGTCTGGTGGCTGCTCGCCCGGCCTCGTCCCAGCTGCTGCGCCCGGACCTGCCGAGCAGGGGCCGGGCACCCCGTGGCCCGTCTGTCTCGCCTCCCGGGGTGGGTGCGGGGCCGATGTTTGTTCTCAGGTGTCTGGGTTCTGTTCCCTCCCTCCTCCCTCAGCCCGCACCAGGCGGCTCCTCTGCCCCAGACAGGAGTCCTTCCTCGGGATCGACGCCTGCCAGTGATTGTTGTTTGGGGGTGGTTGTCGCCGTGGCCACGCTGTTGGCCGAACCCGAGACCGCACAGACTGCCTCTGTTCTCCAGCTCCATCCTTTCGTGTCTGAGGCTCAGGTCCGCGGTCCCGCTCTGTTGTCGCCGGGCGAGGGGCGAGGCTGAGGCCGGGGCCTCTGTGTACGTGCCCCCGTGGGGTGGCGTGTGGCCTGTCTCAGCCCCGCCGAGCGTGTTCGCGGACACGGCCCTGGTTCTGCCGCGAGCTGCCGCCGCCTGTGAGTCAGCACCTTCCTCTGCGCCGGTGCCCGCGGCGTTTTTCTGGGCAGCGAAGGACCAGGGGCGTCTCCCCGCTTCTGCCACCCCAACGAGAGGCACGAGCTCTGTGGAGCGGCCCCCTTCCCGGTCCCGGCCCGCTCCACCCCCGAGGTGGGGCCCCCAGAGGGGCCGCCCGGCCGCCCGCGGTCTCACCTCGGTTCCCAGAGACTAGGAACGTGTTTTCTTTCTTGTGGTGAAATACACATCACAGTGGCCATCGTACCCTTTTAATCCTTACCCGAGAATATGTTGTTGTTGTTGGGTTTTTTTTTTAGGGGAGAGAGAGAAAGAGAGAAACACTGAAGTGAGAGAGAAACATCAACTGCCTCCTATAACTTCCCCCGACCAGGGATCAAAGCTGCAACCTAGGCATGTGCCCTGACTGGGAATTGAACCCACAGCCTTTTGACATTCCGGAGGATGCCCTAACCAATGGGGGCTGTTCGGAGCCCCCTGTCCTGTGCCCGCTGTTCGGAGCCCCTGTCCTGTGCCCGCTGTTCAGAGCCCCCATCCCCGCCCTGTGCCCGCTGTTCAGAGCCCCCTGTCCTGTCCTGTGCCCACTGTCGGAGCCCCCTGTCCTGTGCCCGCTGTTCGGAGCCCCCCGTCCTGTGCCCGCTGTTCGGAGCCCCCTGTCCTGTCTTGTGCCCACTGTTCGGAGCCCCCTGTCCTGTGCCCGCTGTTGGAGCCCCGCGCGGAGGCCCCGTGGCTGCTGGTGAAGGGGGGCCGTGGGTGGTGAAGGCTGCAGCCCGCTCGGGACCCGTCCTGGGGTGGCAGGGGACCTCGGTGTCCTGGGCGGAGTCTGCGGCAGCCACGCCCCGCCCGCCAGGCTGAGTGACCTGGAGGCCCCCGGGGACATGGAGCCGGCACCCTGGGCACAGCCCCGGTTCCGAGCCCGCGTACGTACGGAGGACCGGGGCGCCTCCGCAGCAGCCCCGGTTCCAGGCCCCGCGTACAGAGAACCGGGGCGCCTCCCCAGCAGCCCCGGTTCCGAGCCCGCGTACGGAGGAACCGGGGCACCTCCGCAGCAGCCCCGGTTCCGAACCCGCGTACGTATGGAGGACCAGGGCACCTCCGCAGCAGCCCCGGTTCCGAGCCCGCGTACGGAGGAACCGGGGCGCCTCCGCGGCAGCCCCTGGGGCTGGTATTTTTAGCGCGTGGCCCTGGCTTGGGCCCAGCAGGAGCAGGGCGCTCGCCTGCTCTGGATCTGGCTCCCGGCTCCGGGGCCGGGCCGGCGTGCTGTTTGGAGAAAGCGCAGGAGGGCGGCCGGGCTCTGTCAGCCTGGGCGCCAGGCTGCCGTCTGCGGGCCATCCCGGCGGCGGCGGCGGCGGCGGGGGGCGGGGCGGGGGGTTGTTATAAAATGCCGCGGGGTCCCTGCACCCCCGTGCCGGGGTTCCGGGTGTGGAGGAAGATTCTCTATTGCTCTCGGCTGTGTCCCCCCACATGCCTCCTGGGGAATGCCCCCCGACTCCGCTCTCACCTGTGCGGCCGAGGCCTGCTAACTGGAGGGCTGGGGGACCCCCCTCTCCTCCTGGAATTGGGCCGCAGCTGGGCTGAAGTCACGGGCTGGCTTGTGCCTCCCTACGAAGGGTCCGAGCCAAGGGCAGGAGGGGTGGTGGGGGGGCCGCGGCCTGGGCCCCTGGAGGGACTCGGGCAGCACCGGGCCGGTGGGCTGGGCCCTCTGTAGTCTGTGATGGCACCGCCCTGCCTGGCCTGCCCCCTCCTCTCCGGCCCTGGGGCAGCAGTGGGCGGGGTGGGTGCCCGGCAATGCCCCGTAGACCTGCCTCCTTGAGGCCCACGGGCCCCACCCCCATGTAGCCGAGGGCCTGCTCGCTCAGGGGTCCCTGACTGCACCCCACTCCCTCCCCCGTGGTCCGCAGGAACGTTCCCAGCTGCCGCCTGTCACTGTGGTGGCAAGTGCTCGGCAGACAGGATCGTGCAGCCGCTCGCCGGAGAGGGAGGTGCCGCCTGAGGGAGGCACCACTCAGGGCGGGGCTGTGCCCACCTGCGGGCCCGCCCGAGTCTCTGCTGGTCCATCCACGCTCCCAGAGCCCCGGGGCCGGGCACACACGGGCACGCCTCCTGCCCTCCTCGCCCACTTGTCCGTCCTGGTCCTCCCTGCAGACAAGGCGGCCGGGGACCTCGGCCAGCGGGCAGGGCGGGTGCTCCCGCCCTCGGTCCCTGCCCGGCGGCCCCGGCCCCTGACCGGGTCCTGCGCCCACAGTGCCCGAGAAGCCCGAGCCGGTGCCGCTGGAGAGCCGCTCCTGCGTCCTCATCCGCCGGGACCTGGTGGCCCTGCCCGCCAGCCTCATCAGCCAGATCGGGTACCGCTGCCACCCCAAGCTGTACTCCGAGGGCGACCCCGGCGAGAAGCTGGAGCTGGTGGCAGGTGAGCGCCCCGGCCCGTGGGAGCCGAGCCCCATGACCGTCCCCTGAGCCACGAGCCACGTGCTCAGCGCCGTCCGCCAGGAGGAAGTCAGCGCCTCTGTCCCCCTGACCTCCCCTCAGAACGGGCACTGAGGGTCAGTCGGCGTTGGCCCGGCATTTCACTCCCTCTCTGGGCTGGGCCGGCTCTGGTGGCGGGCGGCAGCCACGACTGTGTCGCAATTTAGGTCGAAGATAGAACCAGGTGGAACGCAGTTTGGAATTCCCCCACCCAGACCCTGAGCCCGAGTGCCCCCCGACCCCCATGTGTCCCCCAGCCCCAGAGTGCCCCCTGACTTCCATGGTGGCCCCTGACCTCCATGGGCCCCCCGACCCCCATGGTGCCCCCGCTGTGTCTGCAGGTGGGGCGGCCAGAGTGCCCCCTGACCTCCATGGGCCCCCGACCCCCATGGTGCCCCCGCTGTGTCTGCAGGTGGGGCGGCCAGAGTGCCCCCTGACCTCCATGGGCCCCCGACCCCCATGGTGCCCCTCGCTGTGTCTGCAGGTGGGGCGGCGCTCTGAGCCGTGGACCTGCTTGTTCGCTCCCTTGTTCGCGTTTTGCACATGACGCTGTCCCAATGGTTCACCCCACGGCGGTGTTCGGCTCTCAGAAGCCCCTCAGGACCATGTCTTTGTCAGAACATTTATCTTTCCTTTTTAAATTGATCTCAGAGAGGGAGGGAGAGGGGGAGAGAGAAACATCCGTGATGAGGGAGAATCACGGACCGGCTGCCTCCTGCACGCCCCCGCCCCATTGGGGGTGAACCTACAAGCCGGGCCTGTGCCCCGACCGGAACCGAACCGGAACCTCCTGGTTCCTAGGTCGACGCTCCCCCGAGCCGTGCCGGCCGGCCGCCGGTGTTTATCTCTCGGGCTGTCGGCTGCCGGGGAGACCATCTGGGGGCATGGCCCCCGCTGGTGACGCAGCCCTGCCCGCCGCCCTCACCCTCCGTGCCTGCACCCGCGGGCCAGCAGGGAGCTCCCTGAGGGAGGCCGGGAGGGCAGCTCAGGGACAGCCCCCCGGGACCGGCCCTGCTCACGGCGCTCCGCTGCCCCCCGCTGCCCCCCAAGGCCTCACCCCCTGTCTCCGCACGGCCTCACCCGTGTCTCCGCAGGCTCGGGCGTCTGCATCACGCGGGGCCAGCTCATGAACTGCCACCTGTGCGCGGGCGTCAAGCACAAGGTGCTGCTGCGCCGGCTGCTCGCCACCTTCTTCGACAGGTGGGTCCGCCGAGGCTCGTCCCCGAGCCCAGCCCCCCCCCCACCTCTGACCTCACCCAGCACCCAGCACCCAGCACCCAGCACGCGGGGGAGGTCCCCCTAAAGTGAGGAGCCACCAGCCCTCCCCGCCCACCTCTGACCTCACCCAGCACCCAGCACCCAGCACCCAGCACCCAGCACGCGGGGGAGGTCCCCCCAAAGTGAGGAGCCACCAGCCCTCCCCGCCCACCTCTGACCTCACCCAGCACCCAGCACGCGGGGGAGGTCCAGGGCTGGGCATGGGGACCCCCAAAGTGAGGAGCCACCTCCTCCCCTCGGGGTGCACAGACCAGCCCTCCCCCAAGGGCTTTCCTAACTCCCATCCCACCGGGCCTGGGGCGCCCCCGCCCCCACCCCACTGTACCCCACCCTGGGGTGAGCGCAGTCCCGGGGAGGCCAGGCGGGCGGAAGGCCACGCCGCGTCCCGACCTCACGCCCCCCCCTCCTCCTCCAGGAACACGCTGGCCAACAGCTGCGGCACCGGCATCCGCTCGTCCACCAGCGACCCCAGCCGCAAGCCGCTGGACAGCCGGGTGCTCAACGCTGTGAAACGTGAGGCCCGGGCCGGGCGGGGCGGGGGCCGGGGCGGCGGGGGGCGGGGAGGAGGAAGGACGGCTCTCGGGAGCTCGGCTCCGGGAGCCGGGTGCCCGGGGGTGAGGAGTGCGGCCGTGGGACGGTTCGGCACGTGGAGTGGATCTGACTTTCCGTTTTGAACCAAGCGCGTTCCTGACACGGCGGCTATTTTGAGCCTCTGCCATCTGCTCGGCGGCGGTGCCTCCCGCTCCTGGGGCGTGGGGTGACGCGTGGGGTGAGGCCGGCCACCGGGTGCAGACGCTGCTGCCCCCCCAGTCCCCCGCTCCACCGGGGGAAGCCAGCAGGGCCGGACGGCACGGCCAGCGTGCCTCCTCCTGTGGCCCGGGGTGCAGACGGTCCGTTTCCCGCCTAAACAGCATCTGTTGTTTTAGAGCCGTGGTCGGCAAACCTCGGCTCCAGAGCCACACGCGGCTCTTGGGCCCCTGGATTGTGGCTCTTCCACACAATGCCACGTGCGGGCACGCACGTACGGCCACACCCAGAAGCCGGTGTTCGGCTCTCAAAAGGAATGTCAGTCGTCGGCTGTGGGTATCTGGCTCTGTTGGCTGATGGGCCTGCCGACCGCTGTGTTAGAGCAAGAGGGGGGCTGGGCAGCGGCTCAGTGTGGGTGCGGCCCCTCACGCCGCCCCCTCCCCCGCCCCTCCAGTGAGGGAGGACGGGGTGTCCCGGCCCCGTCCCCTGTGGCGTGGGGGCGGGTCCTCTGGACGCCGTGCCCCCCCCCCAGGCCACGCTGGGGGCAGGCGGCCCGGGACGGGCGGCCAGAGTGCGTGCTGAGGGGAGGCCTCGGGGCCAGCCTGCGGGTGGGGGCCCCTGGTGAGGCAGGAGCCAGGCTGGGCAGAGGGCCCCGTGCTGGCCCTGACCGTGGGGGTGCCCCACGCCGAGCCTGGGGGGTCGGGGGCCCCCCGGAGCCCTCGGGGTGCTTGAGGCTGCGGTGTCCCCTCGACAGTGCCGCTGCTGGTTTGGGGGGAGGCGCAGGGCTCCCGGCAGCCCCTCACGCCCGCCCCCCCCCCCATCCCCCAGTGTACTGCCAGAACTTCGCGCCCAGCTTCAAGGAGAGCGAGATGAACGTGATCGCGGCCGACATGTGCACCAACGCCCGCCGCGTCCGCAAGCGCTGGCTGCCCAAGATCAAGTCCATGCTGCCGGAGGGCGTGGAGATGTACCGCACCGTCATGGGCGCCGCGGCCGCCGGCGTGGCCCTGGACCCCGAGTTCCCGGCCACCGCGGCCGCCGCCGCCGCTGCCGCCCAGGTGTTCGAGCAGCGGCTGTACGCCGAGCGGCGGGGCGACGCGGCCGCCATCGTGGCCCTGAGGACTGACGCCGCCGCCGCCGAGCTGGCCGCCCCCGCCAACCCCCCCTTCGAGGCCGGGGAGGAGGCCGAGGGGGCCGGCGCCGTCAGCCAGGAGGTGGCCGCGCCCGAGCCGCTGCCCGCCGACGGCCAGAGCCCCCCGCGGCCCTTCGAGCAGGGCGGCCCCGGCTCCCGGCCCCCGACGCCCGCGGCCCGCAGGCCGGACGGGGGGGCCTACGCCGGGGCCCTGTAGGAGGCCGGCTGCTAGCTGCTTGCATGCGTTACTAATACAACCAATGTGACCCAGCCTCCCCACGCAGGGCTGGTGCCTGACAATGTGATTCCTCCTCTGCTCGTATTTAAGGTTCATGAAGGAGGCGGTGCGCCCGGGACTCTGAGCAGGAGGCCTGGCTGCCCCGCGCCCGCCCCGTGCCCGCCCCGTGCCCGCCCCGTGCCCGCCCCGTGCCCGAGGGCGGTCTCCACGTGTAGCTTCACCCCTCCTCGGGCGGAGCGGGCGCCCGGCCCCAGCCCCCCCTCCCCCCAATGCCAGGACGAAGCCGGGCCCCGCCCGCCCGCCCCTCTGTGGCCGGACCCCTGGCATTCCTTCTTCCTGCAGCGGGCCAGGCCGCCGGGCCGTGGGCGTGTGCGCGTGCATGTGGGTGGGCGTGGGAGGGTGACCAGCGTGAGGGGCCTTGCTGTCCCGGACAGGAGAAGGGCTCCTGGCTGGACCTGGGTGGCCCCACGGCCCCCCCCCCTCGCACTGGGGCCCCGGCTCCGGCCAGGCTGCCCACTGGCCTGTGGGGCGCCCCCCCTCCCCCCGTGCCAGGCCCTCGGCCTCCTTAGGATTCTGTGTGTGTGTTTGGGTCTGGACTCGACTTTTCCGTGCACGACTTGGAGCCTTTCAGACCCAAAGAGCAATCGGTGAGGGAGGACGGGGTGTCCCGGCCCCCGACCACTGAGGTGTGGGGGCGGGTCCTCTGTACGCCGTGCCCCCCACCCCAGGCCATACTGGGGGCAGGCGGCCAGGGACGGGCGGCCAGAGTGCGTGCTGAGGGGAGGCCACGGGGCCAGCCTGCGGGTGGGGGCCCCTGGTGAGGCAGGAGCCAGGCTGGGCCCTGACCGTGGGGGTGCCCCACGCCGAGGCTGGGGGGTGGGGGGGGGCAGTGAGCACGGGCCGAGCCCGGCAGGTGGCAGGTGCCCGGGCAGCAGGCCTGGGGCTCAGAGGCGCCGGGAGGGGCGGCGAGGAGGGCCCCGGGAGCCGGGTGCTTGAGGCTGCGGTGTCCCCTCTGCAGTTTGGCTGCTGGCTTTGGGGGAGGAACGGGGCTCCTGCCGCCCTCGCGGTCCTGAGTCCTGGCCCTCCACCCCGTGTGCCTCAGGACCCACAAACCCAGCCCCCGCGCCGGGCCACATGGGGTCCCAAGGTGGGCAGCCTGGGGCGGGGTGGGGGGCTCCTTCCCAGGCTGCACGGAGCCTCCTGCCCCCCCCCCCCCGCATGTGTGCCTGGCCTCGGAGAGATCTGACAGCTTCAGGGAGGGGTGGAGACGGGGGAGGGAAGGACCCTGGTGGGCATGGCCCCGGAGCTGAGCTCGGTCCTCCACCGCCGTCCCTGCCCGGGTCCTGTGCCCGGAGGGGCTGCGTCTCTGGGGCTCGGACCCTAACCCCCTCCCCTCTCCGCCCACGAGGGACCAGACTCGGGTCCTCCTGGGCGTGAGAGGAGGCCGTGCCCTTGGCACCCTCAGGTGGACTCGGGGCCCTGCAGGTGTTGGTGGGTGAGGCTGACTCCCCCATCTCCCCGCGGAGTTTCCTTGATTTGCTCCCCCCCCCCCAAATTTGCACTTTAATTTGATGCTCCCTGGGACCCTCGGGCCCCGTCCGGCTGCGGACGGAGGGCTCCCTCTGTCTCCCTCCCTCTCCACCCAGGGGGCACGGCACCTGCCCGGGGCCAGAAGGGAGGGTGCTCGGCCGGCGGAGGCCGCACAGAGGAGGCCGGGCCGCGGCTCAGGCCAGCACAACGCCCCGTGACCTCCGCCCCCGGATGGCTGACCATCGCCGCCCGCTCTGTGGCTCCAGGGGGGCGGGGGGGGGGTGGCGAGCGCAGGTGAAACTTGAATCGTTCAATGTGAAAGGTCTGAGCTCCCGGCCCGGAGGGCCAGGCCGGCGTTTTGCACTAAGTGGCCCGCGTGGGCGTGGGCGTGGGCGTGGGCCCGGCATGTGGCGGGTGGCGTGGCAGGCGGTGTGGCTGATGATTGTAAGTGCTGGCGCCCCGGCCCGAGCGTCCCTGGGGTCCCTGGGGGCAGCGCGGCCTGGCTCGCGGGCCTTCCAGAGTGCCTTAGCACCTTCCCTCTCCCCTCACCCGCCTCCCTCCTCTGTTTACACGACCACTCATTCCCGCCCGCCGGCCACCCTCGCCCACGCCTCACCCCACGCCCCGTAGACAAGAGACAAGCCACTCAGCGTCCGTGAGAAGCTGCGCCCCCCCCCCCTGAGCTTGACTGTTAGCGACACGCACCCACACGCATCTGTCACGGAGCAAGGCCCCTGGGGAGGAGCCGGCACCCACGTGTGTAGCTGACGTGGCGGCCACGGGCCCGGGGTCCGGCCGCGCCCCGCCCTCCTGCGGGGGCGGCGGGGTGGTGGAGGGCAAGGGTCCCTGGGTCCCATGGGCGGGACCGCGGTGGGACGGATACTGTGAGCACGGCGGGGCGCCACGGCTGCCTCGGTACTTGAATTCTGTCTTGTTTTCTGCACTGTGTCTGGCCTCGGCCAGAGTTCTCTGTGGTCACTAACTGTGCATTGGATCCTGTTGTCTTACTGCCCTGACCGGCGCGGCTGCTGGGAGAGCCCTCGGGGCGAGCCTGTGGCCCTTCCCAGCCTCGGGGGCGGGGGGACCCGCAGGTGGGGGACCGGGCGGGGCTCCGGAGCCTGGGGCGTCTCCTCCAGGAAAGCTCATTCTGGGTTTGTGTTGAGGGCTGGGAGGAAGCCGGGAGGGGGCTGGGGTGCGGCCCTGGCCTGTCCCCCTTGAGGGCGGCAGTGGCTGCTCCGATTCCCCTTCGACGGGCGATCTTTATGGCAATACCTTACCGTAGGAAAAGGCCGATGGCCCAGAAGCCACCTGAGAACTCGGAGAAAGCCTGTGGCCTCGGCCGCAGCAACCCCCGCAGAACGGGGCGCTGAGGTGCCCTGAGCTTTAACTGCTGCTGCCGGCCCGGCCCCGGCACCCCCACGGGCACTCCCACGGGGCACCCCGGGGCCGAGGCCGTGAGGGCCAGTGTGAGCTGTTTGTATCCTGGCAAAGGTGTTGGGTTGTTTGTTTGTTTGTTGTGTTTCTTTGGGGGGACAAAACCTGGACAGGAAAATTCCGCAGAATCTAAAGGTTCGGGTTGGACCACCTGCTCGAGTTCCCATCGGTCGCTCCCTTGTTCGCGTTTTGCACATGACTGTAATTTCTACGTCCACAGAAGCCAAAACTCACAATACTGCTCCGAGCAGACGAGAGAGAAGAGCCGGGTGCGGAGCCGGACGAGTATTTTTGACTTGAACCTTTGGACGACCCGGAGCAAAGGGACCCTCCTCCTCCTCCGTCCGGACTTCCCGCCGGAGCCGGAGCCGGAGCCGGAGCCGTGAGGCCGGCGTGGGGCCGGGGCGCTGCCGCTCTCGACTGTTACTGACCAAGAAACCAAACGCACGCCTGAGCCGGGGAGCTCAGCACCACGTGGAGCATGCACCACAGCGCTGCCCCGGCCCCGCGCCTTTTTTCTTTTTCTTTCTGTTAAGAAGGAGGAAACCTCGGTTGTTGCTGGGCCCGGCTCCGGCTGCCGCTTCCTCGCCGCGGCTGAGCTGACGCTGTCCCAATGGCTCAGCCCCAGGGACGCCCGCCGCCGGGCCACACCGCTCCGGCTCCCGGCTCCGGCTCCCGGCTCCGGCTCCCGGCTCCCGGCTCCGGCGTGCTCAGAGCCGCTCCGGCGTGCTCAGAGCCACTCCGTGGCGGGGTGTCTGTCTCGGACAGACGGAGGACACGCCCGGTGGTTGTAAAGCGCTTTGTAAAGTTCACATTTACAGAATAATAAAGTCAGTTCAAACCCGCCTGGCCTGGCCTGTGCTTGGGCCGGGGGGGGGGGGGGGCACTGAGAAGCGGGGGGGGGGGGGGCTGGGCGTTCAGGGCAGAGTGACCGCTGTCCTGGGCTGCCCTCAGGCCCCGGGGGAAGGCTCGCTGCCCACCGCCCACCCCTGGCCCCCTCCCTCCCCCACAATGTCTCCTGAGGAGAGGCTGCTGGCAGGATGGCCTGGGGTCTCAGGCCTGGCTGAGGGCCTCTTTGTCCTTTAAAATATATATATATTTTATTGATTTTTTACAGAGAGGAAAGGAGATAGAGTTAGAAACATCGATGACAGAGAGACGTCGATCAGCTGCCTCCTGCACACCCCTTACTGGGGATGTGCCCGCAACCGCGATGCATGCCCTTGACTGGAATTGAGCTGGGACCCTTCAGTCCACAGGCCAAACTGGTTTCGGCTCTCCCGAGGGCATTTCCCATGGCCTGTTAGGGGAGTGGGTGCAAGAGGGGAAGACGGAGAGAAACACTGAAGGGAGAGAGACACGTCGATGGGTTGCCTCCGACAAGCGCTCCCACCAGGGCCCGGGGCGGGGAGGAGCCTGCCACGGAGGGGCATTCCCTTGGCCGGGACCCTTTGGTCTGCAGGCTAATGCTCTATCCACTGAGCCACACTGGCCACGCTCCTTCTTGTGCGCAACCTGGGAGAGCCACCCGAGCCAGCTCCCCTGCCGGCCTCCACGCCCCCCTCCCGGGCCGGCCTGCCCCCGGTGGACTGAGGGGGAACTGCAGGTGGGTGAGCCGGCTCCACCTCCCAGCTGCCTAGGAAGTGTCCCCCCTGCAGGCAGGTGGGTTCTGGGGTTCAGGCCTGGCCCCTCTTCTCTGCTGGAGCCACGGGGCTGCCTGAGCTCCCCTCCCCGCCCTCTGTGCTGCCCGGGAGGAGGGTGCTGAGCCTTTGTCCTCCCTCAGGGCCTCGGCGTGGCGGCCCCCCCTTCACCCGCCTCGTGGGGTGAAGACGAAGGCCTCGCTCTCCAGCAGGGCCATGGGCCAGGGCGGGACGGGGAGGCCGGATGGGAACCCCAATCCGGAGGCACTGGGGGCGGACGGGTCCTTCGGCTCGGGCCCAGGCCGCAGGGTCCCGGGCGGCAGAGAGGAGCGGGGCAGGTGCCGGGCCTGTCTCTCCACCGACCGCCCCAGAATGACCCTGCTCTGGGTCCACCTCCGACGTCCGCATGGTGGGGGGCCTCTGAGCGGAGCGGTGGGCTGCCAGGGGCCGGCTGGGCGGAGCAGACCCGGCACCCGCTCCCCGAACACAGACAGGTGAGCCGGCACCCGCTCCCCAAACGCACAGACAGGTGAGCCGGCGCCCGCTCCCCAAACGCAGACAGGTGAGCCGGCGCCCAGGCCTGCCGGGGGCCCCAGGGGTTCGGACGTGATCGGACGCGAGCTCGCCCTCCAGCTGCCTTCGCAGGCGGCCGCGCTCGGGGCGCTCGGTCTTCCTGGGACAGAGGCGGCTCAGCCTCGCCGGGTGGACACCAGTCTGATTAGAGCTGTCACCCCGAGAGCCGGGGGTCCCGCCGAGGCCGCTCCGCAGAACACACACGGGCAGCTTTCTGAGGGGATGCCCGCGGGGAGGGGCTTGGAGGGTGTGGGGTGCGGGAGCCCCCCACAGCCCCCCACAGTGGGGCGGGGGGCGGGTGAAGCAGACTCTGCCATTCTTCCCTGCCCGGCCTTGGCGCCGGCTCAGCTCCTGGGGCCTCAGTTTTCTCCTCCACAGAATGGGGTCGTGGGGTGCCGCCCCTTGGGATTTGGGGTGTCCGGGCGGCCGGCTCTCGGCAGGTGGCTCTGCACGGAGAACCCAGGAAAGCTGGGGTCCGATCGGCAGCCGCAGCCCATGAGCAGAGCTGGAGGCGGGCGGAGACCAGGCCTGCGAAGGGGAGACCCGGCCGCTCTGGACCCGCCTCCCCTTCCGCCTCGACGCTGCGGGGAAGGAGGGAAGTCCTTCGCCCTCCGCCACCAGGAGCAGGCATGGGGTGAGGCCGGACCCTCAGGCCGGCTCTGCGCTCTGCTGCCTCCTCCCTGGCCCCTCCGGCAGAGCCTGGCCCGGGCCCCGGTGGGGAGGGCTCCCCGGGTGGGCCTGGCACCTGCAGGAGAAGCGCCCAGGGCCCCGGGTGGAGTGTGGGGCACCCTGGCCACGTCAGGTGCGGGAAGAGTCCAGGGCTGTGGTCAGCGGCCAAGAACAGGGTCCTGCCAGGGCCCCGGTGGGCACGGGAGGGCGTCGGGCAGGACCGGCCCGGCGGGCACCCCTCGGCCTCCTCGGCTCTGGGCGCCGGCGCCCGAGGACAGCTGTGGGCGCCGGCCGGGCCGTCTCCTGCACGGCCGAGTCCCGTGCCCCACGCGCTGGCTCCAGAGGGAGCAGATGGCGGTGCATAACACTGCACACTGAGGATTCCACACACACGTTAAATTTAGATTTAACAAGACAGCGACCCCACGGAAGCCCGGGCCTCCCAGGACTCCTCGCGTGTGAGGTCCAGTCCCCACCGCCGTCCTGCTTTCCTGTGAGTGCTCGGGGCGAGGTGGACGCTCCGGCTCAGCCTGCCTGCCTGCCGGGGGGGGCGGGGGGGACACACACACACGGACCTCGCCCCCTCCGAGCCCACGGCAGCTCCGGGAGGCCCCACACGCCGTCCTGGCCGACACTCCGGCTTCCCTCGGCCGCGGCCGGCCCGCTGGCGGGTCAGGACTCCCACCAGTGGCTCCTTCCCTTCCTCCACTGCCCCTCCACCCCCACCCACACTCACCCCTCCAGCCCGTGAGCCTGCGGGCTCCCCCTGAGGTGCCCTCGCTGTGCTCCCACAGGCACGGGGTGGGGGGCGGGCGGAGCTTGCACACACACTGCTCGCTCAGGGAGACGGAGGCGCCGGCCGCCCCTCTGTGGGCAGCGGGCAGCGGGCAGCGGGCAGCACCGCACGGAGCGACGGGCGTCCACGGAGCAGAGCCAGGCAGACACGGGCCAGGCCGCGCTGGCCCACACACGTCTTCGCAGGCCAGGGTGCCCGGCGGCCACCAGAAGAACCTCTCAGAGGGCCCACGGCGACCCTGACCGTCCCCGGCCCGCGCGCTGACTGTCTCGGAGGGGGAGGGAGGGAGGGAGGTAGGGAGGGAGGAAGGGAGGAAGGGAGGGGCCCCGGGCCAGGGGCGGGGGGCGGGGGAGCTCGGCCGCTGCTCTCTTCTCTGCGCACGGCTGTCTGACGGGGAAGCTGTCGCCCACAGTCGGCAAACACCCCTTCCCGCTCCCGCCGCCGCCGCCTGCCAAGTGCCTCCACCAGCCTGGCTCCGGGCCTCCCACAAGCTGCTGTGCTGGCCTGGCTCCGAGGCCTCCCCACCCCCTCCCCCTGCACACGAGCGGCCGGGGGGCTGTCCCCACACGCCCAGCCTGTCCCAGCCTCTCACCCCAGGACTCTGCAGCCCCCAGGGCCCGGGGGTCCAGGAGGGATGGGGACCCCTCCCACCCCCTCGGCGCTGGCGGGCGGCTTTGGAGGAGCCACGGACCTGGAGCACTGGGGAGCACTGAGGGACCCCAGGAGGGAGCACCAAGGAGCTGGAGCATTGGGGGGCTGGAGTATTGGGGAGCTGGAGCACTGGGGAGCACTGAGGGGGCCTGGAGGGAGCACCAAGGAGCTGGAGCATTGGGGGCTGGAGTATTGGGGAGCTGGAACATTGGGGGACACTGAGGGGCCCCAGGAGGGAGCACTGAGGATCTGGAGCGTTGGGGGGCTGGAGTATTGGGGAGCTGGAACATTGGGGAGCACTGAGGGGCCCCAGGAGGGAGCAGTGTCTCGGCCTGGGGGCCAGGCCACCTTGCGAGGTCAGCGTGGGGCTCTGCCCGAACGCCGTGCCCGGTCGGCCCCGGGTCCTGGCCCCTGGTGGCTGTTGGGGTCACAGGTCCCTTCAGGAAGGGCGTCAGCACCGCGGGTTGGCGCCTTGGGCATGAGGTCCAGTCGAGCCGTCAGACCCTGTGCCTGGGCCCCCACCTCCCGCTGCGCCCGGCTTGGCCCTCAGGCTGCACAATTTAAAACGGACCATCGTGCGTCTCCACTCGGGGCCTCCGGTCAAGTGTCTCTTCCCAGTTATTGTCAGGGAGTGTCTGTTCTCTGGCCAAAAAGCTCAGCCTGCTTCAGGCGGGGCCTGAGGGGGACCCGAGTGGGGGGTCGAGGGGGGACCCGAGGGGGGGGCCGAGGGGAGACACGAGTGGGGGGCCTGAGGGGGGACCCGAGTGGGGGGCCGAGGGGGAACTCCCTGCTGGGCCCCCGAGTCCCCGGCCTGGCCTTCTTTGCAGACCCGGGGCTGGGAGTGGCCCCCGACCTTTCTGGGTCGTGGGCTGCCCGGCAGGTGGGGGAGCCTGGACCCTGGGCTGCCTCAGGCTCAGTGTGGATGGTTCCGGGGCTGTGCCCCCCACATGAGCACACACGCGCACGCACACGCACGCACACGCACGCACACACATGTACGCGGCACGTGAGATCCCTGGCTGCCCCAGGGTTGGGGAAGAGCCCAGCCAGGGGCGTCTTGGGGCAGGTTCAGGGTTGGTGCTTCTGCCGGGACCCCGTGGACCCCGGTTCCTCGCCCACAGAAAAGGGGTGGTGCCCTGCCCCTCCCTGCCTCCGGGGGACGGGGGACGGAGCTCCGGCGGCCGCAGGGTCTGAGCCCACGCCCGTCCCTGGCTCCACGGGGCAGCTGTCCGGGGTGGTGGGTCGACGCTGCTCGGCCGTCGGCAGGAAGGGCCCGGGGCGGACGCCCTTTCCCCGGAGCGTGTCGGACGTGGGGTCAGAGCGTGTGCACCGGAGGGACCTTTGCCAGGAGGGGACGATGGGAACTGGACTCAGGGCATTCGGTCAGACGTGATCGCTCAGCAGAACGGACTGAAGTCACGGCTGTCCGCCCGGCTCCTCGGGAGCAGCTGGAGCTTCCGGAGGTGAGCGCTGCCTCCACGTTCCCTTCTCTCCAGGCAAACCCGCCGGACCTCGCGGCCACTGCGGGATGGCCCAGCACAGGGGCCCCCGGGGTGCCCGGTGTCCAGGCTGGGGGGGGACGGGCGGTGTGGACGGCGCAGGCCTCCTGGGACCGCGTGTCCAGCAGACGCAGGGCAGGGCCGTGGAGGGTGAGGCTCCGTCTCGGGAGGGCAGAAGGCAGGGCGTCTGGGGCCGGGGTCGGAGGTCAGAGGCTTTGAGGCGAGGAGTCAGACCCAGGCCCTGCGGAGGGGGTTGGCCGGGGCCGGGGGAGCGGGTGGGGGCAGGGGCTTGACGGGTGCTCGGGGCCTGGGAGTGTTCCGTGGGCCTCCCCCGGGGCCTCTCAGGCCCTGGCGTGGCGGCACCTGGCGTGGCCGCAGGCGCTGGGTAGTGTCTGCTGGGCCGTGGCCCCTGAACTGCTCGGCCCTTTTAAAGGTTTGTGTTTAAACGACATGTTTTCATTGACAGAGAGGAAGGGCGAGGGGGAGAGAGAGAGAGGAACATCAGTGACGAGAGAGAACACTGCTCGGCCGCTCCTGCACGCCCCTCACTGGGGACCGAGCCGGCAGCCCGGGCACGTGCCCTGACCGGGAATTAAACCCGGACCCTCCAGTCCACGGGCCGGTGCTCTAGCCACTGAGCCACACCAGCCAGGGCTGTTCACCCACTTTCGTTGGGAGGGCTGGTGCCCGCCTTCCCCGGAGGGTCCTGAGCATCGGGGAGGCACTACCAACAGCCATCCTGGGACCGTGGAACCTGGCTCCTCCGTCCCTCCCTCCCTGTCCCTCCGTCCCTCAGTCTCCGTCCCTCCGTCCCCGTCCCTCCGTCCCTCCGTCCCTGTCCCTCTCTCTGCCTCCTCCAGCCCCCCTCTGCTTCTCAGCCGCCAGGTTTGGGGTACCTCGCCCCCTCCCCAAGCCTGGCGACACTAACTCAACTCCAGGTGGGGAAACCGCGTGGTGGGGGCTCTTCGCCCTCTTTCTGGCTCCCTTCCACCTGGAGGTCAGCGGACAGCCCCGTGGGTCTGCGCCCCTCCCGGGCCAGGCGGCTCCCGCCCATCAGGGGGCTCAGGGGCCAGGGCCCCCCCCAGGGCCGGCAAGGAGGCCACAGCGGGTGCAGCCGGCAACGCCCCATCCTCTGCGGCCTCCTCCAGCGAGGCTCCCCGGAGCTGAGACGGGGCCAGCCCCGCACCTGTAACTTTAGATTAAAGAGCCACGCGTGTCTCTGCCGCGTCCCCCCCCCCCCCCCCCGGCTCCACGCTCGGCCCCATAAAGATGGCATTATGGGACAAGCCATTACGCGCCGAGCTGACTGTACATACATTTCTAAATGGCTCGGCAAACAGCAGCCGACTTACGGGCAGACCGGGTCGTTTGGGGTAACAAATGGCCCTGATTGGATTTTAAATGCAGCGGCAGCCGGGTTGGTTTATTTCTTATTTAATCACTGCCCCGCGTGTGCGGATGCGAGCGGCGGCCGCTCGGCGTGGGCGCGTGGCGGGCGCGTAGATTATGTTTATGGGGCCGCGAGCGCGCCGAGCGGGGCGCGGGGCCTGAATGGGTGCTTTTGTCATTTGTGCGGGAGCGTATGTCACGGCCTCTTCCCGCGCCCGGCATCCCGGTAATAAACGCCGGGCGTGTGGTTCTCTCTGCGTTACAGACCAGCCGCCCGGTTCTGAATCTAACACTGCTATTAGTCCGAGTCGCCCGGCCCTCGGGGAGGTAGTGGGCGCACGGGGCTCCGTCCACAGGGCTCCCTTCAAAGGATCCCTCCATGGGGCTCCGTCCACGGGGCTCCGTCCACAGGGCTCTGTCCACGGGGCTCCGTCCACGGGGCTCTGTCCACGGGGATCCCTCCATGGGGCTCCGTCCACAGGGCTCTGTCCACGGGGATCCCTCCATGGGGCTCCGTCCATGGGGCTCCGTCCATGGGGCTCCCTCCACAGGGATCCCTCCACGGGGCTCCCTCCACAGGGCTCTGTCCATGGGGATCCCTCCACGGGGATCCCTCCACGGGGCTCCGTCCACGGGGCTCCGTCCGAGGTGGCCGGGCTCCTCCCAGGTCCGGAGGACGCACAGTGGTGGGGTCCTGCTGGTGGCCCTGGGGGTGCAGACAGCGGCTCCCGGCTTCCCGGCCGAACGTGGGGCAGTGGCCGGTCTGGGGGTCCCAACGTCTCTGGGATGCCCCGAGGCGGCTAGTCGGCGGCAGGGGTGGGAGGGGCAGGGGGTCGTGCCCAGTTCCCAGGCCACGGTTCATACTCCGTAGCCGAGACAGCATACGTGGCCCCGTGCCCAGGCCCCTTCCTGTCCAGGCCGCATCCCCCTCCTCCCAGCCTGCCCTGGGGATGACAGGCTCCCCCTCCTCCGAGAGCAGCTCAGGCAGGGGCTCCCAACCCCCACCCTGACCCTCTCTGCAGAGGGGTGTCCGCTGACCCCGCGTCCAGGGCCCAGGCAAGCCCTGGGTCAGAGCCCACCCTGCCCGGCAGGCGAGGCTGTGGCCTCGGCCGAGCCCCAGCCACGTCTCACGCCACCTTTAGGCCTGGCTCCGACCCCGGGCCCTGCGCGGCAACCTGAGGGGGCCTCCTGGAGGAGGGGCGATCTGAGGGGGCCTCCTGGAGGAGGGGCGATCTGAGGGGGCCCTGTGTCCGCGTGAGGAGGCCGAGGGGGCAGCCTGGACGTGCAGGGGGAGGGAACTCGGAGGAGGGCAGGTGGAAGGGGCAGGGGCAGGCTCAGAGCCGGCATGGCCAGCGGGGAGGGTGCCACGCAGCTCCTGTGCTGGTGAGCAGCCAGGGGACGGCGGCCACACTGAGCTCGGCCCCGGACGCCCTGGACAGGTGTCTCCGGAGAGGCGGAGAGGGGCAGAGCCAGCGTCACACCCGAGGTGGAGGGGTGACCCGGCCCAGGCCCGCCTGGCAGGCAGGGGGCTCCTGGCGCCCCAGCCTCAGGGGGGCGGGGCCCGACCTCCTTGCTTACTTCGCCTGCAGCCAGGGTTCGAGGGCTGGGGCTGGGACAGTGTGCGTCTGGGGGGGCAGTGCCCTCGGACCAGCTGCCGCCGGGGCGGGGGTGGGGGCGGGGGCGGGCCGTCTGGCCGGCCCAGGGAACGCCGTGTTCCCACCACCTCCTGGCAGGCCCGGTCTGAAGGCGGGACCTGTGCCAGGCCCGGCGTCCAGCGATGCCAGGAGGGGGGAGGGGAGGGGAGCTGTGAGGCCCGGGCCGGGCGGGGGGGGGGGCCTCCAGGGCAGAATCGGCTGGAGGAGGGGGCCCCTCAGGAACCCGCCCCCCCCAGCGTTCTGGTCTCATGGTGGGAGGTGGAAGGGGAGCCTGCCAGGCCGTCACCCCGTCTCTGTCTCCCTGCCAGTGGGTCCCGTCCCCCCCGGGGAGGGGTGACATGTGAGAGATGGGGGGCACAGCCCAGTGGTGCCTGCACTCTGCTCCCCAGGACCCGCCCCACCTGGCCAGGCGGCCGCAGAGACGGGACGCCCCGGGGGCCGGGGGGCCGAGTGGCCTGGGCACCCCCGATGGCCATGGCCGTGGGAGCCGGAGGACCCCGTCCTCCCCCGAAGCGGACGACCGCCTCGCTCGGGTGGACGGCTCTGCACTCTCACCGAGGAGGAGGGAAGGCGGGCTGAGGCTCACGCTCCCCCCCGGGGGGGGGCGAGTGGGGGTGTCTCCGGCGGCCTGGGTGCCCGCAGTCTGCCAGGCCCCGGTCCGGCGGGTCGGCAGCGGCCTGAGGCCTGGAGGGGGCGTGGCCGGAAGAGCAGGGCCTGGGCTGAGCCGGCGGCCGCCTCGTGTGGACGGAGGTCAGCCAGGGAGGGTCCGGGGGCCAGCCCAGGCCCCCTGTGGTGCCTGGGGGTGCTCACCTCCTTGAAGGGGGGCTCCCTCCTGGGGCCTGGCGGGGTGAGGTGGTCAGTGAAAGCCGGGGCGGCTCAGGGGCTGAGCATCGACCGAGGAGCCAGGAGGTCAGGGCTCGATGCCTGGTCAGGGCACAGGCCGGGGCTGTGGGCTCGGTCCCCAGTGCGGGCGCGCGGGAGGCGGCCGGTCCCTGATCTCTCATCTCCGATGTTTCTCTCTCCCCTCTCCCCTCCTCGCTCCGAAATCAACAGCCACTTATTAAGCAGTATCCTCACCCTAAGTGCTCTGCTGGGGTGGCGGGCGGGCAGGACGTGCCCTTGGGAAACCATGGCCCCCGGGCTGGACGCCGAGCCTGTGTGGCCCCCCAGCCCCCCGTCCCCGTCCCCCACCTCCCCGTGCCCGGCCCCTGCGGCGTGCAGCCGTCCGGTGCCCCGTGAGGGCACCCGTCCTGGAGGAGGGCCCAGCCTGGGCCACGAGGGTCCCGCAGGGTGGGCAGGAGAGCCGGCGAGGAGGGAGGGACGGAGGGGCGAGAGCGAGGGCCTGGCGCTGGGGGAGGGGGGCGGCCTTCGGAGGGAGAAGTGGCCGGAATAACCACATTTTAACCCGTCACCATGTGGAGAGTTTTGTTATGAAAAACACCAGAAAGCCATTAATGTAAATCATGAAATATTCAGCAAGGAAGTCGCTGGAACGTCTCGGGTTCCCAGAAGCGGTGCGGAGGCTTCCTGCGTCAGGCGCCGGAGCGCCAGCCCTCGGTGCGTCTCCGGGCCATTAGCTCGAGCTGGGCATGAGGTCATCGCCTCGGACGCGCCTCGCGGGGCGGGCCACGGGCTGGGTGGCCTCCCGCCCACGGAGCCGCGCCGACTCCCCCGGCCGCCCCACGTTCCGCTCCCACAGCCGCCCGGCTCCCGGGCCCGTGGGCTGACTCCAGGGGGCGGCGGGGAGAGGGGGCCACTGCCCATCTCAGGGCCTCGTCCGCCGCCCGTGTGAGCGGCCGCCACGGCCAGGCCGCCTCCACTCGCCACCTTCTGTGGCCGCTGCAGCGCCTGGCCCCGTGGTCTCACCGGGCTTCTCCGGACGTCCTCTGTCTCCTCATCCTGACCGTCCATGGTCGTGTGGCCGGCGAGCGTCCAGGGGCGGACTCGGGCCCACACCTGTGGGATCTCACCCCCACCTGCCCACCCTGAGCACGCACAGAATGGACATCACCGGGCGCAAACGAAGGTGGGGCCGTAGCCGGTGGGGCTCAGGGGCCAGAGTGCGGGCCTGAGGCCAGCAGGGCCCAGGGTTCGATTCCGGGCAGGGGCACACACCCCGGCGGCTCCTCCCCAGCCCAGGCCCTGGTTGGGCGCGGGCAGGAGGCAACCCATGGATGTGTTTCTCTCACGTGGTCCTTCCCTCTCTCATCATCTCTCTAAAAATCAACAGAAAAACACCCTCGGGTGAGGATTAACACAGAAAAAAAGATGAGGACGCCCCCCTGGGACGCCATCATCACCCACTGAAAACACCTGTCAGGGAGGATGTGGGGGGAGGGAAAACCCGCAGCTGCCGTCCCCGAAACATTGAACACAGAACGGGCATGGGACCAGCACCCACCTCTGAGGACACCCCCCACCCCCCCCAGAGCTGAAAGTGGGTCTGGAGACATCGCATAGCCACGCCCACAGGCAGTCACAGAGCCCAGCGCACAAACACCCGTGTCCGCCGACAGGAACCGGTGAGCAGCACGTGGCCTCTGCACGCAAGGGAGCGCTACCAGCCCTGGAAGGAGGACAGCGGACAGACCACACGCGAGACGCGCAGACATCGCGTGGGCGGAAGAAGCCGTGGCGCGGGGCCATCCCGGGGGACCCACTCGTGGGAGGTCCCTGGAGGAGTCAGACCACAGGCAGGAAGGAGGTGGACACGGGCTGGGGGAGGTGGGAGGGCTGCTTGGTGGGCAGAGCCAGTGGGGGAAGCGGAGAGTCCTGGAGGGGGGACAGAGGAGATGAGGGAGGGGAGGGGAGGAGGGGAGGGGAGGGAGGAGAGAGGATAGAGGAGATGAGGGAGGGGAGGGGAGGGGACAGAGGGGAGGGGACAGAGGAGATGAGGGAGGAGAGGGGAGGGAGGAGAGGGGAGGGAGAGGAGGGGAGAGTTGAGAGGGGAGGGAGGAGAGGGAAGGGGACAGAGGAGATGAGGGAGGAGAGGGGAGGGAGGAGATGAGGGAGGAGAGGGGAGGGAGGAGAGATGAGGGAGGAGAGAGGATGGAGGAGAGGGGAGGGAGAGAGGGGAGGAGGAGAGGAGGGGAGGGAGGAGAGGGGACAGGGGAGATGAGGGAGGAGAGGGGAGGGAGGAGAGGGGAGGGAGGAGAGGGGGGAGGAGAGGGGAGGGAGGAGATGAGGGAGGAGAGGGGAGGGAGGAGAGGGGAGGGAGGAGAGGGAAGGGGACAGAGGAGATGAGGGAGGAGAGGGGAGGGAGGAGAGAGGAGGGGAGGGAGGAGAGGGGAGGGAGGAGAGGGGAGGATCCAGAGAGGGGAGGGCGGAAGGGAGAGGGAGAGAAACATGGACGTGAGAGAGACATCACTGGGCTGCCTCCGCATTCGCCAGGAGCAGGGTGGGCGTGAACCAGCCGGGGGCAGCCCTGGCCCCGGGATTGAACCTGAGACGCGTGGTGAGCGGCGGTCACGCTAATCATTGAGCAGCACTGCCCAGGCAAGCGCCACCCGCTTAGACACAAACAAAGAGCAGACAGACGAGGAGGTGAGGAGTGGGGGCGGGAGGAGGTGCTGGGACAGGCACCCACGGGCAGCCCGTGGTGGAGGCAGGAGCCCGGGTGGCCAGGTGCCCATGTTTCAGCACCTCGGAGAGAGGCGGCCGCACCTGCTCCGGGCGGAGCCTCTGGGTGCAGCCTGGAGCAGGCGGGCTGTGCCGACCTCCCTTCCTCCCTCCGGCCTCCCTCCTTCTCTCCTCCCTCCCTCCCTCCCCCCATTTGTCTCCCAAACCCCTCTCTCTCCTCTCTCTTCTTTTTATTTCTTCTTTTAAAAAATATATTTTTATTGATGTCAGAGAGAAAGGGAGAGGGAGAGAGAGAGAAACATCAATGATGAGAGAATCATGGACCAGCTGCCTCCTGCACGCCCCACACTGGGGATGGAGCCCACACCCCAGACCTGCGCCCTGACCGGGAACCGAACCCTGACCTCCTGGTTCATAAATTGATGCCCAACCACTGAGCCCCGCCGGCCAGGCCTTCTGGGCCTTTTGTAAATGTGTGGAATGTGTCGGGGTGACATCGGTTAATAAGGTTACAAGACTCGGCCTTGTTCGCGCCACCCACGGACACCGGGTCTCCGGCCAGAGGGGCCATTCCTGCCCAGGCCGGCCGCAGAGACCCCCTTCCATTCCCACCTGGGGCGGCTGGCCCGGCTCCCCTGGTTCTCACCACCCGGAGCAAGGGGGCGCTCTGGCATTCAGGGGGGCAGGCCTTGAGCATGAGCCAGCTCTGCCCCCCCCCTCCAGACCCTTGGAGAGGGCTGGAGCTGCCCCACAGGGCTCGCTGCAAGCCGCACAGCTGCCGCCTCGGCAGAGGGCACGCCGCTCCGCGCCCAGGCCCCAGGCGGCCCGGCCCGGGGACCGTCTGCTCGGCCGCCCCTGAGGTGAGGGCCCTCGTTCCAGGAACACTGGAACACTCTGACTCCCGGGGTCACCGACGGCTACGTGTGCCCTCATGGCCACGACGTCCCGTGTGTTTGCGCCCGCGCGTGTGGCGAGGGCCAGGGGAGGCCGCTGAGTGCCCTGAAGAGCCCAGCCCCAGAGCGCGACCGGTCAGTCCCATCCCGGCCACTTGGTGCCACCCTGCGGCCGCCAGCAGGGGCCCCTGGATGCCAAATCCTCGTCTTCCCCACGCGAGGAGGGGCAGGATTCCCTGGCCACAGTCCTCCCAGGTGACCCTGTGTCTCATCCCCTCCAGCTTCCTTTCACTCATTCACTCACTCATTCATTCATTCACTCACTCATTCATTCATTCACTCACTCATTCATTCACTCACTCATTCATTCACTCACTCACTCATTCATTCACTCACTCACTCATTCACTCACTCATTCATTCACTCACTCACTCATTCATTCATTCACTCACTCATTCATTCACTCATTCATTCACTCACTCACTCATTAATTCACTCACTCATTCATTCACTCACTCACTCATTCATTCACTCACTCACTCATTCACTCACTCATTCATTCACTCACTCATTCATTCATTCACTCACTCACTCATTCATTCACTCACTCACTCACTCATTCATTCACTCACTCACTCATTCACTCACTCACTCACTCATTCACTCACTCACTCATTCACTCACTCACTCATTCACTCACTCATTCACTCATTCACTCACTCCTCATTCACTCACTCACTCATTCACTCACTCATTCATTCACTCACTCACTCATTCACTCACTCACTCACTCACTCACTCAAGGTGACAGGGAGCTTGGCTGCTGCCTGCTCCCCCTGCACCCCGCATTAGGGGCTGGGGCGCAGAATGAACCTGTTGTGGATGATGTCGGGCTCTGACCCGTCCCCATGGCCTGATCTGGGGGCGCCAAGAGGACCCTGAACGTCAGCCTGGCTGAGGCGCGGCGGGGTGGACTCAGCAGGGGGGGGGGGGGTTGCAGGAGGGGGGCTCATGCCGAGCTGGTGAGGCCGTGGTCTGGCCCTCGGAGGGGCTGCCCAGAGCAGGAGCCGGGCCGACGGCTCCCAGCCTGAGGCGCCAGGCTGGGCAGGGCACGCGGCTGTCCGTCCAGCAGCGTTCCCGTGTCCCACGGCCGGGCAGGGGGCCTGGCACCCCCCCCCCGGGCCCGCAGGCGGCTGGCTCCGGGATGGTCTGGCTGACCGGGACAGCCCCCAGCCCCCCTCATTTGGGGGCCGGGAAAATTCCTGCTCCTGACAGCAAAGGTAAAGATGAAATAAGAAGTCTGCTCTTTTACAAAGCACACTGCGACGCGGAATATTCATGAGCCGCGGCGTGGCGGGAAGTGGCAGCAGCCGGAAGACGACCGTGTGGTGAAGGCAGCAGCGGAGGAATGCAGGGAGCTGGACCCGCCACGCCGAGGAAATGGTGACTAATGCCTTCCTGTTCGCGGGGCCTGAGCGGGCGCGTTTAATGCAATAACTAACTAACCGTGGGCCACGTGCGTCCCGGGTTCCGGAGGCCCAGTCCCACACGTGTGGCCGCACCGCCCGCCCGCCCGCCTCCGCCCCGGAGCCCAGAGGAAGGGCGGGAGCTGGAGGGAGGCTCGCCTGCGGAGGGCACAGGACCGCACCCACCCCGGTAAACGCCCGAGACCTGTCAGGGGGCAATAGGGTGCCCCCCCCCCAAACGCAACTGCTCAGGAACTCACAACCACATTATGTGGAAATCAGGTCTCTGCAGGGGAGACTGGTCAAGGGTCTCAAGGTGAGGTCACCCTGGATGGGTGCCCCTCAATCCCATGCCTGGAAGAGCGGAGGATGGGGGCTGAGTGACGCCAAGGGCGCCTGGTGACACCAGGGGCCGGGAGAGGCCATCACAGACCCTCCCTCCCAGCCAGCGGCCCAGGGACCCAGCCCGCGGACACCGGGCTCGAGGACCTTTGGTGCAGACCCAGGAAGGAGGGACTTCCTGCTGCTTGCTGTCTGCCCCTGCTCCGGGAGGCTGTCCCTGCTGCCCCTGGAAGGGGTCCCGGGCCACGTGCAGGGAGGTGGGGCAGGACCTGGGGCCAGGACCTGGCAGTGGGGCTGGCGCTGGCTTTTGCTGGGAACAGGACAAGTGACCAGACGCTGCCCCTCCTCTCTCTGGGTCTGGGGTCCCCCCTGAAGGGGGTGGTGGGGCTGCTCCCTCTTGTTGGAATGCACCCCCAAACCGCCCCACCTCCACCCTCGTGATGCCGGTGGGCTCCTGGCCATTTCACGGCCCAGTTCCACGACTGCCTTGGGGTGCCGGCCAAGCTGCCGTGTCGTGTCCTCAGCTTGGCACACACCGGCTGCCGGGCCCCAGGGGAGCCCACTGTCTACTCTCGTGGGTCACCTGCTCCTCCCCAGTCCTCGCTGCCACAGCAGGACACGGCGCGCCCCTGCCCTCTCGTGGCCACCCTGAGGAACCGCCAGCAGCTGCTGTTGGAGAGGAATGGGCTAGGGGCCCCCTCCCAGGGGTGGGACACTGGCCACCAGGAGAACCAGGGCAGGAGCCCCCGGGCCAGGAAGCCCCGCTCGGGGTCCGGGAGCTGAGTCCGTGGGTGGGGAGACCACGGGAAGGGAGTCATCCCCTTGGCAGCTCAGGCTCTGCTCCGAGACGGTGGGTGCTGGGTCGAAACCAGGGCCGGGGGGGCTCGGCCAGCTCTCCTGGACTCAGGTCAGGCCCGTGTGTTCAAGTCCCTCCCAGCAACGTCCACCCGGATGTCCGCCCTCCCCCCCGCCCCCGGTAACCACGTGCCGGGCTGGGCTCCCCGGCTTCCCGCCCACCTTCCCTGCCTCCTCCGGGGGTGGCACTGAGGGTGCCCTGCCTCCCCGCGGGGCGCTTCCTGTCACTCTGGGTTTTGTTCTGTTCGCCCTGCTGGCCTGGGTCCCCTCTGTCTAAGGTGACCAGACCTCCCGCTTTTGGCAGGACAGTCCCGATTTCTAACAATCTGTCCTGTGTCCCTCCGTGTTTAAGAATCAGGATTTTTTTAAAAACGCCGTGGGACGCGGGACAAATTGTTAGAAATGGGGACTGTCCCGCCAAAAGCGGGACGTCTGGTCACCTCACCTCTGTCCTCGGAGACGGTGTGGCAGCCAGCAGGTCTGTCTCCTGCAGGGGGAGACCCCATGCCGGAGCCTGTCCCGGCTTCCAGCTCGGTCATTACCGTGTGAGGTGAGCAGCGGGTCTGGCCCGTTGTGGCAGAGCAAACACTAGACAGACTGAATTCGGACGAGGTCGGAGCGATCTCCTGTGGAGACTGAGGACTCGTGTTCAAATGGTGTGAAGAGTAAATGCCTGAGGGTGCTGGGTGCTGGGAGGGCTCCCCATAACCTGCCCGCCCCCGGGAACAGCTCATCTCTGGGTCCTGGGTCCTGGGTCCTGGGTCCTGGGTCCAGCTCACCTGTGCTGTCAAGGTTCCCGAAGGAGTGAAACGAGTGAGTCAAGGTTGGTCACCTGGTGGGGGTCGGTCCCAAATGGCAGCACTGACGTCAGTCACCCCACAGGGAGGGTGTGCACGGAGTCCCTGGGCAGCTCCGCTCCTACGGGCGCCCACAGGTGGCCTGGCTGTCGTCAGTGGCTCTGCAGCCGAGCGGAGGCCAGAGAGAGCGAGGGCCGGAGAGAGGGAGGGCCGGAGAGAGGGAGGGCCGGAGAGGGAGGGCCGGAGAGGGAGGCTCGGAACAGAGCAGCGTGGCTGCCAAGGCCCAGCTGCCACTGCTGCTGCTGGTCTGGGGAACGCACTGAGAAACTCTGCCCAAGGCCAGGACCTCCCAAGAGAAACACAATAGCACCCACAGACACAATTTAAAGTTTCCTAGAAACCACCTCTTTAAAAAGTATAAAGAGATAGGTGAAGTCAATTCGACATATTTTACTTGACCCAATACATCCAAAGTGCTATTTCAAGGTCGAGTCCAGATAGAAACATTAAAGTATTTAACATTGTATCTCGTTGTGGGGTTGGGGCACGAGAAGAGATTAACCAAAGAGCTTACATACTTACATGCACAGCCCATAGTCGCGGGCAATAGGGTGGTGCAGACCTGGGAGAGGGGAGGGGCTGGAGGAGGACAAAAAAGAGGGGGGAATGTGAGATATCTGTAATACTATCAACAATAAAAAACATATTTTACAAAGTATTTCACATTGCTTTTTTCCTCTTAATTCTCGGAGACCCGGTGTGTATTTTACAGCAAACTCAACGGTTCCTGCGTGGCCAGTGGCGCTCAGCAGCAAAGCGCAGGCGGGCAGTTGCGGGAAGAAGGGAGCGGCAAGAGAACTACATCTCCCGGGGTGCTATGGGCGCACACCATGACGCACTTCCGGCGCACCGGCGGATGCGAGCCGGATGCTGGAGAACCACATCTCCCAGCATGCCCGGGCGCGCCCTGTGACGCACTTCCGGCGCAGCGGCAACAGCGCGCCCCCGGCGGCTGGGCGGTAGTGCAGGGCGACGGCTCAGGCCGCCCCGAGTGACAGGCGGCCGCCGACGGGGCCGGGGCGGGGCGACGGGGCCCGCGAGCGGGCGGGCGCGCGGGAGGCCTGGCCCCGCCCCTGCCCGCCCTGCCCGGTGACCTTCAGGGCCCGGGCGGCGGCGGCGGCGGCGGCGGCGGCGGCGGCGGCGGCGGCGCGGCGCGATGTTCGTGCAGGAGGAGAAGATCTTCGCGGGCAAAGTGCTGCGGCTGCACATCTGCGCGTCCGACGGCACCGAGTGGCAGGAGGAGGCGGCCGAGGACACCTCGGTGGAGCAGCTCAAGGAGCGCTGCCTCAAGCAGGTGAGGCCGGCCAGCCGCGGTCTCCGCCCGCCCGCCGCCCGCCGCCCCCTCCCAGCCCCGGCAGCCGCTGGGCGCCCTCCGTCCCGCCCGCCCGCCCGGTAACTTCTTCGGCCCGGGGGCAGGGCCGCCGGACTCCGAGGCTTCGGGGGGAGGGGGCGCCGAGGGCAGGCCCCCGGCCAGCGCTGTGTTTACCGGTGCGGCGGGGTCCTGAGTTTTCGGCAGCTCCCGGGCCGGCCCGCTGCGCCCGAGGAAGACGTCCTGGGGGTCCCCCGGCCTCCCCCAAGGCCGGCCCCTTGGCGCGGTGTCCGGCGGCTGGCCCGGGGACCTGGCGGCGGGCGTCACCTAAAATAGCGCCCTGCTCCCCGGGGCCTTTAACCGGATCCCGGGGGAGGTCTCCCCGCGGGCTGTCTGAAGCAGGTTCACAGGAATGCCCCTGTGCGGGCCGCCCCGTGTCGGAGGCGGTTGTGATGGTTCGTCTCCGTACGCCCTCCACCGGAAGGGGACTGGCCGCCCCAAGAAATGGCCTCCTCCTGGGAGGTCAGGCTGGAGGAGGCCGGCCTCGGCTGGGTCCCGGGCGAGGGGCGCGCCTGGACTGGCGGCCGGGTGTTTCGTGAGGACAGGGCCGTGTCCTCCGGGGTAAACCTCCAGCGCGGGTAGGTTTGAGTCACTCTCGGGGTGTGGCTCTGTGGACTGTCCTGGGGCCACCTGGCTGGGCGGTAGGCCAGCGCCGACCCCCACCTCCACCCGGACCCCAGTCTCATCCAGGAGAAGAGGGCTCCTGCTTGTGCTCGAGGGGCAGGGACGTTTTGGCCATTTTCTTGGTGTTCTTCTGACCCAGTCGGGGTTTGTGTGTTCATTGTTATTATTTTTCTCCTTTATTTCCCCCATCACCATTTATCCCCTATTCCCTGTTCCACCTCCACGCCCTCCCTCCACAGCCACCGTGCTGTTCGAGGGGAGAGGAGAGAGGGTGGGGGTGTCCCGCCGGCACCAGTGCTGCGTCCGCCCCCAGGAAGGCATTCCTCGAGGGAGGGTTTGCAGCCACACGTCCAGGGCCAGGCTCTTGAGGGGCCCCAAGCAAACGCGTGGATTCGTGGAATACATGGAAATAGATCAGCTGTCCAGGGGGCAGGGCGTGGGGAGGAGTCCGGGGAAACCCACGTGGCATTTATTTGCGCTCACTGAGGGTACAGGTTCACATAACTATTGTAGTGTCATTTCACAAAGGGGAACAGGACATGAAGGAGTGTGATTGGTCTACAGCTGCTTGCTGCTGACGTTCAGGAGCACTGGGGTTAATTGGGCAGCACCGGTTCAATGTGGTGCTGGTTATTTTTTTTTGTTTCTGAGATTTAGTATTCCAGCCAGAGTTGAGATGGATCGTTTGGGATTTTGGGGGCATTATCCTACTTTAGATTGAGCTGTTGTTCCAGTCTGCCCCCGGAGGCTGAGGATCTGACCCGGGGGTGTCACAGCAAAGAAGGGCCTGAGGCTGAGCTGTCCATCAGAGGCCTGAGGCAGCGGAGGAATTCTCTAGCTGAGCACTTGAATGTCACTCTGGAAACCAGTTGCCAACAGCCTGAGGGGCCGTGAGCGGGTGTGAGCTCAGGTTCCTCCCTGGGGCTCCCCGGAGTGTGCTCAGCCAGCACCCCTTTTCCTCCCCCTCCTCTCTCCTGGGCTGTATTGCTTTATTTTTTTAATGTTTTTATTAATTTTAGAAAGAGAGGAATGGAGGGGGTGGAGAGAAAGAGAAACGTAGATCCCTTGTCTCCCATAGGCACCCATACTGGAGACTGAACCCACCACCTGGGCATGTGCCCTCACCAGGAATCGAACCAGTGACATTTTGGTCTTTTGGTGCCCAGGACACGCTCAGCCACGGAGCCATGGGCCACACCGGCCGGGGCTGTGTTGCTTTATCGTGGGTTATTCCCCTCACTCTGGGAGAAGTTATCCCGTGGTCGCCACTCCCCCTCAGGCTTGACACAAACGGGGCCTCAGCGTGGGCCAGCCCCTTGCCTGGGACTGCAGGGAGGGACGGGGAACCATGTGCCGGGTCCACACGCACTTAAGAAAATGACCCCTGTGACGTGCTGGATCGGCTGTGGCAGCTCCCGTGGCACTGCAGTCCCTGCCGTGGCACCTGCCGATGTGGCTGGAGCATTTCTCCGGTCACATGCAGGTGTGTCCTCAGTGACAAGTTACAGCAAGTGCCAGAGAAGCTCCCCCCTGCTCGGGGAGGATCAGCTGGAGGTATCGGCCCAGCCACGGGCTCTGTGGGCGTTTTGCGGCTGTGCCTTGGTTTGCTCCTCAGGCTGTCTCCAGTGCCTTCCACGGGGGCTGGGGGGGGTCTTCAGTGTGTTCGTCCCCCACTGTGTTCTGGAGTTCCAGGCCCTGGTCAGTGAGACCCCCGTCCCTCTGATCTTCCAGGAGAGGCCCCCCAACAGCACATGCGGCTTGGGGTCTCTGGTGCCGCTGGCGAGCCAGGGCGGAGCTGCTGCAGGTGTCTTCTCAGTCGCGTCTGCGGGCAGTTAGTGGTCAGGCCTGCCGGGCCTCCCTGTGGGCCAGCTTCTCTCCGCGGCCTCTCTCGCTGCCTTTCGTGTGAGAAAGACAAGCAAGCACGGGGTCGTACTGAGATCTTCAGGTCTTCAGGACTCGGGCCTGCGGTCTTCATGTTAAAATGCCTCTTCAGATCTTCCCAGCCCAGGGGGAAGCGACTGGCAGTGCCACCTGTTGCCACAGAGCGTTTCCTGTCGGCTCAGCCGCTCAGGCCCTCGGCGGGTTTGGACACAGTGCGCCAGGGTTGGGGTGGTGGCATTTCATTGCTTGGCTGGTAAGGAAGCCCGTTGGGTTCCCGTGTGGCTGGTGGTCCAGGCTCTCGTTGCTGACTTTACTATTTTTTTGTTTTCTCTCTTGAAATACTTGATCCCCCCCCCCCCCCAGTGTGCTCATGGGAGCTTAGAAGACCCCAAGAGTGTCGCCCACCACAAGCTCATCCACACTGCTTCCGAGAGGGTGCTGAGTGACGCCAAGACCATCGCCGAGGAGAACGTCCAGGACCACGGTGAGCGCCTCGGGAGCCCTGGCCGGGCAGGCCCAGAGGAGAGACGTCAGTGGCCACGTCGGGTCAGAGTGGGAGACCGGTCGTCTTCCTCTTTACTCAAACCAGCGTGTGTGGGGGATGTTCATGAGAACCAGGGGAACTGGCCGCCAACAGGCAGCATCCGTCTCAGAAGGAAAGGGGCCTCCACTGTGAGTTGTGTTTCGAAGCAGAACGCAGGCGTGCAGAGCGGCCGCAGGTCCGTGCAGGCTGCGGGGCGTCCAGCGGTGCTCCAGCCTCAGGAGCTGCTCTCCTCCGTACACGCCCCTCGCTCGCTCACTATTCTCTGTCCAGTTTTCTTTAAAAAAAAATATTTATTGATTTCAAAGAGGAAGGGAGAGAGAGAAACATCAATGATGAGAGAGAATCATGGATCGGCTGCCTCCTGCACACCCCACACTGGGGATCGAGCCCACAACCCGGCGTGTGCCCTGACCGGGAATCGAACTGGGACCTCCTGGTTCATAGGTTGACGCTCAACCACTGAGCCATGCCTGTTGGGTGAAACCTCAGTTTTCTATCTCGTTCAAAGGATGGTCTGGGTCCTGGATGCCCTTAAATCTGTTTTGAAAGCACCAGAAGCGTTTGCTGACCTCCATTGAGTATGGAGGTCAAGGCTAGAACCAGGTGGGAGCTGACCCCAAGCTGGTCTGTGGCTGAACTGACCACGCCTCCAACCTCCCAGACTTCCACTGGCTCCTTGAAATGAGAGCATTGTGCACGATTCCCACCAGGGAGGGGCTGAGTGTGCCTCCCGGGACACCAGTGAGCTCTGTGACCCACAGCCGGCTCTTGCAGAGCCTGGAGCCTGGTGTGAGCTAGGGGTGTGCAGACGTAGCACTGAGGGAAGACGGGCTGGAGTGGGCGCCTGGGCAGAAGGCCCCTCTGTCCGTGGTCAGCGGCTACTTTGTGGACATGAAGCCGTAACTATCTTGATGGGCTGTTTCTCCCCAGATGTCCTGCTGTTGGTGAAAAGGCGCTCGCCGTCTCCGCTTCCTAAGATGGCCGACGTCTCCGCCGAGGAAAAGGTGAGCCGAGCAGGGGACTGAGAGCTTTGTGAGGGAGAGCGCCCGTCCGCCCCCACCCCCCCTCCGCTCCCAGAGGCTTCGGGACACACGCTGTGTGTGCCAGTTGTTCACAGGCAGGCGGAGAGGGGTGGGCCGAGCTGGGTGACCGATGCCTGTCCGGTTGCTGGTCACGTGACCGGCCCTGGACACCTGGCTCCGAGTTCAGGCCGGAGCAGAGCGGAGCGTTTGGATGTTCTCGTGGTGAGGCCTACGTGCCCAGTCCCTGCCAGTTCACTGTGTGCCCCCAAACCTGTGCTGGTGGCTCAGGACGTCGCTGACCACAGCCCCACAAAACAAGGGGTACACATGGGGTGGGGGCATGTTCACCTCATTCAAGAGGGATGGGTGCGTTTCGGCATCACTGAGTGGATTCCTGGTGGCCCAGGGCCGGTCTCGTCTGCATCTTGGGGCAGGTTCGGGTCCCTGGGATTCGTGTGCACTTGGGCCTTCGTTCTGGGACCTCGGCTCAGCGCGTGTGCTCGGCCGCCCGAAGCTGCGTGCTGCGGGCAGGAGGCTGGTGCACGGGGCCTCTGTCCAGGCCTGTGCCCGGTGCCAAGCCACGTTAACGTCACAGCTTTTCCTCACCTTCAGGCACAGAGTTCCTTCTTTTAAAATATCTTTTCATTGACTTCAGAGAAGGAGGGAGAGAGAGAGAGAAACAATGATGAGAAGGAATCATTGGCTGCCTTCTGCCCAGCATGTGCTCCTGACGGGAATCCAGCCTCCGGTCTGAGGCTGACACTCTGTACACTGAGCCAGACCAGGGAGGCAGACACAGCGTTTGTTATCCACGCTCTGAAGTGCTGAGAGAGCGCTCACTGGGAGGAAGCGGGCCTGAGGGCGAGGCGCTGCTGCAGGTTCTCCTGGGACAGGCAGCGGGAGGGGCCCTCGGGCGGCCCTGCTTATCTGCCAGCACAGCTGCCCCCCTGCAGGCCGCTCGGCCCATCTCTGGGAGACAGGCCTGGGCCTGCCTCTGCCTCCACTCTGCCCGCCGGGAGCTGCTGGAAGCTGTGAGCAGACGGCACCTCAGCCGCCACCAGCTCTCTGTCTGTGTGGAGGTTGTGATGTTGGTGTGTTTCGTGGATTATTGTTAATTTTAAGTGAACAGCAGGCACTTTAAAAGTCACACGGTAGCCAAAAACCAGTTTGGCTCAGTGGTAGAGCGTCGGTCTGTGGACTGAAAGGTCCCAGGTTCAATTCCGGTCAAGGGCATGTACATTGGTTGCGGGCACATCCCCAGTAGGGGGTGTGCAGGAGGCGGCTGGTCGATGTTTCTCTCTCATTGACGTTTCTAGCTCTCTATCTCTCTCCCTTCCTCTCTGTAAAATATCAATAAGATATATTAAAAAAAAAAAAAGTCACACGGTACCATGAGTCTAGGAAGGGTAGCCTGCTCTCCCACCTGGCAGGCATCCCGGAGGCTGTGACCTCATTCACCTGATCCCTTAACGCTCCCGCAGCTCCACCCCACGCTGCCTTCTCAGCGATCGGTGTCACCCTGCTGGCTCCGGAAGTCTGGTCCCCCCACCCCTGGGGTCAGATCCTGGCGCTCTGCAGCAGTCAGGCCGTCAGTGCTGTCAGGAATCGCCTCTTCCCTCCAGTAAAGGCCCCCAGGCCCCCGTCTGTCCTGCAGCCCCCTCTTCTAGCACCAGCAGCTGCCTCATCGTCTGTTCCTTCGGGCACATCTCTGATTTCCCACTTCCTCACCAGCACTGCTAAAGCCCCAGGAAAGCGTCCCGGTGCAGGGCCCCCCGTTCCCACTTCCCCGGGGCGCCCTCCGGTCCTCCGCCCCAGCTGCCTCCAGGCCTGTGAGCAGCCCGGAGGCCTCCCCATCGGACCCTCCTGTGTCAGGGCCCCTGAGCCTCTGGGTCTGTCTCCGCGTCCGGTTGCACCAGTTGCACCGATCACTGCCCAGACTTCCCAGCAAAACCGCGACTCCCAGGCTGCCAGGTCCGCGTCTGGTGGCTGAGGCGCCGAGTCCTTCCTGGTCGTCAACCGGGCTGCTGTCAGCTTCGGGGCTGCCGGCTGCCTGCCACGCAGCCCCGTGTCCTCAGAGCCAGCGGCAGTGCTGCATCCCTCTGCCCGCGCCAGCCTGATTAGGTCAGGCCCACCAACGGCACCTTCCTTTTCCTTCTTTTTAATATATTTGTATTGATTTCAGAGAGGAAGGGAGAGGGAAAGAGACGCACACAAATGATGAGAGAGAATCATTGGTTAGCTACTTCTTGCATGCTCCCAACTGGGGATCCAGCCTGCAACCCGAGCATGTGCCCTTGACCGGAATCGAACCCGGGACCCTTCAGTCTGCAGGCTAACACTCCATCCACTGAGCAACACCGGCCAGGGCTGGGCACCTTTTTGTAAATTGGCTGTGCCATGTGACAGAGCGGCCCCCAGAGGGAGCCCATTCTGCTCACAGGCTGGGATTGGGGTGAGCAGGCTGGTGGAGGAGCTTGTTCTGCCCCCGGCCTGGCGCTGTGCCCTGCCCCCGGCCTGGCCGCGTGGGCTGCTCCCTCTGCAGCGTGGCCTCTGAGTTGTCAGTGCCGTCGATCCGGGTGGTTTCCTGCCCTTTCCGCTCCTCAGTTTCCCTTTTCCCTTGCGTGGGGGGCGGGTCAGAAGGAGAGAGGTGAGTGTGAGTTTCCCATGGCCGGTGGGACCTCAGGCCTGTGCTCCTCAGAGGTTGGCTGCTCCCCAGCCCAGCGTGGCCACGGGAGGATGTGCGCGCTGCCCGCCCTACCACTGTTAGTTACAGAGCGGGGACTGCGTCCTGAGCGGCACGTGGTCTGTGTGAGGGTGGCACAGAGCCCTCGGAACCTTCTCCAGCTCCAAGAGGACCGACTGTCCGTGTCAGGCTCTGTCTGTTCCACTTGCACAATCTTGCCACTGTTGTCCTCACGTTAGTTTCTGGCTCTGATTATGTTTCTGTGTAGAAGAAACAAGACCAGAAAGCCCCCGACAGAGATGCAATCGCCCGAGCCACGGCTGGCCTGCCCGCCTACAACATGGACCGGGCCGTGGTGCAGACCAGCCTCCGAGACGTGAGTGCTGGGCGGGCGGGGTCCTCGTCACCGGGGGAGGGAGCGCCACTGTGGGCGGCCCAGAGGTCTTTAAAGGAACTGGGAGGCTGGGTGACAGGGAAACTGGAACGCGGTGTACTTTGTGTGCCTTTTCTGTAAAACTGAGACTTTCTTGAAGTAAAAAGTTTAAAAGACAGGCTAAGGAGGAGGAAGGAGGATGCTAAATGTCCAGGTTCTGTCCCGAGCTTGGCAGGAACCCAGCCGTGGCCCTGGAAGTCGTGAGTGAGGGAGCAGCGCCTTCCTGGGCGCCCGTACCCTGCAGGATGGTCGCCCTGTCGATCATCACGTCTCGGCACGGCCACGCGTCCTGCTCCCCGTAGCAGCGGCCTCTCTCGGGTTCCTTCCAGGGTTCCATGTTGACCAGGGCTGGGACCCTGGCACTGTCTCTCCTGGGGCCGTGTCCCCACGTGGTGTCTCACGGTGGCTGAGGCTGGGACAGGGACCAGTGCTCTCTGTGTCACAGCCGCCCCTCCACCGGAGCCCTGAGACACCCTCCCCGCTCACCCTCTTCCCACCCTCCGCGCAGTTCCAGACGGAGCTCCGGAAGATCCTGCTGTCCCTCATCGAGGTGGCGCAGAAGCTGCTGGCCCTGAGCCCCGGCGCCGTGGAGCTGTTTACGAAGGCCAATGGTACGTGTGAGCCGGGCGGCGAGACCCCCACGTCCGGGCGCCTGCGCCCCACAGCCTGTGCTGGAGCTGCCCGGCTGCTGTTGCTCGGTAGACGTGGGCTGACAGCTGCTCACCCATTGCTGTTCCTACGAGTGAGAGCGACGGGTGTGCGTCAGGTTCCCGAGGTCCAGCAGAGTCGCCACAAACGTCTGGGGCTCCTACGAGGCCCTAGTGCTCCAAGGGGTCCCCGGGAAGCACTCCTCGTGGGCGGCCCTGCCAGGTCCCTCACAGGCCGCGTGTCGCCCACAGCGATGCTGGACGAGGACGAGGAGGAGCGGGTGGACGAGACGGCCCTGCGGCAGCTCACGGAGATGGGCTTCCCCGAGAGCAGGGCCGTGAAGGCGCTTCGGCTGAACCAGTACGTGGGGCCGCCCGGGGCTGGAGGGCCTGCCCCCCGTGACCTCCCTGTCCCCCACTCCCCGAGTCAGGTCCAAAGAGGTGCTTGAATGCAAGCCCCGCAGTCACTGGCCTGGGTACCACGTGTGTAGGTCGGAACTCGGCTCCCTCTAGGGACGGCCTGGTTTAGTGAGCCGGGAGGTGGGAGGGACCTGGGGGCGGGGCGGGCACCCAGCCGGCGCCCGGCCGTGCGGCTCTAACTGCCCTGCAGTTTCCCGTCTCTGGTTACTTGTCTCTCGTGGACTTGGAGGACGGGCCGTGGCCACGGGCCTTTTCACTGTGGTCCTGGGCCCTCGGGTTCCTTTGCTCACAGAGTGGGTTCTGAGGTCTGGCTGCCCCCCACCGGCCTGAGTGAAGATCCTCACGGCAGCGCCCGGCAGCGCCTGCTGGAGGCCTCCTCCACTTGCTGGGGCTTTTGGGGGCAGGGAAAGGGCCTCGTGCCGCCTGGGCGTGTAGGAAAGTCCCCTTACCTTTCAGCATGTCGGTTCCTCAAGCCATGGAGTGGCTGATTGAGCACGCGGACGACCCCGCCATAGACACGCCGCTGCCAGGGCCCACCTCGCCGGGTTCCGCGGGCGCTGAAGCTTCGGCTGAGGCTGCCGCCGGCCCCAGCGAGGACAAGGAGGAGGCCAAAGACGAGCTCACAGAAATCTTCAAGAAGATCCGGAGGAAAAGGGCATTTCGGGCGGACGCTCGGGTACGTGTCCTGCTGGGGAGACCCCTGCTGTCCCCCTTGGTTGGCATTGCCTGGGCCACGCACTGAGCCGAACCCAGAGCCGAACCGCCGGCCCTGGAGACAATGGAGCTGTGAGGCTGGGGCCCAGCTCAGTGCTCACCGGGTCCCGGAGGCGGGTTCTTTGGAGCAGCCGTCAGCACATCTGCCACCTGCTGAGCCCACAGCAGGTCCTGGGAGCCGGGGGAACCCTGTAGGAGTTCCTCCTGTAGCAGTTGTAAACAGGCGGGTCTGAGGGCCGGCGCCAGCCTCTCCCTGATCTGTAGTCGGGAGGAGGCCCAGCCAGTGTGCCATGTGCAGACGGGCAGCCCTGGTGCCAGGACCCTGCCCGGGGCCCTGTGAGGGTGGGGGTCCCTGTGTGACCACCAGGATGTTGGGGCCTCTCTTCCTGCCGAGATGGAGGGCAGTCTGTGACGTTAGCGGAGGTGGCCACCCTGTCCTGACTCAGCCGTGGTTCCTAGTGGTTGTACGCGACTCTGATGGCTTCTCTCGTCAGTTGTGCCGGGCCTGGCGCTAGAAGGGGCCAGAGAGACCGTGAGGAGCTTGGGAGGCAGGGATACTGGCTATGGCTGCGGCTGGCGTGGCTGAGTGTTTGTGCGTCATCCTGTGCACGGAGAGGCCAGGTTCCCGGTCGGGGGCACGTGCACAGGTCGGGGGCTCGATCCCCAGGAAAAGGGTCACTGATGTTTGGGTCTCTCTTACTTCCTCTCTCTAAAATCAAGAAAAATGTAAAGAAAACACTGGCTGTGAGCTCACAGAGCAGGTGGCTCCAAAGGCTCTTTCCCGAGTGCTCCGGGGCCTCGGAGCTGTGAAGGCCACCCCTACAGCAGCACACGGGCCCGGCGCGTCGGATTTAGGCCGTCACGTGGGGCGGTCGGAAACGAGGGCGTTAGGACCTTCCTGGGTGGTCAGATGGCTGCACCCAGACAAGCTCGGGCTCCCGTGGGCTCGGAGGCGAGCCTGGCCCCCGGGAGTGGCATTCCGTCCCCGGTCTGTCCCCTCCGCCGCCCTGCCTCGTCCCCCGGTGTCAGGAAGGCCGTGGGGAGACAGCGGGAAGCGGGCCGTGTGCCGGTGGGCCCTCTGCTATCAGCCGTGGAGCGGGCCCGCACCTCCCTGGTCACGCACCTCCCTGTCCACGCACCTCCCTGGTCACGCACCTCCCTGTCCACGCACCTCCCTGGTCCACACACCTCCCTGTCCACGCACTTCCCTGTCCACGCACCTCCCTGTCCACACACCTCCCTGGTCCACGCACCTCCCTGTCCACGCACCTCCCTGTCCACGCACCTCCCTGTCCACACACCTCCCTGGTCCACGCACCTCCCTGGTCCACGCACCTCCCTGGTCCAGCGCGGCATTGAGGGCTTGGCTTCTCCTTAGGCTGTCATTTCCCTCATGGAGATGGGCTTCGACGAGAAGGAGGTGATGGACGCCCTGAGAGTGAGCAACAACCAGCAGAGTGCCGCGGTGAGTACGGGGCAAGGCCCGAGGGGCCCCTGGTAGGGGCGCCTGGGGAGACAGTGGGCAGATCTAATTGTGCGAAGAGTTTAAATGCTGAGGGGTTCTGGGTCTGTAATCACTTGCTTCGTTAGGCAAGTTCTGAGCTGAGTCCTGTTCTGTGAACACTGCCTGGGCTGTCTCCGCGGTGGCTGGCCGGTCCCTTCGGGTGGCAGAGCCGCGGTCACACGAGGAGGATCACGGGAATGTCCCGTCAGCGCAGGTCCTGTCTGTCGGAGGGTGGCGGGCCCCAGGCTGACAGCTGCGCCTTTGCCTTGCAGTGTGAGTGGCTGCTGGGGGACCGGAAGCCCTCCCCCGAGGACCTGGACAAGGGCATTGACCCCAACAGCCCCCTCTTCCAAGCCATCCTGGATAACCCCGTTGTGCAGCTGGGCCTCACCAACCCCAAAACACTACTAGGTACGTGTGCCTCCCCTTGGCTGCCCTGGGACCCGCCCCGAATACCCAGATGTTCCTGAGTGATAGACACCGCAGCCCAGCCCAGAGCGGTCCCTGCACACGTGGGGTCCCGTGTGCCGCTGCCTGCGTCACTGTGGGGCCGGGACCAGGCTCTGCTCGTGGTGGGCCAGCTCCTGTGCGCTGACCCCCACACTCTGAACACCAGCACAGTGGTCCTCTGGTGCAGGGAGGGTCACACCCAGCACAGCGGTCCTCCGGGTGCAGGGAGGGTCACACCCAGCACAGCGGTCCTCTGGGTGCAGGGAGGGTCACACCCAGCACAGCGGTCCTCCGGGTGCAGGGAGGGTCACACCCAGCACAGCGGTCCTCTGGGTGCAGGGAGGGTCACACCCAGCACAGCGGTCCTCCGGGTGCAGGGAGGGTCACACCCAGCACAGCGGTCCTCGGGGTGCAGGGGAGGGTCACACCCAGCACAGCGGTCCTCCGGGTGCAGGGAGGGTCACCCCCAGCACAGCGGTCCTCGGGGTGCAGGGAGGGTCACACCCAGCACAGCAGTCTTCCGGGTGCAGGGAGGGTCACACCCAGCACAGCGGTCCTCTGGGTGCAGTGAGGGTCACACCCAGCACAGCGGTCCTCTGGGTGCAGGGGAGCTAATAAGCGTGTACCTTGCCTTGGGCTTTAAAAAGCCAAGAGCACTCCAGACCCTCAGAGCCACTGGCCCCTCAGCGCCCTCCCTGCAGAGTGCCGGGGCCCTCAGCTCTGCTGTTCGGGGCGTGTTGTCTCGTGTGTTTCCCAGGCAGCCTGCGTGCAGGGCCTGCCGTGGGAGGGGAGCGCGTCTGGGCACACCTGGCTGTGGGCACTCCGTCTCCTGAGCCGGGCCCTTCCCGAAGCCAGGGCACCGCGGCTCGGTTCTGCTCCTGGCCCGGGGCGGGGCGGGGCGTAGCCGGGGAGGTGGGGGAGGGCGGAGGTGCTCGTGCTGCCCCATCAGGGCTGCTCCGCTCATTCTCACGCCCGCCCCCCGGGACACCCGTGCGGGTCTTTGGGCAGGCACCTAGGGCCAGGCGTGTGCGTGCAGGGCGTGTGCGTGCAGGGCATATGCAGCGCTCAGAACCCCGTGCTCCCCAGCACGGGAGGGCAGGTGCTGTGGTGCGTTGCCGTCTCCCTGACCCTCCAGCCGAGCCCTCCTGAAGGCCAGCGCGCCCAGGCCTCGGCTCCAGAAGGCCGTCGGCTGGATTCTAGCCTCCCGCTCTGGTGGGCTGTTCTTGTCGCCGGGAGTCCCCTGGTCTTTCCCAGCTTGCCTTCCTCCCGCGGACACAGGGCCTGGGTTCCAGCGCAGGGGGCCGTGTCCTTATCTCCTCGACGACCGGGAAGCCTGTGGTCCCAGGTGTGCGTGAGGGGAGGGGGGCTCCCTCTGTACACAGTTCTTCCCCTGCGAGCACCTTGCTGAGTTTGTCTCTGTGCTCCGTGTGGGCCCCGGGGTCCTCCCGCCCTGGAGCACTCCGCCCCCTCCGTTCAGGGACACGGCCTGGTCCCCCATCCTGGCTCTCCCAGCCTCTTCTGAAGGGCCGTCTTGGAGGCTGCGACCAGCGCCAGTCGTTGGTGGTTTTTCAGGATGTCCCTGGTCAGATTGAGGGGGCTCCCTTTCCCCCAGTTTGGGTGCTGAGTTTGGAGCCCTGAGTGCACCTCAGTTTTGCTGCTCTTCCCCTCTGGCGACGTCACAAGGTTTTACGGGTGGGGCTCCAGGTCTGTGGACCTGAGCCGGGCTCTGCAGCCCAGCACACCGCTGCCCTCAGGCTCCTGTTCAGACTTGTCTGATACTTTTGTTTATATTTTAAAACGACTTTATTTTATTTTTTTAAACCCGAGGGTACGTTTATTTATTTGAGGGAGAGAGAATGCTGATGAACAGGATCTGACCCATCTTCCCGTGGCCAGGGCTGCTGTGCGGCTCGGAGCTTTTGCTGGAGGCACCTGTGGTTTTGGGAAAACAATTTTGCAAAACTTTAAAAAATCAGAGTTCTCATGTTCAAGAACTGCTCAGATACATTGTTAGTGGGCTGTTTCTTTAAGTCAGTTCTTAAGATGAACACTTATAGTTCTCCAAGGAGATGTTATAGTCCTTGCAACAATGTCTTTATATGTAAGCCCTTTTGCATCTGATTGGGACTGGAATTACTGAGTCATGGCCTGACTATTTTTAAGATTCCTGGTAGCTGTTGCCAATTGCTTTCCAGATTCGGTGTCCGGTGAACACACAGGCCTGGGCTCCCTGCAGAGCTGGGTCGCTGCCCTCTGACCTCAGAGCTGCTGGTGTGACAGCAGGTCAGACTGTGGTGGGGCCAGGGGTCGCAGTGTGTCCAGCCCATGTCTATACTAGGAAGCTGTGGAAAGTTTCTCCAGCGTATGATGCCTGTGTTGTGTGTGCTCATGTGTGCAGTATGTGTGCACTGTACACATGTGTTGTGTGTGTGCACGAGTGCACACATTGTGTGTGCACGTGCGTATGACTGTGTACGCGTTGCGTGGCGTGCATGTGTGCATGTGGAGGGGCAGGGCTCACTCGGCAGGCTCTGTCCCCACAGCGTTTGAAGACATGCTCGAGAACCCCCTGAACAGCACCCAGTGGATGAACGACCCGGAGACGGGGCCGGTCATGCTGCAGATCTCCCGGATCTTCCAGACCATGAACCGCACATAGGCGGCACCTGCACTCACCAGGCCCTGCAGCCCCGGGAGGGAGGCCCTTTGATTCTCAGCCAGCTGTGGACAGTGTGGAGACCCTGGCTCCGCGGGCCGAGAGGGTGGGGCCAGGGCTGGAGGGGATATTCTGCCCCGCCCCACCCCAACCCTCCCCCGCGCCAGCCCTGATTGTCCTGCTTTGACCTCACTGCTTAGATGCTCTGTCCCTGGTGTGCCAGGTGCAGCCCCGCCCCCAACAGTGTTTACAGACATGGCTGTGCGGGAGGCACGCCCCCAGGGCCCTCGGGTTCCTGAACCGTTACTTGAATGGCCTGTGGACGCGGCTCTTCCGTCACCTACCATTGGGAGGCCGCGTGTTCCAGCCCAGTGTTAGCACAGGCACCAGGTCAGGCAGAGGGTTCAGGGCAACTTCCTTCAGTGAATAAACCCCTCTGGCCTTCTCCGCAGCGTGGTCGGTCATTATTGGTGCCTTTAGTGCAGTCCGCTTGCTCACACTCCCTGGGCACGGGCTGCCGCCACTCACGCCGGGTCGGCAGAACCTCGTGTTTTCACCGTCCTGGAGGGACCAACGGTCCCGGGAGCCGGTGCCTGTCCCAGGCCTGCGATGGCAAGGTCGAAGCATCGCCCCGCTGCCTCTAGCCACTTCCTTTTAGCTTAATTGGTTTCAGAGGGCGGCAGGGAGAAAGCTGCGAGAGAAACATCGGCTGTTCCCTCCTTAGCCACTCATTGGCTGACCCCTGTCGTGCCCTGACCAGGATTGAAGTTCAACTTGGGAGCGTCTGGACGATGCTCCAACCCCCTGACCTCCTGGCCGGGGCGGGCTGCTTTTTAAAAGGCTACCCGTAATTTAGAACTCTGCTCATTACTTACTGCTTAAAAGAGTTGGTTGTCAGGTGTGTTCTTTAAATGTCTCTTTGGAAGCAGCCGCACCTGCCCCACCTGACTCAGGGGGCCCCGGCTGGTGCTCACCCACCTCGGCTGAGCGAGGATGTTCAGCCTCCTGAAGACGGAAGGCCCTGACGCTGTGGCAGAGGGAGCTGCACAGGCTTCTTCTCTGTGTCTGCGTTTCCTCCTGGCACTGCCCTGCCTGCGGGCGGGTTTGGGGGTGCCCGGCAGCTCTGACCTGCATGGGGGGGAAGGAGGGGACTCAGTGCTTCTCGGACTGTGGAGAAGCAGGCCTGGTGGGGCTGGAGCAGCAGTGCTGCCCGGGTGTGGCCGGCTCCCAGCAAGGCAGGCCCAGGGGTGCACAGGTTCCCCATGGGGTTGGGGGGCTGTTTTAAGTCAAATGGACCCCAAAGAAGTGTGGAGCGTCTGCCCTAGTCAACAGGTACAATCCCTAGCTCCCCTCCCACCCCCCCAGCTGGGGCACATTGACAGAATTTATCCTTTTCAAGAGCATTTGCTTCCAAAATTCAGAGGGTCCAATGGGGGGGGGGGGGGGGATAGGGGAGAGAGGGGAGACATAGCAAGCAGTTCTGCCTGAGGCACTTGTGTCCCAGGGCAGCTGGGCCAGGGCTACTGGGGGAAGCTGGCCAGAGTCAAGTGTTCCAGAGAGGGCTGCCCTGACCACAGGGCCGGAGACCCAGGTTGGGTGTGGGGTGGTGTCTATTGGCGCACGTGCTGGCGTCCACTCTGAGGCATCCCCGTCCTCCCCATCCCGCCATGAGGGCAGAGCCCAGGGCTGGCTCTGGCAGGAAGCAGTGTCCACCCCTTGGTGCAGGATGGAGAATTGCAGAGTGAGGCCAGGCCACGCAGGAGCGAACCTGTTCTTTCCCAGGAGCTCGGACCACAGGGCGGCCCTGGTTCACACCCCCAGGAGGCCCGAGCTGTGGTGGACAGAGACGCCGAGGCTGGCGGAGCCAGAGGGCCCCTCCACACGGGGAGGAGGCAGTGCGGCCTCTGCGGTGAGGGGGTGTGCCGTGCTCAGCTCCAGCACACACCACGTCCTGGGTGCATGGGAACAGCGAGCGCGACAGGCCCTGGCGGTGCTCTTGGCTCCTGGAAGCCTGGCTATGGTTTGGGGACACGTGAGCCAGTACCAGGATGATGGGTATGAGCAGGTGGTTCGGGGCCCGAGCCCTGGGGTGACCCTGTGTGTCCCATGTCGTCCGTGCTGAGATGCTCAAGCCCAAAGCCAGGACTGGGAGTGTGACCGCCGTTGGAGAGGCACGTTACAGCAAGGCCCTCAGATGGCCTGGCCCACCCGGAGGGAGGCAGCCGGGAACACAGGGAGGAGGTCGTGTGGAGGTGGGTGGAGGCGGAGCGAGTGAGGCTCCACTAGCCAGGGCGCCCAGGCGGGGACTCCACTGTCAGGGAGGGGCCGGGAGCCGTCCCCCAGCCTCGGGGACCTCCCCACACTTGGTCTGGACTCCTGGCCCAGCAGGGAGAGAGCGTCTGCCCTGGGGACTCCCCACCCTCCTTCCTGTGGCCCTCGGCGCAGCAGCCCTGGCGTGGGGCTGTGGTGCCCTGCTGAGGCCGCCAGGGTCAGGGAGGTGTTCACATCTCGGCCCTCCGGGCACCGCCCGGACACGTAGGTGACACTCGGACCCTCCCGTCCAGTTCCCCTTCCATTGGAGCAGGAGGGTGGCCAGCCTGGCGGCCCTTCCTTCCCATAATGCACCCAGAAACAGGGAAAACAATGCATTCGTACATCCCCAAGAGGGGTGTCACGGGCACTTTTAAAAGGGCACAAAAGGAAGTTTGCAGCCTCACTACCCACCCTCTCCTCCCAGCCTTAACGCAGGCCCCCCGGAAGGGTTCCAGGGTCGCATGGAGCCTGGGGTTGGCTTTGCACAACCTGGGCCTGGGTGGCCTTGAGGTCACGAGGGGGCACGGCCACCCACCTCGGGGACCTGGGGCAGCCCGGAGCCCTTACGTCCTGCTTTCTCCCAGGGGGGTCACACTGTTCCCGGGAGGGAAGCGAAGGAAAGGGGGAGAATGACAGTGGTTTGAGGTCTCCCCTGTGTTCCCTCCCAACAGAGAAATTAAGTTCTAATTAATTAATTAATTCCTTTAACTAGATTTCAGTCAGATTAGCGTTTTTCTCCCCGGGGGAGCAGTAATGAAGGGACGGTTGGGCGGCTGAGCCCTCCTGCTTCCTGGCCTGGGAATGTCGGTGCCCTGGTGTCTGCCGTGGGCCAGGTCTGAGTTAGGAGGGGCCTGCACTCGGGAACATTTATCACTGCAGATCCCCCAGGTTCCTCCCAGCGGTCGGGTAGCTGTGGGATGGTCGGGCCCATGGTAACTTCGAGGATGGAGCCCTTGCTGGCCAGGCCTCCCCACGCCGGGTCTGCGCTCAGATCTTCTGCATCTCGGCTCACGCCGCAGTGCTGGTGAGCACCTCACTGCCCACCCAGGGTGAACCCACTGTGTCTGTGGTTACTCACGAGCATTAGACAGAGGGTCGAGCATTAGACAGAGGGTTGGCTATGAAGTACGGACCCCTGGGGACCTCGGCCCTTGGTCTTGGAGGGAGGAGCACAGGGAAGAGCGGCCAGAGAACAACAGGGCCAGGCCAGGCCAGGCCAGGCCAGCCCAGGAGAGGACGGGACAGGCCCTGGGGAAGCTGGCGATGGCGGGGAGAGCTAGCTCAGCTGGCCGGGCTCCTCTCAGCAGGAGGAGCTGGGCCCCAGGTGTGCTTTGTTCTTTCAATCAGTAAGTCACAGTTTTTGTTCTTAAATATGTCTTTACTGATTTTTCAGCGAGGAAAAGAGAAACATCAGTCGCTGCCTCCTGCATGCCCCCTACTGGGATCAAGCCAGCAACCACAACCAGGGGCATGTGCCCTGATGGGGAATGGAACCAGCAACCTCCTCTATTGCTGGGGCTGCTGCTCAGCCGCTGAGCCACACCCGCCAGGCTGTCAGTTACGTGTTTAGAGCAGTCTTGGGTTTACAGAAAGCGTAGAGTCCCCGTATCCTCCCAAGTCCCTCCGTGGCTTCCAGTCTCACTCAGGGAGGTCAAACTTCGCACCGGGCCAGGTCTGCCTCCTCCCCACTTCCTGTCAGTGCCTCTCCACCCGTGACTCCGTGGCCTCTCCGCTTCTTGCACACCAGGCACACCCGAGGATTCTGTCTGCACTCCCCAGATATGCCCTCCCGGCCTCACTTCCCACAGGTCCCAGCCCTCTGTCTCCCTCCCCCCCAGGGCTGCCCGCTGCCCCATGCCCTATGTCGCCAGCGCCAGTATCTCAGCTCTGCCGGGCGGGAGGGCGGGGTTCTGGATGCACCTGGCGCTGGCTGGGTGGCTGGGTCCTGAGCTTCCATCACTTTATAGGCTGGGTCTTCTTTCTGGCCCGAGGAAGGGGAGGTTGGTGGCACCTTGAAACCCCCTGGAGGCTGGGGGCCCGGGCCTTCACTCCCAGGACTCCTCACTGCGAGGGGAGGGTTTCTCCCTGATTCCCTCAAGGCTTGGCTTTCTGCCGCCTGGTCGGGGGCACCGAAGCCGGAGCCCTGCTTGGTCCTCAGATAAGCACCGCGGACCCACGATGCTTCAGAGGTTCGTACCCACGAGGTTTCACCGTTACCACCCCTGGCTGGATGCAGGCCCTCGGCTGCCACTTTACCAGGACGACGCCAGCCCTTCCAGGGTCCAGGTCTAGGCCGGAACCTGTGGTTGCGCGCAGTGTGTCAGCCCACCCTGCCTGGACCCTGGCTGGTGACCATTTGGGACGCTCCCGGGCTCTCTGCGGGGAGAGGGGAGCCCCAAGGGGTGCTTCCCGGCGGCCCGCGCTGCAATGGGGAGGGGCCAGGTGCTGCAGGCTGCTCTGGGCGGGGTCCCGGGGTCCCCGCCCGGCGGTGGAAGGGGGCGTCCCAAGGCTCCCAGCGCGACTTTAAGGGGAGGGAGGGCACCCCGGGACAGCTCCCCGGGCGGCCCCGGCTCCCGTCCCCGCCGTGGGAGGGCCGCCCGCAGGCCGTCGGCACAGCTGTGGGAGGGGGAACCCGGGAGGGGGAGGGTCGCCGCTTGCGGCGCTGGGGCTGGGCCCGCGCGGCCTCCCAGGGGCGCAGGAGCCTTCGGGAGGGGCTCGTCCCCGTCGCGGTGGGCCGGAGCCCCTCGTCCGGACGCCCCGCTGCCGGGGAGGAGGAGGCAGGGCCCAGACAAAGGGCCGCCGCGGGACCTGCGGGGCCCGGCCGCCCGCGCCGCGCGACCCCGCGCCCGGCACCCGCGGGAGTGGGCGGGGCCTCGGGCAGCGCCCATTGCGCCTGCGGAAAGGGGCGGGGCGAGCGCGGGCCGGGGGCGGGGCCTCGGGCCGCTCCCACTGCGCCTGCGGAAAGGGGCGGGGCGAGCGCAGGTTGGGGGCGGGGCGACGGCTCGCGCCCCCTGCGCCTGCGCAGCGTCCGGGCGGTGCGCGCGCTCCCGCCGGTCGGCCGCCGCCTCAGCGGTTTCTGCCGCCGCCGCCGCCGCCCCCCGAGTCCGCGCCCGAGTCCGCGCCCGCGCCCCCGCCCGGCCCGCGCCCCGCGCCCCGCGCCCGCCGCCCCGGCCCTCGCGCCCGCTGGGCCGCGGCATGCAGCAGCAGCAGCCCCGGCGGCGGCGGCGGCGGCTCTGAGCGAGGCGGGGCGCCGGGCGGGGGCGGGGCGGCCGCGGGCCCCGCGCGGGGCGGTCGTGCCCGAGTGTCCGGCCCCGGCCCCACGCGGCCCCGCGGCGCCTTTGTTGCCGGGCGCCCGCCGGCGCGCAGATGGTGGACGCGGGCGGCCGCCCGGGCGGGGACGGCTGGCGGAGGATGGAGGCCGCGCCCGACGGCGCCGCGGACGTGCTGCCGCTGGACCGCTACGACCCGGCGCGCGCCAAGATCGCCGCCAACCTGCAGTGGCTGTGCGCCAAGGCCTTCGGCCGAGGTGGGCCCGGGCGGCGGGTGGGCCGCGGGGCCGGCAGGTGGGCGGCGGGCGGCGGGCGGGCGCTTTGTGCGGGCGGCGGGGGCGCGGGGCGGCCTCCCGCTCCTCCGGGGCCGCGCGGGCTGGGGCGCTGGGTCCCTCCCGCCCCCCCCGCAGACGCTGGCCGCCCGCCGAGCGCGCGGGGGCGGGGGCCGGGGTGCGGACCCGGGCCCTCCCGGTAAGCCCCCGGAGGCTCGGGACCCGGCGTCGGTCCGCATCCCCAGGCCTCGGGGGTCTGACCGCGGCGGCCGGGCCCGCGGACCCTGCGGGCAGGTGGTCCCGGGCCCAGGTTCCCCCATTCATCTCCGGCGCTTTGTGTTCGCCCGGAATCGCGCTCCCAGCGAGTCGTCGGCCTTTGCATGGGAAGCTTTTCCTAAACGCCTTTGTCCGGGGGGACACCCGGGGGCGGCCTGAGCGGGGTGCTGGCGCCCCCCCGCCAGGGCGGCTGACCAGCTGTGGGGACCCGCTGGCGGCGTCTCCGGGTGGGAGTGGAGGCGAGGGGCGCCCCTCCCTCCGCGGCCAGGGCTGCGGCTCCTAAGCCCGGGAACCGCATTCAGGGTCCGGGTGAGCCTGGGGAAGCGCTGCCACCCCTGTGTTCAGGGAACGGTGGAATCCATAGGAAGTGGGTCTGAGACTGAAGGCCAGCCAAGTGTCATGGGCACGGCCGGGGCATCCAGCCCTGACCTTGACCTCGGCAGCGACCTGCCCTCACACCCACTCACGCCTGGCGCTGGCCGTTCTTTGCCTTTCCTGATAATTGGGCACGAACCCGTGTCCTGCCGTGTGTGCGTTGTGCGCCTTTCCTAGTGAGTTTCCTCCTTGTCCTCGCACTGCCCGGTGCTGCTGTGCCGGCTTTCTCAAAGCGAGGCCACCCCGGCCTGCTCGGGCTCCATTCTGTGCCTGGCTGCTGGCGCCTGTGACGGGGCCCCTCCTGGGTGAAGCTTTTGCACCCGGAGCCTTGGGCTTGGGGCATGATGCGTGGACCCAGATACCCTTCCGAGGCTCCCAGGCGGTCTCCCCAGCTCCCCTCCAGCTGCAGCCAATGCCTGTGCCTGCCCCGGGCTGGCACCCCGCGGGCCTGTCAGCTGTCTGGGAGTCACCGTGGCCTCTCCCTGCAGTCGTGTTGGGTTCGCCTGGTTTTATTTCCCCGCACCGATGGCTCTGGAGTACCTGTTGACTCACTGAGAAGTAATGCAAAGCTGGTGTTAAAATAGGCCCTGCAGTGCGGACTCTACAGGCGGTATTTATAGAAGGCCGGCCGGCGAGCGGGAGCTGAAGGAGCCTGGGATGGAGGCTGAGTCCCGTCGCCTTGGCTGTGGGGCCCGTCACACTGGTTTCAGGAGGTCTGGCTCCGTTCGTGTCTGCACCTACGTGGGGAAGGGGAGCAGATGGACATTTTTTTCTCATTGAAAACCTCTCTTTAAATTTACAAATTTGGGAGATCCCCATTCAGATGACCAGGGGCTGCTCACCTCGGCCCAGCTGAGGCCCAGCTGACGTGGTTCGTCTGAGTCTCTGGCGTGGGGCCACTCCCAGAGGGAGATTTGCCGCTCCCCGGTAGGCCCAGTCCTTGAGGGGTGTGGGTGGGGGGGCCTTTGGCAGACAGTAGAGCGTCCCCCACCCCCTTCTGACCCAGGGCCACCCTTGCTTCCTTGCCCGGACGCCTCCATGGCCTCTGCAGCTTGGTTTTCGTGAGTCAGCGTGGTTCTTCCAAGAGTGGCTTACACCTGTGCCTTGTTGTACGCCTGCTCGTGAATTAGCTCCGTGGACAGGACAGTCTGGTTGTGCAGGAACGGGAGGCCGCCCAGGGCAGGTGCTTGAGGCGGCCTCTCCTGCACTCGCTTTTCCAGACCTCACAGTCCCGGCCACTGTCCCCATTCGCCGCCCAGCTCACCCTCAGCCAGGCCTTCCCTCCCCCCTTCCTCCTCGCGGCACCACAGCCAGACCTGGGGGCCTCTGGAGCTGATATTAGAATGGATCCCTTCTTTTGGGGGGTCACTCCCGTGTCGTCGACAGTGTTTTAATTACTGTCTTATAGATAGCATACAGGACATGTTGAACCTCACTCGTTGGGAAGTATCTGTAAGAAAGTAGAACCTGCTTGTTAGCTGGAGTCTTTTAGCCTCTTTGGGGGAAGATCATACAAGTTGGTAAGGAAGTTTGAAGGGGTGACTCTGAGTGCTGTCCATTTTAGAATGGGCTGCTGGACCAGGCGTTTGTCTTCCTGTTGCTTTCTTCTTTTCCTCCACCTTAGAAAGCTTAAAGATATCTAGGTGTCTTGGCTTGGGGTTTTGAGCAATAGTGTTTGTTATGTCTCAAGGACAGTGTTGAAAAGTAACCCAAGGAAAACGCTAGAAGGCACTCAGCTGTTGCCAGCACGTTGCTATGTGCACATGGCGGTTCGCCCTGGGACCAGTGGACACTCCCTGGGGCTGAGCCACTGGACAGGGCAGGGCCTCAGGGGCCCCCAGTTCCACCTCCTCCTTTACCAGCAGCAAACAGATGGAGAGGCCCTGGGCTGTCCCAGCGACTGGTCCTCCCTCTCGTCAGAGCTGTTACTGGCCGGGCACTGCTGTGGGGGCAGCCTGTGCGGACGCCCGGCCTCTGTCCCACTCACGGGTGTCCGTGACCCAGCGCTGCTGCTCTCGCGTGGCCACAGGACGGCGGAGTCTGTGGGTGAAGCAGGCCTCCACTTTGCTGGGTGGCGGCGTTTGGTTTAAGTGAGTCGCAGGCTCGAAGCCCATGAGGCCCAGAACGAAATGAGCTCAGCCGCTGGCCGTGGCCCTGGCCGGGACCCCCACTGCGGCTGGGCTCCCTGGCGGCACCTCTCCCTTTTCATTCACAGCTCACTCAGGTCTTTGGTTTGTGGGTTTAGATGGTATTTTTAAGTAGCCTTGTTCTCAGCAGGGGACTTGGGTGCTTCTGATGGGAGGTCACAGGGCACCGGAGTGTGTGTGTTGGTGGCACTAGGTCCTGTGGGGGTCGGGTGGCTGGCTGGTCTCCTCCAATGGCCTTGCTTCTGCTTGGCCACTAGGACCACTGGGTTCCTGGGGTCAGGGGTTACGACTGCCCTCGGCCTTGTCCGCAGGACAGTCAGTGCTCGCCCGCTGGCCAGATCTGCAGGGACCAGAGACGTCTTGGGCGGGGACTCCGTTCCAACCCGGTGGCTGACGTGGAACGTGGTGTCTGTAAAGGTGGACCTGTTTGCCCACCTTCACTTTCCTGTCCTGAGGCCACAGGTTCAGTACTGACCCAAGAACATCAAAGTAGGTCACCTTTACGTTCAGACGTCCCAGCCCTTTACGTGTGAGTGACGGTCCGGCTCCAGGAGGTCAGATTGTGTAAGCATTCTTCCAGAAGCCCGTGTTAAAACTTTTCTGCTCACATTTACCTTCTTGAGGGCTCAGAGGCTCCTGCTGTTGGTTTTTGCGGGTCCTGTCACGTGATATCACGTGTTCTTTTTCGTTCGTAGTTGAGCTGTTGAAAACCTCAGATTGCTGTCATTTTTCATGGAATCTGAAGGCGGCCAAGATGGAGCCAGTATCCCATCCAACATTCAGCCAGTCATGGCAGAGGTGTCCGGAGCACCCTGGGAACACGGGGGAGTTAACGATGCCGTCTCCTTAGCTCCTTACGAACTGTGGACCAGAATGAAATAGCTCAAGGACTAACATCGCCAGCTGACATTTCGCACAGGAGCTTCAGGGCAGCGAGTGGGGTCACAGTGCCTCGGCTCCAGGGGCTGTGGTCACTGTGGGAGGGGCACGTGTGGCAGCTGTGTGGGTATAGGCCTTGAGAGATGGTAAGGTTTGAGGTTGCCCCCTCCCCCCAGAAGAGGGTGTCAGGCCGGTTCCATGCACGAGTGTTCTGGGCCTTGTGATAGGGTTAGTGGACTGAGATCGCAGCGATTCCTCTGGAGATAGTCTTGGCCAGGTTGTGTGTGGTGTCCAGGCTGGTGAGTGTTCCAGGAAGGTTTCCTGGGGGTGTGGTGTGGTGAGAGGGACAGGAGTCTCCTGGCAGGCCGGATGGGGGACTGTCAGGTGGAATATCTGGGGTGATGCGTGTCTGCTAGGAATGGTCTTTGTGTGGACGTGGTTTTCATGTGTCTTGGAAAGGAGTGTGTAATGCCCAGTGGTTAGCCAAAGTGGCTGTGCCACCTTTTATTCCACCGGCGAAGTGTGGGCGCTGCCCTGCCCCCTCGCCCCTCGCCCCCTCACCGCCTCGCCCCCTCGCCCCCTCACCCCCTCGCCCCCTCACCCCCTCGCCCCCTCACCCCCTCGCCCCCTCACCTCCTCGCCCCCTCGCCCCCTCACCTCCTCACCCCCTCACCGCCTCGCCCCCTCACCGCCTCGCCCCCTCACCGCCTCACCCCCTCACCGCCTCACCGCCTCGCCCCCTCACCGCCTCACCCCCTCGCCCCCTCACCGCCTCGCCCCCTCGCCCCCTCACCGCACGGGCCATCCTCAGCCTGTATTTCAGCCGCTCGCTGGCCGTGGTACGTATTTCCCTGGGGACTGATCACGATGAGCACTTTTTTAGATCCTTATTGGATATTTGAATCTTTTTTCCATGAAATGTCTTTTCAGACTGTCGGCCAACCTAGACAGTTCTGTTAAACTTCTGGGATAACTGTACGTTAACGTTCAGTTTTAAGGGGAGTCCTGGGCACCTGGCCTGCGGTTTCCCGGCCGTAACTTCTCACAACCGTGGCGGGCATTGACCTGTCGTCCGATAGATAGTCTTCCAGCCCACGAGGGCCTCTGCTGGTGCCACGCCCGCTCCCTCCCCCCCCCCTTGTGTCTCTGGTTCTTCCTTTCCCGGTCCCTGAGTTGGGAGTGAGGTGAGGCCTGGAGACCTTGCTCCTCTCAACCTGAGCGTGGGGTGCCCTCCATGCCCCGTGGTGCTGCCTGAGCTGCGTTTCCATGCGCTGCCTCTTCATTCCGTTTTGTTTATTTTCCTTTATTTGCCTTGATGCTTCCTCACTGACCGTGCGTTATTTAGAAGTGTGATTGCCGAGTGTGATGTTTCCTGCTTTGTGTCCAGTTCCACGAACAGACTGGGCCCTGCCTCACGGCCAGGCCAGGTCTGCTTGCGCACGGCCCCGGGCAGGTGAAGGCGTGCTCTGGGCGTGCGGCTGGTTGTGGGCTCAGCTCTCCTCGATGCAGGCCTGTCTGCTGGTGGGTGTTGAGGCCCTAACTGTACCCGGAGGCCTGTCTGCTTCCTCTTCAGCTCTGTCCGTTTCCCTGCTGTCCCGGGGTTTTGTAGTCTCCTGGGCGTGAGCCTTCACCGCCCCGGAAGGGCCCCGCTGTCCCCAGGTGGCTGGTGCGTTAGTGGGAGGCGGGTAATGGTGGGGGTTCACAGTGGTCTCGGCCTCGCATGACCTTGGACACTGTGTGCTTTCTCTGTGCCTCAGTTTCCCTGTTTGTAACGTGAAGACAGAAGTCTTGATTTAGTAGAATTGTGACGCTTAAGTAACAGGCTCTCGTGGAGCTTAAGGCCACTAGGTCCGAGATGGAGGTGGGCGGGGCCCCTGTGCTGCTTTGTTGCCATGGCAGCAGGCCCGATGCCCCTCTGGAGGCCATGCCGGTGGCCTCATGCCGGCTCCCCTTTGCCATCAGAGGGACGTGTATATGGCTCCTCCCAGGGCTGCTGCTGGGTGAACCCACGACCGTCCCTCCCACCATCCTGCCGTGGTCCTACCCAGAGCACAGAGCTGGTCTGGCGCCCACTCTCCCCTCGGGGACCCCCACTGCTTCTCGCTACTCTGAGGCTGTGGCCGTGAGGTCACTAGGTGGGCTGCTGCCCATGCCCCCTGGGGGTGGGGGCTAGTCTGCAGTAGAGAAGATGGGGACCCGCTGGTGTCGTTCATGCTGTTAGTCCAGCTGTCAGTGGCCCTCTGTCCTCCGGTGTGTGGAGTGGGCGAGTCACCCCTGTCCTCTTCCCTGGGCTCAGATAACATCCCCGCGGACCTCAGGGACCCCTTCTACGTCGACCAGTACGAGCAGGAGCACATCAAGCCGCCCGTCACCAAGCTCCTGCTGGCGGGCGAGCTGTACTGCCGCGTCTGCAGCCTCATCCTGAAGGGGGACCAGGCGGCCGCCCTGCAGGGGCCCCAGTCGGTCATCCAGGCCCTGTCCCGGAAGGGCATCTACGTGATGGAGAGCGACGGCACGCCCGTGACGGACCCCGACCTCAGCCACGCGCCCATCAAGATGGTGAGAGCCTGCGCACCGCCTGCCCTCCCCCCCCTCCAGGGTGCGTGTGCGTGTTTGGGTGAGGACGTCACGGCTTCCAGTGCCATGGGCATCGCGGGGTGCCCAGCTGTCCTCTGCCGCTGTGCTGCACGGACGAGGCACGCTGAAACCTCAGGTGTGCCACCGTGCACATGCGTGTGTGGCAGCTGGCCTGGGTCTGAGTGCGTGGCAGGCACCTGTGTCGCGTGTGGCCGAGTGGTCTGGACCCGGGGGAGAGCAGCTCCTCTTGGCTGAATCCGGGTGAGCGTTGAACGCCGCCCTCGGAGGTGTGGGCGTGTGGAGGTGAACACGCCCTCGGGGGTGTGGGCGTGTGGAGGTGAACACGCCCTCGGGGGTGTAGGCGTGTGGAGGTGAACACGCCCTCGGGGGTGTAGGCATGAGGAGGTGAACACGCCCTCGGGGGTGTAGACATGGGAGGTGCACTCTGCAGGGTTGGGAGGTGTCTGTGTTGCACTCGTGCTGTCTGATTGTTTCACATTTACGTTGAGTAATTGGTGCCTTTGGTCCTCTCAGCAGCCCGCCCCCCCCCCCCAATCTTTCTCTGAAAGCCGACCCCGAGGGGCTTCTCCAGACCGGGCTCGGGCTGGGGCTGGGGCTGGGGCTGGGGCTGGGCGGCGTGCGTGCTTCCTGGTTGCCTCTGTGGGCGGTCACTGCTTTCTGGGTGGCTGGTGTGCGTGGGTCCAGAGCGCCCCTCCGGTGTGAGGAAACGGCGTGGAGGCACCGTGTGGTTTCAGTGCCAGTGCTGCTGATGGTGTCCAGGGGCCGTCAGTGGTCGTGGTCAGGCAGCCTCGTCAGGGCTCTTTGCCCTCCGCACCGTTACTGGGGACCCCCAGCCCCCAGGGTGGCAGGGAGTTGAGGCAGGAGGACGAAGCTACCCCCCCACCCCCACCCTGAGGCGCGATAGCGAGCAGATGAGGCCTCGCTGTCTCCTCACGGGGAGAAAAGGGGAAGGCGCCTGTGGGGTGTGGGCCCTGGTAGGCTAGGCAGGTGGCCACTCTGACCGCCTGCTTGCAGAGCGCCCACATGGCGATGGTGGACGCCCTCATGATGGCCTACACCGTGGAGATGATCAGCATCGAGAAGGTGGTGGCCAGCGTCAAGCGCTTCTCCACGTTCAGTGCCTCGAAGGAGCTCCCGTACGACCTCGAGGACGCCATGGTGTTCTGGGTCAACAAGGTGAGTGTGCCTGGCGCCATCCTCGTGGGCGATGCCGAGTCCCGCCCCAGGGCCCAGGCTGCGTGTGCTGCGCCCAGCACTGCCTGTCGGGCAGATGGCCGGTGTCCGAGGAGCGGGTGCCCGCCCGGGGCTGAGGGTAGGAAATGCAGGCTGGGTGGGTCCGCATCGCTGCTCCTCCTCCTGCTGCCTCCCCTGCCCGCTCAAGGAGGCGCTCCATCTGACCCGGTGTTTGGAGAGAAAAGTGTCTTCTTAAATGCTGTTTTTCCTTTTATATTTAGAAGCTTGCAATGTAATCTTTTATGCAATGTATATAAAGAATGGTTATTTTTGTCCTGGCCAGTTTGGCTCAGTGGCTACAGCTTTGGCCTGTGGACTGAAGGGTCCCGGGTCTGATTCTGGTCAAGAGCACATGCCTGGGTTGTGGGCTCAGTCTCCAGGGGGCGTGGGGGGTGTGCAGGAGGTACCTGATTGATGATTCTCTCTCATCGTTGATGTTCTATCTCTCTCCTGCTCCCTTCTACTCTGAAGTCAATAAAAATATTTTTAAATGGTTATTCTTAGTAGCAGGTGTCCGATGTGACAGAGGGTCCATGTGACCACCGGGTTCCCTCACCAAAGCCTTTTGGTTTATTACGTCTTACTGAACACAGAATGGTGTTCAGTTGGTGACACTCTGCTGCTAGAGACACAGAAGACGGAGCAGCTCCTGTGGAGTGTGGCCAGACGTCCTTGCACTATGTGGCTCCCGGTCAAGCACATGCCCGGGTGGTGGGCTCGATCCCCGTGGGGGGCGTGCAGGAGGCGGCCGATCCATGGCTCTCCCTGGCTGTTCCTCTCCCTCCTCACTGTTTACTGCACACGGATGGGCCTGTAGGGTCTTGTGCTCAGTGGAATAAGTCAGAGAAAGACCAGCACCCTGTGGCTTGCTGATACGTGGAGTTGGGGGGAGTGCTTAGACCAACAGAAAGGGACCCAGAAGCACGGAGACCACGCTGGTGGTCGCTTGGGGGGGGGGTCAGGGGACGGATGAAATAAAAACTGTTGGGCTAGTCATTCTTTTTGGGTAAATTGGTTGCTTGTTCCCTTTGGCCAGTTTCTCTGGGAGGTTGTTTCCAGTCACCTGTTGAGTGCATTTCCTTCTCCTGTAGGTGAACCTGAAGATGAGAGAGATAACGGAGAAGGAAGTGAAGCTGAAGCAGCAATTCCTGGAGAGTCCTGCTCATCAGAAGGTAAAGGCCGACACCTCCTCGGTGCAGGGGGTCGCCCGCGCACCACTGGCCACGCCTCCCTCTGCGAGAGGACTCTCCTGCGCTGCAGGCTGGCTCTGCGGCTCCTCGGGCAGTGGGCAGCAGCCTGCACCCTCTTCCTGGCAGGGTGTCCAGCGTGTAACCCGGGGGTGAAGGGGGGTTGGGAGGTACGGGGCCAGGAGTCGGCTTCTACGGGTCAGCAAGTGAGACACGTGCTGCGGTCTCCCAGGGCCACCTCCCAGGCCTCAGCACTGCCCACCAGGCCCGGGGGCCGGCGTGGTGCCCGAAAGCCCTCGTGGGGCCGTGCAGGGCCTGTGGCGCCTGAGGAAATGTGCAGGTGGCGCTGGTGCGTCCCTGTCACTCCCATCCTTTCTTCCCCGACGTGGTTTTTCTGGAACCACGGTCCTGAATGCCTGCACGGCGTGGCCCAGCCATGGCTGCCCGTGTCCCCTGGCTGTGGGGATGCGTGGGCACCGCATGCGTGACCGTGATTGTTCCTCCCGCTCTCCAACGAGGCAGACGACTCGTGCGCCCCCTTGGTGCCCGGGCGTCCACCGTGGTGCCAGACGCACCAAGTTCCCGGAGTGCCCACTGCTCCCAGAGCTCGTGTGGAGGTGCCGTGCCTTCCCCTTGGAGTCCCGGGCTCCGGTCCCTCGTGTCCACACTGCACCCACGTGTGTACGCTGTCTGTCTGTCCGCACGTGGGCCCGTCCCGCTGACCCTCCTCTCCTGCCTTCTCCCCTGCCTCCCGAGCAGTCTCCCTCCAAGTGGTACTGGAAGCTGGTGCCCGTAAGTGGACTCCGTGCCCGCTGCCATCAGACCATCCTGTGCCGCCACCTGCTTCCATCCCGTCGCTCGCCCAGCCTGTCTGTCTGATGTCCCGGGGGGGCACTTGGTGCTGTGGGTGCGGCCTGTGTGGCTGACAGGCTTGGCTTCGCGGTGGGCACTGGAGCTCTGGCCGCGTTCACAGCGGCGTGCAGTCAGGTGTGCCGACAGGGCCTGTGTTTCGGCTCCTGGCGCTCTGACGCACCGTGGTGGACGTGAGTGTAAGCAGGGTCTTCGAGAAGGACTGGCCACTCCAGGCGACTTTGTTGTTGACCCTCACCCGAGCACATTTTTTCCGTTGTTTGTTTGGTGTTTGGTTTTGGGGTTGGTTTGTTTTTAGAGAGTAGAAGGGAGGGATGTAGGAGAAAGAAATATTGATGTGAGAGAGACATCAACTGGTTGCCTCCTGCAGGCATCCTGACGGGGCTGGGGATCCAACCTGCAACCTGGGTGCATGCCCTTGATCAGGACTCAAACCTGGGCCCCTTCAGTCTGCAGGCCGGTCACCAACCATAGAGCCGCTCTGGCCGGGGCCACACCTTCCTGATGTGACCGGCCCTCATGGTGACCTGTGTGATCTAGTGCCTACAGCACGGCCTTCTGGGAAAGGCGACCACTGCTGCCACCTGCGCGGCGGGGAGGCCACCCTCCTCCCCGGCAGGGGTCCTGGGTCCCCGCAGTGAGAAGGGCATTTCCTGTGAGAGGAAGGGAAGGGGCGGCTTGGCCCAGCCCTGGCTGCTCCGTGGTGCCGCCCTGCAGGCACGGAGGGGGCACGCGAGGGGAGGTCCTGGCACACAGAGCCCTTTGCAGGCGGGCAGCTTGGCCTCGAGCTCTGCCCCCAGGCCGTGCCCTGCACCAGACTGGCAGGTGTGTCCCCTGAGCAGTGATCCGGCCGCATTGCAGCTGATGATCTTGCTCTGAGGTGTTAATAACAGGGAAGAAGCGTTTTATGGATGTTTCCATGTCTTGTAATTTCTGAAAGCCAAGGAGCGGATGGTACAAGTGAGGAGGTCAGGGAGGACTGCTGGAAGCCGCTGGCCTCCGGAAGGCAGGTGCAGAGCGGGGCGGTGTGGCCGGCCGGGGAGGCCCAGCCGGCCTTCCTCCCGTGTCCTGGTGGACCCCTCGCTGTCGGGCCACAACGCCCAGCCGGTGGGCGGCGAGGATTGCGGGGGAAGGTCCAGCAGGTTCTGAGGCTTCAGCCCGTCTCCCCCGGCCTAGAGGGCTCACACACTGACCGACCAGTGGTCAGTTACACGGTTTCCCTGGTTCTGAGGTCACTCCATCCATCTTCAGCCGAGCAATCATGTGCTTCCCTGCATGCCATGGTCATCACCGTGTGTGCTGTGTGTCCGTGTGGGAGCTGGCCTGGCGCATGCCGTGTCTGCATGCTGGGGCGGGACCGCTCTGCCTCTGCCTCGGGCGAGAAACAAGTGACCGTCTGCGTGGAGCAGCCCCAGCGAGACGGGGGCGCCCGCTCCTGACCTCCGCAGGGCGCTGCCGCCGTGGCTCCGCCTGAGCTGCCTGGGAGGCACCTTCACTCCCCGTGGCAAGGCCTCTCCTCTGGGCCGGCTCTGTGACCGAGCCCCCACGCAGGGCAGCTGCCGCTCCCTCCTGTGCCGGCCTGGCTCCCACAGCCTCCCCCACGTAACCTGGTTTGTGAGTGTTAATGCAGGAAACGGGGGAACAGGATGCACCCCCTCCCAGGCGGGCTGGCCTGCGCTCCTCACCTGCCCGTGGGGATAGGGCTGGGGCAGCCCGACCTGGCACACGCCTCCCTGAAGGGGGTGCAGAGACCCTAAGAAGCACGGGTTCTGAGTGGGCCCAGCCCACGAGCTCGGTCTCCTGCTCCCGCACCACTGACTTTGTGGGCGAAACTGTCTGACCTGCTCTCGGGCATTTCCCAGCTGCACGCTGAAGCCATTTGTATTCTCTTACCACCAACATGGTGGGCACCGCCAGCACGAGCAGGACGTTGGTTCACACTTGTTTCTCCTCCGCGTGCAGCGGCGGCTCTGGGAGTGAGCCCATCCCGCCCCTCGCCGGCACCTCACAGCAAGGCGCCGCTGCCGCAGCCGCAGCGGCTGCCGGCTGTCAGCTGGGGTTGCCACGAGCCAGTTCCCAGATCTTGACATGTGGGTTCTGGGAAAAGGATGGGATCCCGACATTGGAGCTGTTCCCCTACAACTGCCGTGTTCCAAGCACTGTCCGGCGCACTGCGCTCTCGCCTCGGTCTGCTGGGACGGGGGGCGGGGCACCTCATGTGTAGAGTCTGCCTTTTGTCGACCAGGTGCGCTACCGCCGAGAGCACCTGTCGGCGAGGCAGCCGCCCTACTTCCCGCTGCTGGAGGACCTGATGCGCGACGGCAGCGACGGGGCCGCCCTGCTGGCCGTGGTCCACTACTACTGCCCCGAGCACATGAAGCTGGAGGGTGAGTGCGGGCGCCCTGGGGCCGCCAGGCAGGGCGTGGCGACGGGGGGGGGGGGGGGGGGGGAGGGGCGGCAAAGTGCTCGGTGTTGGTGGCACCACTCTGGTCACGTGGTGCAGGTGTGGGTGGGTCTCCGCTTAGAGGCCTTATTCTTGCTCTGTAATGAGTGCTAATTGGGGGAGAGGCTTTGAGGCCATCAGCACCCTGTTTCTCAAGTGTCTCCCATGGCGGTCTCTCCCACGTGCTGACAGCATCCCCGGGAGGTCCGCTGTCTCAGGGACGCAATGGCCTCAGGGTCATGTCCCTTGCCCCCGGGGCTCTGTTGCTCAGGTCGCCCCAGATTTTTAAGAACAGGAGGGTGGGCCCCGGCTGTGTGTAGCTTTACTCAGCTAAGCCTGTGTGATTGGCTCAGGAGTAGTCATGTGACGGTGGGAAGGCCCACATCTCACAGGCTAGGGGACGGGCGTGCAGAATGTGGGGAGTGCAGTGAGGCCTCCCCAGCAGACAGCCCTCCACTGTGCAGGAAAGACCTACCCTGAAGAGCCAAACTTGAGAACTTTGAAAGGAAGCATAGGAAAACAGTTTTATGACGTTGTTGGGGTGGATTACTTACTTAAATTACAAAAAAGCACGAATAATAGAAAAGATTCTTGTATTTAAATTAACTACATGGTATTAGAATTCAGTGGTACAGGACATTATAAACAAACTTGTGATAAACCGGATCGGTGATGGTCACACAGCCCCTTGGTAACCGTCTATATGCATAAAAGGCTGTCCTGGTCACTGTGACGCGCACTGCGGCTGGCCAGCTGGCCAACCGCCTCGGCCCCTCCCCCAGGCTGCCCAGCCCCCATCTGGGACAGGACTGGCTGACCAACCTCCTGCATCCCCTCCCTAATTGGCACCAATTGGGGTAGGCTGGCTGGACCCACCTGTGCATGAATTCGTGCACTGGGCCTTTAGTCCTATATAATACTATACAATAACCGAACAACCAATCAAAGCATAATATGCTAATGATATGCTAAGGTTGCTCAACCACTCACTATAATGAGCACTGACCACCAGGGGGCAGATGCTTCAACCAGTAGGTTAGCTTGCTGCTGGGGTCCAGCCAATCAGGACTGAGTGAAATGGGCCAGAAACTCCCTGGAGCCCTCCTGCTGTCCCTTCCCGGCCCGTTGTTCACCTTTGGGGTCCTTCATCCTAGCCGGCACCCTCTCGCAGTCTGGGACCCCGTGGGGGATGTCAGCTGGTTTCAGCCTGATCCCACAGCCCACTCTTCCTTGGGAGGACGCCAAACGCAGGGCTCATTGCTGGTCTAAAACATTTGTCATATTTCATGATCAGAGCTTTTAAAAAGAAGCATCTCTCAGCACTGACGTGTGTTCCGGTACTCAGCTCCCACTGGCTCCTCTGGGGGCTCCTAGTGCTGGGCCCGAGTCTGGGCGCCCGAGTCTCCCCTACCCATCGTCCAGCCCTCGGAGAGGACGTCCTAGAGCCCAGTTCCTGCGTCGACTTCCTCCGGTCCCTCTGCCACCTGCCTCCCTTCTTCCCTCCCTTCCTCCCTTCCTCCCTCCCTCCCTCCTTTCCTCCCTTCCTCTCTCCTTCCCGTTTCCGTTCACGATTCATGTAAATTGTCGCTGCAGCTACTCTGGCTTAGTCTTGGGCTGTTCTAGCTGTCCTGGTGGCTCTTGCCTGAGGGCCTCCAGAGCACGCCCACCCCAGAGGCCTGGCCCTGCAGGGCAGCCAGAAACAGGGAGCTGTCCAGTCCCCAGCGTGTGGCCAACTTCCCCCACCTGTGCCGTTCCGAGGGCACGCCTGGCATGTCTCGGTGTATGCCCCTCCCCCACCACGCAGGGGTCCCCGATGGTTAAACGTGCACCAGCTTTATGCGCGTCCTTTTACAAACGGAAGGGTGGTGGCTGCAGTCCATTTGGAGGCCCAGGCTTAGGTCTTGGGTAATTTCTGTTGCGCTGTTTAGATCTGGACCGTTAGGTTCCGACCCTGAGATCCTTGGGTCTCTGTGCCGAGTGGTTGCTGTCCAGTCCGCCCCTGTGGCCTGAACTCTCGGCACCGGGCCCAACACCCGCGGCCTGGTTTGTGTCCCTGGCAGACGTGTGCTTGAAGGAGGTCCCGTCGATGGCTGACAGTCTGTACAACATCCGGCTGCTGCGGGAGTTCTCCAACGAGTACCTCAACAGGTGCTTCTACCTCACCTTGGAAGACATGCTGTACGCTCCCCCGGTGCTGAAGGTAACGTGCCGCCGCCGCCGCGCACACGGCCCCGCCACCGCGCACACGTCCCCGCCGCTCACGCCCTGTTGTTCTCCTCGCAGCCAAACGTGATGGTCTTCATCGCCGAGCTCTTCTGGTGGTTCGAGAACGTCAGGCCCGACTTCGTGCAGCCCCGGGACGTGCAGGAGCTGAAGGACGGTGAGTGAGCCTCCGCCCTCGGAGGCGTCCGGGCGCTCCCTGCGTTCCTGTGCGGGTGTGAGCGGCTGCCTTGGGGGGGAGCCCAGCCTGTCTGAGGGGCCCCGGACCTGCTGAGCGTCTGGGTGAGTCTGCTGGCTGCTCCCGCCGCAGGGTCTCGTTTGCCCCCAGCAAGGCAGGACGCACCTCTGACCCAGAGCGAGCGCTGCCGCCTGGAGCCTCCTTCCAGGAGGGGGTGGGCCGGTGTGTTCCTTCCCGTGGTCCCCTCAGAGAGGCCAGCCCGGGGAAGGTGGGTCAGGCGGCCCCATAAAATTAGGCCTTTATGTCACTGAGAAGATAAAAGTAAGAAAAAGAACCACTGTCCACACGGCAGAGACCGCACGGAGACAGCAGGTAACCGGCCCCTGGCCACACAGGAAGCTCACTGCAGCGTGAGCGAAGGCACTGTGACCGTGGACTCCACGTGCCGTTGCTCACGGAAGGCACTCACCTCGGTCCCAGCAAGCCTGCCGAGGCCGCGCCAGACCCGAGGGGGGCCCGCCACATCCCTCCTCCCTGTCCCAGCTCGGGCCTCAGCACGGAATCACAGCCGGTTTCAGTAAAAGCGGTGTTCTTTCTGGTGCTCATGCAGGGCAGGGTTTTAGGAGCTTCTTGGGGACGTGAGGAACTGTGACTCACGCACGTTCTCCTAACGTTTCTATTTCTGCAGCGAAAGCAGTGCCACACCAAAAAAGCAGCCGGCCGCCCGTCCCCATCTCCAACGCCACCAAGCGCAGCTTCCTGGGCGGCCCCGCGGCAGCGAGCCCGGCCGAGCCACCGTCCCCTGCTCAGCCACCGGCCGAGGGCTGCCCCAGGCAGCACCTGCACCCCGAGGAGCTGGACCCCCTGTGAGTTGTCTGTGGCTTTCGGAGCTGAGTCGCTGAGCTCTTCCACTTTGCTTGTGACTCTTCTTGGGTCTTCCTCCCGCCCAGCCTCTGGCCGGCCCCTCGCTGGGGCAGAAGGGGGCGGGATGCACTCCCGAAAGTTGCTGTGAAAATTGGAAACTCGGGTTTTTATCATAGACAGCGACCAGAAGCCAGCTGCCTCCAGCTGCAGTTTTCAGTTACCATCCTCGGTCCTCTTCTGGTGTCTTTCTTTTCAATAATTAATCATTCTCAAGAACCAGTGGGATCCCTACAGGTGGTGTGAGTTTGTGATGGTCTCTGTGGTTTCCTTTGTCTTTGCTTTTGGCCGTGAAGGTTGCTAACGCACCGGTTTCTCTCCTGATAGGGGGAGAGGGGCCTCTGCCTTCAGCCCATCGCACCCCTTACTGCCCCTGCGGCAGCGGCAGCAGAGGGCGGCGCCGGGGGAGGACGCACCGGGTAAGAGCGCCTTGCCTCCTCCTCGCAGTTCCTGGGACCGCAGGTCCTGGGCGAAGCGGGCGGTGTTAGGGCGGACTGCGCAGGGAGAGCCCAGACGGACCGCGTGCCGCAGTCTGGGGTCCTCCTTAGGAACACGGTGAACCGTGAGGTGCACGGGTCGCTGTGTGTGCCGGCGCGAGCCCGAGTGCGCTCATGGTGACTCAGAGGCCGGGCCCTTTTGTTTCCATGTTGACACGGGGACGTTACCTGGGTGACGGTCTGCTCTCGGGGGCAGTTTGGGTGCGTGGTGGTGCTTTTCCGTGGAAAACGGTTACTGTGCTGACGAGTTTCAAAGGACACAACCTCGGCTTCCTCTGCTGAGCACATCCCTGCCTCTTCCGCCTGCAGATGAGCGACACCGGTCCAACTCCTTGACCCGCGTGGACGGCCAGCCACGGGGAGCAGCGGTAGCGTGGCCAGAAAAAAAACACAGGTGAACCGGGTGAAATGTTCTAGACCCCCAGACCCCAAGCACGGGAGCCCGGAGGGCGTTCACGGGCAGCAGCGAGGGCACCCTGGCGGGTGGGCAGTCAGCCAGGTGTGAGGACCCTCCGGGCAGGGCCGGGACCTGCTGGGGTGAGGCCGCTGCTCTCCACACCGACTCCCGGGTTTTAGGAAATGGAGTCCTTTTTCATGGAACAGGTTTTTTTATTGCAACTTTTAATCAGGAATGTGTTAGCTTTAATTTTAGTTTGATAGGCATTGATTAGTGAGGATAAATGTAACAAGTGGAAGCTCTTTGGGACCCTCAGTCGTTTTAAGGGTGTAAAGGTCCTGGGAGCGGAGTGGTTGAGCCGCTCCCTGAAGCAGCTCTGCCCTCGGCGTGGGGCCGGGGTCCAGGCCCCAGCCAAGCTGCCGGCTCCCCGGGGAGTCCCCCGGCTGACCGGCTCCTCCGCTGCAGGCCTGCCTCCCAGCCGGCACCGTTCGCACTGCACCACGCGGCCAGCTGCGACGCGGACCCCGGCTCTGGCGACAGCGTCAGCTTGGCCCGCTCCATCAGCAAGGACAGCCTGGCGTCCAGCATCCTCCCCCTGACCCCGCAGAACCAGCCTCAGCCCCCCGCCCCGAGGGCCGGCGGAAAGAGCCTCCTGAGCAATGTGGACATCGAGGACGAGGACGAGGAGCTCGTGGCCATCGTTAGGACCGACGGGGCTCCCCACGGCAGTGACCTGGGCCCCCCGACGGGAGCCAAGCCTCCCCAGAGACCAGCGGGCCCCGGGGAGAGCAAGCCCGACAGTTTCTTCCTGGAGCCGCTGATGCCGGCCGTGCTGCGGCCCGCCAAGGAGAAGCAGGCGGTCAGCAAGGAGGACGAGTGCGGGGAAGGGCGGCTGAGGAGCTGCTCGGCCAGGAGGCCCAGCGAGGGCCCGGCTCTGGGGCGGCGGAAGGCGCCCGGCAGCCACGGCGCTCGCGACTTGAACAGGACCTTCACCCCGATTTCCTCCGCGGAGCTGTGTGCCGAGGCGGGGCCGCCGGCCGGGGATTCCCGCGGGGAGCCTCCGGCCAGCGGCAGCTTCGATCCTCCATCTCAGGGACAGTCCCCCGACGGCTTCTTCCTCCACGTGGCCAGAGCCGAGGCGGCCCCGGAGGGCAGGCTGCACGGCGGCCGGGCGAGAAGCCCGCTCGCCCCCGACCCGGACCCGTGGGCCGTGCTGAGGCAGGACTCGGACTCGGACATCGCGGAGCTGGAGGAGGCCGAGCACGGCTTCCTCGGGGCGGAGCTGCCCGTGCTGCTGGGGCGGTTCGCGGGCGAGGAGGAGTCGGCCAAGCTGCAGGAGGACATGCAGGTGAAGGAGCACGCGGACAAGGACGGCGCCAGCGGCCGCTCCAGCCCCTGCCTGAGCACCATCTCGCAGCTCAGCGGCGCCTCCGTGGCCAGCGGGGGCGGGAGGATGACCAGCTTTGCCGAGAGGAAGCTCCAGAGGCTCAGCAGCTGTGAGACCAAGTCCAGCACGAGCAGCTCCCAGAAGACCACGCCGGACGCCTCGGAGAGCTGCCCAGCCCCGCTGACCACGTGGAAGCAGAAGAGGGAGCAGAGCCCCGGCCGGCAGGGCAGGGACCACGCCAGCCTCCTGGCCTCGGAGCTGGTGCAGCTGCACATGCAGCTGGAGGAGAAGCGGAGGGCCATCGAGGCCCAGAAGAAGAAGATGGAGGCGCTGTCCGCCCGGCAGCGGCTGAAGCTGGGCAAGGCCGCCTTCCTGCACGTGGTCAAGAAGGGCAAGGCCGAGGCCGGCCCCCAGCCCCTGAAACCGGAGCCCCACGGGGAGGACCTCAGCGCTGCTCTGTCCAAGACCGAGGACTTCCTGGCCGGGGAGCAGGGCCGGGGGGACGGGGGTGAGGGCCAGGACGCGGACCGCGAGGGCCTGGCGCTCCTGCAGCAGCCCCAGCAGGACCCGGCCGCGCTGCCCGAGCTGGAGAAGAGCAAGGCGCTGTCCGAGGCCCTCCTGGAGGTGGCCGGGGACGGGCTGGACGCGGGCGAGGGGGACCTCTCCATCGAGAAGCTCAACGAGACCATCAGCACGCTGCAGCAGGCCATCCTGCGCATCTCCCAGCAGCAGGAGCAGCTGCTCATGAAGGCCCCCGCGCCCCCCGCCCCCGGGGCCCGGAACAACGCCACGGACCCCAAGGTCAAGGCGTCCATCCACTTTGTGGAGCCCCTGTCCCCAACGGGGGTGACGGGGCACCGCCGGCCCCCCCGCCTGGGGCAGGGGCGGAATTCCCGGGCGGGGCGGCCCGCCGAGCTGAAGGTCCCCAAAGACCGGCAGCCGGGCTCCCGGAGCAAGACCCCGACGCCCAGCGTGGAGGCCCTCCCGCACCTGCGGTCCTTCCCGCCCCGGACACCCCCCGACCCGGGCTGGGACGGGCCGGCGGACCCCGGGAGCGGCCCCCCCGAGAAGGGCTTCCTGGACAGCTACCGGCTCCACGATGCCAGCAACCAGCGGGCGCTCCCCGTGCCCGCGCCCAAAGACGCCAACATCCTGTCGGAGCAGATGAGCCTCAAAGAAGCCCTGGGCCTGGGCCTGAAGGAGGTGGGGCTTGGGGACCCGGCCGTCCCGGGAAAGGAGGGCGTCCCCGCGGACGGGCCCCCTCGGAACAAGGCCAGCCTCATCGAGGTGGACCTGTCGGACCTCAAGGCCCCCGACGAGGACGGGCCGGCTGGCCCCGAGAGCTCGGTGGACCTCAGCACAGACGGCGACCAGAAGTCCGGGGTCGGCTTCTTCTTCAAGGTGAGCAGCGGGCTGCCGTGTCGTGGGGCCAGGTCCCCACTGCCCCTGAGCGGTGCGGGGGCACCAGGACCCTCACTCAGGGCCGGGCCGCAGACGCAGACCGTGTGTGTGTGTGTGTGTGTGTGTGTGTGTGTGTGTGTGTGTGAGTGTGTGTGTGTGAGTGTGTGTGTGTGTGTGTGTGAGTGTGTGTGTGTGTGTGAGTGTGTGTGTGTGTGAGTGTGTGAGTGTGAGTGTGTGTGTGTGTGTGTGTGTGAGCGTGAGCTCCTGTGGTGGACACGGGGGCGGGAGGGGGAACCTGCAGCTTCATGAGCTGCCTTTTCCGTTTGTGTTTTGGCCTGAAGATGGGCTGTTGGTCAGGTAGAAGGAGGAAGAGCAAGTCTGGGCTGTGCGGAGTCTCCGCCCCGGGCTGCAGGCTGCTGGGCGGGGGTGGGTGCCCCGGGGGTGGGTGCCCCGGGGGTGGGGCAGGCGCTCTAGGGATAGGGTGGGTGCCCCTGGGGACGGGGGCACCACTGCACCCTGTGTCCTGCAGGACGAGCAGAAGGCGGAGGATGAGCTCGCCAAGAAGCGGGCGGCCTTTCTCCTGAAGCAGCAGCGCAAGGCCGAGGAGGCCCGCATGCGGAAGCAGCAGCTGGAGGCGGAAGTGGAGCTCAAGAGGGACGAGGCCAGGTAGCTGGGCTGTGGGCGGGGGGGGGGGGGAGGCAGGACGGGCAGGGGCTGGCCCTCGGTCCCCAGGCCCCACTGCGGGAGGCCGTCCCCTGACCGGACTGTCGGGATGCCTGGTCAGGCGCAAAGCCGAGGAGGACCGGATACGGAAGGAGGAGGAGAAGGCTCGGCGGGAGCTCATCAAGCAGGAGTACCTGCGGCGGAAGCAGCAGCAGATCCTGGAGGAGCAGGGCCTGGGCAACCCCAAGTCCAAGCCCAGGAAGCCCCGGCCCAAATCCGTTCACCGCGAGGAGCCGCGCGGCGACTCGGGAACCAAGTGCTCCTCCACCCGTAAGCAGGCCGCGGCTCCCCTGGGCCCGGGGGTGGGGTTCAGAGCTCACTCGGGGGCCGGTCCCTTAGCCTTCTGCTGCACAAACCTGGCGGGACGAGCCCAGAACCCGTCTCAGGAGAGCGTTTCTTCTCTGGCAGCGGAGAACCTGAGCCGGGCCCAGTCGGGCTCCAGCCTGTCCTTGGCTTCCGCGGCGACGACCGAGCCCGAGAGCGTCCACTCGGGGGGCACACCCGCCCCACGGTAAGGACAGGAGGTGCTCTGCCCCCACCCACCCGAGCCACATTTGCCATCAGTGGTCCCGCAGCCCCGTGTGCCGGTGCCTGCCACAGCCCCCTCGGCCTCTTCCTCCTCCTGGACTCTGACGTGCGGCCGGTGCTTGCTGAGTGCCCCTCATCGTGGGTTCCCGTGCGTGGGTTCGGGCTGGGTGGGAACAGCGTGGAGAGGAGTGTCCTCAGAGCCATGGACGCTTCGGCGAGGCTGTTCCCGGCCCCGAGCCCCTGTGATTGGCGAGTGAGCAGGAGGAGGTGCCGTGGCCTACTGGTCGCAGGTCCCCCCACCCCACCCCGCCCTGCACTGCCCTGTGGCCAGGCCGTCCCTGCCGCTGCCGTGTCCATGGCCTCTTCTTCGTGGAGGATTCCTCTCGGACTGGGTTCTGGTTGGGTTTTCGTTCCTGGGATGGGTTACCTGAACCGGATCTCAGCTCCAGCGCCTGCTCCCTCTGCTCAGCGCGGAGACCCCGGCCGTGGTCGGTGAGGCCCCGTGCCCGCCCTCCTTCCAGGGTCTTGGCCTTGGTGCGGCGGCTGCAGGAGGGTCGGTCTGTGAAGGCGGCTCCCTGCAGCCTGTCGCTCTGTCATCAGTGTGGGAGGGCTGGGTTTCTGCGTCTTTGCAGGGTTATAACTGTGTGTGTGGGGAACAGACCACTCGGTCGTGGTGTCCCCTCCCACCGCCAATGGCCCGTCTCGCCCCAGGTGCAGTGAGCCCCTCTTACCGCCTGTGGGTGGAAGGGGACACACGTGGCCACCGTGCCCCTCTCCCTTTCCTCAGGGTGGAGTCCCTGGAAGCCTTGCCCATCCTGAGCCGCAACCCCAGCAGGAGCACCGACCGGGACTGGGAGACCGCGTCCGCCGCGTCCTCCCTCGCCTCCGTGGCCGAGTACACAGGTGACGCCCGCCCCTTAGGTCACGGCACACCCGCTGGGGTCGCGGGCGCTCCCCATCCGAGAGTCCGCTGCCTGTCACTCCAGCAGCCGGGGGGGGGGGGGGGGGGGCGGGGTGGCAGCCCGGCCCAGGCGCACCCTGAGCTCTTGGGCACCCGGGACGTTGGAAGTTAGTTTCTGGCTAACATCGCCTCGTTCTGACATCCAAGAGACTGACCCTAGGCGGGGACAGAAGGTCAACAACAGTCTTTTCCTCGTTTACTTACAAACTTTAACTCGGATTCTTTCAAACAAACGAAGTGGGTCTTCCCCTTCCAAAGTGTCACGAGCACCCACTGGAGCCTGGTGCTCGCCTGCCAGACGCTCACGCACGCCTCCCTGCTCCCCCAGGGCCCAAGCTCTTCAAGGAGCCCAGCAGCAAGTCCAACAAGCCCATCATCCACAACGCCGTCTCCCACTGCTGCCTGGCCGGGAAGGTGAACGAGCCGCACAAGAACTCCATCCTGGAGGTGAGCCTCAGCCGTGCGTTTCCATGAGGCGACGAGGCGTCCCAGCGGGAGGTTCTGGTCATGGACAGCACCCGCCGCTCGTGTGGTTCGCGTGCGGAGCGCGGTGCCAGGCCTGCTGGGGTCTCCCTCGCCGGGCGGCTCGGGAAGCACAGACGCTGGACGGAAAAGCGGGAGGGGCTGCCCCGGGTGGGTGGGTGGGTGGGTGGGTGGGCAGGCGGGCGAGCAGGCAGGGTGCCAGGCCAGGGTGGAACGGGTGGTGGTGTTGGGAGCGGAGAGCAGAGGAGACAGTGGCAAGGACGGCTCCCACGTGTCGGGCGGGGCGGGGCTCTTGGCTGTTACCACCCAGGGCCACCCACTCCCACCTCGCAGGAGCGCTGTCCCACCGGCCCTTCCAGCGAGGGGCCGCCCTCCGCCAGGAGGAAGGCCCGGTGGCAGTTGGAATGGGGCTGTGGTGGCTCTCGTGGGCGCTCACAGCGGGCCCCCCTCTGACCAGGAGCTGGAGAAGTGCGAGGCCAACCACTACATCATCCTGTTCCGCGACGCCGGCTGCCAGTTCCGGGCGCTGTACTGCTACTACCCCGACTCGGAGGAGATCTGCAAGCTCACGGGCACCGGGCCCCGCAGCATCTCCCGGAAGATGATCGACAAGCTCTACAAGTACAGCTCGGACCGCAAGCAGTTCAACCTGATCCCCGCCAAGACCATGTCGGTCAGCGTGGACGCGCTCACCATCCACAACCACCTGTGGCAGCCCAAGCGGCCGGCCGCACCCAAGAAGACCCAGGCGCGCAAGTGAGGCGACCGGCCATCGGTGCCCACGCCACCTTCCTCTCGTCCGCCAGGTACGGAGAGCAGAGTCACAGACCTGCAGGAGACGGACAGAGGCAGGGTCCCTCCCCGCCCAGGAGCCGGGAGGAGCAGGAGGGTGCTCGCCGGGTCCGCCGGGCTGCTGCGTCGTGCTGTCCCCAAGGCGGCGGCGGCGGCGGCGGCGGCGGCGGCGGCTGTGCGTGCGGCAGGTCCCTGTTACTTGAAGTCCGTCAGTGTAAACCACAGTGATTTCCTTTGTCTCTGACCGCCTCCCTGCACACGGCCCAGCGCCTGCAGGCGGTGGCCTTGGGGGTTCTCCCTCGGGCGCTCGACCAGTCTTCTGGGAAGGAACTCGTCCGGGGTCTTGTTCACTTGGAAACTGATATTTATTGATGTGTCAACTGCCAACGTGTATGTCCAGTCCTAAGGTTTCTGAAAGCGATGCTTGTTCTTGCTGCTCGGAAGTTTACCAGCCGCTCGGCATGGCGGTCTCCGGCACGGCCTCGCCGGGCTGCGGGGCAGGGGGCAGGCGCAGGCCGCTCCCTGCGTGGGCGGGACTGGTGGCCTGGCCACGGGAATAAAGCAGGTTTGGGAAAGCACTTTGCCACTCGGCATGTCCTGCGACGTGACCCTGGACCGTGCGTCCTCGCCCACGCTGGCCACGCGGTGTGGCTGCCGACTTGGAACCTTTGCACGGTTACGTTCCGTGTCCTGGGAGCTCCAGGCACGGGGGAGGCTCCGGGCCTGAGAGCAGACGTTCCCCGGCCCCTGCATGACCCCGCTGCTCTGTGCCGAAGACCCCGAGTCGTGCGTGTTGGTTTTGCACATGTTTTCTGGGAGTGTTACTTGAATCCGTCTCCAGCTGCAGAACAAAGCGAAGGTCAGTAGAGACGACGTCAGATGTGACTGTCCCATAGTTGTAGGTGGAGAGGAGGCAGGGGCAACGGTACGAACCCTAAAGCGACGTAGGGACCCCCTGTTCCCCCCTCCCCTGTCTCCCCAGCTCCCAGGGGCCGCTGGTCGCGCCTGAGTGCGGTGGGAGGCCCCGTGAACTCTGGTACACGCTCTGCACAGCGTGCTGTCCCTCACTGTTTGTTTGATATTCTATGATATTTATTTTACAAAAGCACTAAACTGTAATAAAGTGAACAACTTGCTTTTTATGAAGCACGTGTGTGAGGTGGTCGTGGCTCATGTCCTGTCCAGGGCCCAGCACCGGCTCCTGGAGGCTGTGCCGGGCCAGCACAGCCAAGGGCTCGGCAAGCCTGGGGCCGGGTGGCGAAGGATGAAGACAAGACAGAACATGTGGGTCCTGGTGGCGCTCCCGTGCCTGGCTGAGGCCACAAGAAAAGATCAGACGGCAAGCTGAGCCTTTATTTTATAGCCAGAGGTGGACAAGGTAGTGGTCCCCATAGTTACAATGTTCTTGTGAGTTTCACTTGTTTTGGCAGCACTTGCTGCCCCTCCCACAGCCCATTAGCTGCCCAGGAGGATCGAGGGAGCCATAGGTCAAGCTTAATTATGCTAAGAGGGCTGTGCCTCGATTTTGTGGCTTTTCCAACAGGTCAGTCTGAGGCTTAACCCTGTAGCCGCTCCCTACATCTTACCCTTAACTGCCATAATGAAAGTAAAACGTAAACATTAAGGACAAAGCTCTATTAACAATAAAATAATGCCAATGCAAAACCCAAACTAGACATGTGGACATTTTAAAACTTAAACATCAAGAGCAAAATTGGCTATTAAAACAATGCCAATGCAACACAACAATAGAGACATCAAACTACAGTAACTTTGTTACTAAATGAAAGTTTCTTTTGCTGATTTACTCAGGAGTCCTTGGACTTGGCTGTGCAATACTTTGCAGAAGACGGACAGCTAACCAATGCTGGCATGGCCAGAACCATGGCTGATGGAGTAGCTTCCGTTTCTTGCTTTCTGCCATCTGCTGGGCCTCAGTTGTTAACTTCTGCTGACCCCACGTTGACACCTCAGTCCCTTGCGCAGCCTTCGTCATCTTCCTTTTCTGCTTTACTGTCATCTGGGCAACTTTCAGTCTTTTGAACAATGGGACAAGAAGCTTCTCTGGGTCCATGGTGGTGATGCACGTAACGCTCTGGCAGCCAAATTGGCTGTGTGCTCCTTCTGGAAAGATGCAAACACAACCTCTTCCCCGCATCATTACTGGATCTGGTCCAAACCATGTCCGTTTGTGCCTCCTTCCATCGGGCTAACCCCGGGAGGCCCGCTGTACAACCATCGCAACTCACAAAACGTAACAGCATCCTTCTCGCCCTTTCCCCCTAAAGTGTCTTCCCCAGCCTGCCTGGCCTCGTGCGGGGTCTGCTGGAGTCGAGACAAAGGCACCGTGCTTTCTTCTGCTTGTTAGGGGTAAAAGGAGAGGCTTATGAGCAACAGTAAGCTCCGGGGTGATGGCATCATCCCAGGCGCAGGCGCTGTCCCCTGCTTCCTCCGGCCTCGCTCGTACTAGGGAGGGAGGAGGAGCACTGTCCGAGGGCTCTCCCACAGGAGCTGCAGCCCCGGGACGATGGTGGAATCCGAAGCCTCGGGCAGCCTTCTCCCATCTGTCCTGGTTCCCCTGCCACATTCCTCCACTTCCTTTCTGGACTGGCTCTAGGCGGCCCGAGTCGGACCACAGTCCGAAAGTGGAGGAGGCATGTCCTCTGGACCTTCAGCTACCTCTCCCATGCCTCTGTTTACCTTCCTTCCTCAGAAAGCCATGGCAGGTTTCACTCTCAAAATCCAACAAATCGAAAAGCTGTTCGTGCCTCACAGCACAGCCCCATGCTTGGAGCACAGCCTTCAGCGTGGATACGCACACATTCGTTCCCTGCGACCCTGAATTTCACGTTTTGCACCTAGCTGGTGCTGAGCTGTGCTCCGCACCTTCCTTGTTGCTTTCTGCACGTGCCTCAGGCCCGCACTGGGCGCCACGCGTGCCGTGCCAGCACAGCCAAGGGTTCGGCGAGCCTGAGGGAAGGTGGCAAAGGCTGTAGAAAGGACAGAGAGCCCTAGCTGGTGTGGCCCAATGGGTAGGGCCCCGGCCCGCAGACGCAAAGGTTCAATTCCGGTCGAGGGCACATCCCCAGTAGTAGGTGTGCAGGAGGCAGCTGATTGCTGTCTCTCTCCCTCTCCCTTCCTCTCTGTAAAAAAATAAAAAATATATTTTAAAGAAAGTAAAGACAAAATAATCTGGGACTTGTTTGTGGCTTTGCCAACAGGTCAATCGGAGGCTTAACCCCATAGCCGCTCCCACAGGGGCTGACAGCCTTTCCCAGGGACCTGCTCCGCCCGGGAGCCGGCCTCCCTCCCAGCCACACGGCGGCGGCAGCTCCTGTCTGTCCTCTGCCCGTCCTGGCCTGGGGTTCTCTGGGGGACGCCCCCTCCATACTCGGGGCCTTTCTCGGTGTGGTTCGTCCCCCTGCGCAGCTGTGCAGGCCGCCCCCCGGGTCGGCCTCTGCAGGCCCAGGGGCTGCTGGGTGGCCACCCCTGAGGCCCCAGACTTGGCCAGGCCTGGGGCTGCCGTCCAGACGTGACCGTGTCCTTCCCGGCTCAGCGCTGGCGGCCAGAGCCCAGTGGAAGGCCCTGCGGAGCCGAGGGCTCAGGCGGACACTGCAGGGCCTGGTGGACGGGCTCAGGCCAGGGCCCTCTGGGTGCTTCTGCCAACCTTGTGGGGATGGAGGGGCCTGGCCGGCCCTGGGCCGGGGGTGCCAGGAAGTGCGTCCAGCCCCAGCCCGCGAGGCCCCGGGAAGGTGGACTGACGTCCTGGACTTGGACCCACTCGGCCGCCGCCTGGACTCAGGCCCCAGCTGGTGTCCACCCTGCAAGATGTTGGGCCCGCCCAGCCCTCAGGGACCAGGAGAGCCTGCGGCTCACGGGGCTCAGACCTGAGCCGCCAAGGAAAGGACCTTTGAGGCCCCTGCCTCTGGGCTGCGGGCTCCAGCTCTCGGACCGGATCCTGCAGCCCAGACGGGCTCCCAGGGGCGGGACCGACGGCAGCCCCCCTGAGCGTCTTCGCCGCCCCCTCACGTGGCCCGCGTGCTGCTCGTGTGAGGGGAGCCCGAGCCCCAACCTGGCACCCGGGACCTTGAGTCAGGTGACTTCCAGGATGTATGGGGGTCGGGCTGAGCCCCAGGTGGAGGCCTGTCCAGTGACCAGGCAGGTCCCTCCCCCACGGGGACCTGGGGCAGCGGTGCCAGGAGTGGGGGGCTCTGCTGTAGGCGATGGCACCAGAGGGGACCCAGGAGCCCTGACCCCCCTGGGCTGGGCCTCGGGTGCCCCTACCGCACCCGCAGCCTCGTGCCACCCTGGGCTCTGGGCTCACCCCCTGCGGCCCCTCCCTGAGGCCCCGGTGTGGCTGCTTGGGGGCCTGCAGCCCTCAGGCTCCGTCCCTCTCCCACCCCCACCTGGAACCAAGCCAGGCTTGTCTCTCGGCAGCTGGGCACACCCTGGGCAAAACCTGGGCGGCCCACACATCCCCCGGGCAGCCCTGCCCAAACAGGCTGCACCCAGCACGAGCCACACAGCTGCGGGCAGTGCCTGGGTCCCTGTGCCCGCCCCTGGGCTGGCCAGGGGCCCTCCCCCGCCTCACTGCCCGGCTGCCGGGACCTCGGGGCCCTGCCTCCTGCTCCAGGCGCCCGGCCAGGGGTGTGTGCTGGGGGTGGGCGTCCCTGGGCCCGGGCCGGGGGAGCCACAGCAGGTGCTTCTAACTTGCAGTTGGGCAGCTGGGAGGGGAGGCCAGGCCTGGAGCGCGAAGCCGCCCGGGGGAGCCGGACAACCAGCCTTGTTTGCAGAAAGCATCGTTTAATAGAAGGTTCCGGCACTGACCGCTCAGCCCTGTCCATCACAGTCGCGAGGGAGCCGAGGGGCACCCGATGGGGGGCACCCAGGGCCCTGCCCTCGGAGAGAAGGCCTGATTCGGCCAGTTGTGCTTCAGGTCGGGGTGAAAGGGCGTCGAGCAGGCTGGGGTGACGGCCCGCCCGTGCCCGCAGGGGCGGGGCTGCAGTCCCGTGGGAAACCCCTCCTCCCTCGCCCCAAGTCTCGGCTATGGGAGCCTGGTGGGTCCCGGGCCCTCTGGGGGGCTCCTGGTGCCCGAGACCAGCCGGGCCCGCGGGGGAGAACGTGAGAACGGGCTCAGAGGGGGGCGCCCCTCCCTCCTGTGCGTGTGCATTGGGGGCGGGGGGCAGTCCCCGCACCACACGCGGTCACGGCCGTGTGGGTACGTTCGTGCGGACACGGACCGTGAGCTTCGTAAAAACGTTAAAAAGGCTTCCTGCCGGTCTCCCCTCGGCCCGGGAGGCCTCCTCTGGCCCCGGCTCTGGAGCAGCCCCAGCGGCGGGCGAGAGGGCGGGCGGCCCTGGGCAGAACATGCTGCTCATGCATCGTCCGCGTGCGGCCGGCAGGGGGCGCCGGCTCAGAGCTGCGTCTCGTCGCGTGTCTCGGGGCTGCAGGAGGCCAGCCTGCGGCTGCAGCTGTTGTGGGGGCTCTGGCCGCCGCTGGGCACGTGAGCCAGGGGGTCGCAGCGGATGAGGTACCTGCAGGGGGCGGGGCCTGGGTCAGCGCCTGAGCCCTCGGGGCGGCCGGGTGCCCGGCGCCGAGGGACTGGCACTCACACGATGTCATTGGGCTCCAGCCTCGTGTCGGGCGGCGGGTTGATGAGGACGTAGGAGAGGGTGTTCTGCTGGTCGTTCATCTCGTCTGCAGGGGAGACAGGGCCCAGCGGCCATCACCCCTCCGCCTGCAGGAGCGGGGGCTCTGCCCGCAGGAAGCTCCCCAGCCTTCCTGGCCATCCTGCCTGAGCCCTCAGCTTGGCAACGTAGCCACGACTGGTCCCCATGGCACCGGCCTCGGCCCCCAGCCGGCACAGGGGGTCCCCATGGCACCAGCCCTGGCCCCCAGAAGGCACAGCCGGCACAGGGGTCCCCCGATGGACTCCGGCCCCCCGCCGGCACAGGGGTCCCCCGATGGACTCCGGCCCCCCGCCGGCACAGGGGTTGGCCCTGAGGGGCCGCGGCAGAAGCTCCTGCCCACACCCAGGCCGCTTGCTCACCAGAGCAGCCAGCATCTCACAGATGGGGCAGCCCCGACAGGCACCGAGCACAGTGCACACACACCTGCCCCTGCACACGCCGTGCACACCTGCACACACCCAGCCCAGGCTTGGGCTTGTCCCGCCCCCAGGGCCCTGCTCCTCCTCCAGCTCTGAGCTCCGGTCCTGTGGCCCCACACCGGCTCCCGTCAGCCCAGTGGGACCCCTTGGCTCAGGCAGGGCCTGTGGGGGGACCGTGGGTGCCCCACTCCTGGGGTGGCTGTGGGTGCGGCCCGCAGGGGTGAGGACAGACCCTGTCACCTCACTGGGTCTCCTGGCCACACCCCTGCACGGCTGTGGCCGCGTTTGCCCACGGGGGGTGTCAGAGGGCACCTCCTCCCCAGAGCAGCCATCAGATCACAGGGACGGACGGCCTTCCCCGGTCCCCCCCCAGTGGCCTCGCCCCGCTCAGCGTACTGCACAGTGGGCAGGCCGGACCCTGGGCGAGGGGATGGACCCCGGGCGAGGGGCCGCCGCCGGGCGAGGGGATGGGCTTCGGGTTTGAACTGGAGCCTACAGAGTGAATCGGCCCCGCAGCGGCTCCCGGGGCGGGGATGGAGGGGGGGGCACCCGGCTGACACACGTGGGGCCCTTGGGTGGTCGCCGGGTGCCAGCCTCTGGGCCCTCTGCCCGAAACCCTCGGCCCGGGCCCTGGGGCGGGCGTGCACGCTGGAGGCTGGCCGGGAGGCCCCTCCCGCCCGAGCACCTCGGGCCCAGCGTCGGGGGCTCTGGCAGAGCACGCGGCCTGTGGGGCCAGCGCCGGCCTGGAGGCCCCGGAGGCACGTCCTCGGCCTGCCAGCTCCTGGCACCCCTGGGCGAGGCTGCCCAGGCCACAGGAGCCCCGGGGAGGGAAGGAGACCGGATGGTGAGGCTGTGGCTGGGGCCTCGGGGCTGGTGGGCAGCCCTCCGCCCGCGCAGGCGGCCCACAGGGTCTGGCCTCGCCACGTCCACCGCGAGGGCGGGTCCTGGCCCGGGACCACCCATCTGGTGCTTCCCACAGACTCCTGGGAGCACTCGGGCGTCCGGGGCAGCTGCAGGCCAGGCCGCCCCCAAGGTCAGCACAACCTGACGCTCAGACAAGAACAGGGCCGACCGACCAGGACCCCGAGCCAGTCCCGGCCGCCGCCGCCGCGGGGAGGGGGGCTGCCGAGGTCCCTGCGGTGGGTGCCTGTGGCCTTGCCCCCTGCTGGCCGCCAGGCCGCCCTGCTGCAGAGGTGGGCGTGCCCCGAGGCGGAGGCAGAATTACCTTGCAAATATCCCAGGTTTACCCGATTCATGACATCACTGGCTGTTAAATTTGCTACATCCTCTACGGAACACACAGGAAGAGGGACAGACAGAGACAGAGAGAGAGAGGTCAGCAAGCAGCAGGCCAGCTCAGCGGGGAGGGACAGCGGCTGCACGTGGGAGCCGGCTGCCTGGGAAGCGATGGGGACCGAGTGGACATGGGCTCCTCTGCCGGCTCCGTGGGGGCGGCTGGGTCAGGAGGCCGGGGTCGGGGTCGCGAGGCCGGGGTCGGGGTCGCGGGGCCGGGGTCGGAGGTGGCCGCTGGGATCTCCACCTGCCACTCCCCACGGCCGTGAGCACCACACCCCCCTCGGCATCACTGCCCCTCGGGAAGGGGTCGCTCCCAGCCGGGCAGGGACAGCAGAGGGGACAGGCAAACTGCGGCTGGGAGTGGGGGGGTGGGGCTGCGGAGGCCCTGATGGGTCCCCTGACCCCCAGGCCCTGACCTCGCGTCCCCCACAGGCCCGGGGCTGAGTGGACAGCCTGGCCCATGTGACCCCGGGGCGGCGCTGGCGGGACGCGGGTGGAAGCGGGCAGAGCCGGGCGAGCGGCGCGGAGCCCGACGGAGCCTGAGCAGCGGCAGCTGGACGGCCCGGGAGCCGACAGGCAGGAGCGGGTCTCTCGGCCCCCTCAGCGGAGGCAGCGTCCCCTGAGCCAGCGGGCTCGATTGGTGACGCTCACAAACGTCTCCCCAAAACAAGCTGCAGAGAAGGGGGCGGGGCCCGCTGATGCGGCATCACCCCAAGGCAGCAAAAGGAGCGGCCGGGCCGTGGGAGCAGCCGTGGGTCCCACCAGGGCCACGGCCGTGTGTCCGGCTGCCGCCTGCCCACTGCCCGACGCCGAGCTCCGGCTGACGAGGTGTCCTTCCCATCCCCCACCCCGTTCTCCAGGAGGACACGGCGGCCCCGCCGAGCCGATGGCCTGTGGGTCCGGCCACGTCCCCGCCCCATCTGTGCCCGCCTGGCCCTCCCCTGGCCCTCCCTCCCCTCCTGCAGCCTCCTGGCTCCTGCCCTTCGTTACAGGCGGGGAAACTGAGGCCCCAGCGTGGGGGAGCACGCCCGTCTGTCCGGCCGCGGCACCGGTTACAGGAGGCCCGTGCCTCCCCTCAGAGGCTCTGGGCGGCCCCGGGGCGGCCGGGCGGCGGCCGGGAGGCGGGGCGGGCGCCGGGCTCACCGTAGCCGGTGGTGGGCAGCCCCAGGTGCTTCATGCGGTTCTTGACCAGCTCGGACAGCTCCTGCCGCTCAGAGCGCCGGGACAGGCTGACGCGCTGCTGGCTGATGCTCTCGGCGGCCGCCCGGGCCCCCTGCCTGGAGCTCCTGCGGCTCAGCCGCCGGGCCCACTGCAGGCTCTTGCGCCGCAGCAGCGGGTGCTCGGCCGGGTCGCCGCCGGCCGGGTGCCGGCCGTGGGTGCTGCCGCCGGCCCCCACCCGTGCACCCCAGGGTCCCTTCACTTCCTGCGTGTCCTCGCAGTCCTCCATGCTCACCGAGACCTGGGACTGGCCGAGGGGCGCAGTGAGAGCCGGAGAGCGAGGGCGGGGAGGGCGCGGGGCGAGGGAGGGCCAGGAGCCCAGGGAGGGGGCGCGGGGCCGGGGGGGGGGGCGGCACGGCTGGGGAGCCAGCTGGCTGATGGGAGCACAGCCCCAGCCTCCTGTGGGGACCGCAGGGCCCGGGGACCCAAGCGCCTTCCCTCTCCATCTGGGGGCGCGAGGCTGAGCCCCCCGAGCCCGAGGCCCAGCTCCCACCCCGGCTGCAGGCCTGTCTGCCATCAACTCCCTCACCTCTGGGCCTTGGTGTCAGGGGGCCCGCCTCTCTGTGCCTCAGTTTCTCCACTTTGTGGGGCAGGAGAAACCAGAGCACGGTGGACTGGGAAGCACAGGCCTGAGTGGGGCTCAGTGGGGCTCAGTGGGGACCCCATCGGGCAGCACCGTCAGAGGCAGGGGGCAGGGGGCCGGGGCTGGGAAGGCAGGACGTGCAGGTGGCACGTGTGGCTCAGCCTCCCTCGGCCTCGGTTTCCCCGTCTGCCCAGGAGGGGGCGCCCTGAGCTCGGAGCTGCTCCGTGGCCGCCTCCTCCACGACCCGCTCCCTGCGCCGCCCAGGCCCGCACCTCCCGGGCCAGCGGTCTGGCCGCCGGGTGGGTCGGTCAGGCGGATGCCGACGGCAGACGCCTGAGGGGGCTGCTCACCTGGACTCGGAGGCCGTGGGGCTGCAAAAGAAACCGCAGCTGGTGCCGAGGTGCCCCCAACTCCGCCAGAGCCCCGAGCCCCGGCGGTTCTGGGGAGGCACAACCCCCCGTACCCCGCATAGGGGCCCACGGGCTGGCCCCCCACTACAGCGGGGAGGGCAGCCGGCCCGGGTCCCACGCGCGCCCACCTCCGTGGGGAAGAGGTGGCTCTGGGTGCGGTAGACGCCGATGGGGATCTCGGCGCTGGAGGAGCAGAGCTTCTGGAAGAGGCGGCCGTAGGTGCCGATCCACAGGTCGGCCTCCGTGATCTTCATCTGGACGGGGGGGCCGGGGGGGGGGCTGAGCGGGGTCGGGGGGCTGCCCCGGGCTGCCTGGTCCCCCGCCCCAGACCGACACTCACGGCGCAGAGGTAGCCGGAGCCGGGTGTGGTGTCCAGCCCCAGCAGCAGCCGGGTGATGGAGATCATGTAGTCCTTCACGAAGGACTGCGGGGGGGCGGGGGGGGCGAGGGCAGAGGTCAGGCCAGGCCTCGGCCCCCAGCACGCCCGAGGGCACCCCGGCCCGGTGCCCCCCCCCCAGCACTGGGCCAGCCAACCGCACGCCCCGGCCTCGTCCCCCATCCCTCGGACAGACGGTCAGACGGCTGGAGGGACCGACCGGGGAGGTGAGTCCCCACGGGCTGGGCAGGGCCGGGGCCCCCTGGGCACCCCGGGAGGGAGCAGCGGGGGAGGCGGGTCCCCCCCCAACCCCCCCGCTCTCCTCCCTGACCTGGTACAGCAGCGTGTCCAGCATGCTGATGCTGAAGACGCGGCCGGCGGCGAAGGGCAGGCGGAACATGAAGGCCAGGTTGGAGCCGTTCTCCCGCTCCCTCTGCGGGAGAGGGCGGCTCAGGGGCGGGGCCCTCCGCCCGGGCACACGCGTGTGCAGGCATGTGCGGGAGGTGTGCACCGTGCGTGGCGGGCGGTATGCACGCAGCTGAGCAAGCCCTGAGCTCCAGGCTCCGTGTCCCCGCCGGTCACACTGGGGCCCAGCTCAGGAGTGGAGGGTGGGGGCCGTGGGGAGGGGGGGGCTCTGCGGTGACCTCGGTGACCTCAGCGTGTGTCAGGGGCACTGCTGGGCGCTGCGGGGAGGCCCCACGGGGCCGCCCGCCCGGCTTCGCTGTCCATCCAGGTCCAGGGATGGCGCTTCAGGCTGCCCTCCGCCTGCCTGACCAGGGGCGCAGGGTGGGGGGGGGGGCGCAGGCTGGCAGGGAACCTGCTTCCAACCACGGAGCAGTCTGGGCCTCCTCTGTGGCGACGCAGCCGCTCCCTGAGCAGGCTCCTGGGCGGGGCCGGGGCCAGAGAGTGCACCAGGTGGCACCTGCAGAGCTGGGGGCCCTGCCCCCGGCCGTGCCCCTGCCCCGGCTCCACACCCCCTGGCTGATGCCCTCCCGGAGCCGGAGGCACAGAGGGTGGGCCCAGCGTGCCCAGTGAGGCCTGGGCCCCCATCCCAGGGGGTCTGGAGCAGGAGGGGAGGGGAAGGAGGGGGTCAGGAGCAGGAGGGGAGGGGAGGGAGGGGGTCAGGAGCAGGAGGGGAGGGGAGGGGAGGGAGGGGGTCTGGAGCAGGAGGGGAGGGGAGGGAGGGGGTCAGGAGCAGGAGGGAGGGGAGGGAGGGGGTCAGGAGCAGGAGGGAGGGGAGGGGTGGGGGGTCAGGAGCAGGAGGGGAGGGGAGTAGGCCCAGCGTGCACTGCTCTGCTGGTGCCCTAAGGCCGGTTCCCCCCTCTCTGGTGGGCCCTGGTCTCCGTGGAGGTGACCACCGCACACGCTGGAGGCTCACAGAACAGAACGTCTGGGTTCGGGGCCGTGTCCAGGCCGAGGAAGAGACTTGGGGTCACTAACAGGACAGGGTGATGTCTGCGCCCAGCCATGGTCTCCAAGACTCGGGCCACACGACCCGGGCCTCCCGGGCCCAGGCAGACGTGGCGTGGTGGCTCGGGGGGCCGGCGGGAGGGGCGGGGGGGGACGGGGGGGCGGGCAGGCGGGGGGGGGTGAGTCGGGAAGGGGGGGCCGGCAGGCAGAGGGGGTGGGGGGTTGAGTCGGGGGGCGCTCACTTTCTCCAGCTTGGAAAGAGCCAGGGAGTAGCTGTCCTTGGCGCGGAACTGCATGAACCGCATGTTGGAAGGGTGCGTGAGCTCCGTGGTGATGCTGAGGCTGGGGAAGAGGCTGTGGGGGCAGGCGCTCAGGAGGGGGGTCCCAGAGGGGGGTCAGGGGGTCCCGTGGGGGGGTCCCGGGGTCACAGGTGGGGCCGGGGAGGGTGTGGGGTGCCCAGGGTGACTGTGGGGACTCGGGCCCCGGGTCCCGGTGGGCCGGCCGCCCCCCGCACGCGCGCGCGGAGGCCTCACCGGAACATGGTCTGCACGTTGACGATGGTCTTGGCGTCGGCCATGTAGTCCTCCTCTGCGCTCATGGTGCTCTCCTTGTCCACCACCACCAGGTTGTCGGCGTAGATGACGCCGCAGCGCAGCAGGCTGTCCAGGCTGAACCCCACGTCAGGCCCCAGGCACCTGGCCCCTCCGCCCACCCCTGGGAGCAGGAGGGGAGAGGGGAGGGGAGGGGAGGGGAGGAGAGGGGAGGGAGGGGAGGGGAGGGAAAGGGAGGGAGGGGAGGGGAGGGGGGAGGAGAGGGGAGGGGAGGGGAGGGAGGGGTCTGGGGCAGGAGGGAGGGAGGCGGGCTGCTGGGGGGGGCAGGCCTCACTTGTCCACGGAGCCCTCCATGTAGTACACCATCGGGAAGCAGCAGATGGCCTCCAGGAAGTGGTGGTCGGGCCTGGGGGACAGCAGCTCCTGCGGTGCCGTCCTGGGAGCAGGACTGACAGGCAGGCTCCTGGGGGCCGGGCTCTACCGGCCAGTGGGCTGTTCCTTTCTCCCGGGGAAACCGAGGCCCGGGAGAGCTGGGGGCTTGCCCAGGCCAGACAACCAAGGTGGACGGGGGCTTCTGGAGAGTTCCTGGGGCTCACGGCTGTGTGTGTGTGTCGGGGGGGTTGTGTGTGTGGGGGGGGGGGGCGGGTCACAGGGATGTGGGTGAAAATGGACAGTTATCAAGGGAAAGAGGGTGTGGGAGCGAGAGCCAGTGGGGACGGGGCCCTGGGGTGGGAGCGGGCGCTTTCCCGGGGCCGGGCGCTGGGGTGGGAGCCGGGTGCTGGGGTGGGGACGGGCGCCGGGGTGGGAGCGGGCGCTTTCCCAGGGCCGGGCGCTGGGGTGGGAGCCGGGCGCTGGGGTGGGAGCCGGGTGCTGGGGTGGGGACGGGCGCCGGGGTGGGGACGGGCGCCGGGGTGGGAGCGGGCGCTTTCCCAGGGCCGGGCGCTGGGGTGGGAGCCGGGCGCTGGGGTGGGGACGGGCGCCGGGGTGGGAGCTGGGTGCCGGGGTGGGAGTGGGCGCTTTCCCAGGGCCGGGCGCTGGGGTGGGAGCCGGGCGCTGGGGTGGGAGCCGGGCGCTGGGGTGGGGAACGGGTGCTGGGGTGGGGACGGGCGCCGGGGTGGGGAACGGGTGCTGGGGTGGGAGCCGGGCGCTGGGGTGGGGACGGGCGCCGGGGTGGGAGCCGGGCGCTGGGGTGGGGACGGGCGCTGGGGTGGGAGCCGGGCGCTGGGGTGGGGACGGGCGCCGGGGTGGGGAACGGGTGCTGGGGTGGGGACGGGCGCCGGGGTGGGAGCGGGCGCTTCCCCGGGGCCGGGCCCTCGCCAGCCCCGCCTGGCGCGCGGCGGCCACCTGTTGTCCAGCAGCAGCACGATGGGGTTGAGCTCCCGGCGGGAGCGGTAGTAGGCCCGCAGCGGCACGATGAAGTTGTACAGCCCGTTGCCCGCCGTCTCCGCCGAGACGATGATCAGCTTGTTCTTGAAGCCGTAGGCCTTGGCGTCCTCGAAGCTGTTGTGCTTGCAGCCCTGGGAGGCGAGCGCTGAGCGGGCCGGGCCAGCTCCCGGCCCCCCTTCTGTCCCCCGGACGCCCGGGGCCGGGGACCGTGAGGACCGTGGACCTCGCGTCTGGAGATCGGCTCGGGGCCGGACACCGTGTCCTAACTGGAGCGTGAACTGCCCCCGGGGAGACACGCCTCTGGGGGGGCCACGGGCATGAGCCCCAGGTCGCGCGTCGGGGTGAGGGGTCAAGGTCGTCCGTCTCCGGCACATCTGTCAGCCGCGCGGCCGGGGCGCCTACCTTGTCCAGCCGCAGGCAGCAGAAGGGGGCCTTCTCGGGCAGCAGGTGGCACAGGGTCGGGGAGCTCCCGATGTAGGGTGAGTTGGGGGGGTAGCCCTTCACGTACCTGGGTGGACAGGGCGCTGCAGCAAGGCCTGCCCCGCCCCCGCGGCCACCGGCTCCCCGCACCTCGCACCTCCTGGCCTGCGGCGGCAGCCACCTAGAGCGCCAGCCCCACAGGCGAGCCAGCCCGGCCACCACTCCCCGCGGCCACCGGCTCCGCCCCCCACCCGCCAGCCAGCGTTCTCCAGGAGCGGAGCGAGGCCACGGCAAGGGCCCAGCTGGGAGGAATGGACGCTCAGGCCGCCCTGGCTAGCGGCCGAGCCGAGGACAGACGGACAGCAGGCAGGACGGCAGCTGGGCCAGCAGCCAGGCCTGGATGGGGCCTCATTCAGCGCCCAGGTTCCCGCCTGTGGCCTCTGCAGACCACACTGAGGAGCCCCCTGAGGGGCCGGGTGTGGGGATGGGTGTTGGGTCCCGTGGCTCTGCGGGGCCCCCGGAAGCTGCTCGGGAGCCAGGATTTGGAGCACACAGGGTGGGTGCGACACAGCAGAGGTCGCCAACCTTCCGGGGCTCGGTCCGAGGCCCACCGATTGGGCGGCCACCCCTCGGAGCCCCGTGCCACCTCGGCCGCCGCTTCTTCCTGGGCACCACGACCTCACAGCCACCCACCGCCCCACGGGGACCCCACGGGGACACTCACTCCACCACCGACAGCCCCTCGTCCTCCGAGGGCATGGTCTCGTCCTCCGACTGGTCGCTCAGCAGGTCGCAGGGCAGCAGGGCGGAGCTGTCGGCCAGCTCCATGACCTGCGCGATGCTCGGCCGCCGGCTGCCGGTGCCGTTCTCCGAGGGCAGCGCCAGCTTGCTGCCCCCGTCGCCCGGGGCCGGCGGGCACTCTGTGTTCTGGAAGTCCATGGCCACTGTCCCTGGGACAGAGGGGCGACCGCTGGCATGCCCCCAGGCTCTGCAGGGGCAGCGACCTCCCAGGAGGTGGACACAGCCTGGCCCGGGAACCAGGGTCACGCCCACCTGCGCCACCCCAGGGGTCTGGGCCTGAGCCGTGTCCTCCCTGCCTACAGGGGCCGAAGGCCGGTGCAGGGTGGCCTCCGCCCGCAGACATCGGACACCCCCAGGGAAGGCCCCGCGGGCGCTGCCCAGGTGCACACAGAGGCCCGGGCCTAGAAGAGCCGGGGGCCGGGGAGGGAGCGGGGGGCCGGGGAGGGAGCGGCGGGCCGGGAAGGGGAGCGGGGAGCGGGGCGGGCAGGGCCGGGGCGGGCCGGGGAGGGAGCGGGGGGCCGGGGAGGGAGCGGGGGGCCGGGGAGGGAGCGGCGGGCCGGGGAGGGAGCGGGGGGCCGGGGCGGGCCGGGGAGGGAGCGGCGGGCCGGGGAGGGGAGCGGGGGGCCGGGGAGGGAGCGGCGGGCCGGGGAGGGAGCGGGGAGCCGGGGCGGGCAGGGCCGGGGCGGGCCGGGCCGGAGCTCACCCACGGAGGCGAGGATGCTGTGCACCGGCAGGCGCGAGGAGGCCTGGCCGCGCCCGGGCGCCCCGAGGCCGCGGCCCGCCTCCTCCTGGCGGAAGGTGAAGGCCGAGTTCTCCTCCTTGGTGATGTTGATGTAGAAGCACGTGTCCGAGGCGGCCAGCGAGTGCCGCGGCCCCGGGTTCAGCAGGATGCTCTTGTTCTCCTCGCGCTTCAGCCCGATCAGGCACACGCCGTACCTGGGGAGGGCGTGGCTCTGGGCCCCGCCCACGCGCCGGGGGCGTGGCCGACGGGGCCCACCAATGCCGCACGGGGGGCGGGGCTCGCCGGGTCCCACCAATACCATGCAGGGGGCGTGGCTCATCCGTCCCACCAATACCATACAGGGGGGTGGGGCCAGTCAGGTCCCACCAATATGGACAGGGGGCGGGACCCATTGGGTTCCCACCAATACCATACAGGGGGCGTGGCCTTCCGGGTCCCATCAATACCGTACAGGCCAGTCAGGTCCCACCAATGTGGTACAGGGGGCAGGGCCCAACGGGGTCCACCAATGCCGCACAGGGGGCGGGGCTTGTTGACTCCCACCAATACCATACATGGGCTCGCCAGGTCCCACCAATACCATATAGGGGGCGTGGCTCACCCGTCCCACCAATACCGTACAGGGGTGGGGCCAGTCAGGTTCCACCAATATGGTACAGGGGGCGGGACCCATTGGGTTCCCACCAATACCATACAGGGGGCGGGGCTCGAAAAGGCCCCGCCCAGCGGCCTGCCTCAAGTCCACCCTGCAGGGCCAGGACCTCGGAGGCCAGGGTTTGGGGGCCCCCCTCGGGTGTGGGACCCCTCCCTTCGCACTTGGCCCGATGACCCGAGGTCAGAACGCGGGGGCCATGTAGGGGTGGGCCAGCCCTGAGGCGGGGCGCACACACACACACACACACATACACACACACGGCCCCGGGCGCCTACTTCTTGTGCGCGTGGAAGGCGGCGTAGGTGAAGCTCTTGCCCTGGTACTCCCGGAAGAACTTGCTGTCGCCCATGCGCACGTGGTACACCTCGTTGCCCGAGCAGCGCCCGTACATGCGCTGCCACTGCTCCGGGGACTCCTGGCCCTCCCTGCGTGGGCGGGAGACGCCGTGGCCAGCCCGACTCTGGCCCTCCCTGCCGGGCTGGGCCCCGGGAGCCTGCAGGGCCACTTGGCTAATTTTTAAAGCCGTAAACACAAGGATTTTTAGGGGACCCCGAGACGTTTCAGGGTCAAGGCTGGCCTCCATGGCCGGCGTCCTCCTCCCCTGCCTGGGCCCGGATCCAGGGCGGCTCAGATCCCATAACGAGCCCAGGCCCCAGTCCAACGGCTCAGCTGGGATCCCCCCTACGTTCCCCCACACCCGCCAGGTACTCTGAACCAAACACACCTTTTCCCCAAAGCCAGGCCCTGCCAGCCGGTACTGGGTCCAAGTGCAGTTCTCCTGGCCACTACGCCCCCCCTCACCCCTCGCAGCCGCTCAGAGTCCCCAGCACCTGTGTCCTGAGTGGGCTTGGCGTCCTCAGCCGGGCCCACAGCTGTGATCTCCCCACAGCACCCCCTCTGAGACCCGCTGCCCACCCCCACCCCCACCCCACCCCGTCTCCGGGCGCGGCGGCACTCACTGGCCGCGGGACGTGTGCACCAGCAGGGTGATGAGGGTGGACGTGGCCGGGCAGATGCAGTTCAGGGCCAGCATGGCGTACTTGCACTCCTCCTCACACACCACGTGGTCTGCGGGCCGGACGGTCGGTGGACACCCCAGCCCGCCCCGCTCCCCGCTCCCCTGTCCCCCAGGCGCCCCTCAGACACCCCACAGGCGTGCTCAGCAGGTGCTCCTGCCTCCGGGCCCCGGGCTCCTGCCCCCTCTGCCCCGACCCCGGGCTCCTGCCCCTCTTGCCCAGCCCTGTTCTCCTGCCCTCTCTGCCCAGACCCCAAGCTCCTGCCCTCACTGCCCGGCCCCTGCAGGGCTGCATGGGGTCCTCTCCACCACCCTTGGGGGGGAATGGCTGCCCCCCGCCCTCCAGTCCCGGGAGGAGCACTGGGCTTCCCGGTGCCCAGGGCCCCGCGTCGGTACCCGCGAACTTGACGTGGAACTTGTTCTCGGGCTTGAGGATCTGCACGTAGAGGGGGCAGTTGGGGGCGAAGTCCTTGACGGCCCAGGCCCGCAGGATGGTCTGGTGGTCCTGGGGGCGGGGAGGGGCGGTCAGCGCGGGCGGCGGCCGGGGCGGGGCGGGCCGGGGCCGGGGCACTCACCGCCGCCGTGCGGTCCACCTCGTTCCGGCTGCTGAGGATGAAGCAGGCCTCGCCGTTGTCCATCCTGCGGGGCACACGCCTGAGCTGGCCCGCCCGCCTGGCCACCCGCCGCCCACCCGCCCACCCGCCCCGTCAGGGGCTCCCGGCTGAGGCCGGGAGGGGCGGGCCCCGCCGAGAGAAACATCGACCAGCTGCCTCCTGCACACCCCCTACTGGGAATGTGCCCAAAACCAACGTACACGCCCTTGACTGGAATGGAACCTGGGGCCTTTGAGTCCGCAGGCTGGCGCCCTATCCACTGAGCCACACCGGCCAGGGCCCTGTGCCTGATTTTATTGGTGAGACAGGAGGGGGGCTGGGACCAGGAGGCAGGCAGGTGGAGGGCCCCACCCCCCCCCGGGCCTCCCCTCAACCCACATTTTCCCCATGAAGGACGCGTCAGACTCCTGCAAGCCCCGGAACAGGCATGGCACGTTCCGGAAAGTTCCATTGAAGACCCCAGTCTCACCTCAAGTCACCCTGTCAGCTGGCCTTTAAAGTAAGGTGACCAGATGCCCCGATTTTTAACAATTTGTCCTGCATCCCTCGGCATTTTAAAAAAGTCCCAATTTTTGGAAAGACTGATTTTTAACAAGTTGTCCCGCGTCCCACAGTGTTTGAAACGCCTCGAGATGTGGGACAACTTGTTAAAAATCGGGACTTTCCCTCCAAAAGCGGACCGATCTGGTCACCTTACTTTACAGACACCCGCCCACAGCCACCTCGTCCCCCAGGCACCGCGGTGACCCCCCCCCGTCCCCCCCACCCCCCCCGGACCCTGAGGGGACGTCCCGGCAGATGTGGGGGCCGGGCCTGCGGGGTGGGGGGGGGGCTCACTTGGCTCGCATGAGGTCCTGGTCCTTGAGGGCCGAGCCCTGGAGGTAGATGACCCGCTGGGCCCAGAGCGGGATCTGCAGGACGCGGCGCACCTGCACGTCCATGTCCGTGGGGCACAGGATGACCACGTAGTGGTCCTGCGGGCGGCAGGGCGGGGCGTGGCGTGGGCACGGGGTCGGCCCGGCCGCCCCGCTCCCCCAGCCCCCCCTCCCCCCCCCGGGGCGCACCTGGAGCCGGGGGTGGGCGTAGAACTCGTTCAGGAAGTCCATGAGCAGGTCGATCTTGAGGGAGCTGACGCACAGCACCACGTGCTTCTCCGTCTGCGCCCGGTGCCGGCTGTAGTTTCCGCCCGACTTCTGCCGCTCCATCCACAGGTAGACCAGCTCCTCGCACTGCGGGGGGCGGGGGGCGGGGGGGCGGTGAGCGCCGGGGGCCCTGGGCTGGGTTCTCGCCCGCTTCCCCGCGGCCTGGCCTTGGGGACAGGTGTGCCGGGGACGCGCTGGCACTGGCAGGCGTGCCTCACGTGGTCCCACGGCGGCTGCTGACTCCCAGCCCTGGGGACCACGCCCTGCCGGCCCCTGCCCCTCGCAGCCCAGGTCCCGGGAGGAGAGGCGCTGACCGCCGAGGGCTGTGTGGTTACCGGACCCCCCCCCGCCCCGCCACGGAGCCCTGTGCTCCCCCCCAACCCCCCCACCCCCACCTCGGGGCCCTGTGGGGGGCTGTGCTCCCCCCCAACCCCACCCCCACCTCAGGGCCCTGTGGGGGGCTGTGACCCTCCCCCCCCCGCCCCGGGCCCCTCACCTGCAGCGGCAGCACCACGAGGGCCACGCAGATCATGATGACCACCAGCAGCTGGGACGGCCAGATCTTGGGCGTCACGTCGCCGTAGCCCACGGTGGAGAAGGTGACGATGCAGAAGTAGAAGGAGGTCAGCAGCGACAGGTTCTCGCCCGCCCGCTCCAGGTGCTGGATGCCGCAGGTCCTGCGGGGGGCGGCGGGGGGCTGGGCGGCTCAGGGGGTGGCGGGGCCTGGCCCCGAGCTCGGGCGGAGCTCTGCCCGTCCACCGGCCTGCCTCGCCCAGAGACACGGCGGCACGGGGCTGAGCCCGGGCCTCCGCCCCCCACGCCCGACCCCGGGCCGGTGCTTCCCGCCGAGCCACACCCCGGCATGGGGTCCCCCGAGACCCTGCATAACGCACCAGGGTGTGGACACAGAGCTGCACGGCGGGGGGTGGGCCGGGGGTCGGGGGACCTCCACCCAGGAGGTCAAACAGGGTTGGGTGCTCAGACCCTGTGCGCACGGAGCTGGACAGTCCCTCCCCGGGCCGCCCCCAAGAGCTGCGACGCGGGGCCTGGGCCACGGCACGCGCCCGGACAGCGGGCACCGGGCCGGGGACCCACCCTGGCGCACGGCGGACAGGCTGCCGGAGGGAGTGGCCTGTGGACGCCCCGTCCTCGCGGAGGCTGTGCTGGGCGAGGCGGGAAGTGCACGCCTCGGAACCTGCCCCCCGCGCCAGGCGGGACCTCGGCAGACGCGGGGTGGGCCCCGCCGTGCTCTCAGCTAACCCTCCACGGGGCCCGTCCCCCGACCCCCGTCCCGGGCCGGCGGCTCACCCGGTGAAGACCAGGCACAGCAGGGTGCAGAAGAGGATCAGGACCTGGTTGAACATGGCCGACTGCGTCCGCAGGATGGCGCGGTGGAAGTCGTTCTGGGGGCGGGCACCAGGGGGCAGAGCTGGGGCCTGCCCGGAGCCCGGGGCCCTCCCCTGGCACCTTCACCCTCCTGCCCCCGCCCAGGGCAGGAAGGGGCGGGTCTCTGGGTGACGGACGGCACGTTGGGGGGGGGGGGGCAGCTCACGATCATGTTCTCCAGTGCGTGCTTGGCCAGCCAGCAGTTCAGGAACACGGGGATGAACAGGTTCCGCAGCGGCGCCCAGAAGATCTGCGGGGCGGCGGTCAGGGGGGACTGGCGTGGGTGGGGGGGAGGGGGGGACGGGGGGCTGGGGGTCGGCCGGCTCGGGCAGCTCACCCACCGTGATGATGAAGGGCAGCGTGTTGATCATCTCCAGGATGAAGGACACGCGGAAGATCTGCTCCCAGATGTTGCCCTGGGAGCCGGGGGGGGGGGGGGAACAGGGGGGGGAGAGATCAGCCAGAGGTCAGGGGTCAGAGGTCAGGGTGGGGAGACCAGCCAGAGGTCAAGGTAAGGTTGGAGGGTTGGAGGTCAGGGTAAGGGTCAGAGGTCAGGGTGGGGTGGCTCGAGATCAGCCAGAGGTCAGGGTGGGTAGTCAGAGGTCAGGGTAAGGTTGGAGGATTGGAGGTCAGGGTAAGGTTGGAGGGTCAGAGGTCAGAGTTCAGGGCGGGGGGCACGCACCTTGTAGCTGAGGTAAATGAGCAGCATGGTCTCCAGGAAGCTGATGGTGGCCACGACGACCTAGGGGAGGGGGCGCCTTAGCGGGGGTGGGGCCGGCTGGGGGGGCAGGGCCCCTCCACTCACCTGGGTCACCCACAGCGCCATCTTCCTCTCCACCCACAGGATGGGCGCCCTGAGGAGAGAGAGGCGACCTGGGTGGGCGTCCAGCCGGCCCCCGAGGGAAGGGGCTCCGGGCAGAGCCCCCGGAGGCAGGGCCTGGGCTGCCCCCTGTGTGGTGGGGGGCCGGGAGCCCCCCTCTGGGTGAGCAGACGGCGGGGAGGCGGCCCCTCAGGGCCCCCGGCTCAGAGCATCGCTCACAGGTGTCTCCCCTCGCCGCCCCCCCCCCCTAGCCGCTGTGGGGACCCCTGGCTCTCCAACTGCTCACGGAGCCCTCGGGGGCCGTCAGGGACACCCCGTCCTGCCACCGCGTGCTGGCCCAGGCTCAGGAGTCCCGGGCCCCGAGCTGAGGCTGGGAGCCTGGCCACAGAAGCCTCCGTCCGCCCCCGCCCCCCAGCAGGGCCCCCGCCGCCCACCCCTCCCACTCCACCCCTCCCACTCCACCCGGCCCAGCGGGACCCACCCCTCCCACTCCACCCCTCCCACTCCACCCGGCCCAATGGGCACTCACCCCTCCCACTCCCCCCGGCCGCCCACCCCCTCCCACCCCACCCCGGCCCGGCGGGCACTCACCAGTTGATGGTGGGGGACGACTCGTTGAAGGTGTAGTTCTCCTTGGGGCACCCCCAGCTGCGGAGACAGAGCGGCCTGGCCACGGCCCCTCTCCCCACCCGGACCACACCCCTGCACCTCCGAGGGACAGGCAGCACCAGGAGGACCCCGCCCCCTGGGGTGAGAGGGGTGCCTGTGGAGAGCCAGGCTCGGCGGCTGCTGGGACGGCTGTGTGGGCACCGAGGGAACTCGGGGGGCTTCCCGGAGGCGGAGGCACAGACAGGCCCGGGCAGCAGCCGCCAGAGAGAGCAGCTCGGCCCACAGCGTGACAGCGGGAGGCCCGCCCTCTGACCCTTCGACCACGCCCCTCCCGCCCCGAGGCCCCGGACCGTAGCCTGGACCATAGCCAGTGCCGGCGCCGCCCGGGACCCCTCAGCCCCGTGGCAGGCAGCTCCCACCCCTTCCCTCCTAGACCGGCTTCCCTCGCCGCACGGCCACCGCTGTGATGGCCAGTCATCGTCCCGTCCTCTCCCTCCGCCCTCACCGGCCGCCCAGCCCGGGCCAGGAGCTGCCCGGACCACAGACCGGTCCCCTGGGGGGACCCAGGCGCCCGGAGCCTCCGGGTGACCCGGGAACATGGTGAGAGAGGCGGTTCGAGCCCCGCTTTCCTCCTAGAACCGCACGGTGGGATCGGCCCGCCCACAGGAGGAGACGGGAAGGCCCTCCGGCCGAACCCCCCCCCACTCGGGGAAGAGGCAGGAGGAACCTGCTCCGGCCAGCGTGGCTCAGGGCTGAGCGGCGACCTGTGAACCAGGAGGTCAGGGTTCGATTCCCGGTCAGGGTTCGATTCCCGGTCAGGGCCCAGGCCCGGGTCACGGGCTCACTCCCCAGCAAGGGGCGTGCAGGAGGCAGCTGAGCCCTGCTTCTCTTATCATTGATGTTTGTCTCTCTCTCCCTCTCCCTTCCTCTCTGAAATTAATCTCAAAGTTTTTTTTTTTTTAAAGAAAAATAGCCGAAACCGGTGTGGCTCAGTGGTAGAGCGTCGGCCTGTGGACTCAAGGGTCCCGGGTTCGATTCCGGCCAAGGGCATGTACCTTGGTTGCAGGCACATTCCCAGTGGGGGGTGTGCAGGAGGCAGCTCCTCAATGTTTCTCTCTCATCGATGTTTCTAGCTCTCTACTCCGCTCCCTTCCTCTCTGTAAAAAAAATCAATAAAACATATTTTTTTTAAAAAAAAGAAAGAAGAAGAACCCGCTCTGAGGAGTGGCTGGCCCGCCAGAGGCCCGCGACGACCAGGCCACACGCCGACGACCAGGGGCCGCAGCCCGACGACCAGGCCACACGCCGACGACCAGGCCACACGCCGACGACCAGGCCACACGCCGACGACCAGGGGCCGCAGCCTCGGTGCCGCCCCCGGCGGAGGGCACGGAGGGGCCGGGCGTTCGAGGAAACACCACCTGGGCGCCCGGGACCCGGGACCGGGGACCCGGACCGCGGACACGAGCGCCTCCCGGGGGGGTAGCGGGGGGGGGGTGGCAGGGGGGGCAAAGCGAGGACCGGAACGCACGGCGTCGCCCCGGAATCCCCACCGGGCTCAGGGAGTCCGGAGCGCCAGGGGCGGGGACTGGCCGGCAAAGGCAAAGGCAAAGGCTTCGCTCAGGACACCGCGGGCCACGGAGGCCACGAGACGGGGCTGAGGGGACCCACCAGCACCCGCGGGAGAAGCCGCTTCCACCGGGGCCGCGTGGAAGCCCGTGAGCTCGGCAGCCGCCACGGCAGCGGGAGACGCCGCAGGAAGGGAGGGAGGCAGCCTCCCTGACCCTGACCTCGGGGCCTCGGCTCTGCCGCGCCAACGAAGGAGCGACTGGACAGGAGTCCTCGGCCCAGGCGGGACCAGGCGGGACCAGGCGGGAGCGGAGTGGCCGAGGCCTGCACTTCGGGGGCGTCCCATCCAGGACCCCCCTTCCGGGACCCGGGCAGCCACGGGCCACGGACAAGGCCGCCACCGTTCCCCTGCCCACAACCGGCTGGTCAGTGGAACCCCTGGGCAGCGTCCAGGGCTCTCCTGGGGCATGGACACTGGGAAGGACGGACCCCAAAGGCCCTGGACAGAGGGCATCCGGGGGCCGCTGGGTGCTGGCCACAGACCTCAGGCCACGCCATCGCCTCTGCCACGGCAGCGGCCCCAGCCCCACGGGGCACCCACCAGCCGATGCCCAGGGCCGGGTCGTCCAGCAGGACGCGCACGATGTAGAGGAGACACGTGAGCAGCTTCAGGGAGAAGTTGAACAGTCGGATCCTCAGGCCTGCGGGGGAGGGGGGGCAGAGTGGGGGTGTCAGGGCCCCCCGGGGTCCCCGGCTAATGCTCCTCGCTCTGCACCCTGGACACGGGCTGGCCGCCCCCAGAGGGTCCAGCAGCCCAGCTCTCCCCAGGAAGGCTGTAGACAGAGCCTACAGGGGCGTGGGGGCCCCACTGAGGGCGCAGGGGTCCCCCGGGGGGAGGGCACGAGGGCCGGGCCCACGGGGAGGAGGCTGGGCTGGGTCCCTGGCGGCCATGGCCCAGCCCCACCCCCGCCGACAGCCCCCTGCATAGCCAGACCCTTCCCGGGGGAACCCCACCCGGTCCCCCGGGGAGCCCCCGGCGCACTCACTGGATCGCTGGTTCTTGATGAAGAACAGCTTGAGCCGCTCCTTGAACGTGTTCTCGTTGACGTAGAACTCCACCTGGACCCTGCGGGCGGGACGGAGCGGGCGTGGGCTCAGCCGGCGGCTCAGCCGGGGCCGGCCACAGCCAGCACCGGCTCCTCCCGCCCTGGAGGAGCCCGGAGACAGGCAGACGGACGGACGGACGGACGGACAGCAGCGGGCAGCGCCTCCCCCTCAGAGGGGCGGCCCCAGCAGACCCGCCCTTGGGCCTCACACCTGTGCCCCCAGGCTCCCGGCCCAGCCTCGTGGCCACGGCCAGCCACCGGGACTCCGCGTGCCCCGCGTGGCCCGTGGCACAGGCTCCAAACACGCCACATCATGGACGCAGAACGTTCCAGAAGCCGCTGGGCAGCTGCTTTGCTGGTGGTCCTCGGTGGCCAGGCCAGGAGGCGTGCTGCACCAGCAGGATGGGGGGGAGGTGGGCCCCGACCCTCAGCTCACCTGCACCCCCCGCCGATCCCGACACCCCGGCCCCTCCCAGCGACCTGGCATCACCCCCGCCCCGCGGCCCCAGGAGGAATGAGTCAGATCTAAGGGGGGCGGGAGGCCGTCTGGTCTCCTTGACAACGTGGGTCCTGCAGGTGGTGAGACGCTGCCCGCCCTCCCCCGGAGTGACGGACAGCAGGCGGGTGGCACGGAGGCCTCAGAGCTTCCCTCCGGGATGTGGGGCCCACTCGCCCTGAGAGCCGATACCCGGGGTGCTGGATGGGCGACTTGCTCTGGGCTGGCACAGGCTGCCCCCCACGTGTGACCTCCTGCACCCCATCACGGGCCATCTGCCGCCCACGGCAGGACAAGCCCAGGAACCCACAAGCCAGCGTGGTGCCACCCCGAGTGAGACAGGCTCCGGCCTCCCTCGGGGATGGGGGACCAGCCGAGCAGGTGAGGCAGCACCAGTCCCATGTCACGGCCACAGCCACGCCGTGGAAGCAGAGCCACGCCGCCCACGGGCCCTGGAGGCAGAGCCAGGCCACGGGGGCCACTGCTGGCCACAGGGCTCCAGGGCGGGAGGACGGGGTGGCAGGGCCCTTCCCCCTCAGGTCCTGGTACAGGGGGGCCACCCAGTCACACTCGGGGCTCCTGGGGCTGGGACAGGGTGCCCCCATAGACCAGTGGGGTCCCAACGCAGAGCCAGAGGTCAGAGTACCCCCCCTGCACCCTCCCTCCTTCCTGGGAGCCCTCCCCCCCCTAGCTCTGAACCCCTGAACCCCACCCTCTGTAGGTGCCGCCTGGAGCCGGTCAGGGAGGCGCCGAGGGTCTCGGGGGAGCCGGCCAAATGCCCTCCTCTCTGATTCAGGGCCCAGCCCAACGCACTCCCCGCCCGGCACAGCCCAGCCTGAGGCGGAGCCCCCCACGCCCCAGCCACGCCCCCCAGCCCACCCGGCCCCTCCACGTCCGCTGAGCCCAGAGCTGGGACACCAAGGCAGTCTGGGAAGCTGCACTGGCCGCCCGGCCCCTCCCCACCCCGCCACCCGCACATCCCCCCTGCACCTGCTCCCCTGCTGGGCCCTGTGGGGTCAGGGCTGCTGACCGGGGCTAGCCGTGCCCCGACGTGTCTGCTCCCAGGTCCCCCGCCCGCACCCCCAGAACAGCGGGGCGAGTGCCGGCTGACCCTCTGCCCTCGCCCTGGGCCTCGGACCCCCTCTGGGCGCACCCGAGGCCTCGGCGGGCAGCAGGGTCCCCGCGGGAGGAGGGAGAAGCCGCGGGCACAGGAGGTCGAGCTGGTGCCCGCGACCTTCACATGCCTCCCTCTTCCCCTTCAATATTTCATGAGCTGTGGCCGCCTCCGCCTCCAGCTCCACCACAAAAGGTAAATCACAGACTCCCACGTTGGGCCACGGGCCCGGCTCGGCCCAGTCCTGCCAGCCCTGCCGGCACCGAGGACACCGCGGAGCTGCCGACCGAGCCCAGGCTCACCACGCCGACGCCGGTCCGGGTCCAGCCCTTGGCCTGGGGGCACCTGCCCACGCCGAGCCTCCTGCCCTGGGGACGGGCGGGGACGGGCAGGGACGGGTGGGGACGGGGCTGCCTTCCCCAGCCGTGGGGCTGCCTGGCGGGGGTCTGTGGCTGTGGAAGGTAAAAGGTCCCTCCCTGCCTCTCGCTCCCGCTCAGGTCTGGCTAACGGTTCATTCCCGGGTGAAGGTCAGAGGAGACCGCCCGTGGGTGTGGCGGGGGGCTGCCGCGTCAGTTCAGACGGTGCCGGCAATGAGGGCCCATTCCGCCCTGGGTGTCCCCGACGCCGGCCACACCCACCGCCCAGGAAGGCGGCCCCTGAGCCACAGACCACGCGTGTGGCTGACGCCCACCCGGGGCCGTGGGAGGCGGCGACGGTGGCCCGGCTGTGGCTCCAGGGCCCGTGGGGGGGGGGGCAGTGGCCACACTCCCAGGAAGCCGCCCTCAGGAGCCAGGAAGCACTGGACGTGGGGGTGCCCACGAACAGGGGGCCACGGGCGAGGGCAGGGGCCACTCTCACCCATCTCCTCGCTCCCCCTTCGGCCGAGGCCCAGCGGGGAGGCCTGGGCACCTCGGAGGCCTCGGCGGCCCGCTGGCCACGCCAGGGCCGAGGTCGGTCTGGAGCGGGGTGCCATCCGGCCTCAGCCCACGCCCAGACGCAGCAGCACCAGCCCTCCGCGGGGCAGGCACTCGGCGGGGACCCCACGGGGTCCGGCGCGGCCCCGGCGGCCCTCCCCTGCAGGACACTTACTGAGACAGGGACGAGTCCAGGCTGAAATCCTCCACGGGAAGCCTGGGGACAGACACGGGCGGACACATCAGCACGGGCCGCCCGCGGGGCGGGGCCTGGACCCCGGGCCCGGCGGCCAGGCCAGCAGGAGGCTCGGGGAGGGGAGGGGAGGGGCGTGCCCATGCTCGGGCCCTGACCGCGGAGCCCCGGCGAGGCGGGCACTGCTGGCGGGTGACCGCCGGCCCCCGGTGCAGAGAAGCAGCACAGCACACGGCCCGGGCGCATGCACCTCCCCGAGACAGGGAGACAGGTGAGGACCACGCGGAGCTGACCGCACCCGGACCGGCCGCCCATCGCCCAGCCGCTCACGGCCCCTGCTCCTCCGGCCGGCCCGGCACCGGGACCCTGCGCCCAGGAGGGGCACCGGCACCCTCACTGCACACCCGGGGCCGAGGGCGGCCGGGGCAGGCCCCACAAGGGCCTCCGGCTCGACGAGACAACCAGGGTTCGAGTCTGCCTGGCCTCCAAGCAGCTGGCTTCCCTCCGCTCGCCTGCCTGCCATGCCAGGCCCACGCGGGGCCATTCGGCGTGGCCTGTGCCGGGGAAGCAGCTGGTGGAGCCCGGGGCTGAGGCCCCGTCCTGGGGGACCGGCAGGGTCTGCTCTTTGCTGGTGATGCAGCCGTGGGAGTCCGGCCCCCATCCCTCTTTAAAAAAAAAAATTTTTTTTTTTTTTTATTTCAGAGAGGAAGGGAGATGGAGAGAGAGAGAGAGACAGCCGTGGATCAGCTGCCTCCTGCACGGCCCCCACTGGGGGTCGAACCCGCAACCCGGGCATGTGCCCCTGACCAGAATGGAACTGTGACCTCCTGGTTCACAGGTCGACGCCCAACCACTGAGCCATCCAGCCGGGCAGGGGCCCCTCCTCGTCCTCAGAGCAGCCGATCCCCAAAGAGGAGCCCAGGCCCACGCGGGCCCTGCCTCCAAAGGAGCCCCAGCGATGGGGGGGGGGGGGGGGGGGGCAGCCTGCAGGGCGGGTCCCAGCCACACGCCCACCAGCCTCGCTCAGCAGGACCTCGGGGTGGGCAGGCTCCCCCACAGGCCCCCAATGCTGACACATGGTGGATGAGGTGTTGGCGGGGTGGGGGTGGGGGGCGGGCACAGACACAGCCCGGCTTAGCTGGGCCGGAGCTGGGGTCGCTGTGAGCTTCTGGGGGCCCTGGCGCTGCCCGGCTCTGAGCTGGGGTAACAGGTGCACCAGGGGCTGGCACGTGCCCGGCAGAGCCTCAGCCGGCGGCCTCGGGGCCCGGGCTCGCTGAGGGCAGGTGCTGGCGCAGAGACCCAGGAGGGCGTGTCCGGCTTCCTGAAGGCGGGGCCGTGTGCAGGTGGGGTTTGCCGGAAGGAGGGGGCGGGTGGGAGGGGTCCCAGGGCCGGGCCTGCACGGAGGACACGAGGTTGAGCAGGCTCGAACCCTGACAGGCCGGGGTCACAGCTAACAGGGAACATGAGCCCAGGGGTGCGGGGCACAGAGGAGAGCGGCACCCCGAGGACCCCAAGACGGACCCTGAGACAGAACCGCCGGATGGGGAGGGAGGGGCCTGAGGGGACGGGGCCCCGCCTCCTGCCGCACCCACCCTCCTTCTTCCTCCTCCTCCTCCTCGGGGACCCCCTTTCCCTGCTCCCCACCCCGGCCCCATGCACACCCACAGGAGGGTCCCCACGGCCACCTGGCCCTGCTGTGCCCCCCGATTCTCCAAACTGAGCCCGGAGGCACCCTCCTCGGCCACGACTCCCGCCTAGAACCCAGGACCCACCTCCCAGCTCTTCCGTGTCCCCTTCCCACCCCCTTCCAGCCCCCCAGGGTCCCCTCCAGCAGTACACCAGGGAGCCCCTCCCTCGGGGTGACCCCGAGCCCCGGGAGGGGGGCGGGCACCGGGTCTTCCTCCCACCTCACCTGCCCCCCTCCCCGGGCCCTTCCTCCCAGGGGCAGCACCCCTGCACGGGGCCCGCAGGGGTGAGGCGTGCCCCTCCCCCCGCAGGAGCCGCCGGCCCAGGACCGTTGGGGGCCCCCGGCCCCGGGGTTCACTGCTTGGCTGCTCCTCCCTCACGGGGTTCTTTTCCCAAAGCTGAGGGTGGTGCTCCCCACCAGCCCCCCGGGCTTCCTCCCCGTCCCCCTCTCCTGCCTCACATGGGGGGGGGGGGCGAGGAGCCCAGCAGGCGGGCGGGCAGGGAGGGTGACGGTGGCCACGGTGCCCAGGCGACGGGCGTGGTGCCCTGGCCCAGGCGTGGCGGGCGCCTCCCTCTCCCTCCGCTCCGTCCCTCCGCTCCGTCCCTCCGCTCACGGCCGTGGGAGGCCTCGGGGGGCTCGGGGCTGCCCCGGGGACCTGCGGTCCGGAGAGCCGAGCCGCCGGCTGTCTCCGAGGCACCAGGCCTGCAGGACGGGGCAGCCGCAGGAGCCGTGGCCGCCAGCCCCCGAGACAGAGGGCGCCCCCTCCTGCTCAGGCCCAGGGGAAGCTCCATCAGGCCCGTTCCTAACAAAGCCCTGCAAGCCCCCCTCTGCTCAGGACCTGCCGTGGCTCCCCGCTGCTCTGTCACAGCATGCACCCAGCCGGGGAGGAGGCTGCGGGGCACAGGCTGCGGGGCACAGGATGTGGGTACAGGCTGTGGGGCACAGGCTGTGGGGCACAGGCTGTGGGGTACAGACTGTGGGGCACAGGATGTGGGGCACAGGCTGCGGGGCACAGGCTGCAGGAGGCTGCAGGGCACAGGCTGTGGGGCACAGGCCATGGGGTACAGGCCGTGGGACACCAGGCTGTGGGGCACAGGCTGTGGGGCACAGGATGTGGGAACAGGCTGTGGGGCACAGGCTGTGGGGTACAGACTGTGGGAACAGGCTGTGGGGCACAGGCTGTGGGCACAGGCTGCAGGAGGCTGCAGGGCACAGGCTGGGGGCACAGGCTGCGGGGCACAGGCTGTGGGGCACAGGCTGCGGGGCACAGGCTGTGGGGTACAGACTGTGGGGCACAGGCTGCGGGGCACAGGCTGTGGGAACAGGCTGTGGGCACAGGCTGCAGGAGGCCGCTCTGAGGGCTCTGCCCCGGCCGGCAGCACCCGCCATCCCCGCGGGAACGGGAGGAGAGTGCGGGGAGCCGAGTCCTCGGAGCCCATGGGTCCTGCCCCGGGTGCCCAGGAGGAGGACGGGGGGGAGAGGAACCCGTCCCCAGGGCCCTGACCGGTGCCCGCCTGCCTCCTGCCTGGGGCTGCCCCTGGCCGCTCCAGGGGAACTGGAGGCCCGGGGAACAGGGTGTGAAGGGGAGGAGGACCCGGCGGCCAGTGGACGGGTGGGAGGGGCACCCTTGGTCCTGCCATCTGCCAGGCCACGTCTCTGCCAGCCCCCACCCAGCCCCGACAGGCCGGCACCCCTCCCGGACGCTGGCCCGGCGGCCCCTCTGCTGGAGGGCTCTGCCCGGCTCCACTGTCCCCCCCACCCCCACCCCAAGCACTCGAACCCAGGAAGCTCTCCTTGCCGGCCCGGCCTGCACCTCTCTGCCGACAGCGGGGCACTGATTCACCTCCGCTCTGCCCCCACCACGGGACCCGGGAGGTGCTGGCGGGTGCCGGGGCCGCAGGCGGAACCTCGGCGTCCACGTCTGTGAAATGGGGACGGTGCCCTCTGCCCGCTGCCCTCAGAGGGGCCGGGAGGGGTGGGCACGGCCCCCCGAGGGAACCAGCTCCCTGCGCCCTGGCTGCCGCCGGCTCCAGGCCCGGCTCTCATCTGCTGGGCAGCCTCCTGGGCCCCGGGCCCCACTGCTCCCCTCTGACCCGGCCTCCCGGGCCCGGCTGCTCCCCTCTGACCGGACACGGGTGCCGGCCTGGCCTCCCCCGGCGGCCCTGGGACCTGCGGGGTGTGAGTGTGGCCTCGGCGGGCGAGGCTCCCGCTGGGACCTCTGGGCATCGGATGCCCGCCGGCCCCCGGTCCCCTCTCCCGGTCTCCCCGCAGGCAGGCCCGCTGTGAGCCCCTAAGAGCAGGTTCCCGGGGTCCCCAGGCCGGCAGGAGACAGGGGCGGTCGGAGCGCCGGGCTGGGGGTCCGGGGAGACCCAGGCCGCCAGCCCCCCTCCCGCGGCCGCAGGCGCGTGCACCCATCGGAGCGGAGCCGTGCGAAGGAGCCCCTCCCGGCGGCCCGCCCGCGCCCCTACCTCTGGCCCACGTCGCTGCCCACGGAGCCCCCGCCGCGGGCCGGCAGCAGCGGGCTGAGCCCGTGCGGCTCCTCGGGGGCCGAGGGGCTGGCCGGGGCGCCCCCGGGGCCCGCCTTGCCCTCCGAGGGCGAGCGCGGCAGCTTGGCCCGCGCCATCCTGCGGGAGCGCACGGCGGCGGGAGGCGGGGGTGGCGGCGGCGCCGGGCGCTACCATCGTAGCACCGCCCCTCGCCCTCCCCGCGCCGCCGCCGCAGTGGAACGGACCTGGAGGGGGACGGGACCGGGAACCGGGGAACCGGGGAGACGCACCCCCACACCGGGAGCCGGGGCGCCAGGCGCGCTGTCCTCCCCCCCCCCCGCCCTCCCATCGCCGCGCAGAGGACGCCCTGGGGGAGGGTCCCCGCCGGGCCGGCCTCCGCGGTGCTCCCGGCGACAGTCACGGCGACAGGCGGCCCTGCGAGAGGCCGAGTGACAGCCGGTCTCCGGTCTCCGCGCTCTCCTCCCGGGCAGGGCTGCTGGGAGGGGAGGGGCTCAGGGGCCGGGGGTCCTGGGTGCCCAGGGGCCTCTCCCCTTCCAGCCCCCACCCCTCTCTGCCTGGCGGGAAATCTGTCTGTCTGTCTGTCCTCCCTCCTGCCGGCACTCAGGGTCCCGCCTCCCCACCCCCACCCCAGGCTCCCTGGTGCGGGCGGAGAGGTGCAGGCTGAGCTCGGTGCTTGGGGGGGGCACTGGGAGCCGGGCAGCATCGGGGAGCATCCAGGGAGGGTGCCAGACCAGGGGCCCGCGGGGCGCTGTCTTAGGGCCTCAGCCCAGGCGGTGACCAGGGAGCCCAGGCAGGGACAGAGCACCCCTTTGTGGACACCCCGTGGGGACGGCCTGGCCGGCTCGCTGGAGTGCGTTCCTGCAGACGGGGCGCCTTGCTGTCCGTTTCTGCAAAGTGGGGACACGGAGGCAGTGGGGTCCCCAGGAGGCCGAGGGCAGGACCTCTGGCTGGCCCGTCCCGTGGCCTCTCTGTCCGGGTATGCGGTTCACGACGAGGCCCGGCAGGTGCGGGCACCCACCCAGGTGACAGCCAGGACGCGGCCGGCGGGTGGGGTGTGGGAGAAGGGGGCGCCGAGGGTCACAGCCGCCCCGTCCCCCGCAGCTCCAGGCGGCCAGACGAAGGCTCCGCCTGCTGCTGCCCCTGGGGGAGGTCTGTGGGGGAAGGCCGGCCCCTCCCAGGCCAGCTGAGCCTGGAGGTCACCGGCGGCGGCGTCTCCCGTCCTGCGTCTGCCCAAGAGGGACGCGGTGTTTGCACTGGGAGACCCGCTGCCCGGGGGGGGGGGGGGGGGAGCAGGTGGGACGGGCCCGGGGCGGGGCGGGAGGACAGGCCGGCAGTGTCCGGGGCTGCTGGGACACGCCCTGCGGTGAGGATGCCGCTCGGAGCCGTGGGGACCCCAGGTCCCTGCACAGCCCCGGGGTGCGCTGCCCAGGGGGCCGCATCAGACCCCCGTCTGCCGGGTCTGCCGGTGCCTGGAGCCCGGGAAGGGCTGGGTGGCAGGTGTGCCTCCCTGCACCCCGAGGACCGGGCTCGGGCTGCAGGACTCCGGCCGGCCTCCCGTCCCCGAGCCACGGCAGCCACCGCGGGGCCCAGGCGGCGGCGCCCTGAGGGCCCGGGGCACCCATGGGTGGGAGGGCTCCGCGTTCGGCCTGACCACCGGGCCCTGGTGTCTGAGAGTGCCGCCCGGCCTCCGGCACCGCAGGCGTCCACAGTCCGGCTTGGGCACCGCAGGCGTCCACGGTCCGGCTCGGGCAGGGGGGAGGGAGGTGCCCAGCCTTCCGCACGGACGGAGCTCCCGAGAGCCACCGCGAGGGCCGGGCCGGCGGGCTCAGGGCTGAGTGTCCACCCAGAAACCAGGAGGTCAGGGCCATTCCGGTCAGGGCACAGGCCCGGGCTGTGGGCTCGGACCCCAGTGTGGGCGTGCAGGAGGCAGCGGGTCCCTGATCCTCTCATCATTGACGTTTCTACTTCTCTCTCTCTCCCTTTCTGAGATTAATAAAAACATATACTATTAATAAAAAAAAAAAGTCCAGGCCTAGCCAGTTTGGCTCAGTGGCTAGAGTGTCGGCCTGCGGACTGAAGGGTCCCAGGTTCGATTCCCGCCAAGGCCACAGGCCCGGGCTGCGGGCTCGGTCCCCAGTGTGGGCGGTGCAGGAGGCAGCCGGTCAGTGATGCTCTCCCATCATGGATGTTTCTATCTCCCTCTCCCTCTTCCTTCCTCTCTGAAATCAATAAAGAAATACATTAAAAAAAAAAAAAGCCAGTGTTTCCAATGGGTGGGGGAGGGCAGCCCCCCGTGGGACTGAGGGGTGGTGCCTGGTTGTAAGGAGCGGGCCCCGGGTGACCCAGCACTGCCCGCCCGCCCCGCAGAGTGTGGGCACCCTGGCACCCGCGGCCACGCTGGGGCGGGGCCCCAGACACCGCCCTGCCTCAGCTCTCAGGCCTGGAAGTGCTGCCTCATCCCGCACGCGGCCGGCGGGGAGGGCGGGCGCGAGCCACTGAGGAGGGCTTGGGGGGGCTGGGGTGTGGTGGGGTAGGCGGGGACACCCCGAAATTGAGGTAGGGGTGAGGGAGCAAACTCGGGGTGGGATTTGTTCCCCACGTGCCCGGCCGACGGGTGCGGTGGCGTGTGGCCCGTCCCCCTCGGGAAGGCCACCCAGACGCAGCCACACCGGGAGTGAGACCACGGGCGTCGTGGAAGGAGCCAGGCCCCGGGACCACCCTGGGGGGCCCACGGGGAGGAGGTCCCCGAGGGGGGCCCCCAGGCAGGGAGGGGGCGGTGGGACCAGGGCTGGGGCGGTGGGAGTGGTGTGTAGTGGGCAGAGCCGGGGGGGGGTGATGGGGGTCTCCGGAGGATGGGGGTACGGGAGGGGCACACAACAGGGTGAACGTCCCGATGCCCCTGCTGGGCCGTGGGGGACGCAGTGCCCTCAGTGAGGAGGCGGGAAGAAGGGTGCAGACTCCAGCCCCAGGAGGACGGACGGAGGGTCAGAGATGGTGAGAGACGTGTGTGTGTGTGTGTGTTAGGGCGCCCTCCGGCCACGCTGGGGTGAGTTCTGAACTGCGAGCTGGCAGGGCTCCCTCGGTCTTCTCTCTCCTCTCTCTCTCCTCTCCTCTCCTCTCCTCTCCCTCTCTCTTAATATATTTTATTGATTTCTTTACAGAGAGGAAGGAGAGAGGGATACAGAGTTAGAAACATCGATGAGAGAGAAACATCAACCAGCTGCCTCTTGCACACCCCCTACCGGGGATGTGCCCGCAACCCAGGTACATGCCCTTGACTGGAATCGAACCCTGGACCCTTGAGTCTGCAGGCCGACGCTCTATCCACTGAGACAAACGGGTTTCAGCCACAATCTCCTCGTCCGGCTGGGCCGGGCCGCGCTCCCGCCCGCTCCGAGGGCCCGGGTTCCAGGGTCCCGCCCACGTGACCGGGGGCCACGTCCCGTCTGAAGACCCTTCGTCCCGTCTGCACAGGCCGGGGTGGAGGTCAGGCACGGACACCTTTGGGGATGCTGTTCCGCTCCCCTCCCCGACGTGAGCCGTGCAGCTGCTGGGGCCCAGGGCGCCCGAGAGAGGATCAGACAGAAAGCACCCGGGTCAGCTGAGGCCCCGCCAAGGGCCACGGTTTGCGATGACGCTGCCCCAGCCACAGCCCCTCGGCCTGGCTGGCCCAGGTCGGGGGCAGGTCCTGGCCCCTCGGCCCCCGGTCCCCGGCCCCCCGGCCCCCCTCCACGGTGCCGGGGCCCTCTGTGTCACACCTGCAAGGCTCGGGCTGGCCTCATGGCTCAGGCCAGGGAGGAGTGTGGGGTCCCCGGCCCCACCAAGGGGCACACACTCCCCTAAACCCACGCCCACCCCCGCAGATCCCTGTCCCTCTCTCACCTCCACAGCCCCTAACCCACCTCCGCCCCCACTCAGCTGGTGCGCCCCCCTGTTCCCACACGCCCCCACTCCCCCACACCTCCCCACTCACTCCCCCCCCCCCCGTCCCATTGCCCTCACCCCAGCGGGGTCAGGCCTCTCTCAGGCCCGCGCTGCTCGGAGCACCCCCTCCTGGCTCCCCCACCCACAGCCCAGCTCCTCCCTCGTCCCCGTCCCGGCTGACAGTCACCCTCCACCACACACACACACACACACACACACACACACACACACGGTTTGCACGCTCTGCCCCTGGGTCAGGCCCGGCAGACAAGGCCCCCCCCCCTCCAGGCGGCCTGAGTGTGTGTGTGGGGGGGATTGGCAAGGACGGTCCAGGGCAGGCGGACAAACCCAGGCAGGCCCTGGGGGGAGCAGGGGAGCAGGCGTGGGCCTGAGGCTGGAGGGAAGGAAGGGGCGACCACGGCACGTGGCCCGGGGATGTGGGGGGCAGGTTCTAACTCCCCGCCAATCCCCCCGGGGGGGGCGTGCAGCCCCGCCCAGCTCAGCGATGCTCAGCGTTAGCCACAGGTGAGCGGCTTCGGCACAGGCTGTCCCTGGAGGTGCCCCCACCCCGCACGTGGGGCCTCATCCGGGGGCAGCCTGGTCCCTCGCTCAGTGGTAGGAGGGGCCGGGGGGGGTGGCACACCCCAGGCTGCAGGGACGAGGTGTCCACAGCTGTCCCGCTGGGCCAGGCAGGGGTCTGTCCTCGCCGGCCGGCCTGCCCCCCCCCGCCCCCGCCCCCGCCGGCCTGCCTGTCCCCGCTGCGGGCTTGTTGTGTGAAACAATATCTGGTGTTGCTCAATCCGGAGAAGCCCGCCAGGAGGTCAGGCACAGAGGAAGGGCACGGAGGAGGCCTGGGCCCGATGGCCCTCACTGCCCCCCCCCGGCCCCGCCCGCCTGGCCTGGGGAGCCGGGCCCAGAGCCTGCCATGGCCTCAGCTGTGGCTTTGAGACCTTCTGGGCAGCCGGGCCGGGTGCCCGCGGGTGGGCGGGCGGGCGGGCAGCTGTGGAGAGAGAGCAGCGGTCCCGGCTGGCTGCCCGAGGCACCAGCTGGCGGGGCCTCTGTCCTCACCTGTGGCTCCCACCCAGCCTCCGCCCATTCCCTTCCTCGTGGGGATGAGCCTGTGGGTGGCAGCCATGCCCCCCCCCCCGCCTTGCTGCCCAGGGCCCGCCCCCCATGGCGTCTGGGGGGGGGGGCGGCGAGGGGCACGCGCCCTGACGAAGCCCCTTCCCACCCCCTCGGCCTCCTCGGGGCCACCTCTGGGGTGGGCTGTCCCCTCCCCCGAGAAGGTCTCACAGCCTGGCTGGCCTGCAGCCCCGAGTGGAGGAGGAGGCCCTGTGACCCCGAGTTCGTCCCCAGAACCCTGGTGCCACGCTCGGGAGGCCAGGCCCACGGGAGGCGGGCGCTGCCCAGAGGGGCCAGGGCCTCCAGAGCGGCTCCCGGCTCCCGGGCGAAGGGCAGGGAGCTGTCCGAACGCACCGGGTGCCCCGAGCCCAGGCCCAGCCCCCCGCCGGCTCCCGGCTCCTGACTCCCGGGGCCTCCCTCCCCGAAAGGCAAGGCCGTGCGTGAGCGGCTGTGGTGAGTCACGGCTGAGGCTCATTTCCCGGGAGAACGCAGCCCTAGGCCTGTGGGCGAGGTCAGGGGGCCGCGGCCACACTCCCCGCGGGGCTGCCCGGGGCTGCGGCTGGGGGGTGGAGTGGGGGGCGTTCTGGGCAGAGTCCGGGCCGAGGTGCGGAGGGGCAGGGGACGCAGGACGGAGGAGCAGGCTGAGCGAGGAGACCAGGAGGCTCGGGCCCGAGTCACAGGCACCCCTGAGGGTCCCTCGGCTGCTCCTCTCCTCCTCCCCCGAGGTTGGGGCACCCCTCGGGGCCCAACGAGAGCCTCCGTGGGTGGGTCCTTACGAATGGGGTTCAGGTGACCTCGGGGGCCCCGGGACCCCGCCCTGCCCGGGTGCTCAGCCTGTGAACACGGGTTCGAGAGGGGAGCCAGCCAGCCTGGCAGCCCCGCCATGGTGCCAGAAGGTTCCAGAACAGATACACCGGCAAAGGGGCCAGCACAGGGAGGGAAGGAGAGGCCCCTCGAGGCAGGGCCGGGGCAGGGCGGGAGGGAGGGACGCACACCGCTGGGTACGAGGCCTGGCAGGCTGGGGCGATGGAATTATCTGGAGGGAGGTAGTGGTGAGCCTCCCTCCAGACACACTTCCCCTTTTATAGGTGTTACCATGACGAGAAACTCCCCACCGCAGGGTCTGGGACGGGGCGGGGACAGTGCCGAATCCCCTCCCCCACCCCGGGCCGGGCACTGCAGGCCCACGCAACCCACCCCTGACCACAGAGGGTGCCACTCCGATTCCACCAACTGCGGTCCCTGGCGTTTATCAGGACCCGAGGCCCCTGCCGGACACACGCGGGGAGACTCGGCCGCCGTTGTCATCAACGACAGAGTCCCAGCGGGAGGCGGGTGCTGACTCAGGGAGGGCCGAGGGAAGCCCCAGCCCTGCCCCCCACCTCCATCCCCATGCGGGGGGCCCAACCAAGTCTCCCCTGGGTCAGTGCTCCTGGTAGGTCTGTTCTTCATCATCATCATCATTATTATTGTTAGGTGTTTTTAAAATATGCTTTATTGATTTTTACAGAGAGGAAGAGAGAGGGACAGAGAGTTAGAAACATCGATGAGAGAGAGGAAGGGAGAGGGATGGAGAGTTAGAAACATCGGTGAGAGAATCATTGATCAGCTGCCTCTTGCACAACCCCTACTGGGGATGTGCCCGCAACCAAGGTACATGCCCCTGACCGGAATCAAACCCGGGACCCCTCAGTCCGCAGGCCAGCGCTCTATCCACTGAGCCACACCGGTCTCGGCCATTATGTATTAACTTTACAGAGAAACACCCCATCGGTTTCCTCTGGTACCTCGTGCCCGGACAGGGTTGAAACCTGAAACCTAGGTCTGTGCCCTGACCAGGAACCAAGCCCGTAACCTCCCCGGAGCCGGGGGGAGTGGGTGGGGGGACACTCCCGCCCTCCGAGTCCCCAGCCTGGTCCTGGTCGTGACGGCCACGCTCAGCCCAACGGGACGGAGCCCGCGGGACCCGTTCCTCGATTCCCCGGGAAGACGCTCACCCGCCTCCTCCTGACCTACTTGGAGGGGACTGCCGTCACGCGAGGCTGCCAGGTGCTGGGACAGCTCCCGGGCCTCGGGGCTCGCCCCCCCCCCCCCGCTGCCTGTTTTCCCAGCTGCAGAGCCCCGGGGCCACTCCGAGGTCAGCTTGCACGCTGACCGTTCTCTCCACCTCAGGGGCCCTGGGCTCTCGCTCGAATAGCTGCACTGTTGGGGGGACCTCGGGCTCAGACACGGCCCCTCAGCCCCCCCAGCACCCCAAGAGGAAAGTGTTCCCATCAGAACGCAGGGCCCAGCCCCGCGGGAGTCCTCCCGGCGCCTCCCCTGCGGGCTCAGCGCCCCGGGAGCCAGGAGCCGGGCGGGGAGGAGACGGGGGAGAAGCGACCCCTCCGGCCCCGGCCCCGGCCCCCCACCTCACCGGGGACAGTGGGTCTGCGTGTGTCTGCCCCGAGCCACGCAGCCTGGGAGCCCCAAGACGCTCCGGTCCGGGAATAACGGGCGGCCGCCCTGCGGGGCTCGCCTTCCGGCCGGGCCGCCCCGGGGCGCGGGGCTGGGCGCGGGGAGCACCCCAAGGCGCCCGGCCCGGCCGCGTCCCCCAGGCGCCCCCAAACCCGCCCCGAACCCGGCGGGGACGTGGCCGGCCGGCCTCCAGCACCGCGGACAGCGCCCGCCGCCCGCCGCCCGCCGCCCGCAGCCCGCCTACCTGTCCTCGCCGGGCAGCGCCGCGTCGCCCAGCAGCAGGTCCCGGAGGCGGTACCGCGGCGGCAGGGGCAGCACCTCCGAGTCCAGGTCGCTCATCCCGCGGCCGGCGGCGTCCGACCGCACGCGGTCCCCGCGGCCACCTCGGTGCCCGGCGCCCGGCTGCCTGCGGACACGGGGCGGACACGGGGCGGACACAGGGCGGACTCAGCGCGGGCTCAGCGCGGCGCTCCGGCCCGGAGCCGCCCGGTCCCCGCCCCGCCCGCCCCGCCTGGCGGTCCCGGCCCCCCGCCCACACCCCGCCCGGTCCCCCGCCCCGCCGCCCCCGCGCCTCGCCCGCCCCGGGCAGCCCCCGGCCGGCGGTCCGGCCCACCCGCCTCCGCCCCGCAGCCCCCGCCCCGCCCGGTCCCCCGCCCCCCGCCCCCGCGCCCCCCGCAGCTCCGGCCGGCGGTCCGGCCCACCCGCCTCCGCAGCCCCGCCCGCCCCGGCAGCCGCCCTCCCTCCCTGCCTCCCCGCCCTGACCTCGCGGACCCGGGAGCAGATCCCCTTCCTGCACAGACCCCGCCGCCCCCTCCCATCCCGGGGCCCCCCCACCCCCCCACCCTCCCCCTCGCCGGCCAGGCCCCGGCCACGCGCCCGCCACACCTGGGGGCTCCCTCCCGCCTCCGGGCGCCGTGAGGTTTGTCACCACCGCCGCGGGCCAGGTGCCCGCGCCACCCCTGGGCGCCCACCGCGCCATGCACCCCCCCAGCCTGCACCCCCCCCCCAAGGCGCCTGCTCAGCCTCCTCAGGGTCCAGAGCACCCGCCTGCACCCCAGGGACCTCCCCTCTCCTCTGCCCGCAGGCTGGGGGCCGTGGCCCTGGTCTGTGGACCCCGCTCCCCTCTGGGCCAGGGCCGCAGAGACCCCCACCTCCATCACCCGGGTGGGGAGCAGGGGGAGGGGCTTTGTGGTCTGCAGCCTTGGGGGTCCTGGCCTCTGTCTCCCCATCCCCACATCAAAGTGGGTTTTGGCTACCGTCACCCACACGCAGCCGGTGGGCTCAGAGGCCCCAGCTCCCAAACCCCAACGCCCTGGACCTCGCCCCCCCCCCCACAGCCGCTGCACCCCCCTAAGTGCCACGGAAACCATCATGTCCAGGGCACAGATGGGCACGTGGAGGCCGGGCCGCTGGTGAGTGGGAGGCTCAGGGGCAACCCCAAGGACCCTGGCCCCACCCAGCAGCCTCGGGCATCAGCCGACCGTCCAGGGGAGCCAGCGGGCCCCCCTAGGTGCCGCCCCAGCCCGGCCGGAGCTGTGGGGAGGGCGTCCGCCAGCTGTGCCCTTCAGTGGGGGCGACCAGCCCTTCTCTAGGACCAGCTCGGGGCGAGGGCTGCTCCACCCCATCCAGCTGTCCCCGAGGCCTGGGGCCACTCAGCCTCCGGCAGGTGCAGGGTCTGCTGACCACGCTCAGCGCCTCGGCCAGGACGCGGCGGGCGGCTGTGCCCAGAGGCCGAGTGAGGGCCACTCACCTGGAGCCCAGGGGGCGGGGGGCAGGGAAGCCTTCCTCTCCTCCAGCCGGGAGGGGAGCGCAGGGGAGGGGCAGGCACCTTCCCAGCCCCCCAGGGTCTGTCCCTGGCCCCTCGCCCCCCAGGCCAGCGGCACGCGTGCTGGCACCCCCACCCCACAGCCGGCAGGACCGTCCAGCCCGAAGCCGCCCTCCCAGGTCACAGGCCCCGCCCCGGGGAGCCGGCGCGCTGGAGAAATAACATTTTCCTAATGGCATCAGCTGCTCGCTGTTCCGCCGGCCGCGGGGAGCCTCGCCCTCAGAGCTCGGGCTGTGCTTGTTTGGTTTTGCTTTTCCCCCTGAAAGCCCCCCTTTCCTTGTTTTTTTAAACATGTTTTTATTGATTTCAGAGAGGAAGGGAGAGGGAGAAGCATGAGTGAGAAGCATGATCACGGACCAGCTGCCTCCTGCACGCCCCACCCTGGGGATGGAGGCCACAACCCGGGCCTGTGCCCTGACCGGGAATCGAACCCTGACCTCCAGGCTCAGAGGTGGATGCTCAGCCTCCAGCCGAAAGCCCCTCGGGCCCCCCCCCCCCGGCCCTCGCGGCCCTCCCGGCCCCGCCCACAGCCCACCTGGAGCTGCTTTGGGTTCTCTGCCTCTCAGCCCAGACGGGCAGGGCTGGTGGCGACCTCAGAGGGGGGACCTCAGGGGGTGGGACCTCGGGGGGCTTCAGGGGACACAGGGAAGGGGGATCTGGGAGCCGGGGCCCGGCCCCCACCCCTGGAATGTGGGCTGAGTGACCAGGGCTCGCTGCCCCTCCGCCCGTGGGGTGACGATGACACTGCACATCGGGCAAGCTCATGGGGGGCAGACGCCCCGCAGACCTCCTGGCCCCCCGCCTGCGCCTGCAGAGCTGCGAGCCCCGTGACCGTGTGTTGTGCTGGCCGAGGGCAGGCCCGGGGCCCTGGCACGGTGCCCGGCGTGGGGGACGGGGGCTGAGCAGCTGTTCCTCAGCCTCGGCTCCGGAGCCCAGAGGCCCATGTCACAGAGTTTGGGCACCCGGTGGGGGGGGGGTCTGCCCCTCCAGAAGCTGAGATGGTCCAGGCGGCCGGAGACCAGGACCCCGGCACCGAGTCCCGGCACACGGGTCGCCTCGCAGTCTTCGCCCTCATCCCCCTCCTCCTGCGTGACTCGGGGTCCCCGAGGGAGTCTCGTCCTGGGCCGTGGCTGCACCCCGGGACGGCCCCGCTCTGGGTGGGGAGGGCACCCCCTCCCGGCCCCTGCTCGTCCACGGGGCCAGGGGTGGGGCTGAGATGGGGGCTCCTGACCCTGAGCCAGAGCCCCGCTGAGCGGACAGAGCAGCCCCTCCCAGGCAAGGCCGGGGCCCCTGCTCCTCAGGGGACCCTCAGGGCCCCGGGCCCACACCTGCCACTTGGGGAGCAAATGAGGTCCTGCCAACTGGAGTGAGGCTCCGTCCCGTCCCATCGGCCGTGCTGGGTGCCCTGGGCGGCTGCGTCACCCCTCAGCCCAGTCCCCGGTGTAACGAAGGTCCCGGCGCTCCGATCCTTACGGGTGATGGCGAACAAGCAAGGAGCTGGGCAGGGCAGGGTGCTGGGTGCTGGGTGCTGTGCCCGGCACATAAGCACTTAATCCAAATCCGTTTTTAAATCTGTATTTATAAAAAGGGCTAAGCGACCGTCCGACCGGTAGCTATGACGTGCCCTGACCACCAGGGGGCAGACGCTCCACGCAGGAGCTGCCCAGCGGCCGAGACTTGGCAGCGGTGGTTCTCGGGTGATGCACCCCAGAACCAGAGAGGAGGGAGCCCACTTCCGGGGTGCATCCCCAGAGAAACACCCTCTCACAACCCGGGACCCCTCCAGGGATGTCAGGGAGCTGGTTTCAACCCGGTCCCCACGGGCCAGGCTGAGGGACCCCACCTGCCAGAGGGACCCTGCTCACTCCGCAGATGCCCTTTGGACCCCCGTCCTGCCCCACTGGCCACCTTGTAGTTGACTTCCTCTGGATGTGTAGGAATCGTGCACTAGAGTGTACTAGTGTGTACTGGAGGCCCGGGGCACGGGTTCACACATGGTGGGTCCCTCCATTGGGGCTTCGGGAGGCTGGCCGGCCATGGAGTGCACTGACCACCAGGCTTTCACAGAGATAGATGTGTGTTCTTGTTAACCTCAGAGGGAAAGGAAGCGGGAGAGAGATAGGAACATCGATGAGAGGGAATCACTGATCAGCTGCCTCCTGCACATCCCCTACTGGGGATGGAGCCCTCAGCCGGGGCTTGTGCCCTCACTGGGAATCGAACCGTCAGCTGCTGAGCCACAATGGCTGGGCCTGTGTTGGAAGGCCACATCCCAGTCCCAGGCCACTGGGACGGAGACTGGAGGTGTGGGACTCAAAGCCCCAAGGGCCACGGGTCCCTGGGGGCGTCTGGGGGGTGGGGGGAGGCTGCTCCTCAGCCTGGCAGGTGGCGGCGTGAGAAAGAGTCTTCCACCCTCCTAGGAGCCCAGGTTGTGTGTGACGTGCAGACTGGCCGTCCAGGGTGCGGCGTGTGACTGAGGGACACTGTTGTAGTAATAGTAATAAGGACAAATACAATGCTGAGTAAGTGTTGGAGTGTGATGTCTGAAAGGGTGGGACGGAATGTAGACAAACTGATAGCACCCTGGAGGGGCCTGTGTGTGGGAAGTGGATAAAGTGGCCCGTACCCCGTGTGTAAGACCGGATAGCAGGACTCCTGGGACCCGCTGATGAGACACCTCCGAGCACGGAAGACACATACAAAGCTCACAGAAGATCAGAGACGTCCCTTCTGCTCCTCCTCAGACGGTCACTCTCCACTCCCCCTGCCTGCACCCGTGAAAGCTCTGCCCGAGCCTCGAGCCCCGAACCCTGAGCCGCAGACCGTGAGCCATTGCAAGAGGCCTCAACTCGAGCCAAGCTGCAGCTGCAACGTCCTCCGTGAACCATGTGTGTACATGTGTGTACATGTGTGTCTGTGTGCGTGTGTGTGCATATGTGTGTGTGTGTGTGTGTGTCTGTCTGTCTGTCTGTCTGTCAGTGCAGATCCCCGGGTGACCAGCTTAGGATTCCGAACCCACCAGGACTCTGGCAATGAGCCGTGAGTGATTCGTGCATCGCACGTCTGTCTCCTGCGTGGTTTATGCTCGGTGGAATTATCATTGGAGTACGTAGGGTCGTCCGTGTCAGGTTTCTGGCTGAGGCACCCCAGGTCACTGTGCACAGGTCCCTCATGGAATTACTGGGACAGACACCCCGTGGCTGCAGGGCCGGCCCGCTCCCAAGATGCATTCTCCAATCATTCCCTCTCGGGTCCAATTTTCCACGGAGTCTGGGGAGCCGTGATTGACAGGGGAACTGGGGGCCAGAGGGGGTGCACGTGTGTGCGTGCACACACTGGGTGTGACCCGGCCAGCACACGCTGAGTGGCCCCCGCGAGGGTGAGGCGGGACTCTGCCCAGCGGCGGCTCAGGTGGGCTGCCTGGCTATGCATGCACATATGTGTTCGTGTGCACGTGTGTGGGTGTGCCTGTGCAGGGGGCATGCGTGGAGCCGTGCATGTGTGTGTGTGTGTGTGTGTGTACAGCTCACCTGTCCTGCCCGGCGCCCAAAGAATCCCAAGGACCCGGAGTGGCACAGAGGGGGCGGTCTCCTGCTGGTCACGGCGCCCCGACAATCGGGAAGCTGCCGAGTGCCCCTCTGCCCACGGCACAGAGCGGGCGCGTCCTTTCGGTGGAATTAAAGAGCTGCCGCCACCGCCGGCGCGCTGCCTCCGGGAAGGGCTTTGGCGCTCACCCACGTCCGGGAGGCAACAGGTCCCAGGGGGAAGCTCAGGCGCATCGCTGAGCGGATTCACACTGCAATCATCAGAACCGACGCTTCCAGCAGCTTCCGCAGGGCATCAAGCAGGCCCAGGGGGCCGGGAGAACCGGCAGCAGCGTGGACACCAGCACTCGGGCGTGGGCAGGGGCCCGTCACCACCCCGGCCCTCCTCGGGCCCACGGGCCGCGCCCACCGGCCCACCCGAGCCCGCCGCCGGCAGAGCCCCGCCTCCCCCCACGGGGGCCACTCCCCGCGTGCCGGCAGGGTCACGTCCAGTCACAGGGCCAGCACCCCCCGGGGCCTGGACCCTCGGCCCGTCCATCGGTCCTCGGGCTGCGCCCCGTGCTCTGGCTGAGGCTGCCCCCCCCAGACCCACGGAAGCTGCTCAGAGGTGCCCAGTGCCCGAGCGCCGGCCTCGGCCCAGCTGCTGGGCAGTGCTGACCCCGAACCGGGGCGGGGCCAGAGCTGGGGGGCCCTGGAGAACCTTCCGGGCAGAGCCTGCACCCCGAGAAGGAGAGCTGTCCCCTGGCAGGAGGGGTGACCCACAGGGACAGCCTGCTCGCCCAGCATGCACTCCTCCCCAGGCTGTCCCCCCCTGCACCCCCAACGCTGCCAGGCGGTGCTGCCCTGAAGAAGGAGCACCCCGATCTTTGACCCGTGGCTGGAAACGCCCCCTCTGAGCCTGGTCCCCACCAGAAACAGCCGTGAGGGACCCCCTCCACCTGCACGGCACACCGGGGACCCCGAGTCCGCAGGCTGAGCGGTCAGCGGCGCCCGACGTCCAGGCCCCCTTGCCACCACCTCTGGCCTCAGAGCGGCCCAGCCAAGCGGGACCCAGGTCAGGGCTGCACCCGGCTGGGGTCCGGGGCGCAGGCAGGGCGGGCTGGGGTCAGGCTTGGGTCACCGCGGGGCTGGCCCCAGGCTCGGGGCAGGGGCGCTCAGGACAGGGGAGAGGCAGCTCCCCCCGTTCCGCGCCCCCCTTCTTGGCCCCCAGGCCAGTAGGAAGCCCTGTCAGCTCACCTCTCCCCACCAAGGGCAGATGGACCAGGGGAAGGGAAGTCCCGATGGAAATCAGCAGCTGAGACCGTGGCCGCCCTCTCCCTGACCCCCACCCCAATCGGGGCTCCTCCTGGGAAGAGACGCCCCTGAAACCCTGGCCCTTGCCCCTGGGCACAGCCCGGCCACGCCCACGCGGCCTCCCAGGTTCTGCCCGGGGCGGGGGGGGGGCGGGGAGGGGCTCCCCATCCTCCCACCCAAACTCCCCAAACCCCCCAAACCCCCCAAACCCCCACCCCGCGGGCGCAGCACCGGCCCCGGCGCGGGGTCCGCCCCGCCCGCCCCGGAGACCCAGCCCCGCACCTAACATGGCCGCTCCGGCCCCGGGCCTGCCGGGCGCCGCGGGCACCTGCCGGTCCGGGGAGCCGCCGCCCGCGGCCGGGGGGGCCGGGGGGCCGGGGGGCCGGGGGGCCGGGGGGCCGGGGGGCCGGGGGGCGGAGGGCGCGCTCCCCGCGGCGGCGGCCGGGCCCGGACGGGGGACGGGGGACCGGGGGGGGGGGGTCCCGTGGCGCCCGGACCCGGCCCCGGCCCCGCGGGGAGCGCGGCCGGCCGTACCTGGGGCCGCATCGGCCGTCGTCGAACTCGAAGGTCCGGTTGGTGTGGCCCCCGCCGCGCGCCCCCGCCCGCGCCCCGCGGCGGACGCCCCCCGGGCTGCGCGCCCTGTCGGGGCCCATCGGGCGGCCGGCGGCGGCTCGGACCCGGAGCCGAGGGAGGAGCCCGCCGGAGCCTCGGGCGGCCCCGCCTCCGAGGCCCGAACCGGCACTTTCCTCTCCGCTCGGGGCAGCGCCGGGGGTCGGGCTCGGGCGCCGGTCCGCGCGCGCCCCCTGCCGGCCGCGCCGGGGATCGCGCGGCGTCGGGCGGGCTGGGCGGGGCCCGGCGGTCCGTCCACCTGGGGGACCGGCCGGAGCCCTGGGGCCCGGGCACCCTCAGACCCGCCGGACAAAACCTTACTCCTGTGGGTGAGGGCGGGGGGCGGGGGGTGAGGGCATTGGGGGGGGTGAGGGCATTGGGGGGCGGGGGGTAAGAGCATTGGGGGGGTGAGGGCATTGGGGGGATCAGGTGGCGGGGAGCTATGGGGGAAATAGGAAAACCTGTAATAATCTGGACAATAAAGATTATCTATTAAAAAAAAAAGTCTCAGACCAGCCTCCCCCTGCCCCCCGTCCTGCCCCTCCTGCCCCCCGTCCTGCCCCTCCTGCCCCCCGTCCTCCCCAGTCCCCTCATCCTCCTTCCTGCCGCTGTCCTCCCCCCTCATCCTCCCCCCTGCCCTCCCGTCCTCTCCCCTGGCCCCATCCTCCCCCCCTGCCCCCCTGTTCTGCCCCTCCTGCCTCCCGTCCTCCCTACCCCTACCGGTCCATCTCCTCCGGCACCTGTAGCCCCGCCCGCGGGTGAGACCAGTTGGGGGGGGGGGGTAACCAGGCCCACGTGCAGCCCCTGCGTGCTGCCCAGCGCCCCCGACTCACCATTTCTCCTCGAGGGCCCCCCGTCCCCTCCCTTTGAGGGCTGGGCTCGGCCTCCAAACAGCCAGCAGCCCCCTTCCCCGGGGCTGGCACCGGGGCACCTGAGGGGTAAGGGGAGGAGGGGGAGCAGCACCCGGCCCTGGGCTCCGCTGGGGCGTGGGCAGCGCCGGGGGCGGGGCAGGTGGGCGGAGGGGCATGTGGGCAGAGGGGCACGTGGGTGGAGCACGTGGGGAGACACGTGGGCAGCGCCGGGGGCGGGGCAGGTAGGCAGAGGGGCACGTGAGCGGAGCACGTGGGAGGCACGTGGGGAGACACGTGGGCAGCGCGGAGGGGGACGGAGCACGTGGGGAGAGGGGCACGTGGGCGGAGCACGTGGGGAGACACGTGGGCAGCGCGGAGGGAGACGGAGCGTGTGGGCGGAGCGGCAGCTGCGCTCATGGCGTCCCGAGGCCCCCAGCCCAGCGCCGGGGTCCCCCCAGGCCCCACCCCCCGGGCATGCTGGTGAGGAGCCGGGGTGCCCAGGACTGCTGGGGCTCCCCGTCCCCCGCGCCTCCGCCCAGCCCGGCTCGCCGTGGGCAAAGCCCCCCACGGGCCGCGGGAGTGGGCGGGGGGACCTGTCTAGGCCCCGGGGGCGTTCTGGGGTTCACGGTGGCGTTCTGGGGCTCGCGGTTCTGGGATTCGCGGTTCTGGGGTTCACGGTTCTGGGGCTCGCAGGGTGGCGTTCTGGGGCTCGCGGTTCTGGGGCTCTCGGGGTGGTATTCTTGGGGTTCACGGTGGCGGCGTTCTGGGGTTCGCGGAGCCTGGAGCCGTCCACTCTTCGCACAGCGGCTGTCCCCCGGAAGCCCGTCCAGCCCGGACCCCGGCGGCGGGGCGCCCGGCCTGCTGCCTCCCCCGGAACGTGCTCAGCGAGCGGGAGCGCAGGTGGGCGGGGGGACGGGGGGGACCCAAAGGGGGCGACGCCAAAGGGGTGAAGCCAAAGGGGGTGACGCCAAAGGGGTGACGCCAAAGGGGGCGACGCCAAAGGGGGTGACGCCAAAGGGGGCGAAGCCAAAGGGGGCGAAGCCAAAGGGGGCGAAGCCAAGCGGAGGGGGCACCGGGGCGGCAGGCCGCGGGGGCCCTGGGTGACCGGAGCCCGCGCCTCCCGTGGACACGTTCCTGGCCTCAGGGCGGAGGGAGCGCGGGGGACCGAGGACGATGGAGTCCCCGCCCCCGGGCCCCGCCGCCCACGCCCCGGGGTGGAGGGTGGACACAGACCCCGAGGCTGGGGCTGGGACTGGGACTGGGGGGGGGTCCAGCCTGTGCCCCCCCCCCGAACCCCGCCCCGGGCCCGGGCCCAGCCTCCCGGCCCGGCGGGCTCAGGGCGGTGGCCTGCCGGGCAGGAAGCGCATCTCCCGGAGCTGCGAGCGCCTGCGGGCCCTGCTGCCCAGGTTCGAGGGCCGGCGCGAGGACATGGCCTCCGTCCTGGAGATGGCGGTGCAGTTCCTGCGGACGGCGGGCGCCCTGCTGCCCGGGGGGCGCCAGGTGAGCGCGGGCGCAGGGCACCCCGGGGTGGGGGGGCAGGCCGGCTCCCCCGCCGGCACAGCGGGAGCCTCCGGGTGCTCGTCCCCCGGCCTCCCGCTCCTGTGGCCGGCCCGCGCCCCTCCCCGCGGTGCAGCCAGGAGGGAGCCCCATCACCCCATCGCCCTGGCCCCGTGGGCGGGCCTCCCCTCCCGCCCCGGGAGGACCAGGGTCTGTGCGCCGTGGCCCCGGCAGGACAGCCCACGTGGTTTCCCGTGACCACGTCCGTGGTGGTTTTCCGTCTCTTTCCGCGTCAGGTCCTCGGCCCCACGGAGGAGGATTGGCACAAGTGGCAGCTGAGTCAGACCCCTGCAGAGGCTCCGGGGGCCGGGCCGGGAGCACCCGGGACCGTGTGAGTGCCCCCACCCACCCAGCTGGAGCCCCCGGGCTGTGGGTGCAGGCTGTTCAGAGACCCCGTCTTTGCACCATCCAGGCGGCAGGACGCCCCTAGCGGCGAGACCACGGGCCTGGACCAGGGCAAGGCCCCCCCGGGGCTGGCCCAGGCGCTGGACGGGCCTGCAGGCCCCCCTGGTAAGTGTGACCGGCACAGACACGGGCCCAGGCCCCCCCACAAAGTGGGGGGAGCGTGGACTTGCCGCGCCCTCTCGCCCCGTGTCCGGCTGGCTCCCCGAGAGCAGCCCCCACTCTGCCGGCTCTCGGCGGTGGGCGGCTTCTCTGCTCTGTGGGGCTGAGTCATGAACCCCAGGACACTCCCTCCCCCACACGGGCCTTTGTTCCCTGCCTGCCCGCCCCTCCCAAGCCCTGGGGTGCCCCTGAGGCCGGCGCCCCCGCACACTGGGCCTGCCCCGCTGTCTGTCACTCTGCGCCGTGGCTGCTGGTGGCAGCACTTAAGCTGCCTACGTGTGTTTGCCAGGTGCCACGGGCAGCGAGGCCTGAGTGTGCCCAGTGAGGGCGTGGGTGCTGGGGACGGGGGGGGGGGGCGCACCAGGGAGCCGCATGCCCGCACACAGGACACGGGGGTGCAGAGGCGCACTCGGGGGGCTGCCGGAGGGTGGTGCCCTGTGAGGTCGGGGGTCGCGGGCACAGGAAGGGGAGGCCGCAGAGGCACCGCCTCCAGGGAGCCTCCCGGTCACCCGCCGGTCACCTCCGGCCTCTGCTGGGAGCCGTCCTGCAGGCTCCGCGGCAGGGCTGAGGTCCGCGGGCGGGCTGCTCCCTCGGCGGGCGTGGGGCTGACCCGCCCCCCCTTTTCTCATAGGGACCTCCGGCCTGGCGCCCTGGACCCTGGGCCCGAGTCCCTCCCCGGTCCCGAGGCCGCCCCCCGCCTGGCCGCCCTGCTCCTGGCAGCCGACCCCCTGGCAGCCGACCCCCCCGCCGGCGGGCGGAGAGGCTCAGAGCTGCCCCGGCCTGGCCGGGCCCCTGACAGACGAGGCCCCCCAGGCCGGGCTGCCCGGCCCCAGGTGGGCCCTCACCCCGTGTGTGTGCATGTGTGTCTGTCTCTGTGTGCACGTGTGTGTCTGCCCGTGTGTGTACATGTGTGCATATGTGTCCGTGTGTGCATGTGTGTCTGCCTGTGTGCACTGCCTGCGTGTGCACCCCAAGGCCCGCCCTGGGCAGGTGCTCCCCTCACCCCCCACTGTGAGCGCTGCCCCGGCCCCGGCCCGGGCCGGCCCTGTGGCTTCCGACGTGTGTGTGAAAGCACCCTCTCTGACTCAGGGTCTCTGGGCTGACGGCCGTGCTGCTGGCACAGCTGGGCGTGGGGACAGGGCAGCGGGCGGCTCGGAGCCAGCGGGCCCCTGTGCTGGTGCCGGGGGTAGGGGCGGGCGGGTGGGGGGGCGGGCGGGCGGGCGGCTGGCTCCGGAGCCGGGGGCAGGGCGGGGCGGGCGCGGGCCCAGTGCGTCTGGACCTGGGGCCGCCCCTCAGGGCCATGCCTCTCTTGAGGCCGAGGACACGGGTTCCCGGGCCTCAGGGCGGGTCTCTGCCCCCAGGTCCGTGCCCGCGTGTGGAGTGGGGGACGGGCCGTCCTTGCTGCTGAGGGCCAGTCCCGAGCGGTGGCTGGGTGAGTGGGCTCGGGCGTGGGCTCGGCCTCCGTCCGGCTGGGATGGGGTGGGGTGGCCAGGCCCGGCCTGCAGAGCGACGCGGTCCGTGTCTGAGCTCCTGGTCTCCTCCTGGAGCCGGGGAGGAGCCTGGGGGGGGGGGGGTCTGCGAGAGAGAGAGAGAGAGAGAGAGAGAGAGAGCATGAGTGTGCATGAGCGTGAATGTGTGTGTGAGCATGTCTGTGTGTGAGCGAGTGGGTGCGTCTGTGTGTATATGAGTGTGTGTGAGTGTGTAAGTGTAACTGAGTGTGTGTCTGTGAATGAGTGTGTCTGAGTGTGAGTGTATGTGTGTGTCTGAGTGTGTGTGTGTGTGTGTGTGTGTGTATGTGTGTCTATGAGTGTGTGTGAGTGTGTGAGTGCGGGGCTGGGGCTGGGTGTGTCCTGGGCATCGTCCTCACGGGCCGGCACGCCCCTCAGGTGGGCGAGGGGCCTCGGAGGGGGCAGGGCAGACAGGGTGCCTCCTCTGCCCGCTGCCCGCCGGCTCTGACCCGTCCTGTCCTCTCCTCCCAGGGTCCCCGGGGGGCAGAGACAGCAGTGCCCCCGCTGGGGCCCCGGCCACGAGCCCACAGGCCAGGACGGAGCCGGGCTTCCTGGCGGACCCCGAGCCCGGCGCCCAGGAGCCCCCGGACGGCCCCCCGGACGGCCCCCCGGAGCCGTGGGGCTGGGACGTGGGCTGCCCCGGCCTGGCCTTCCGGGACGAGGCCGACAGCATCTTCCCCGACTTCTTCGCCTGCTAGGCGGCCGGCGGCCTGGGCCACGGGCTGCCTGGGCCACGGGCTGCCTGGGCCACGGGCTGCCTGGGCCACGGGCTGCCCGGGCCACGGGCTGCCCGGGCCACGGGCTGCCCGGGCCACGTGCTGCCCGGGCCACGGGCTGCCCGGGCCACGGGCTGCCTGGGCCACGGGCTGCCTGGGCCACGGGCTGCCTGGGCCACGGGCTGCCTGGGCCACGGGCTGCCCGGGCCACGTGCTGCCTGGGCCACGGGCTGCCTGGGCGGTCTGGGAGGCAGCTGTGCTCTAACCCCGTGCAGTGGGGGGTGGGGGTGGGTTGGGGGGAAGCGGGCCTGTGGGGGAGTTATGGGGGAGGGGGCTGTGGGGGAGGGGCTAGGGGGAGGGAGTTGTGGGGGAGGGGGCTATGGAGGAGGGGGCTGTGCGAACGGGCTGAGCATTAAAGGGAGGAGTCTCTGGAGGAAGCACGAGGTGTGATGTCGTGACTCGGACGGAGCACAGCTTCCTGCAGAGGCAGCCTCGGTTCTGGCCCGGCCTCGGTTCTGGGCCATCTGGGCCTGGGGAGCCAGGACAGACCCAGCCCCGGAACTCGGAACTCGGGGTTCGGGCCGCAGACGGAGCCTCTGTGTCCGCCCCTCCCCAGAGAGGGGGGGGGTGTCCCCTCCCCACAGCCCTGGTCTGACCCGTGCCGGCCAGCGGGGCTGGGGTTGAACTTCACCTCTGAACCCAGAGGTCTGGTCTGAGGGGTCCCCCCCACCCCGCTCCATCGGGAGGCCCCGAGGGCTGGGGTAGAGGCCCCGCTTCAGCATTGGACCCGGTGCGCACACTCAGTCAGGGGCTCCTGACCCGACCCCGGGTGGGGTGGGCTGGGGGAGGTGGGGGTGGCCCAGCCCCTGTGTCAGGCCAGGCCCCTCTGCTCTGAGCCCCCGACTTCCAGCCCCCGAGCGCCGGTGTGGTCTCCGGTCTCTGGCCCGGGCGGGCGGGGGCACCTGCTGCCCCCACACAGAGGTACGGCTCCGGCTCCCGACCCCGGGCAGGCCCTGCTCCAGGACCAGGGGGTCTCTCCCTCGGGGGCCGAGCAGCGCCCCAGCCCTGCCCCCCTCCGCCCCGACCCCACGTGAAGGTCCCCTCGTCCCCCAGGGAGTCGCCGAGACGAAGGTGGAGCCGCCGGCGGGGACGGCAGGGAGGGGCACGTCACGGCCCAGGGGGAGCTAGAGGCCGGGCCGGCGGGTGGGGGGTGGCCGCCGCCCCGGACCCCCATCCCCAGGCCCCCCACCCCGGGTTCCTGGAGGCCCTGAGCACAGCTCTGGGCACGGGCAGCCCCCCAGGGGCCCCCACGGTCCCCGGCTGGGCGGCCAGTGTCCAGCAGCATCCGGACCGAGCCCTGGGCCGGCCTGGCAGGCCAGCCTGCCTCTCCTGGCTCCCGGACAGGCGCCTCAGCCCCCACAGCCCCGGTCTGACCCCGTGCCCGGGCACGTGGCATGGCTGAACTTCGACCCAGGAACCAGGAGGTCAGGGTTCGATTCCCGGTCAGGGCACAGGCCCAGGTCACCTGCTCCATCCCCCATGGGGGGCGTGCAGGAGGCAGCCAGTGATTCTCATCGTTGTTCCTCTCCCTCTCCCTTTCTGGAATAAAAAATATACCGTATTTGCCGGCGTATAAGACGATTTTTTGGCCCTGAAAACGTATTTGCCGGCGTATAAGACGACTGGGCGTATAAGACGACTCCCTAACATTTCCACTAAAAATACAGAGTTTGTTATATACTCGCCATATAAGACTACCCCCCACTTGGAGGCATATTTTTCAGGGCCAAAAAAATCGTCTTATACGCCAGCAAATATGGTACTTTAAAAAAGACCCAGCATGTGCATGCGTGTGCGTGCCTGTGTGCAGTCCTGTGGTTTATACACGGGTAAGCCAGCGCCTCCCCTGGGGCAGAGGTGGGGGTGGGGGGAACGCCCCAGCCTGCTGAGCGCACATGTGGCGACCCCCGCTGGCAGCCCCCGGCCCTGCGCTGCGGGTCTGGCTTCCGGACGAGGAGCAGGCGGCTGCGGTGGGGTCAGGTGCAGGCTGTGGCGTCCCTGCCCAGGTGCCCTCACCCAGCCCCTGGGGGGGGGGGGTCAGGAAGCTGGGGCCTCGCTTGCTCAGAGCCCTGAGGCCCAGGGGGGCAGAGAGATGGGACCCCCTCCCCCCAGCTCCCCATGGAAGGGGGAGCCAGCCCCAGCTCAGGGGCAGGCAGAGCTCCGAGCTGGCTCAGGCCCACGGGGGAGGGCGGGGGGGAGGGTGAGAATGTGGGGAGAGTCCGTGCCGCCCTCCGCCGCCCCAGGAGGGAGCCTGCGTGGGGCGCCTGTTCCCACAAGGTGAGTGGGGAGGGGGAGGAGGAAGGTGGGGCGCTCTGTGCGGGGCTGGAGCTGAGCCCAGCGTGGGTTCCGGAACAGCCTCCTCCCGCCGCCCCCGCCCCGGCCTTTGTGAACCAGCACAGCACACACAGCTCGTGGGCTGGATCCGGCGCAGGGCGGTCAGAGCCGCTGCTGCCAGGCCCCCTCACGGCCCCCCCTCGGCGGGACAGAGTGGGAGGCAGGCAGCGCGGCCGGGAGCTGGCCCGCTCTCCGGCAGCACCTCCAGCCCCGCCCCGGCCCCCGCCCTGGCCGATGGCACCACGAGCACCTCAGGGGGCGGAGGCCCTGGTGCTGCTCGGTCCCCCTCCAGCCTCCGGCCACGGGGGTCCTGCCGGAGCCAGCGCGCCCACGGGGGCGACCAGCTCCGCGGGCCTCGTGCCTGACGGGGGACGCAGGCCGGAGGCTCCTGGCTCTCAGCCCCACCCCCGCCCGCGGGGCCCAGGCCTCCTGGGGAGAAGGAAGTGCGTCCGAGGGTGCTCATGCCCGACCTGGTCCGGACAAACCCACAGGGGCCGCCCCCGCCTCCGGGAGGAAGCCTTTGTCCTCCTGTCTGTCCTCCTGTCTGTCCTCCTGCCTCCCGTCCCCACGTCCCATCCTGCCCCCACACCCCGTCCCCACGCCCCATCCTGTCCCCACGCCCTGTCCCGTCCCCACGCCCCGTCCCATCCCGGAACGAGCACACCGGGTTTGAGACGCGGACCCCCCTCTGCCTGGACCGTTGGTGGGGGAGGGACCTCAGCTGCCCGAAGGCCCAGCGAGGACGTGTCTGCCCTGAGCTGGGACCCGGGGCCGCCCTGCCCACCGCCTGCTCCCCCTGCACGGGGCCTGGGGACCCCCTGGCGCTGGGCTCAGCCCTCTGCACCTCCCGTGGCCCTCTGCCCCCTGTGGCGGGCAGTGCGGCCCTGGGGCCCCGGGAGTCCTTTTGGTGGCTGTTCCTCACCCCAGGATTTTTTAGAGAGCGGGGAAGGGCGGGGGAGGGTGGGGAAGACAGAGAGAGAAGCATTGATGTGAGAGAGACACATCGATCGGCTGCCTCCCACGTGCATCCTGACCGGGGCAGGGGATGGAGCCTGCAACTGAGGTACATGCCCTGGACCAGAATCGAACCCGGGACCCGTCAGTCCACAGTCCATGAGCCACACGGCAAGGCCGTCCAGCGTCCGCACGCCCTGTGGGCGGCCACCTCCCGAGCACCCTCCGGCCAGTTCCGCGCCCGGCGCCCACGGCGTGGGAGCGCCACGTGTCCCTGGCCCACACCCCAGCCACGGCCGCCCCCACGAGCCACTGTACGCGTCTGGCGGCCTCGGAGGGGGTGAAGCTCCCGCCCCCACAGCCCGAGCCAGGCAGGGGCCCTGGGCCTGACTCGGCCCTGGCCTCGGACCCGGGCCTGGGGGAAGGGGAGCTCCCACGGGGACCCCGAGGTGTGAGCCATGAGGGAGCAGCCTGTGGGCTCGGGGCTGACCGTGTCCCGGTCCTGGGGGTTCTGGGAGGAGCGTGCGTGAGACACTAGGTCCCTGTCCCCCGGGGAGGGGAGGGAGGGGAGCTGGGGGCACAGGGCCAGGAGTGGGGGGGCTGTGTCTGGGACCGGTGAGGCTGGGCAGCCGGGGAACGTCTGTGGTTTGGGATCCGAGGAGGGAACCACACACACTTTATTTTGTTTGTTTTTTTAATATATTTTATTGATGTCAGAGAGGAAGGGAGAGAAGGAGGGGTCAGTGAGGAGAGAGAATCACGGACCGGCTGCCTCCCGCACGCCCCGCCCTGGGGATCGAGCCCGAAACCCAGGCAAGTGCCCTGACCAGGAATCGAACCCCGACCTCCTGGTTCACAGGTCGACACTCAGCCGCGGAGCCCCGCGGCCGGTGGACCCCTTTATTCTGAGATGCATGCGGGTTCACACGAGGTTTGGGGACGGACACAGAGACCCCCGGCCCCGCCCGCCTCGGTGTCTGTGAGGGGCCCCGAGGTGTCTGTGTTTGAACCCCGACCCCAGGCACGAGGAGGGGTCTTGGGAAAGGGTCTTTGCGGGTGGACTAGGGACAGAACTGGAGGTGGGTGGCCCAGCTTGTCCAGCCCTACGTCCAGGGACGGGTGTCCTAAAGGGGCAGAGGGAGGGCGTGTCCCCGAGGCCGCCAGCCCCGCCCGGGAGCCGTGGCAGCTGGGGGGGGCGGGAGGGACCCCAGAGACGTGGAGGGAGCGTGGCCGGGGCGCCTCGGTGTCAGGTTTCTGGAGCCCCGACTGCGGAGAACACACCGTGGCTGTCGGTCACCCCTCGTGAGGGCGGGGATGGGGGGGCGCGGGGCGCTTAGAGCCTGCTCCCCAGGAAGCTGGCAGGTGGGGGGGGCCGGGCCACGGGTGCTCCCCTCCCACCCGCCCGCCAGCCGCCCACACGCACCGACACGCCAGTCTCCTCTACCGCCGGGACAGGAAACACGGGTCTGGGGACAGAGCGGCTCTCAGGCGGGCTCCGGGGCCCCCCCCGCCCCCCCCCCGGCCGGGCGGCCTCCTACCCCGGGTGCTCAGGCTGACGATGTGCTGGCGGCCCAGCCCGTGCTTCTTGCAGAGCAGCTCAAACCTGTGCAGGAAGCTCTGGGGCAGCTCGGGGATCCGGCCTGCGGACAGACGGACAGACGGACAGATGGCAGGCTGTCCCTGGGACCAGGTGGCGGAGGGTTTCAGGGGCCTGGGCAGCGGGGGGGGGGGGGGGGGGGGGGGCTGACTGCCAGGCCGGCACCTCCCCCTGCAACGGGCCCTGACAGGGGGGGGGCCTGGAGCCGGGCGGGGGGGGCCTGGGTCTGGGGCCGGGCGGGGGGGGGCGGCCTGGGGCCGGGCGGGGGGGGCTGTCTGGGGCCCGGAGAGGGGGGGGCCGGGCGGGGGGGGGCCTGGGTCTGGGGCCGGGCGGGGGGGCCTGGGTCTGGGGCCGGGCGGGGGGGGGGGCTGGGTCTGGGGCCGGGCGGGGGGGGGGGCTGGGTCTGGGGCCGGGCGGGGGGGCCTGGGGCCGGGCGGGGGGGCCTGGGTCTGGGGCCGGGCGGGGGGGCCTGGGTCTGGGGCCGGGCGGGGGGCACCTGGGTCTGGGGCCGGGCGGGGGGGGGTCTGGGGCCGGGTGGGGGGGGGGCACCTGGGTCTGGGGCCGGGCAGGGGGGGGCGGCCTGGGGCCGGGCAGGGGGGGTGGCAGGGGGGGCCGCAGGGTGGGTCGCCCTCGGTAGCGGGCAGCGGCTCCGGACGCACCGTAGAGCGCCAGCACGTGGGTCTGCGTGCCGTTCCGGGTGGTGTGCAGGTGGAAGGTGGCGTAGAATTCGTAGTCCGTCTCCGACAGCACGACCCTGTTGTCCCCCATGTCTGCACGGAGACAGGCTCAGCACCGGCAGCACGTGCCGCCGGGGGGTGCTGGGTGCCCCGTGCCGCCCGGGGGGGGGCCGGGTGCCCCGAGGCCGGAGGGGGGTGCTGGGTGCCCCGGGGCCGGAGAGGGGGTGGAGGTGGCTGGAGGGGGGACCCTAGCTGGTGGCGGGCAGTGAGCACACGGTACCCCCTCCCTGGGGTGCAGCCATGGCCCGGGGCTGCGTGCTGGGCGGGGCCATCACTGGCTCCAGCTCCGGCCCCCGGAGCCGGGGTCGGCGGGAAATGCTGAGGCCCCACTCACTGGCCAGCGTGCACTCCCCACTCCGCTCCGTCTTCTCGCAGACCAGCGTGGCCTCCACGCAGTCCCCGAGCAGCCTGCACACGCCGGCCGGGGTGAGCCCCGCCCCTCCTGCCCGCCCCCCTCCCCCGCAGTGCGCCCCATGGGACACGGGGTGCAGAGGGCTGCCCCCCCCGCAGCGCGCCCCACGGGACACGGGGTGCGGGGCAGGCGGGGCACGCACATGAAGTGGAAGAAGAACCGCAGGCTGCCGTGGGCCGTGCTCTGGATCTTCTGGATGAAGACCCGCAGGTCCCCGTCCTCCTGGACACGCCTCACGTCGCTCGTGGCCATGGCGATGGAGAACCAGACACCGGCCACCTGAGCGAGGACCCCGAGGCCTGCGGGCGGCGCTGGGCTGCTGGGCCTCCCTCCGGGCCAGCGTCACCCTCCAGGGGCCCCCTACCCCTCCAGGGAGCCCCTAATCCCCCCAGGGGCCCCCTACCCCTCCAGGGAGCCCCTAATCCCCCCAGGGAGCCCCTAATCCCCCCAGGGGCCCCTTAGCCCCCAGGAAGCCCCTAATCCCCCCAGGGGCCCCCTACCCCTCCAGGGAGCCCCTAATCCCCCCAGGGGCCCCTTAGCCCCCAGGGAGCCCCTAATCCCCCCAGGGGCCCCCTAGCCCCCCAGGGAGCCCCTAATCCCCCCAGGGGCCCCCTACCCCTCCAGGGAGCCCCTAATCCCCCCAGGGGCCCCTTAGCCCCCAGGGAGCCCCTAATCCCCCCAGGGGCCCCTTAGCCCCCCAGGGAGCCCCTAATCCCCCCAGGGGCCCCTTAGCCCCCAGGGAGCCCCTAATCCCCCCAGGGAGCTCCTAATCCCCCCAGGGGCCCCCTAGCCCCCCAGGGAGCCCCTAATCCCCCCAGGGGTCCCCTAATCCATCCAGGGACCCCCCATCCTCCCCAGGGACCCCCTAGCCCCCCAGGGACCCCCTATCCCCCCAGGGACCTCCTAGCACCCCAGGGACCCCCCCATCCTCCCCAGGAACCCCCAGCCCCTAGGCTGCGGTCGCGGCGGGGGAGGCGGGCGGGCCCTCGGGAGCGGCGCCCTGCAGCGGGTCAGGGCGCCCGTGGGTGGGCCGGCGCCCTGGCCCACCTTGACGGGGTCGAAGTTCCTGCGAACCACGGCCTGCAGGTTGAGCTGGGCGGGGGCCAGCAACGGGTCCAGGCCCAGGCCCAGGCCCGGCGGCGGCAGCAGCAGCAGCAGCAGCAGCAGCAGCAGCGCCATCCCCTCAGCCGCCCGGGCCTGACCCTCCCCTTTATACCCGTCCCTTCCGCCGCTGCCCTCCCCGCCGTCCTCCCTGCGCGGGAAGGCAGCCAAGGCCCTGCGGCCGCCGCCCCGCCGCCCCCACGCCCGCCGGGTGGGCGCTGCGGCACCGGCTCGCCGGAACCTGCCGGGCCGGCGGGCCAGAAGCCGCAGAGGGAAGAGGGGCCCACGGGCAAGTGGCTGCCAGGCGGCCCTCCCCGCCCCCTGCAGGGCTGATGCCCACCCCGCTCCCCGCCCCCTCCGCCTGCCCGGCCGGGGTGCCCATCGGAGAGCAGCCTCGTGCGCGGACGCTGTGGGGTGGCCTGGCCTCGGGGACAGCGCTGGGGCTTCGGGGTGAGACGCCGCCGCCGCCGCCGCCGCCGCCGCCGCCGGGTCCTGGACGTCAGAGCTCCCAGGAGGAGGGGTCCGGCCTGTGGGCCGGAGGGAGGGTGTCCGGGCTGAGGAGCGAGGGCCGTGAGGTCAGACGGAGGTGCCGGCCTCCACCCTGGGCCCTCCCCGGGCCCCCGAGCTGTGCCGGGGAGCCCCCATCTCCCCGCACGGTGTTCGGGGGGCCGGGGTGGGGTGGGAGGCCGATTCCCCGTCAGGCCCAGGCCCGGGCTGTGGGCTCCGCTCCCAGTGGGGGGCGGACAGGAGGCAGCCAGCCAGCCGTGGTTCTCTCTCCCTCTCCCTTCCTCCCTGAGATCAATACAGATTTTTTTTTTTTTTTAAGATTTTAAGCCAACACCGGTTTGGCTCAGTGGGTAGAGCGTTGGCCTGCGGACTGGAAGGGCATGTCCCTTGGTTGCGGGCACATCCCTGGTGGGGGGTGTGCAGGAGGCAGCTGATGGATGTTTCTCTCTCATCGATGTTCCTAACTCTCTATCCCTCTCCCTTCTTCTCTGTAAACAAACAAACAAACAAATCAATAAAATATATATTTTAAAAAAATATATTTTATTGATTTTTTACAGAGAGGAAGAGAGACGGAGAGTTAGAAACATCGATGACAGAGATACATCGACCAGCTGCCTCCTGCACACCCCCCACCGGGGATGTGCCCGCAACCGATGCACATGCCCTTGACCGGAATCGAACCCGGGACCTTCCAGTCTGCAGGCCGACACTCTATCCACTGAGCCACACCGGTTTCGGCTAAAAAAGATTTTTAAAAAGAGAGCAGAGGGGGCCCTCGGGGAGCGGTCGTTGTGAGGCAAGACGGAGCCCCTGGCCCGCTCGCACCGATGCCCCCCCCCCCGCTGAGCCTGTGGGACCCGCCCCCCCCGAATGCAGGTCCCTTTGCAAGGGGCGGGGGCAGGGGATCAGCACGTTTACACCTCCAGCTCCTCAACCCTGCCGGCCAGCCGGCCGGCCGGCGCCTGGCGACCAGCGGGGCACTGTGACCTCCCCACTCCACGTCATCAAAGGGGCTGCTGACCTCACACCCCCAAGGCTCCGCCCAGGAGGGGGAGGGGAGGGGGCAGAGAGACCAGAGCCCGAGCTCGGAGCGTCCTCCTGGGCGTCTCCTCCCCGCGAACCACGGTGAGGGCGCCCCAGGAGGTCCCGAGACTCAGTGCGGAGGGACCCGGCCGACCCCCCAAACCCTCCCCATGGCACCTCTTCAACCGCAGGACGAGGGGTGTGGGCGGCCGGGGTAGGGGCGGCCGGGCGGCCCGGCCCAAGGGAAACGCCACCAGCCACGTGGCAGCGTCCACGGCCGCGTCACCAGAGGGGAGGGAGCAGGTGGATTCACTTGGGAGCCCCTGACCGGCGCCCCCGGTGGTCAGTGTGTGTCATAGCAGCCGTTGTCCTGGCGCGGTCAATTTGCATACTAGCCTTTGATTGCATAGGACACTGATTGGTGGATTTGGGAGAGGAAGGGAGAGAAACGTCAGTGAGGAGAGAGGATCGTGGACCGGCTGCCTCCTGCACGCCCCCCACTGGGGATCGAGCCCGCCACCCGGGCTGGGGCCCGACTGGAATTGAACCCTGACCTCCTGGTTCGTGGGTGGACACTAAACCCCGGAGCCGCCGGCCGGGCCCTGTGCTTGTCCTGGGCAGGGAGCTGGGCGGTGTGACAGGGGGCGTGGCGGGCGCGCAGGACCCCGCGGAGCCTGCAGGCCCGTGGGCCCCGGGCTGGGCGTCGGCCGCGGTGTGACTCCGCCCGCTCCGCCCCCAGATGAGAAGGGTCCCCAAGAGGAAGCTCCTGCTGCTGGCCTCCCTGGCCCTCTCGCTGCTGTGGGCCGGCCGCCACCTCAGGTACGGGGCGCGGGAGGCGGCACTGCACGGGGGACAGGGGGACGGGGGACGGGGGGACGGGCCGCCCGCCCGCGGAGCTCCCAGCGGCTGGCAGGCGTCGGGGCGCGGGCCGCGGGCAGGGGCCTGGTCTGCGAGCTCGGGAGCCAGTGGCTGCAGTTCTGAGCGGAGCTGGTGACCGCAGGCGGCTGGGGCAGGGGCTGGGCGCAGCTGGGCGCGTGGGGACGTGATGTGGGCTGAGAGCCGGGCCTCAGACAGGAGCCGGGAGCCCAGCGGTGACCCCGGGTTCAGAGGGACACGCTCATCCCTGAGCCCGCCGGCCGCTTCTGATGATGTCGGAGGGACACCCCTCAGACCCAGTGACGCCCCGGGGTGGGGAGGGAGCGGCCTAGGAGCGTGAAGGTCCCAGAATGACCTCCGAGGCACGGCGACCCCCCACCCCACGTGGACACTCAGCAAAGGCTCTCGTGGGCGATGCAGAGGAAGCCGCACCTGCACACGGTCCCGACACACACACACATGCACACGGTTCCGACACACACACACATGCACATGTGCGCACACGCGCACACACACATGCACACACTGGCATGCGCGCACATACACACACGCTAACGTAGGCGTGGGCAAACTACAGTCCTCGGGCCGGATCCGGCCCGTTCGGCTGTTCTATCCGGCCCGCGCGGAGCCGAAAGAGCGGTCCGTACCCTTTTATGTAACGATGTTGACTTTGAATTTCTATTAGTTCACACACACACTCCATCCATGCTTTTGTTCCGGCCTCTGGTCCAGTTTAAGAACCCACGGTGGCCCTCGAGTCAAAAAGTTTGCCCACCCCTCTCTAACTTCTGTCGGGCAGGGGCTTAATCCTCTCTGCCAGGTGCCCCCGCCCCCATTGCCTCCCTCCCCCCCCCCCCGGCCATTACCCGATCACCTCGCCGGACCCCGACCCAGGGCTCCCTCCGCCCAGGGACTGGGCTGTGCCCGGAGGCTCCCAGGAGCCTCGGCCCCACCAGCACCCCCTCGGGGACCCCGGGGCGGGCAGGGCCGGGCCAGCACAGCTGCCCACCCAGCGCCCGCAGCCGCCAGGCCAGGGGCTGGGCGAGCGTCTGCGACGGCGCGATGCCAGCCAGCGTCTCCCTCTGCCCAGGACCCGGCGGGCAGAGCTCCGGCTCTCGGACTGGTTCGACCCCCGGTAGGCAGGGGTCCTCGGGCCGGCCCGGGCGGTCAGCGTGGGGGGGGGGCGCGAGCCGGGTCTCCCACCCGAGGTGCACACACCAACCCCATCAGCCCCTCCACCCACCGAGCCTCCGTTCCCCACGTGCTGGGCGGGTGGGCGGCGGTGCCCAGGGCAGCGGGCGCGGCAGGGCGGCACCGGCGGCTGCAGCTGCCCCTCGTGCCCACAGGAAGCGGCCGGACGTGGTGACGACCACGCACTGGCTGGCTCCCATCATCTGGGAGGGCACCTTCGACCGGCAGGCGCTGGGCCGGCACTACCGGCGGCAGAACCTCACGGTGGGCCTGGTGGTCTTCGCCGTCGGCAGGTAGGGCGCGCCTCTGCCCTCTGCCCTCTGCCCTCTGCCCTCTGCCCTCTGCCCTCTGCCCCGTCCCGAGCCCGGACGGGCACGCCGGGGCTGCTGGTCGCCCCGCACCCGGGCTCCGCCATGGCCGTCCCGTGAGCCTTCACCCAGTTTTTTCCTGTTGAACTTTGTTTGTTTTATTTATTTTTAGAAAACATGTTTTTAATGTTCTCAGAGAGGGAGAGGGAGAGAAACATCCATGATGAGAGAGAATCATGGATCGGCTGCCTCCTGCACGCCCCCCACTGGGGATGGAGCCCGCACCCCGGGCCTGTGCCCCGCCCGGAATGGAACCCTGGCCTCCTGGCTCACAGGGCAACGCTCGACCCCGGAGCCATGCTGGCCGGGCTCCAGTGATTCTGAGAGAAAATGGGAGGGAGGGAGAGAGTGGGGGGGAGAGAGAGAGAGAAACACTGATGAGACACACACATCGACTGGTTGTCTCCTGCACTGGATGTCAGGGATCAAACCTGCACCCGGGTGCATGCCCCTGAGCAGAAATCGAACCCGGGCCGAAGCTCTAACCACTGAGCACACTGGCCAGGGCTGGGTCGTGACCTCGGCACTGACACCCATTCAGCCCTAGTCGTTCCTCTCCAGCTCTTGTCCCCAGCCTCTGTCGGCTCTTCCCGCCGGGCCCTCGGCTCTCAGACGCCTTCCCGCCCGGCCCCCCCCCCCGTCCCCCCCACCCCTCCCCATCCCTCCCACCCCCTCCCCATCCCCCCCAACCTTCCCCATCCCTCCCACCCCCTCCCCGCCCCCCCACCCACTCCCGTCCCCCCCACCCCTCCCCGCCCTCCCACCGATGCCCGATTGCAGGGCGGCCGACCGGTACCTGGAGCCCTTCCTGCAGTCGGCGGAGGAGCACTTCCTGCCGGGCTTCCGCGTGGTCACCTACGTGCTGGCCGAGGACGGGTACCGGCCGCCGGCGCTGCCCGCCCGGGCCCTGCGCTCGGTGCGGGTGCTGGCGCTGCGGCCGGACGGCTGGTCGCGGGACCGCAGCCTGTGGCGCCTGCGGAGCCTGGGCGAGGCCATCCTCAGCCACGTGCGGGCCGAGGCCGACTTCCTGTTCAGCATGAGCGTGGACCGCGTGTTCCAGGCCGACGTGGGCGCCGAGGCGCTGGGCGCCGCCGTGGCCCAGCTGCACGCCTGGTGGCACTTCCGGGACCCGCGCCACTTCCCCTACGAGCGGCGGCCGCGCTCCGCCGCCTGCATGCCGGCCGGCCAGGGCGACTTCTTCTACGACGGCGCCGTGCTGGGCGGCACGCCCGCCCGCCTGCTGGACCTGGTGGCCGCCTACCTGGCCGGCGCCCAGCACGACGCCCGGCACGGCCTCAACACCACCTTCGAGAGCCACCTCAACAAGTACTTCTTCCTGCACAAGCCCTCCACCCTGCTCTCGCCCGAGTACAGCTGGGACGCCAGCTACCACCCGCCCATGCAGGTGCGGCTGGTCCGGGTGCTGCAGCTGGGCCGGCGGGACCCTGACCCCTGACCCCGACCCCACCCTGACCCCAACCCCACCCGGTGACCTCGCCCCTCACCCCACCCACACCCCTGACCCCAACCCCACCTCTGACCCCTGACCCCACCCATGACTCCAACCCCACCTCTGACCCACCCCACCCTCAACCCTGACCCCACTCCACCCCGTGACCCCACCCCACCCCGTGACCCTATCCCCACCCACCTCGCTCACTCGGCTGGCCACCGGGCTCCGGCAGACACTGCCGGCCACCTGGCCCCCCGGACCCCCTGGTGGGCCAAAGCCGGGAAAGACTGAGAAGCCGACTGGGTGTTTCACGTGCTGTGAGTTCCGTGCGGGCAGGGAGCCCGCAGATGGTTTGGGAGGCAGAAAACAAACACTTTTTCGAGGAGAAAGACTCCGTGTGTCTGCACAGGGCGGGGTGTGTGGAGGGGATGCACCCCAGAGAGCCACGCCCGGGGCCGGGGCCTCGGGGCTCCGTCCGGTCCGGGATGTTTGTCGTGAACCGTCCGCTCCTGTTCGCCGTGTGGCCGGAGTCGGGTGTCCTGCCAGCACGTCCTTCCCCGATGGATGGATCCGGGTCTTTTTTTTATTTAGAGCTGCAGGCGTTTTGTTTACGTTTGGTGGTGAATCCTCACCCACTGAGTTTTAGTGAGAGTGGGAGGGAGGGAGGAGGGGGAGAGAGAGACATGCACCCCAGCAGGGAGGGCCGGGCGGGGATGGAGCCTGCGAGGAGCCACGTGCAGAGACCAACCCGGGACCCTTCCATCCGGGGCCGACGCGCCAAGCACGCACGGAGCAGGCCGGAGGGAGGGAGGAGGGGGCGTGCAGGAGGCAAATGCTTTTATTGATTTTTAGAGAGGAAAGGGGAGAGAGAAACAGCAATGACGAGAGAGAATCGTTGATCAGCTGCCTCCCGCACCCCCCCTCCTGGGGATGGAGCCTGTGCCCCGACCGGGAATCGAACCCTGACCTTCTGTTCCTAGGTCCACACTCCACCGGTCACGTACAGAGGTGACCGCAGTGAAACGTGGCCACGAGGGTGGCCCTGGTCCAGTAGGAAGGGCGACCTAAGAGAGGGGATGGGGCCCTGGCAGGTGTGGCTCAGTGGGTAGAGCGCCGGCCTGTGGACTGAAGGGTCCCGGGTTTGATTCCGGCCAAGGGCATGTCCCCTAGTGGCGGGCACATCCCCAGTAGGAGCTGTGCAGGAGGCAGCTGATGGATGTTCCTCTCTCATCGACGTTTCAAGCTCTCTGTCCCTCTCCCTTCCTCTCTGTGAAAATCAATACAATATATATTCAAAAAAGAGAGAGGGGATGGGGACAGAGACAGGCAGGGGGGGGCTGCGGGGACACGGGGAGGCGATGGCCACACGGCCGAGCCCGGCCTCGGAGCACAGGCCACCCACCCCTGGGCCCGGGCGGGCGCGAACCCCGTGGCCGGAGCCGCTGCTCGGGGTCCGGAGCTGAGGCCTGGGGTCGCCTCAGGGGCCGGGGCTCAGGGAGGGGCCGGGAGGGGCCGGTGGCTCTGCCCGGTGCTCGGCGCTGGGCTCTGCGCCGGCCCACGGTGCCGCCGGCCCACGTTCCGCTCTGCGCCCGCCGTCTGTCTGCCTTGCAGACCGGAGGCTCGGCTCTCCTCTGAAACTCGCCGAACCCTCGACTCCTTCCCGCGGCCCCCGATCGGGCTGCAGTTTGGGGGACCGTCCGGTCGGAACGCCGCCCCAGCATCTAGACCAGGGGTGGGCAAACTTTTTGACTCAAGGGCCACCATGGGTTCCTCAACTGGACCGGAGGGCCGGAACAAAAGCAACCTGACCGTGCTGGCACTCTCCTCTTGGGCTGCCGGTGAAGGAGCGGAGGGGGGAGCAAGAGAACCCTCCGCTCTTTCGGCTCCGCGGGCCGGAGAGAACAGCCGATCGGGCCGTAGTTTGCCCACGGCTGGTTTAGACCTCTCTGCGCCCGTCCAGGCGTGCTCACCGGTCTGTGCACTCACGGCACCTTCCCCGTGGCCGGGCCGGGACTGAAACCGTCTCCGCACAGGCCCGCGGCTCGCTCCCGGCCGCCCATCGGTGCCAGGTGGGGAAACGCGTCCGTGCCTTTTCCTCGCGGCCCGGTCTGCGGAGGCCGTGGTGCCGCTCACAGCTGGCCTCGGGCAGGAGCCGGCACGGGTTGCCGACCTCGGGCGTCGCTGGGGCGGGAGCAGGTGGGGCCTGTCTGCCGGCATTTCCGGGCGGGAGACAGCGCCCCAGCCGGCCGGTGTCCTAGGAGACGGCCCGGCGGTGGGCGGCCGGCTCGGCCAGGCGAGGCGGGCACCCACCTGCGGGCACCGCCTTCCGGGGCCCCTGGTGCTCAGAGAGGTGGGCGGGGGCCTGGCTCGCTCGCCTGCCGGTTCGGGGTCTGTGTTCCTCGCCCCTCGGGCCCTCCGGCCCAGCGGGGGCTGCCGGAGAAGAAGACCCGGGAGAGGCAAAGAGAGGACTGCCAGCCAGGCCCAGACACTCGGCCTCTCACAAGGGCCCCCGGCTCTGTCCACTGGACGGTGACGCTGCACCCAGGCCCCGCCGCCCCTCGGCGCCCGAGTGGCCTCCAGCCGGGCCAGGAAGCCCGGGGCCATTGGCCGGCAGGACCCAGTGACCCACGGCCAAGAGGAAGCCAGACAGGCAGAGAGGGAGGGGCGGGCGCAGGCCGGACCGGCTCAGGCAGCGCGGGGGGAGAGGACCCTGGAGCGGGGAAGGTGCCGGAAGACTCAGGGGAGGGGCCGGACCGCGGCTGCAGGTGGAGGGCACGGGGCTGTGGAGGGAAACAGGTGGCCATTAGGAGGGATTCTTCCTCCACCGGAAACTCACCTTCCGCTGAGGAGATGTATCGTCTCCACCACGACCTTCACCATCCCTGTGAACTCTGTCTGCCCTTCTCCCTAAGTCTGACCCTAACCCTAACCCTAACCCTTCACCATCCCTGTGAACTCTGTCTGCCCTTCTCCCTAAGTCTGACCCTAACCCTAACCCTAACCCTTCACCATCACTGTGAACTCTGCCCTTCTCCCTAAGTCTGACCCTAACCCTAACCCTAATCCTTCACCATCACTGTGAACTCTACCCTACTCCCTAAGTCTAACCCTAACCCTAATCATAACCCTAACCCTAACCCTAACCCAAATCCTAAACCTAACCCTAGCCTTAACCATAACAATAAGTCTAACCTAACCCTAGCCCTAGCCCTAATTCTAGCCCTAAGCCTATCCCAAACCTAAACCCTAGCCCTAAGCCTAGCACTAGGCCTAACCTTAACCATAACCCTAACCCTAATCCCAATCCTAACAATATCCCTAACCCAAGCCCCAGCCCTAACCTGAACCATAAAATTAGCCCTAGCCCTAACCCTAGCCCTAACACTAACACTAACCCTAGCCCTCACCCCGCCCGATGGCCTGGGTGCAGTCCTAGGTTTAGAACTTGGGTTAGGGTAAGGGTTAGGGTTAGGGTTAGGATTAGGGTAGGGTTAGGGTTAAGGGTTAGGATTAAGGGTTAAGGGTTAAGGGTTAAGGGTTAGGGTTGGGGTTAGGGTTGGGGTTAGGATTAGGGTTAGTGTTAGGGTTAAGAGTTAGGGTTAGGGTAATGGTTAGGGTTAGGGTTAAGGTTAAGGGTTAGGGTCAGGGTTAAGGGTTAGGGTCAGGGTTAAGGTTAAGGGTTAAGGGTAGGGTTAAGGTTAAGGGTTAGTGTTAGGGTTAGGGTTAAGGATTAAGGGTTAAGGGTAGGGTAAGGGTTTAGGGTTAGGGTTAGGGTCAGTGTTAGGTTTAAGGGTTAGGGTAAGGGTTAGGGTTAGGGTTAAGGGTTAAGGGTTAAGGGTAGAGTAAGGGGTTAGGGTCAGGGTCAGGGTTAGGGTTAGGGTTAGGGTCAGGGTGGCCTCCAGCGCTTACCCTCCAGGTTGAAAACCGGGGCCTCCTTCAGCTGGAACTGCCTCACGTACCCCAGGTACCTGCGCAGCCACTCGGGGTCCCCGGGGGAGCGTCTGGCTGCAGTAGAGGGGCCGGGGTGAGGGGCCAGACCCAGAAGCTGTGGGGTCAGGCTTGGCCCTCCTCCTGGCTCCTGGCCAGGCCGGAGCTGATGCCCGCCGGCCGGGATGGCGCCCTGGCCCGGCCTCGGCCCCCACGGGCTGTGCTCCAGGGGCCGAGGGGCTCCCGCTCCTGGGAGCCGGGTCTGCCCCCGAGGCAAAGCCAGAGGACCCCCCTCCCCGCCGTCCACTCCCCAGGACAGCGTGCCCCTCCCCGGGAGGCTCCCGTCGGCCCCCCGAGACGCCAGCTCCAGGGGGGGCGGGGGGTGAGGGTGAGGGTGGCAGGAGGGCCTTGGGGTCCAGGCACCCGTCCAAGGGGCAGGAGGGTCAGTGCTGAGCGGCCGGCCGAGGCCCGAACCCAGGCAGCAGGCCCCGAACCCCGGTCTTGGGGAGGTGGGGGCGGGGGGTCCAGCGTTGGGGGGAGACACCACCTACCCAGCAGCGCCCACAGGCTGGTGACCTCGCCCGCGTCCTCGACGCGGACGCAGAGCAGGAGGCTGCGGCCGTCGGTGCTGACGAAACGGACGCGCACGCGGGCTCCGCCCTCCACTGCGGGCACAGACCCCGCGGTGACGGCCCGACTCCACCCCGCGCCCCGACCCGCCCGCGGGCCCAGGTGCACCCGGGCAGGACGAGGGGCGCCCTCTGGCCCCGGCCCCGCCCCACAGCCCGGCTGGGCATGGGGTCCCCTCCCCCAGCGCGGCCCGGCGGGGGACTCACCGGCGCCCTGGTACTGGCCCGGCAGCCCCGTGGGGTGGACGGTGACGCGGACGCCGCTGCACAGCCGCTGCCCGCTGGGGAGGGGGGAGTTCGCGTGGTTGTCCCCGTCCTGTCCCGCCCCAGTCCCCGCCCTGTGCTGCCGGCTCAGACTGCCCTGCTGAGGCCCCTGTCTGGGAGGACCCAGACCTACCCCCCCAGGTGTGGGGCCTTGTCTGTTAAGGAGAGACCCAGGTCTCCGGTGGGGATCCAGGACGGCATCCTCATCACGGGCTCCATGCACAGAGCACCCCATAGGCCCCGCCTCGTGCCCCCCCATGTCCCCCTCCCCCGGGGTCTACAGTTTCCAGCGGTGGGTGGGCTGGATGCACAGACTGCGGCATCTGAGGCTGAGCTCCCGCAAGGGTGTGGCCACCACCGTCTTAGATGCCACGGGCGCGGCTGCCGTGTCGCCAAGTCGCCTCGCTTGTCCCGTGACACCAGCTCGTCCACGAGGACCCGCCCGGGACCAGTCGACAGGCAGGACGGGCTGAGCTGAGAGATGGGCCGGCGTGGTCCCTCTGCCCTTCCTCCGAGCTCAGGAGCCGAAGGGACCTGAGCCGGCTCCAGCCCGGGCTGTGCCGATGCCAACGTCATGGGGGTCCCCCCCACCCCGAGCACCCCCACCCTCAGGGCCTGAGGGGCCACGCTTACGTCCAGAACAAGACGAACTCCAGGTCCGGGCCCCGCGTCTCGATGGAGTGGAGAACCAGCCGCAGGGGGTCGTCGGGGGAGACCAGGCGAGCCCGGCTGGAGGCCAGCCGGAGGGTCAGCCAGCGCCCGGCCACCTGTAACGAGGGCGCAGGTGGGGGGGGCCCCGCGGCCTCCAGCCCCGGGGATGGGTGGGGGGTCGGTGGGTGCCCGTGGGTCCGGGTGGGAGCCGGGTGTGGCCAGCCTCCCCTCTCAGGCCTCCTTGGCCCAGCCCCTCCCTCACTGGCCACCTTAACCCACCTTCCTTTAGCCCCCACCCCTGGGCTCGGTCCACTCCCCTCCAGGGGGCCCGGCCCGCTCCTGCCTGCCTGCCCCTGGCGGGGCTCCGAGATGCTGGCACCCACGTCCCGGCCCACGCCAGCGGTTACCTTCTGGGCGTCAAAGCCGGGCTGCACGGGCACCTCCTCCAGGGTCCTCTGGGCGCCGGCCAGGCCCAGGCCGAGGGCCAGGACCACGGGGGCCCAGAGGGCGGGGCGGCCGGGCAGCCGGGGCCCCGTCTCCATGTCCGACTCCAGCGGCCGCCCGTCCCGCCGGACGCCTGCCGGTCCCGGCGTCACTGCCGAGGAAGGGCCCGCCCGCCCGGCCGTGGGAGGGCGTGCCGGGTATCGGCCGGGCGGGGCGGCCGGGCGGTTTGGGCACGTGGCCCGTGCCGGGAGCCGTGGGGGCGGGAGGAGGGCACGAGGCGTGTCTGCTGGGCCCGCGGGCTGGGCTCCCTCCCCCGGCTCCTCCGGCAGCACCCTCCCCGCCCCGCGGCCAGCACCCGCGCTCCTGTTCGCCCCTCGTGAGTATGGATGCGTTAGCCCAGTGGTCGGCAAACTCCTTCGTCCCCAGAGCCAAATGCCAACAGGACGACGATTGACGTTTCTTTGGAGAGCCACGTTTTTTAAACTTAAACTCTATCGGTAGGGACATTGCTATTAACTTAATTAGGGCCCTCCTAAGCTGGCCTTTGCTAAACACTCAAGGGGCCAAAGAGCCGCACGTGGCTCTGGAGCCGCAGTTTGCCGACCGCGGCCCCAGCGATTATGTACACGTTGGAATAATGGGTGTCTGGGTCTGTCCCCACCAGCCCCGTCCGGCTGTGCCTTAGACCTGGCACCCGGGGGGCCCCACCACAGACAGACCCGGGCCTGTCCCCGGGTCGGCTCGGTGCCTTCACGCCGTCTCTGTCCGCCATTACTGTCTCTTTTCCTGGAGCCTGCCGCGCTCTGGGTACGACCCCGAGGTCACGCAGACATCCACGGGTGTGCGTGCCCTGCACGCTGAGGGTGATTGCACAGATTAAATGTGCACACGCGCTGCCGTGTACACGTACATTGTTCGGATTTAAAACCCGGCTCCTCGGTGAGACCCGGGTGAGCGGGGTGACCCAGAGGAGGAGCTGATTCTGTTTGCGTGGTCCTGAGAACTTTGGACGGTCTGCAGCCTTTTGCTACAGAACACTGTGTTGTATTTCCCTACAAAAACAAGTGGGAGAGACTGTCCCACTTGAAATGCAAATACGAAAAAAGAAGAAAAAATCTGAGGAACAGAATAAAGTGGTGAATATAGTAGAGTCAGGGGCAAAGAAAGGGAGGGGACTGATAATTATCGGGGGGATAGGGAGGTGGGGGAGCAGCGAGAGACTGGATTAAAATCGTGTAACCAAAAAATAAATAAAATAAAATCGTATAACCAATGGAGGAGGACAATGGGGGGGAGGGGGTAAGGGCAGAGGGTGGGATGGGAACTGGGTGGTAGGGAGCTTTGGGGGAGAAAAAAGAGAAACAATTGTAATAATCTGAGCAATAAAGATTTATTTTTAAAATTAAATAAATAAAACCCGGCTCCCGTCCGAAGACCCGGGCGGGGACCGTCGGCCGTGGGTGTAGCCCCCGCGAAGCCATTGGTCTGGCCCGGCCGGGCCCGGGGTGGGGGGCGGGGGCTCGGGACAGGCCTGGGCGGAGAGAGCGGGCGAGCTTCGAGCCGAGACACGTCATCCACATCGGAGCGGCCCGGGGAGAAGTCCCGCCCGCCGGCCGGCCGCCCTCGTCCGTGTCCGTGTCCGTGTCCGTGTCCGTGTCCTTGTCCGTGTCCATGGGGGCTGGGGAGTCGGTGAGGCACCGGGAGCTCCCCCCTCCTGCAGAGGCCACGGACGGACGGACGGACGGACGGAGGGAGGGAGGCCTGCAGACACGGAGCCTGGCGCCGAGCCGCCGCCTCGCGATGCCGCACGCCCTCCGGACGACCTTGGGGCCACGGCCGGCGTTAGGGGGCAGATCTGGTTGGCGGTCACTGAGCGGGTCTCGGCGGAGCAGCTGGTGTCTGGGCTGGTGACCGGCGGCCGGCAGGGTCTGCGCCCGGCCCTCAGCCGCGGCGTGGCGGGCCCGGCCCGAACCCAGAGCTGCCCCGGCCGCCCAGTCCGGGCAGCTGAAGGGGCCGCTGTGCGCTGACCCCGGTGTGGGGCCGTGACGCCCGCCCTCTGCCCAGAGAAGACACTCAGGAGGCTCTGAGGGGACTCTTTATTGTGGGGCTCAGAGCAGGGGTCCAGGCAGCGCCCCGAGGGGCCTGGGGGGGGTAAGGGGGGACCGGCAGCCTCGTGGCCTCGGCCCCTCCTGGGCCTCTGACCGGAAGGAGGGGTGGAGTCAGCCGTCCTGCAGGGGCCGAGGTCCTGGAATGGACGAGGGTCCTGGTGACCCTGGGGCCTGAGGGGCAACCCCCACCAGCCCCTCCCAGCCCCCCAGACGCCCCCCTCGCCCACACCCGGCCCGGGACCCTGGAGCCCGCCGATCCCGAGACCCCGGGAGACCCAGGTGCCAGCCCTCCCAGGGCTCCGGGAGGGGGGCGCTCAGGCCCTGTGCCGGGGAGAGGTGACGGGGGAGTCGGGGCCCCCGGGACCCACACCCGGACGGGGGCGAGGCAGGTACGTTACCCAGGAGGCGGGTCAGCAGGACGCGCTTACATACGGCACCTCTCTGCGGGAGGAGGGGCGGCGTGGGGGGTCACAGGTCGGCCGGGACACCAGGGGGTCTGAGGGGGACCCACTCAGGGGCTCTGCACCCCCACCTCCCACCGCTGTCTCCCCGAGAAGCCTGGGGAGATGGGGAGGCCGCCACGGGAGAAGGACGTTCCCAGGGCGCGTGGCCTTCGGACTGGGGGCGGGGGGGCGGGGTCAGGGGTCAGGGGTCGGCGGGCAGGGTCACCTTCCACGTGGGCCGGGGTGAAGACCATCTGGATGTGGATGGGCAGCAGCCTCATGGCCTTGCTGAACTGCTCCATGGCCACCTGGTCCACCTTCGGGGTCCTGGCTGTGGTGGGAGGGCGGGGTCAGGCCCTGGGCTGGGGGGTCCGGGGCCCTGCCCAGGACGTGCAGGACGGACACCCGGACATCGAGGTCAGCAGAGCTCACCTGTCCCCCAGGTCCCTGTCCCCCTTGGCCCAACCCCCCCCTCCCCACCCAGGGCCATGCTAGGGGTCAGGGTCCCAGGAGAACAAGGCCCCTCTGTCCCGCCTGCCCGAGACCCACGGGGAGCCTGGGGGTCCCCCCCCCTGAGAACGCCCCACATCTGCTCTCTGGTCGTTATGGTCACAGGCACCCCTATCCGTCCCCGGCCTGAGTGTGTGTCCCCCTCCCCCACCGGGGGTCTGTCCCTCACGGGCACGGAACCCTCCGCCCACGGCTCCGGGACACCCCCCCCACGGGCTCCAGGACCCCCCCCCGGCTCCGGGTCACCCCCCCCCCCCGGCCCCGGAGGCGCCGTCGCACCCAGGTACTGGCAGGCCAGGCTCTGCTTGGTGGGGGCGGCGTTCTCCAGGCACAGGAAGGCGAAGTTCTCATAGTCGGTGTCCAGCACGTGCACCTTGCTGTCCCCCAGGCCTGCAGGGGGGCCGGGCGGGGGGGTGAGTGTGGGTTCTCCTCTGCAGCTCCCCCTGAGCGGCCACCGGGCGAGGACCGACCGGAGAGGGTCGTGACCCCGCCGTGCCCGGCCCAGGGGCCTAAGCACCCGCCGCCGCCGGCCCTGGCTCAGTCACCCTCCTTCCGAGCCCCCCCCCCCCCCGTGTCTTGGTTACGAAACGGGTGGCCTGGCGGGTTTGGCTCAGGGGCTGAGCATCCACCTGTGGACTGAAGGGTCCCGGGTTGAGTCCCCGGGTTGTGGGGCTCCCTCCCCAGCTCGGGGCATGCAGGAGGCAGCGGCTCCATGATTCTCACCATGGACGTCTCTCTCTCCTCTCTCTCTCTCTCTCTCTCTCTCTCTCTCTCTCTCTCTCTCTCTCCCTTTCCTCTCTGAAGTCAATGAAAACTCATTTTTAAAAGGAGGAGAGGCGGTTCCGCCCGATCTCGCCCGAGGAGGCCCGTCCCCGACCGGCCTCGGGGGGGCCCGGCACACGTACTGTTGACCTTGAACTCGGTGGGGACCTCGGTTTTCTCCGCGAACATCTTGGCCTGGACGCAGCTGCCGTCCTCCCTGGAAGACAGTCCCGGAGCGCCCTCAGGCTCCGCTGGGGGGTCCCGCCCCGAGGAGGGGCCCGGGCCCGGGGCCAGGGGGGCAGGAGGGGCACGTGGCCATGGGTGCCGGGTTCCCGCCTCGCCCGGAGCGGGGGAGGGCTGGGGTGCCCTCGGTTGTGCTCAGGGCGCCGCCGGCTCTGGGTTCCCATCCTCCCTCCGGCTCTCTGCCCCCCCCCCCCCGTCCAGGGGCAGACAGGGCCACGGCGGGAGGGCTGGCCCCCACCCGCTGCCCCGACCAGCGGCCTCCGCACAGGCCTCTCGCACCCTGACCCCGGGCCGCTCCGTGGGCCCAGAGCCCTGGGCAGGCCCTCCAAGGCGCCTGGAACCTCCCAGCTCTGCCCCTCGACCCCTGACCCCCGACCCCATGCCGCCCACAGGGAGCCGGGTCCCCCCAGGAGCCGGCCCTGCCCTCCCCGCGGCGGGACACCCACCATCTGTGCATCATGATCTCCATGTCCTCCTGGGCGGTGGGCCTCAGCTCCTGGACGTACAGCCGCAGGGGGGCGCTCTGGGTGCTGAGCAGGGCGAGGTCACTGGCCGCCATGGCCACGGAGAACCAGGTCCCGGCCATCTGGGGAGGGCCGTGAGCTCACGGGGGGCGCCGCGGGGACCCCAGCTCCCGGGGGGGGCTCTCCGTCCTCCCCACCGGGGCCAGTGGAGTCCTACCCGCTCCCGACCCCCCAGTCTGGCCGGGGGGGGGGTCCTCCAGGCACTCACTGACCCCCGCCTGCCCGCCGGCCCCTGAGGACGGTCCAGCTAAACTCATCTCAGCCCAGAGAAGCCGGGAGCCGCCTCCACGAGGGAGGGGAGCCGCTTGGGTCTGGGGGCGACGAGGCCGGAGATGAGAAAAGTGGGGGAGGCAGCGTGTCCCCTGAATTTGTGGGGTGCAGCCCAGCCCCTCAGACGACCGTGAGGAGGCGGGACCTCTGCCCAGCGGCGTGGCTCGGAGGTTGGGCGGTCCCGGGTTCGATCCCGGCCGGGGTGAGCTGGGGCCCGATCCCCCGAGGGGGACACGCAGGAGGCAGTCGGTCAGTGGTCCTCGTCAACGATGCTTCTCTCTCTCCCTCTGCCTCCCCCCCCCCTCTCCCTAAAAATAAGAAAGATGATGATAAACAATAAAGGGAAAAACAGTAATCAGTAAGAAAAGAAGCCAGGTCTCTGAAGAGGCGAGGGCATTAACATGAGGGCGGAGAAGCGGGCCGGGCCCAGAGCCGCGGCCTGGGGGTACCCGGGGGGCACGGGGGACACGGGGGGGCGGGGGGGACCAGCCTCAGGACTGGGACAGCGTGTCCCCGGTGCTGTGTCCCCGGTGCTGTGTCCCCGGTGCTGTGTGAGGCCGGCCCCGGGGGAGCCCCGCCCCCCACCCCAGCCTCCCGGCCCTCGGAGCCCCGAGCCCCCCACCCTGCGCCCTCCCCGCCCCGGCCGCCCCCAGAGCCCCCGTCCCGCACCTTCTGGACGTCCAGGTCCTCCCCGGTCTGGGGCACGGAGACGTCCTGGGAGCCGCACACGAGGGCGGCGCAGAGGGCGAGCAGGAGGCACCTCATGGCGGCGGCGGCGGCGGCGGCGGCTGGGGCTGCGCTGGGGACTGAGCTCGGAGAGGAAGGACGAGCGGCGGGCGCGGGGCCTTATATGGGGCAGGGCCGCCCGCTGGGCCCCCGCCACGGGTTCCCCGAATCCCGGGACAATGGGGCCTTCTTCCCCCCGGCTGAAGCCGGAAGGTCCACTGTGACCCCAGTTCCCGGTAGCCCCGAGGAAGGATGGGGGGGGGGGCGCCAGCGGGAGGGACACAGTGGCCGAGCTCGCCCCAAGAGGCTGTGTCCCCCGGGGGGGGGGTGCATGGCCAGGAGGCCCAGGCGAGCCCAGGACCCCTGGGCTCCGGGTCCCGGTGGCCGTCCCCCCTCCCCCTCCAGCAGCCGCAGGGTGTGTGTGTGTGTGTGTGTGTGTGTGTGTGTCCCCCCGCTGGACCAGCCGCCTGGAAAAGCAGGGCCCCTCCTGGCCTCCTGTCTCTGCTCTTCTCTCCCCCCCCCCTCCTCCTCCTCCTCCTCCCCCTCCTCCTCCTCCTCCTCCACCTGCAGGGCCTGAGCCGAGACCCTGGTGCCCACCCCCCCCCCCCGTGGAGCGGAGGGCGCAGTGAGGTTCAGACCGAGCCCGGGGGGGGGGTGGCTGGCGGTGTGAGCCCCAAACTAAGGAAGATGGTGATGGGACAGTGACCCCCACAGGGCCGCCGGGGGGGGCAGAGTCACAGGGCCCCGCTATCCAGACCCCAACAGGTTTTTGATGACTTTTAGAGCGAGAGGAAGGGAGAGCGAGGGAGAGGGAGGGAGAGAGGAACATCGACACGAGAGAAACCAGCAGCAGCTGAAACCCCGGCTCGCCCCACACGGGGGATTAAGCTCGCAACCCGGGCACACCAGGTGCCCTGATCAGATTCGAACCCGGGACCTCCTGGTTCGTAGGTTGACGCTCAACCACAGCCTCCAGCCAGGCCGGTTTTCACGGTTAATGCAGAGCCGCTCGGGGGCCGGTGTCGCCAAATGCTCACGTCCACGGGGCCCTCGGAGGAGGCAGGTGGGGGGCGGGGGGGGGCTAGTCTAGTGCCTGGTGTCCCAGCGGGAGAGGCGGGGCAGAGCAGGGTCACGGGGAGGGGAGCGAGGGCGTGGCCGTGAGCCTGAGAGGCGGGAGGTCGGCCGGGACCGGGGCGGACACCGATGGTGGGCTCCGGCCTGCACCGGGAGAGAGAATCCCGTCAGCTGCCCGCCCGCCCGCCCGTCCTGGGCTGTGGCTGTGAGGCCAGGGCACGGGGTCAGATGGGGTCAGAGGCGCCCAGCAGGGTCCCGCGGGCAGGGGCCGCGCCAGGAGAGCAGGTCCGGCTCCCGGAACCCGGGGCCGCACGCTTCCTGCAGGTTTTCTCAGAAACCGAGCGCACCTGCCGGCCGCCCCGCGGCACCGCCCGGCCACGGCGCGTTTCCGGGAACGACGTTCCGGGAAAGCCTGGGACACGGAGGGAAGGGGCCGCCGCCGGCCTGGGCTGTGGCATCAGGAGGCTGAGGAGGCCTCGCCCCCGGCACCCGGCCCCAGCAGGTGCCAACCTGGCTACCGCCTTCCAGGGGTGCACCTCTCCCCAGCGGGGCTCCGTCCCCACAAATCACACCCTGTTCCTTTCCAGGCCCCCACGTGCCCACGCCCAGACCTCCACGTGCCCACGCCCAGACCCCCACCGTGCCCACGCCCAGACCCCCACGTGCCCATGCCCAGACCCCCACGTGCCCACGCCCAGACCCCCACGTGCCCACGCTGAGACCCCCACGTGCCCACGCCCAGACCCCCACATGCCCACGCCCAAGCCCCCACCGTGCCCACGCCCAGACCCCCACGTGCCCACGCCCAGGCCCCCACCGTGCCCACGCCCAGACCCCCACGTGCCCACGCCCTGCCCCCACGTGCCCACGCCCAGGCCCCCAGGTGTCCACGCCCAGGCCCCACCGTGCCCACGCCCAGACCCCCACGTGCCCACGCCCCCACCGTACCCAGGCCCCCACGTGCCCACGCCCAGGCCCCACCGTGCCCACGCCCAGATCCCCCACATGCCCACGCCGAGACCCCCACGTGCCCACGCCCAGGCCCCCTCCGTGCCCACACCCAGACCCCCATGTGCCCACACCCTAACCCCACCGTGCCCACGCCCAGGCCCCCACGTGCCCACGCCCCATGCCCAGGCACAGCCTATCACAGCAAATATGTCCACCCCCCCAAGCCCCCCACCCCCTCACAGCCCCGAGAGCACGGCGGCTCCCCCAACGGCAGAGAGTGCCTGGCCGGGCAGTGCGCCCGCGGGCACCCAGAGGACCGGCAGCGGGTCTGGAGGGACATTTGGAACACGTGTTCGTAGCAGCCAGAATGCGGCACGGGTCCCCGATGTTGGACGGAAGAACCTAACGCAAAACCCCTCACCCAGGGGGCGGTATTCAGACTTATTATTATTTTGTTTGGTAAATATATTTTATTGATTTTTTTACAGAGAGGAAGAGAGAGGGATAGAGTTAGAAACATCAATGAGAGAGAAACATCGACCAGCTGCCTCTTGCACACCCGCTACCGGGGATGTGCCTGCAACCAATGCACATGCCCTGGACCGGAATCGAACCCGGGACCTCTCGATCTGCAGGCCGACACTCTATCCACTGAGCCACACCGGTGGAGGCGTGTTATTCAGGCTTAAAAGGGTGGAGTTCCCGCCCGCCCTGCGGCTCAGGAGATAGCGTTCAGTCCCGGTCGGGCACAGGCCCGGGCTGCGGGCTCGATCCCACGTGTGGGGCGTGCAGGGGGCAGCCGGTCCATGATTCTCTCTCATCGTTGACTAGAGGCCTGGTGCACGGGGTTCGTGCACTGGTGGGGGCGTGGGCCGTGGGGCTCGGCCCCACGTGGGACCAGCCGTTCACCCGGGGGGAGCCCCACGCTGTGGACCCACCCTCTGAGCGGCTGCTCCCCCCGTGGGAGTGCACCGACCTTCACGGAGCATCTGCCCCCTGGTGGTCAGTGCGCATCATGGCGCCTGGTGGACCGGTCATTCTGGTGGTTCTGCCATTCTGGCGCTGGGCTTTTACTCTACAGGATGTTTCCATCTCCCTCTCCCTTCCTCTCCGACATCAATAAACATCTGTTTTACGGGAAGGGAACCGTGATGCGGCCCCAGTGTGGTGGGCCTGGGGGACACGTCGAGGGAAGGAAGCCAGGCCTGAGGGACAAGCCCTGGAGCGTCCCTCCCGCCCGGGGCCCCTCCCGGGGTCTGGACAAGACTTTGGCCTCATCCGGGAAACCGTTCCCCCCGCTGGAAACGGTTCGCTCCATCTTCCTCTGGCCCGGCAGGAGCGAGTGTGCGGGGTCAGCGGGGCGAAGCCGCCACACCCGAGGTTGGCGGGCAGAGACCGCGGGAACGCAACAGAGCGGGGGGGGAGGCGGGGGGGACGGCCAGACGGAGAGGCAGGCTGGGTGAGGGGGTCTGCAGACGTCCGGACGGAAATCTTATACACGCCAGGTGTCCGGTTGTCCAGTCCATTTGTGCAGCCAATCAAAGCGTAACACGCTAATGACATGCTAAGGCCGCTCACGGCTTGCTCTGACGTGCACTGACCACCAGAGGGCAGACGCTCTTACTGGCAGGTGAGCTTGCTTCTGGGGTCTGGCAGGCGGGACACGCCCCGGAGCCCTCCCGCGTCCCTCCCCAGCCCTGATCGCACACCGTGGGGTCCCTTCCCAGCCTGGCCTTCGCCCTCTAGCAACCTGGGGCGCCGTGGGGGTGTCTGAGAGCCGGTTTCAGCCTGATTTCGCAGGCCAGGCCGAGAGAGCCCACGGGTGCAGGAATTCGTGCACGGGGCCTCTGGTTTTACCATAATTAACAAAAACACACTAGCACACTCTGTTTTTTCAGTACTCCTTCCCCCACCTGTACACGTGGCCTTCTTCCCCCCTCTCTCTCTTTTACAATATATCTTTATTGATTTCAGAGAGGAAGGAAGAGAGAGAGAGAGGAGAATGGGAGAGAATCGTGGATCGGCTGCTTCCGCCCGCCCCCCCCCCCCCCCCCCCCCCCGCTGGGGACCAAGCCTGCAGCCCGAGCCTGTGCCCCGACCGGGAATCGAACCCTGCCCTCCTGGTTCCCGGGTCGACACTCAGCCGCTGAGCCACGCCGGCCGGCTCTTTCTTCACGTTTCTGGCTCTCAGCTCCTTAGCATGTCATCAGCATATTACGCTTCGATTGGTCGAGCAAATGACTGGACAGCCGGACACTTAGCCTGTGAGGCTTTTATTATAGAGGATTTCCGTAGGAGCATCTGCACCCCCCGAATTTCTGAGTGACAACCGTGTCTCCATGTCCCTCACAAGCCCCTCCCACCACCCTGGGCAGTGGGGGGTGCGGGGGGGCCCCCAGGATGGGGTGGTGGAGGGAGCAAACCCGGGTTGGAGGGCTGGGCTTTGTCCCGCCTCCTCCCTGGGCGGGTCAGGGCTGGAGGCGGAGTTCAGGGACCAGTCGCCACGATTCCACCGATTCCACCGGCCGTGGCTGAGGGAAGCAGCTGGGCCCCGAAGGACCAGCTCCGGGGCTCCTGGTGGGGAGCAGGGGAGATGTGGGGGGCAGGGCCCCCTAGTCCTGTGCCCCTCCTCGTCCGGCTGGCCCTGGGCTTTACTCGTGAGGATAGGCCAGCGCTCTCGTAGTCCCGGGAGCCACCCGGAGGCCAAGGGGGTGGGGGAGGGTGGGGCGCAGGGGGCGTGGCCTGTGGTCTGGGGGGGGGCAGTCTGTCCGAGCCCATGGGATGGGGGTGTGAGCTGGCTTGCCGACTGCCCCTCGGGCACTTACATAAATGTGTGGCCCGGCCAGTGTGGCTCAGTGGTTGAGCATCGACCTATGAACCCGGAGGTCAGGGTTCAAACCTGGCCGGGGCATGTGCCAGGGAGGGGCGTGCAGGAGGCCACCAGCGACCCCTCCTCCCCCCTCTCCCTTCCTCTCTGAAATCAATAAAAACATTTTTAATTAAATAAAAGATGAAATGAACGCGTGCTCTGTGGGCGCCGGTTCACGCTGCGGGCTGATGGCCCGGGGCCCGCCCTCGGCTGTGACCGGCTCAGGGACCGAGGCCGCCCCCTCCCCCCGGCTCGGGGTGCCTGGGGCGCTCCCCTCGGCGGGGCTGGCATCAGGGCGGAGCGGGGCCAGCGAGGGGCCTGGGGCAGTGCCGGCGCCCGAGCTGGTGAGGACGGAGGGGCGGGAGTGGCCAGCACCCGGAGGGGGCTGCCCTTGTCCCCTGTGTCTCTGGGGTAGAGTCACTCTGCCCTCCCGCCCGCCCCACCGCCCTCCCGCCCGCCCCACGGCCCCCAGGAAGACACGGCAGACGGGTGCTGGTGTGACGCTTTATTGTGGGGGCTCAGGCAGCCGGTCCAGGCGGCACCCCAGGGGGGTGGCCCGCCGGGGCCCCTGACTGGAAGGAGGGGGTGATGCCGGAGGAGGGGGGATGTCAGAGGAGGGGGTGATGTCGGAGGAGGGGTGATGTCGGAGGAGGGGGCCTCGGAGGAGGGGTGACGCCGTCTGCGGGGAGGCCGAGGTCCTGGAATGGACGAGAGGCCCCTGTGAGTCCGGGGCCCTGAGGGACAGACCTCGCCCCCTCCCCCACCTTGAGCCCAGTGCCCGTCCCCCAAAACCCCCGCCAGCCCCCTGCCACCCCCCTGCCCACACCCAGCCCGGGACCCGGTGGCGCTCGGAGGGTGGGTGCACGGCAGCCAATTCCCGAGACCCCGGGACACCCAGGTGCCAGCCTTCCCACAGGGTGTGGGGGGGGGTGACGGAGGGGAGCCTGGGCCCCGGGGACCCCATGGGGGGTAACGGAGGGGGACCTGGGCCCCGGGGACCCCATGGGGGTGACGGAGGGGAGCCCGGGACCCCACAGCAGGACGCGGATCGGGGGGGTACGTTACCCAGGAGGCGGAGGGCAGACGCACTCAGACGCGGCACCGCTCTGCGGAGGAGGGTGATGGGGGTCACAGGTCGGCTACCACAGCAGGGGGACCCCTACCTCCCACCCACCCCCACCCCCGGGAGGCCGGGGGCTGGGGAGGCCGCCGGGAGGAAGGCCTGGACTGGGGGGGGAGGGGAAGGGGGAGAAGAAAGGGGGGCGGGGCACCTTGGGCCTGGCTGGGGGTGAGGATGATGTGGATGTGCACGGACAGCAGCCTCAGGGCCTGTTCGAACTGCTCCAAGGCCGCCGGGTCGGCCTCGGGGGTCCTGGCTGTGGGGGGCGGGGGGCGGGGCGGGGGTCAGAGGGCAGCTCCCGGAGCCAGGCTCCAGCCGCCCTCTGACCCTCTGGCCCTCTGGCCCTCTGACCCTCTGGCCCTCTGGCCCTCTGACCCTCTGACCCTCTGGCCCTCTGGCCCTCTGGCCCTCCGGCCCTCTGGCCCTCTGACCCTCTGACCCTCTGACCCTCTGACCCTCTGACTCTCTGGCCCTCTGGCCCTCTGGCCCTCTGGCCCTCTGACCCTCTGACCCTCTGGCCCTCTGGCCCTCTGACCCTCTGACCCTCTGACCCTCTGGCCCTCTGGCCCTCTGACCCTCTGGCCCTCTGGCCCTCTGACCCTCTGACCCTCTGGCCCTCTGGTCCTCTGACCCTCTGGCCCTCTGGCCCTCTGGCCCTCTGGCCCTCTGGCCCTCTGACCCTCTGACCCTCTGACCCTCTGGCCCTCTGGCCCTCTGGCCCTCCGGCCCTCTGCCCGGCGGGGTACGCACCCAGGTACTGGCAGGCCCGGGTCTGTGCGGGGGCGGCCGCGCTCTCCACGCAGGCGAACAGGAAGTTGTTGTAGTCGGTGTCCAGCACCACCAGCCTGTCCGCCTCGGGGTCTGGGGAGACGCAGAGGGAGGGAGGTGAGGCCCCTCCAGCGGCTGTTCCCTCGTCCCCCGGGGGGCGGTGGGGCTCCTGTCCCATCACCCACCCCTCAACCCCCCGCCCCGTGGCACCCACAGCCCCCACACCCCCGGCCCCGTGGCACCCACAGGCCCCACACCCCCGCCCCGTGGCACCCACAGGCCCCACACCCCCCTCCCCGGGCGGAGCTGAGCTGGGGCCTGGGCCGGCCACTCACAGTCGATGTTGAACTTCCCGGCACACTGGGTTTTCTCCGCACACTCGGTTTTCTTGGCCACAATCTTCTTCTCAACGCACTGGGCGCCCTCCCTGAGGCAGGGACGGTGTGGTGGTGACGCCGAGGCCACGGGCAGCCACGTCACCCCTCACGCAGCCAGGGCCACGGCGGGAGGCCCGCGCCCCCACCCGCTGCCCCGACCAGGCCTCTCGCACCCTCACCCTGGGCCGCTCCGTGGGCCCAGAGCCCTGGGCGGGGCCTCCAAGGGGCCTGGAACCTCCCAGCCCTGCCCCCTGACCCCTGACCCCCGACCCCCGACCCCCGACCCCCGACCCCGACCCCATGCCGCCCACGGGGAGCCGGGTCCCCCCAGGAGCCCGGCCCGGCCCTCCCCGCGGCGGGACACCCACCGTCTGTTCACCACGATCTCCACGTTGCCCTGGGCCGTGGGCCTCAGCTCCTGGACGTACAGCCTCAGGGGGGCGCTCTGGGTGCTGAGCAGGGCGAGGTCGCTGGCCGCCATGGCCACGGAGAACCAGGTCCCGGCCACCTGGGGAGGGCCGTGAGCTCACGGGGGGCGCCGCGGGGACCCCAGCTCCCAGGGGGGCTCTCCGTCCTCCCTCCGGGCCAGGCCCTGTCTAACTGGGTCACGACCCCCCCCCCCACCGGCTCGGCAGACGGCTGCAGCGCCCCACGCCCGGAGGACACCCCGTGCAGCCGGTGGCTCAGAGTCCCGCCTTGCCTTCCGGGCACCCCGGGTCTTGGGGCCGAGAGCAGCGGAGGAGCCGCACCCCGCCTCCCCGGCTCCTGAGCCCCGGCCACCTCCCAGAGCACCGCCCGTCCCCAGACCTTCTGGACGTCCAGGTCCTCCACGGGCTGGGGGACGGCCGTGTCCTGGGAGCCGCACACGAGGGCGGCGCAGAGGGCGAGCAGGAGGCACCTCATGGCTGCGGCTGTGGCTGTGGCTGCGGATTGAGCTCCGGGGAGTCAGCTCGGCCTTATATGGGGGCAGGCCCGGCCCGCCTGGGCCCCCCCCCACGGGTTCCCCGAATCCCTGAGGCTCTTCCTCCCGGGGACAATGGGGCCTTCTTCCCCCTGGCTGAAGCCGGAAGGTCCGCTGTGACCCCAGTTCCCGGTAGGCCCCGAGGGAAGGATGGGGGGCCGCCAGCGGGAAGGACACTGGGAGGAGGGGGGCTCGGGACAGCGAGCCTGACCTGGTTCTCTCCGGACTCCGAGTCCCACCGGCCACAGGCGCCAGGACGGCGTCCCCTCTGGGGACCTGGGGTCAGGCAGTGGGTCCGAGGTCCTGACTTCTCCCCAAATACCCACCCCTTTTTAAACGCTTTTATGGATTGTTGGGGGGAGGGGCAAAAACATCGACCGGATCGGCGGCCCCCTGCACATCGCCAACCGGGACCGAACTCAACCCAGACACACCCTGCCGGGAACCGGGCCCACCGGCTGGCGCAGAGGTCGGCAGACTCATCCGTCCACGGAGCCAAACGTAACAGCACCACGACGGACATTTCTTTGGAGAGCCACGTTTTTTACATGTAAACTCCTTCTAACGCCACGTCTTCCACATAGACCTGCCCAGGCCATGGTGTTTTGTGGAAGAGCCACGCTCCAGGGGCCAAAAAGCCGCAGGTGGTTCGTGAGCCGCAGTTTGCCGACCACTGGGCTAGGCCAAAACTCACCCCCTAAACTCACTTTCTCCCCCGATCCCTCCCGGGTCCTGGGCCCCACAGCTCTTGTCCGAGGGGCAACCGGAGAGACGCACCCTGAATGGCCCACCCCCACCCTCAGCGGCTCCGCCTCCAGCTCGGGTGCAAGTTCTTCTCGGCATCGTTCGGGCCATTGGCACCACCTGGGGGCCTTCCCGGGAGGCTCACTGGCCCAGAGCCGGAGGCAGGCCGGCCGGCGCCCCCTGCTGGAGGGCGACCCCACGTGGACGTGGCCAGAGGCCCGGTGAGCGCGGCCTGCGGGGGCGCTGGGGGCGCGAGGCGTGGGCCATGCCCCCCTCGGAGGCGCCGACCCTCTACCCACAGAGGACAGGAGACCAGGCGCCCACCACCCCGACCGGAGCGAAGCCTGGTCTGTGGAGAGCGGGGTCCGCCCGGGTCACCCCACTTTCTCTCGTCCTCGGGGCTCAAGGGGCTCTGTCTTTTTATTTTGTATTTATTTTCTTACTATATTTTTATTGATTTTTTACAGAGAGGAAGGGAGAGGGATCTGGAGCCAGAAACGTCGATGAGAGAGGAACATCGACCAGCTGCCTCCTGCACACCCCGTACTGGGGATGTGCCCACAGCCCGGGCCTGTGCCCTGACGGGAATCAAACCCAGGACCCTGCAGTCCACAGGCTGATGCTCTATCCACTGAGCAATGCTGGTCGGACATAAATATCTGATTTTTAAAATATATATATATATATATATATATATATATATATATATATATATATATTGATTTTTTACAGAGAGGAAGGGAGAGGGAGAGAGTTAGAAACATTGATGGGAGAGAAACATTGACCAGCTGCCTCTTGCACACCCCCCACTGGGGATGTGCCCACAACCAAGGTCCATTCCCTTGACCGGAATCAAACCTGGGACCCTTCAGTCCGCAGGCCGACGCTCTATCCACTGAGCCACACCGGTCAGGGCCTGTCTTTTGTTTAATAAAATAAAAGCCTCAACCACCAGGCTGTGGCCCCGTGAGCACCCGGGGAGCAGCCCCGGCAAGTTCTCCGGGGAAATGCTCAGAGGCCAGGGGCAGACGCCGCCCGGTGTCAGCGGGGAGCGGAGATCTCCTCTGTCTGACGGTCTGTCCCCGCGGGCCCCACAGAGCCGGTCTGACAGCCCCTCCGCCTCACAAACTCAGAGATTTCAGGGAAAAGCCTCCTCCCCGGCCCCTGCCCCGCCCAGAGCTCGCTTTCCTCCACTTCCGTTTCCCCTGACGCCCGGCCAGGGGGCGAGGACAGCAAAGCCACCCTCCTGTGGCCGTGGCCGTGGCCGTGGCCGTGGCCGTGGCCGTGGCCGTGGCCGGCGTCTCTGCTTCGCTCCCGGGGCTGCCGTTGGGGGAGGTGCTTCATGTTGACAATAATCTCGGCTGGTTTCATTGCAAAGAACCCATTTGTTTTTGTTTTTTTAATATATTTTTATTGATTTCAGATGGGAAGAGAGAAAGAGGGATAGAAACATCTGTGACGAGAGAGAATCATCGATGGGCTGCCTCCTGCACGCCCCCTACTGGGGGTCAAGCCCGAAACCTGGGCAAGTGCCCTGACGGGAATCGAATCCGGGACCATTCAATCTGCAAGCCGGTGCTCTACCCGCTGAGCCACACCGGCCAGGGCTTAACTTTTAATTGTTCAATGATCTGCTCTCCTTTGTCAACAGAGGCACATTTAGGGGCACATGGAGATGTCCTGACACCATCACTCCCAGTGCACACACACACAATGAACACACTGCACACACACACAATGCACACATTGCACACACAGCCAGTGCACACTCAGTGCACACTCAGTGCACACACACACAGTGCGCACACACACAGTACATACACACACCCAGTGCACATGCCCCCAGTGCACACACACACAATGTGCACACACACCCAGTGCACATGAATCCAGTGTGCACACACACAGTACACACATACCCAGTGCGCACACACATGTAGTGCACACACATGCAGTGCACATACACACAGTGCACACAGCCCCCTCCCCCAGTGCCTGCAAAGAGAGGACCACAGCCGGGAGGCCTCGTGGGCACAGGTCATGCAGAGAGCACAGGAGAAACCATGGCAACGAGCTGAATTATCCCCGGGTTCACCATGTGCTCAGAGCGACCCGGGAGCTCGGGGGCGGGAGACTGCAGGCAGCCTGCACGCTCTTCCGTGTAAAATCGCAACCACGTGCCTTTGCATCCATTCAACCCCGAGAGCCGTCCTCGGTGCTGAGGACACAGAAGTCAGAGAACGCTGGCTCAGAGGAGGCGTTAGAACCTGTTCCGCCCCCGCCAGGGTGACTCCATCACCGGCGGGGTCACCCAGGGGCTCGGGAGCCAGAGGAGCCAGGGGTCCTCGCGGCCCTGAGGGGAGGGGCCCCGCCGGCCTCGAACCCGGGTTTGCGGGTTTTCTGTTGTCTTCGGGCCGGTGAGGGTCTCAGCTCCCGGCTGCTGTGCGTGGCCGGCCGGCCAGGCCGGGGGATGTGCTGCCCGCACCCTTCCCCTCGTCCACTCCCTCACGGGAGCCGCCCTGACGCCGCCAGCTCCCGGCCCTGACTCATCCCCGGGGACCCCCCCCCCCCCCCGGCTGGTGGGAGGTTGCTGCTCCGGGGCTGAGGCCGGGGAGGCCGGAGCAGAGTGTGCAGAGAGCAAGGACCTGTGAGGACCAGCCGGCCCTGGGCCCGCGAGCACAGCCGCAGACTGGCCAGGGGAGCCCGGCCCCCCGGCGGGTTGATGCCATGGCGGGAGGCCAAGCTGGGGGCCCAGGGCAACCGTGTGGGGTCTGGGGGAGCCGTGTGGGGCCTGGGGGAGCCGTGAGGGGTCTGGGGAACTGTGTGGGGCCTGGGGGAACCGTGAGGGGCCTGGGGAACCGTGTGGGGCCTGGGGGAACCGTGAGGGGCCTGGGGCAGCCGTGTGGGGCCTGGGGGAACCGTGAGGGGCCTGGGGCAGCCGTGTGGGGCCTGGGGGAGCCGTGAGGGGTCTGGGGAACTGTGTGGGGCCTGGGGGAACCGTGAGGGGCCTGGGGGAGCCGTGTGGGGCCTGGGGGAACCGTGAGGGGCCTGGGGCAGCCGTGTGGGGCCTGGGGCAGCCGTGTGGGGTCTGGGGGAGCCGTGTGGGGCCTGGGGGAGCCGTGTGGGGCCTGGGGGAACCGTGAGGGGCCTGGGGGAGCCGTGTGGGGTCTGGGGGAGCCGTGTGGGGTCTGGGGGAGCCGTGTGGGGCCTGGGGGAGCCGTGTGGGGCCTGGGGGAACCGTGAGGGGCCTGGGGGAGCCGTGTGGGGTCTGGGGGAGCCGTGTGGGGCCTGGGGGAGCCGTGTGGGGCCTGGGGCAGCCGTGAGGGGCCTGGGGGAACCGTGTGGGGCCTGGGGGAGCCGTGTGGGGCCTGGGGGAGCCGTGTGGGGTCTGGGGGAGCTGTGAGGGGCCTGGGGCAGCCGTGAGGGGACAGTGGACACGGGAGGGAGAGTGGGCCGAGAGGCAGGCGTGGGAGCTGAGGCTCCGCACGGGCCGAGAGGCAGCACAGCTGGGGTCCGTCGGCGAGGAGGCCCCTGGACGAGCCGCAGGCTGTGCCTTCTGCCTCTCGGCGGCAGCGTGTGCCTCGGCCCAGCCTCCCTCCCAGCCCCGCAGGCGCCGCCGGGGGAGCCGACGTGACCTGAGCTCGCTGAGCCCGAGGCCGCCTGGCCCCCCGTGACCTCACCTCAGCCCGCCCACCTTCCCGGCCCCTGGTTTGCTGGGGAAGGGGCGATGTCACGGTCAGGGTAGCCCAGCCCCCGGGCTCGCACCCTTGACCAAACCGAACCCTGACCTCCGGGTTCACAGGTCAACGCTCCGCCACCGAGCCCCGCCCGGCTCCCCGGCTCCACGGCTCGGCTCAGCGGCCCTTCCTCCAGGAGCTCTCCCTGACTGCTCGCCCCCGGACCGAGCCACACCCCTGCAGCTGGGTGCTGGGTGCTGGGTGCTGGGTGCCCGCCCGGGCCGCCCTCCCAGCCAGGGGTCCCTCCGAGAGCCGTGCGTCTGCCTGTTCGCTCACGGCTCACCCCCAGGAGCCAGCACGGCGCCCGGCACAGAGCAAGCGCTCACACGGTCACGGGGCGCGGAGGGCGGTGGCGGACCCGCTGCACGGAAAGCACACGACCACACGACAAGGTGGCAGTGGACACGCGTGGTCTATTTCACAGCCGACAGGGCACGGCAGCCTCTTCCTGCCACGCCCCCCGGGGATGGGCGGGGGGCTGTGACCGCAGGGGGGGCCCGGGGGACGGGCAGGGGGGGCTGTGACCACAGAGGGCCCCGGGGGACGGGCGGGGGGCTGTGACCGCAGAGGGGACCCCGGGGACAGGCAGGGGGGGCTGTGACCGCAGAGGGCTCCCGGGGACGGGCGGGGGGGGGGCCCCGGGGACGGGCAGGGGGACCCCGGGGGACGGGTGGGGGGGTCCCCGGGGGATGGGCAGGGGGGGGGCTGTGACCGCAGAGGGGCCCCCGGGGGACGGGCAGGGGGGGGGGGGCGGTGACCGCAGAGGGGGCCCCGGGGGACGGGCAGGGGGGGCTGTGACCACAGAGGGGCCCCAGGGGATGGGCAGGGGGGGGGCTGTGACTGCAGAGGGGTCCCCGGGGGACGGGGGGGGGCTGTGACTGCAGGAGGGCCCGGGGGACGGGCAGGGGGGGCTGTGACCACAGAGGGGTCCCCGGGGGACGGGCGGGGGGGGGCGGTGACCGCAGGGGGGCCCGGGGCCCTGGGCTTCGCCATCAGCCCGGCTCGGCAGCCGCCTCTCAGCAGGCTCCCGGGCGGAGGGGACCCCGTCGGGGGGACAGCGGGCGGTCAGGGCCGGATGCTGTGCGCACAGGAGGCTGTGGGGGTCAGGACGCGGGGTTGGGGTCCCGCCGCCGGGCACAGGCGGGCGGCTCTCCCTGGCGTCACCTGTGCGGGTCCCCAGCCACAGGGCAGAGCCCACGGGGCCGAGCCCACGGGACCCTTCCGTCGCTCTAAGGCACCGGCGGGGGCGGGGGCGGGCCCGAAGCCTCGCGGCCGCACTTTACCGTCTTTGGGGAGGACGGTGGCGCCCCCCGTGAGCTCCCGGATCTCACAAATGTCCACGAACTTCCTCCAGCTCTCGAAGGCGGTCTCGTTCTGTCTGCCTGCCGGAGGCAGCGCCAGGCCTCAGCGCCCACGGTGGCCCCCGCCCCTCCTCGGCCGTGGGCGCGGTGAGGGGTCCTCAGCCGGGCCGGAGCCCTGGTAAGAAGAGGGGGTGCCCGGGCCTCCCCGCCAGCCCGGACCCCGGGAAGAGGGCCCCAGCACCCTGAGGCCTCCTGGGTGCCACGTGCTGTGGTGCCTGTCTGCACCCCTGTCTCTGCCCGCCCCCCACCCGCCTGGACGGCCGGGAGCACTCACTGAGGAGCACTCACTGAGGAGCACCCCCCCCCGGACGCCCCGGGAGCACTCACTGAGGAGCACCCCATCCCCCTCCCCCCGGACGGCCCAGAGCACTCACTGAGGAGCACCCCCCCGGATGGCCCGGGAGCACTCACTGAGGAGCACCCCCCCCCGGACGCCCCGGGAGCACTCACTGAGGAGCACTCACTGGGGAGCACCCCCCAGACGCCCCGGGAGCACTCACTGAGGAGCACTCACTGGGGAGCACTCACTGAGGAGCACCCCCCCCCGGACTGCCGGGAGCACTCACTGAGGAGCACTCACTGGGGAGCACTCACTGGGGAGCACTCACTGGGGAGCACTCACTGAGGAGCACCCCCCCGGACGGCCGGGAGCACTCACTGAGGAGCACTCACTGGGGAGCACCCCCCAGACGCCCCGGGAGCACTCACTGAGGAGCACTCACTGGGGAGCACTCACTGGGGAGCACTCACTGGGGAGCACTCACTGAGGAGCACCCCCCCCGGACGGCCGGGAGCACTCACTGAGCAGCAGCAGGGCCTTGGGGCCGCGGCCGGTCCGGCCCAGGCGCAGGTCCACCACGCCGGAGCTGTAGTCCGTGGTCAGCACGCGGAAGCCCGCCACCCCCTTCACTGGACGGAGAGACAGGGCGGCCTGACACCCGCTCGCACGGGGGGCCGAGGGGGGAGGCTTTGGGGGTCCCCCACCCCCCCGGGCCCAGCCCCCAGGACGGCCCCAGCCTGTCTCGGGTCCACCGCTCCCGTACCCCGGGGGGGCCCACGCACTGGGGTTCCTGAACACGGCCTTCTTCCTGTCCTTCCGCAGGATGACCGCGTGCGACCGGCACCCCTCAGACCTGCGGAGGGCGGGGCTGCGACTCACGGCCAGGAGCCCCGCTTCCCCCTGCAGCCACAGCCCCCCAGACGACCCTCCCGCCCCCTCCTCCGACCTCTGCCCCGGGGACCCGGGGGAGCGGGGAGGGAGCAGGGGGGAAGTTGGGGGACCCGGGGGGAGCGGGGAGGGAGCCGGGAGGGAGCAGGGGGAGCGGGGGAAGCAGGGAGGGGGCCCGGTGCCTTTGGGGCTCTCCTTTCAGAGCTTCCCGGGGGGTCGGGCCGGTCTGAGCTCAGGGGACCCTCCGGCACCGCTGCTGCCCCGGCCGCCCCCCCGGGGGGGGCCTCTCCCGGCCCAGCCCTGGGCGTCTCAGGGGCAGGAAGTGGGGGGGCTGCCCAGGGCGGGGTCCCCCGCTGGGTCCTCACCGGGGGAGGGCGAGCACCACCCGCAGCCGGCCCACGCCGAGCACCTGCACCAGCGAGGCCCCCAGCCTCCGCGCGTCCGGGCCGGGCAGGAACCCCCGGGGGTCGGAGGCGATGGCGAGGATGTACCAGAACCCTGAGAACTGCAGAGGGGTGCGGGGAGACAGACCGGCCGCTGCGCCCGCCCCCCGGCCCCCGAGAGCTCACCGGGCAAGTGCCCGCCGCCCGCAGGGCTGTGGGCCGGGCGGAGGAGGCGGCACAGGCCCGAGGGGCTCCCAGCTCACCCTGCACCCCCTCCGCCGACCTCCTGCTGCATCCCCGCGTCCCGGCACGGCCTGTGCCACCGCCACGCGCCAGCAGTCTCCTTCTTCCAGAACATTCCCTGCCCGTTCCGCCCCCCCCGCCCGCCCAGCATGCCACCGGGCGGGCCACCCCGGTCTGGGCGCCGTCCGCCCCGCCTCGGGCTCCCGGCCGGGGGGCAGTCGCTGGGTTTTGCCCCCGAGAGGCGGAGGGCAGCCGGCGGGGCCCATGGCAGTTCCTGCCCCTCGGCCGCCCCTTTGTGGCTGGCCGTGGCCCGGGGGGCAGGGGGCTCACCTTGTTCCAGTTGAGGTTGTGTGACTCCCTGGGGTGCTGCTCCTGGGTCTGGGCCCCCACAGCCAGCACCCGCGCCAGCACCAGCGCCGGCACCAGCCCCGGCGGCAGCCCCGGCCCCATGCTCGCCCTCCTGGCTCAGCCACCGACACCGACACCGACACCGACACCGAGTGTAAACCTCGCTGCCGCCGGTCTGCACAGCACAGCACCTAGCACCCGGGAGCTGCCAGAGGGCGGGCGGGCGGGTGGGCGACGGGAGGGCGGGGCTGTGGGTCCTCCCGCCCCCTGCACCCGCGCAGTGCCCGCCCGCTCTGGCCCTCAGAGCTGCACAGCCCCTGGGAGGGCCGGCCAGGGGCTGGGACGGCGTCACCCGGGGGCCCTCGTCACCAGGCGGGTCCCCGGAGCCGTCCCTCCGGCGGCCATCGCGTGGGAGCTGCCTCCTCCGTGCCAGGCCCTGGGTGGGCGGGCAGGCGGACGGGTGGACGGACGGACGGATGGGCGGCCCGGCCAGGCACGAGTGCACGCGGCACGGAGCGTGTGGGTGCGTGCTCTGCTTGAGGAGCCAGGCCCCGCGGGCCCCCAGCCTGAGGGACCGGCAGCCCTGCTTCTCCTCAGCTCCTCCGGCCTCGCCCGGCCGGGACTTCAGGCCGAGCCCAGCTCACGGGACCGGGCTCAGGCCCCAGCTGCCCCCTCCCTGCCCTTCCCCTGCCCCCACCCCATCCCTCCTGCCCCTGCCCCTGCCCCTGCCCCCTGCCCCCACCCCTACCCCCCCGGCCCCAGTCCCTTCCCTTCCCCTGCCCCCACCCCATCCCTCCTGCCCCCTGCCCCAGTCCCTGCCCTACCCCTGCCCACTGCCCCTACTCCCCTGCCCCAGTCCCTACCCTTCCCCTGCCCCCACCCCATCCCTCCTGCCCCCTGCCCCCACCCCAGCCCCCTGCACCTGCCCCCCGCCCCTACCCCCCTGCCCCCGTCCCTGCCCTTCCCCAGCCCCCACCCCACCCCCCTGCCCCCACCCCTGCCCCCCTGTCCCAGTCCCTGCCCCCCTCCCTGCCCCTGCCCCTGCCCCCCGCCCCTGCCCCCACCCATCCCTCCTGCCCCTGCCCCCTGCCCCCCACCCCACCCCCCTGCCCCTGTCCCCCGCCCCTGTCCCAGTCCCTGCCCTTCCCCTGCCCCCACCTCATCCCTCCTGCCCCTGCCCCCCACCCCTACCCGCCTGCCCCCCTCCCCGCCCTTCCCCTGCCCCCACCCCACCACCCCCGCCCCAGAGCCCAGGCCAAGCAAAGCCAAACTCGAGCCCAGGCCACTGCGCACCCAGCCATGGCCCTGGGCGCTGGGCCAGCTTCCTCGGCGGCAGCGCCCCGACTGGACGGCTCCAGCCCCTGCCCAGGCCTCGGTGGCAGGACGAGCAGCGGCTCCCGCCCGCCCCCCGGACCTGGGGCTCGCTCTCATCAGACGCAGGTGCAGGCCTCTTGTCCAGAGCTCACCCTCCTGCCCCTCCCTCCCGGCCAGAGCCCGGCCAGAGCCCAGAAGACAGCCGGCAGAGGCCCACGAGCCGCACGCGAGGCCGGACGGACGGCTGGGAAATCACTTTATTTGGAGCCTCGGCCGAGACCCGGTGCGGCAGGCCCCACGCCAGCCTGGGCAGCCGGCGGCGCCCTCCGGACACGGCGGTGCCCCCCTTTGGGGCCACAGCATTCACTGGAAACCAAGGCAAACACGGGGACCCAGGCTCACCACAGGGCCCCTGCCCCCAGCCCCAGCCCCTACCCCCAGCCACAGCCACAGCCACAGCCTCAGCCTCAGCCCCCAGACACAGCCACAGCCACAGCCACAGCCCACAGTCCCAGCCACAGCCACAGCCACAGCCACAGCCACAGACACAGACACAACCCCTGCCCCCAGCCACAGCCACAGCCACAGCCTCAGCCACAGCCACAGCCACAGCCACAGCCACAGACACAGACACAACCCCTGCCCCCGGCCACAGCCACAGCCTCAGCCTCAGCCTCAGCCCCCAGCCATAGCCACAGCCACAGCCACAGCCCCTGACCCCTGACCCCTGATGCCCTCGGGATGGGAGGGCCCAGGCCCCGGGTCCCGGCCGCTCGTGGGCGATGCTCGGACGGCAGCTCACCTGGAAGGCCTTGTGTGCGCAGGTGACTGGAGGGGGTACAGGAGGGCGGTGAAGGGCCCGGCCTGCCCCGGGCCGCCCAGGCCCTGTCTACCCTGAGCCCTGCCCGCACCCCCCGACCCCTGGTCCTGCCTGACCCCGAGCGGGACGGAGCGGCGACTCACGGTCGGGGTGCAGCTGGGCCTGCTGCTGGGAGAGGAAGCCCAGGCCCCGGCTCCAGCGGGCGAAGAGCTGCAGGGCCTCCGGGCTGGCCCGGTGGGTGCGGCCTGCGGGGAGGGCGCCTGAGAGCCGGCCGGGCGGGGCCAGAGGAGGCCGCCCTCCTGACCCCGACCCCGACCCCCGACCCCCGACCCCCCGACCCCCGACCCCCGACCCCCGACCCCGGGGCCACGCACTGTACAGCTCCACCGTGTTGAAGGCCTCGTCCTGCTGCTCCAGCTGCGTGAGCACCACGGCGTAGTCCCGGAAGTTGGTGCCGAGCACGCGGTACTCCAGCACGCCCAGCGCTGGCACCCGGCGGGGGGCGGGGGGGGGTCAGGCTCTCAGAGCCCTCCCCCGCCCTGCCCTCCCCGGCTGTGCCCAGAGCTGCCAGGGGCGGGTGGGAGTGACTGGGGTGCACAGGGCCCCCCTCCCCCGATTCTGTCCCCCCGGGGCCACGTGCCACGTCCCTGCACCCCACGGAGGGGCTGGGGTCCCGCTGAGCGTGGCGGGGCAGGCCAGACCTCTGTCCTCAGGGTTGGCGCCAGCCCTCCCTCCGCCAAAATGGGGTCCCCCCCACCTCTGCTTCCTGGTGGAGAGCTCCTGGGGCGTCCCCCCACGTGGCCGTGCCGGCTCTGGGAACGCTGAGAGGCCGAGGCCCCAAGAAACGGACCCACCACCCTCCCCTTCCCACCCCCCTTCCTCTTGGACCAGACCACGTGGCCTCCTCCTCACAGGGATTCTCGAACACCCAGGCAGAGTTCTGTCTCAGCAGCTCCACCGCGCTCAGCTCACACTGCTCCAGCCTGGGGAGGAGAAGGCCACGGCCACTCAGGGCCACGTCCACTCGGGGGCCACATCCACTCGGGGCCACTGCCACTCAGGGTCCAGACACAAGGCCACAGAAGACAGTTCAGCCCGGCCACGTGGCTCGGTGGGTGAGCGTCGACCTATGAACCAGGGGTCATGTTCCGATTCCCGGTCGGGGCACAGGCCTGAGGTGTGGGCTCAATCCCCAGTGTGAGGGTGCAGGAGGCAGCTGATCCATGGCCCTCTCTCATCCTTGATGTTTCTGTCTCTCTCCCTTTCTCTTTGTACAAAAATCAATGAAATATATTTTAAAAAATAAATAAATACAGCACTCTGAGGGCTGACCTGGCACGGTCCGCATCACGTGTGGCTCTCGGATCACGTGTCCCGTGTGCCTGAGGGGCACCCGGGGGCCCTGCCCTGCCCAGAGCCGCCAGGCCCGGAGTCCAGGCCCAGACCGGGCCGAGCCCGGGTGGGACTCAGAGCACAGCTGACCGGGAGGGAGGGAGGGAGGCACGGCCGGGCACGCGTGTGCGGGCGCGGGGCTCAGCGGGACCCTCGACACCGCCCGCCCGGCTGGCCGGCGTGGGGGCCGCGCTGGCTCACCGGTGGCGGGAGGCCAGCACCTTCAGGTGGTTCTGGGGCGTGAGCGTCACCACGACGCCCTCGATGTTCTTCGTGGCCTTCTGCACCGCGAAGCCCTTCTCCCCGGAGGCCACGGCCACCACGTACCAGGACCCCAGGAGCTGGACGGCGGGGGTGGGGCAGGGGTGAGGGGCCGTCCACCCGGGGCCCCGGGCAGCCCCCGCCCCCGCACCGTGCCCCGGGAGCCCCGGGCTGTTACCTGCCCGGGGTCCAGCTTCCCCAGCCACACGGCCGGGGCCCCGGGCGCAGCGGCCAGAGCCAGCAGGGTCACCAGCACAGCCCTCATGCTCCCAGCCCGCACCCGGCCCCACGCGGTTATATGGCCGAGCCGCTGTGGGCGGCCGAACCACAGCTGGCACGGCGGCCGCAGACCAGGGGGGCCCAGGACTCCGTGGGCTCCGTGCCCGGCCAGACAGGGCCCGCGGAGTGCGCCCCGCCGATCCCTCGTCCCAGCACCCCCTTCCGCCCGGAAGGTGCAGAACGGGCACCTCAATCCCGGCCGCAGCCCCTTCCCACGCCATCTCCGGAGGCGCAACGCCCGCCCCTCCCCTTCTGGAGGGAACAGACACTGCTCTTTCTTTTTCCTTGTTTTTTTTTAATCGCTCTCCGGGAGGAAGGGAGAGGGAGAGGCAGAAACATCCGCGAAGAGAGAGAACCCCGGCTCGGCTGCCTCCTGCACGCCTCACGCTGGGAATCGAGCCGCAGCCCGGGCCTGTGCCCTGACCGGGAATGGAGCCTGACCTCCTGGTTCCTAGCCCGACACTCAGCCGCCGGCCGGGCAGACGAGGAAACGCTGTTGTGGCCCGGGCAGCAGCAGGCTCCTCCGGAGGGTGTGGTTCTGGGGGCTCCCATCGTTAAAAATGCACAACGTCCCCAAAACTTAACCAAGTGCCCACTCCCTCCTGGACCGCCCACCCCTTCCCCTCGGGCCCCACGTCCTGCTCCCCCGGTCTGGGTCAGCACCCCTGTCTGGGTCAGCACCCCGGTCTGGGTCAGCACCCCGGTCTGGGTTGGCACCCCCGGTCTGGGGCACCCACAGTCTGGGGCACCCCCAGTCTGGGTCAGCACCCCAGTCTGGGGCACCAACAGTCTGGGGCACCCCGGTCTGGGTCAGCACCCCTGGTCTGGGGCACCCCGGTCTGGGTTAGCACCCCAGTCTGGGTCAGCACCCTCGGTGTGGGGCACCCCGGTCTGGGTCAGCACCCCGGTCTGGGGCACCCCGGTCTGGGTCAGCACCCCGGGTCTGGGTCAGCACCCCGGTCTGGGTTAGCACCCGGGTCTGGGGCACCCCGGTCTGGGATAGCACCCCGGTCTGGGTCAGCACCCCCGGTCTGGGGCACCCGGGTCTGAGTTAGCACCCCAGTCTGGGTCAGCACCCCGGTCTGGGGCACCCCCGGTCTGGGTCAGCACCCCGGTCTGGGTCAGCACCCCGGTCTGGGTTAGCACCCCTGTCTGGGTCGGCACCCCGGTAGGGGCACCCCGGTCTGAGTTAGCACCCCAGTCTGGGTCAGCACCCCAGTCTGAGTCAGCACCCCTGTCTGGGTCGGCACCCCGGTCTGGGGCACCCGGTCTGGCCTGCTCCGGCAGCCTCCCACACGGCAACCCCACCTCTGCCCTCCATGACCTTGGCCGGCCCCTCGGGGTCCCCTGGGAGGGAGCACAGAGGCCTCGGCAGCATCCGCCTGAGCCCCCAGCACCCGGAGGAGGCGGCCCCTCGGTGGTGGGCGGGTGCGGCCTGGACACAGTGTTCCAGCCCCTGGCTGGCCGCCACTCGGGTGCCGTTGCCACGGGAACAGACAAGACCTGGGAGGAAAGACGGGTCCTCTGTCCTGGGAGGGCTTCCGGGGGGGCGGGGGGGGGGGGCGCAGCCTCGGAGGGGGACGGACGGACGGACGGAGGAGGTGAACCACAGCCAACCCTCCTCCCACGCGCTCTGGCGCAGCTCCCACCGCCTCCGGCCCAGAAAGTCTCGCCTTGACCTTGGGCCGGACGCCCCTGCCTGCCAGCTGGCCGGACGCCTGGGGGTGGAGAGTGGAACCGGAAGACAGACCTCCTCACCCGGCCCGGCCCCGGCCCCGAGGGGCCCCAGGTTCCCATTCCCGGCCGGCGGCCGGCTGGCTGGGGGCTGAGCTTTGCCTGGGAACCAGGAGGTTGGGGTTCGATTCCCGGTCAGGGCACAGGCACGGGTTGTGGGCTCGGTCCGCAGCGGAAAGTGCAGGAGGCAGATGGTCAGTGGTTCTCTCTCATCATTGATATTTCTCTGCCTCTCTGAAATCAATAAAAATATATTTTTAAATGAAATAAAAATCAATAAAAACGTATTTTTTAAACGTTTTTAAAAATATATTTTATTGATTTTTTTTACAGAGATGAAGGGAGAGAGATAGAGAGCTAGAAACATCGATCGGCTGCCTCTTGCACACCCCCTACTGGGGATGTGCTTGCAACCAAGGTACATGCCCTTGGCCGGAATCGAACCTGGGACCTTTAATCCACAGGCCGATGCTCCATCCACTGAACCACACCGGTTTCGGCTTTAAACATATTTTTTTTTAAACAAGCATCACCCTCACCTTCCCGGCGATCCTGTCCGTTGCTCGGTCGAGTCCGTATCCTGACAAAGGCTGCAGAGGAAGACCGGTCCCCGAGAGCCCCGGCCCCCCGCTCCGGCCGTTCGCAGCACAGCACGCGGGGGTCGCCCTCCTCAGGGGTCCTCAGGGTGGGGTGGCCCGGGGGTCTCCGGGCCGTGTCACAGGGCCCTGACCCATCCTGGGGCCCCACCCTCGGGACCCAGTGGCCTCCCAGCACCCGCACCCCGGGGTCAGGGTTCCTGGTGCCCTTTGGGGGACACGCACTCTGGCCGCAGCACAGACTGGGAACGGCCCACGCGCCTACGTCCCGAGCGGAGGGCATGTTTGAGACGATATTTCCATTTTACAGTTTCCCTTTGCAGCCGGAACCGTAAAGGGCGGGTCGGCAGAGCCCCTCGGGGGGCTGGGCAGGGTCACGGCGGGGCCTGAGGGCGGGGACACGGGCGGCTCCCGCAGGCCCAGAGGCTGTCGGCCACGGCTCAGCCGGCCCTCTGCCCGCAGAGCAGGGCCGCCCCCTCGGGGCCGTGTGGAGGCCGGGGGCCCACGGGGGGCGGGGGCGAGGGTGGGACACGGGGACCCCACAGCGAGGGGTCCACGGCCACAGCGGGGGGGTCCACGGCCACGGCGGGGCCTGAGGGCGGGGAGACACAGGCAGCTCCCGCAGGCCCAGGCACAGCGGGGGGGCCACGGCCACGGCCTGGGCCGGGGCCACGTCACGGTGGGGGGGGTCTCGGCAGGAACGCCGACCTCGGACGTGCAGCCCAGGACCCAGAAGACGCGTCCCCGCCGTCCCCACCGTCCCCGCCAGGCCCCCGGCCGCTCGGCGGACCAGCCTGCTCTCGGCGGGGCCGGCGCCTGGACTGGCACGCTCTGGCCACGAGGACCTGAGCACCCGGTCGTCAGACGCCAGCCTCCGGACGTCCCTCCTCGGCTTAGGGACTGGGTTCAAGGGCCCTAAGGCCAGTCCTGGGCAGCCCCTCCCCTGAGGCCATCGGGCGGCGTCCCACCGGCTCACACTGGGCAGCGATGGGGGCCTCTTCGGGGCAGTCACAGGAGCACCCTCCCACCCCACCCCCCGTCGCCCCTCCCCTGTTACCCCCTCCCCCCTCCCCCCTCCCCGTCGCCCCGAGGCCCAGGAAAGACTCAGAGCAGCCGGTGTGGTCAGGGGTTTATTGGGGCCAGTGCTGCTGGCCAGGGCCGGGCCGGGGCAGGAGGGGCCGGGGCAGGAGTGACAGGAGGGGCCGGGGCAGGAGTGACAGGAGGGGCAGGAGGGGCGGGAGGGGCAGGAGGGGCGGGAGGGGCTCCCAGCGTCCGGCCTGGGGTCGGGCTCCTAGATCTGCCCCTGTGACACAGAAGGGGGCTCAGGCCGGGGCCCGGGCAGCGGGCAGGACGCGTGGGGGCCGGGCGGCCGGGGTCAGGCCAGCCCAGCCGACCCTCTGCCCGCAGAGCAGGGCCGCCCCCTCGGGGCCGTGTGGAGGCCGGGGGCCCACGGGGGGCGGGGGCGAGGGTGGGACACGGGGACCCCCGGCTGGACATCAGGTCCACAGCCCAGGCTGCCTGCTCCGTGGAGGGGGGACCCGGCCCCCTGCCCCCCCAGCCCGCCTGCCCCCCTCAGCCCCCTGCCCCCCCAGCCTGCCTGCCCCCCCAGCCCCCTGCCCCCCCAGCCCCCTGCCCCCCAGCCCGCCTCCATCCCCCTGCGCTCCGTGTTCGCCGGGCTGGGGCCGTCCAGCGGGCGGGGCCTGGGGGGGCGGCAGGTGGGTGCTCACCTCCCTCAGGAGCTGGGCACAGCGCCCTGCGGACGGGGCGTGAGGGGTACGGCGCCCGGACCCCACCCGCTGGCCAGAGGGCTCTGCCACCGAGAGAGCCGCCCCCTCGGACCCCGGACCCTCCCTCGGCGTGCGGTGGGGGACAGATGGACGGGGGGGGGGGCAGCCCCGGGTGGAGGGCGGAGCTCACCGTCCGCAGCATGTTGGCGCAGGTCACTGTGGACAGAGCAGAGTGAGGCCGAGCGGGGGGGGGGGGGGGGGAGGCAGGGGGAGAGGGGGGGCCGGGGCAGAGGGGGGCGGGGAGAGAGGGGGAGCAGGGGGGAGGCAGCGGGCCCCGAACTCACAGTCCCAGGTGTTGAGGTGCACTTCCTTCGGCGAGAGCCCGTAGTCCGCGGCCGCCTGGTGGAACTTTTTCAAGACGTCCTTGTCGTGTTCCAGGGTGCGGCCTGCGGAGGCCGGGAGGGAGGCCGGGGTTCCCGCAGGGGCCAGAGCCCCCTGAGCCCCTCCTCCGCCCCCCCCCGGCCCCCGCACCACCCCCAGGCCCGCCCCGCCCGCCGGGCTCACTGTAGAGCTTGAGGGCGCCGGAGCTGGCCGCCCCGTGGTGGATCTGCACGTCCAGGATGGCGTAGGCCTCGTAGTCCGTGCTCAGCACCCAGATCTCCTTGTCCCCTGAGCAGGGCCAGGCGCACGGCTGGCTCCCAGGCTGGCCCCGCCCGCCCAGCCGCCCCCGCAGGCCGGGGCCCCCCCAGCTCCACCGACTCTCTCTCGTGCAGGCACACACACACATGTACACGTGTGCGCCTGTGTGTGGATGCACACACATGCATGTGCGTGTGCACACGTATGCCTGTGCACGCACACACGCCCGGAGCGTCGGGGCGGGCCTCCCACCCCAGGAGAGGGACCCAGAGGAAAAGACGCCGAGTCAGGCGTTTTCTGGGCGTTTCCAGGGGGAGGCCCGGGGCTGAGCCGCAGCCGGGCCCAGCGGCACCGAGGGCTCCAGCCGGGGACCAGGGGCGCCCGCCAAGGCCGTCCCCACGGGAGGGAGGGGCCACCCCCCCCCGACCCCCAGGGCCTGGGGCTGAGCAGGAGCCTGAGGGGGGGACGAGGCCCCCCAGGATCGGCGAGGAGGGGGGACGAGGCCCCTCGGGATCGGGCGGTGCCTCACCAAACTCCTTGGGGAGCTTGAACCGCCCCGGGACGTCCCCCTTCATGGCCAGCCGCTTGTCCTTCACACAGCCCGTCTCGCTGGGGAGCACAGAGCCTGCAGCAGCCGCCCCCCGGCCCCCCACTCTGGGCAGGATCAGCCCTGAGACCCCCGGAGCCCCCGACCGAGGGACCCCTGCCCGGCCCGCCCCGGCTCCCCCGATCCTGCCTCCCCGACCCTCACGGCGTCCAGGCCACCCGTGGGAGCCCGGGGGCAGCACGGCCCCCACGGCTCGGCCCCGTGGCCGCGGGGGCGGGGAAGGGCCGAGGACCGGTAGCGGCCGTGCCAGGCTGGACCTGGGGGCCCTGACACGGGGGGGGGGCGGGCGGGGGTCCCAGGGGGAAGGACTGGAGGCGGAGCCCCTAAGTTCAGAGGCGACCCCCGCGCTGTGTGAGGATCGCGAGGGTCCCCCTCCCCCCAGGGCCCGCCCCGGAGCCCCCGCCCCGGAGCCCCTGCCCCGGAGCCCCGCCCGCACCCCACTCACTCCTCGTAGGCCGTGGTCAGCGCCAGGTGGCCGCCCTCCCACTCCACCTGCACCGCCACCACCTTCCTGGCCTTGGGGTCCTGGATCTTGGAGGCATAGGCGATCTCGTACCAGAAGCCTGCGAACTGGGGGGCGGGGGGGGGGCGGCTGCAGGCACAGGCGCCGGGATCGGGCACCCCCCCACCCCACCCCACGGGCCGCCCTCGGGAACGTCCGGACAGCCCCCCCCCCGGCGGGCGCCCCGAGCCCCCCACCTTGTCCAGGTCGAAGTCCTTCACCACGGCGCCCTGCCAGCCGGCCGCCAGGGGCACGCACAGCCCCAGGAGGGCCAGGAGCACCGGGCCCCTCATGGCCAGGAGAGCCGCCGTCGCCGGGGCCGGCCGGTTTATATGCCCCGCCGAGGGCACCGGGCACGGCGGGCTGGCTCCGTGGCGCCGTGGGCAGCACACGGCGCGCCCGCCAGCACGCCCACCACGGGCCCCGGGGGAGCCGCCCACGGGCAGGGAGCCTGTGCCGCGCCCGCAGGTGGGAGCCGGCGGCCCGGGCCTCCCTCCCCCGCGGCCCGGGACGGGGCGAGCAGGGCCGGAGGGCATGCTGGGCTCTGGGCCGAGACAGGACGGGCTGCACGGGCTGCAGTCAGCGTCGCTCTGGGGAGAGGGTCTCACCCGGGACGTGTGCGGGGCCGCTGCCCCAGGACCCCAGCTGCCCCTGGACCCCCAGCTGCCCCAGGCCCCCAGCTGTCGACCCCCCAGCTGCCCTGGACCCCCAGCTGCCCCAGGCCCCCAGCTGCCCCTGGACCCCCAGCTGCCCCAGGCCCCCAGCTGCCCCTGGCCCCCAGCTGCCCTGGCCCCCAGCTGCCTCTGGACCCCAGCTGTCGACCCCCAGCTGCCCCTGGACCCCCAGCTGCCCCTGGCCCCCCAGCTGTCGACCCCCAGCTGCCCCCGGACCCCCAGCTGCCCCAGGCCCCCAGCTGCCCCTGGCCCCTCAGCTGTCAACCCCCAGCTGCCCCAGGACCCCAGCTGCCCTGGACCCCCAGCTGCCCTGGACCCCCAGCTGCCCCTGGACCCCCAGCTGCCCCTGGACCCCCAGCTGCCCCGAGCAGGGAGCCCCCAGCTTCCTTCGGGGTGTCCCATCTGTGTGGCCAGCACAGCCTGTCTCCCCTCGGACCCGGACTGCCCAGGATCGGGGTGCATGTGCCCGAGGCCTGCCACCTGGGCAGGCATGGGCCTCCGGTCAGTGGGGCAAGACGGAGGACACGGTGCCCACGCGGTGCTGATGGCACAGCCCCCGGCGCTGCGGGCAGTGAGGCCGGCGCCGATGTCCTGACCCCTCGGCCCTGCTGGCCGCCCACGGGAGCCTTTTGGCAGGTGCGTGCAAAGAAATATATATTTTATTGGTTTTTCACAGAGAGGAAGAGAGAGGAGTAGAGAGCTAGAAACGTCGATGGGAGCGAATCATGGACCAGCTGCCTCTTGCACACCCCCTAGTGGGGATGTGCCCGCAGCCAAGTCCATGCCCTTGACCGGAATCGAACTCCGGACCCTTCAGTCCGCAGACCGACGCTCTATCCGCTGAGCCACACCGGTTTCGGCCACAGGAGCCTTTGAAGACCCCACAGCCAGCACCCTGCCCACCCAGCCGGAGCCCACGGCACCCACCGCCGGGCCCTGTGGCTCTTTAACCACGGAATTGCCCCGGCCGGAGGGGGCTCCCCGTGCAGGTGGAGAGCCGTGCGGAGCGCGTGACGCCGGCCCGAGCTCACCCAGGGGTCCCAGCGGGTCACTGCCCTCGACCCCCACCCCACCCCACCCCACCCAGGTGCTATCCTGGCCAGACAGAGGCCAAATCGTGAGGGGACAGACAGACAGACAGACAGACCAGGGGGGGCGGGGTGGCTGAATGAAAATGGGAAAGTGGCCTGCTGGCGTGGCTCAGTGGCTGAGCAACGACCCAGGACCCACTGAACCCAGGAGGTCAGGGTTCGATTCCCGGTCAGGGCACAGGCTCCATCCCCAGTGGGGGGCGTGCGGGAGGCAGCCGGTCCGTGGTTCTCTCTCATCATTGCTGTTTCTATTTCTCCCTCGCCCTTCCTCTCTGAGATCCATTTTATTTTTATTTTTTTTAATATTTTTTATTGATACTTTACAGAGAGAAAGTGAGAGAGATAGAGAGCTAGAAACGTCCACGAGAGACAAACATCGACCAGCTGCCTCTTGCACACCCTCTACTGGGGATGTGCCCGCAGCCAAGGTACATGCCCTAGACCGGAATCGAACCTGGGACCTTTCAGTCCGCAGACCGACGCTCTACCACTGAGCCAAACCGGTTTCGGCCTGAGATCCATTTTAAAATGCCTGCTTTTGAATGCGTAAGGGGCGCGTGGACTCTGCTCGGAGGGAGCTGGGAGGCTGTGTCTCGGGTGCGAGGCCATCAGACTGCTGGCCGCATGTGCATGCTTCCTCCGGGCGGGACCCTCGGGCCGGGGTGTGGCTGCCCCGGGCGGGGTGGAGGGGGCAGCTGCCCCCAGCTCCCCTGTGACACCCGCCGAGTGTGTGCCCTGCGCCCCCCCCACCCCCACCCCCACCCCCATCCCCGGCGGCTGGACATCTCGGTGATTCGATCCTAAAACTCGTGCTTCTATGTGGAGTCTGATGGGACCTCGGAGCCCACCCCTCCCTCCGCCATCTCCGTCCTCCCCCTCCCTCCCCCGCCCCCCACACCTCCCTCCACACACCCCACCTCCCTCCACACACCCCTCCCCCCTCCACACACACCCCTCCCTCCCCACTCTGTCCCCCTCCCCCCTCCATACACACCCCACCCTCCCCCCACCACCACCACCCCTACCTCCCTCCACACACCCCTCCCCCACTCCCACATACACCCAGGAAAGACTCAGAGCAGCCGGTGTGGTCAGGGGTTTATTGGGGCCAGTGCTGCTGGCCGGGGCCGGGCCGGGGCAGGAGGGGCCGGGGCAGGAGGGGCGGGAGGGGCTCCCAGCTCCGGCCTGGGGACGGGCTCCTAGATCTGCCCCTGTGACACAGAAGGGGGCTCAGGCCGGGGCCCGGGCAGCGGGCAGGACGCGTGGGGGCCGGGCGGCCGGGGTCAGGCCAGCCCAGCCGGCCCTCTGCCCGCAGAGCAGGGCCGCCCCCTCGGGGCCGAGTGGAGGCCGGGGGCCCACGGGGGCGGGGGCGAGGGTGGGACACGGGGACCCCCGGCCGGAGTCAGGTCCACAGCCCAGGCTGCCTGCTCCGTGGAGGGGGACCCGCCCCCTGCCCCCCCAGCCGGCCTCCATCCCCCTGCCCCCCCAGCCCCCTGCCCCCCATCCCCCTGCCCCCCAGCCCCCTGCCCCCCAGCCCGCCTCCATCCCCCTGCGCTCCGTGGTCCAGCGTGCGGGGCCTGGGGGGGGGGCGGCCGGCTGGGTGCTCACCTCCTTCAGGAGCTCGGCACAGCGCCCTGTGGACGGGGAGTGAGGGGTACAGCTCTGCCCGGACACCCCCCCCCCAGCGCCCCAGCCCGCCGCGCCCCAAGGCCGCTCACCATGCCGGGCCACCAGGTAGAGCCCCGTGTCGGCCGTCAGCTCCCGGAACCGCCAGAAGCCCGGCTCATCCTGGTCCTGCAGGCTGCGGCCTGGGCGGCAGGGAGGGGGCTGAGGGGGAAGTGGGGGGCTGATGGGGCTGAGGGGGGGCATGGGGTGGCTAATGGGGGCTGAGGGGGCCGGGGGGGTGAGAGGGGCTGAGGGGGGATGTGGGGGCTGAGGGGGGGCGTGGGGGGTGAGAGGGGCTGAGGGGGGACGTGGGGGGCTGAGGGGGCCGGGGGTGAGGGGGCTGAGGGGGGCTGAGGGGCCGGGGGGGTGAGAGGGGCTGAGGGGGAACGTGGGGGGCTGAGGGGGCTGAGGTGGGGCATGGGGTGGCTGAGGGGGGCTGAGGGGGCCGGGGGGGTGAGAGGGGCTGAGGGGGACGTGGGGGGCTGAGGGGGCTGAGGTGGGGCATGGGGTGGCTGAGGGGGGCTGAGGGGGCCGGGGGGGGTGAGAGGGGCTGAGGGGGGACGTGGGGGCTGAGGGGGCTGAGGTGGGGCGTGGGGTGGCTGATGGGGGCTGAGGGGGCCGGGGGGGTGAGAGGGGCTGAGGGGGACGTGGAGGGAGGTGGGGGCCGAGGGGGAGAGGGGGGGCTGAGGGGGAAGTGGGGGGCTGATGGGGCTGAGGGGGGGCATGGGGTGGCTAATGGGGGCTGAGGGGGCCGGGGGGGTGAGAGGGGCTGAGGGGGGACGTGGGGGGAGGTGGGGGCCGAGGGGGAAGGGGGGCTGAGCGGGTTGGGGCGCAGGACCGCAGGCCCGGTGCTCACTGAAGTACTTGAGCACGTGGAAGGCCTTGCCCTGCCAGAGAAGGGACAGCCGCAGGATGGCGTAGCGCTCGTAGTCCGTGTCGATCACGTGGATCTCCCTGTGGCCTGGGAGCAGGAAGGGGCGAGGCTGGCGGAGCAGCACCCCTGGGGTCAGACCCCCCGCGCACCCCCACCGACCTCCATCGGGCGGTGGAGGAGGGCCCAGAGCAGCCCTGAAGGGCGGCAGGCTTGTTGGTGAGAAGTCGGGAAGGTGGAGCGTGGAGGGGGGCGCAGGGAACAGAGTGGGAACGGCACGGGGAAGAGTGGGAACAGAGTGGGAACAGCAGGGAACAGAGTGGGAACAGCAGGGAACAGAGTGGGAACAGAGTGGGAACAGAGTGAGAACAGAGTGAGAACAGAGTGGGAACAGAGTGGGAACAGCAGGGAACAGAGTGGGAACAGCAGGGAACAGAGTGGGAACAGCAGGGAACTGAGTGGGAACAGCAGGGAACAGAGTGGGAACAGAGTGGGAACAGAGTGGGAACAGAGTGGGAACAGCAGGGAACAGAGTGGGAACAGAATGGGAACAGAGTGGGAACAGCAGGGAACAGAGTGGGAACAGAGTGGGAACAGAGTGGGAACAGCAGGGAACAGAGTGGGAACAGCAGGGGAACAGAGTGGGAACAGAGTGGGAACAGCAGGGAACAGAGTGGGAACAGCAGGGAACAGAGTGAGAACAGAGTGGGAACAGAGTGGGAACAGAGTGGGAACAGCAGGGAACAGAGTGGGAACAGCAGGGAACAGAGTGGGAACAGAGTGGGAACAGAGTGGGAACAGCATGGAACAGAGTGGGAACAGCAGGGAACAGAGTGGGAACAGCAGGGAACAGCAGGGAACAGAGTGGGAACAGCAGGGAACAGAGTGGGAACAGAGTGGGAACAGAGTGGGAACAGCAGGGAACAGAGTGGGAACAGAGTGGGAACAGAGTGGGAACAGCAGGGAACAGAGTGGGAACAGCAGGGAACAGAGTGAGAACAGAGTGGGAACAGAGTGGGAACAGAGTGGGAACAGCAGGGAACAGAGTGGGAACAGAGTGGGAACAGAGTGGGAACAGCAGGGAACAGAGTGGGAACAGCAGGGAACAGAGTGAGAACAGAGTGGGAACAGAGTGGGAACAGCAGGGAACAGAGTGGGAACAGCAGGGAACAGAGTGAGAACAGAGTGGGAACAGAGTGGGAACAGAGTGGGAACAGCAGGGAACAGAGTGGGAACAGCAGGGAACAGAGTGGGAACAGAGTGGGAACAGAGTGGGAACAGCAGGGAACAGAGTGGGAACAGAGTGGGAACAGAGTGGGAACAGCAGGGAACAGAGTGGGAACAGAGTGGGAACAGTGGGAACAGCAGGGGAACAGAGTGGGAACAGAGTGGGAACAGAGTGGGAACAGCAGGGAACAGAATGGGAACAGCAGGGAACAGAGTGGGAACAGCAGGGAACAGAGTGAGAACAGAGTGGGAACAGCAGGGGAACAGAGTGGGAACAGCAGGGAACAGAGTGGGAACAGCAAGGAACAGAGTGGGAACAGCAGGGAACAGAGTGGGAACAGCAGGGAACAGAGTGGGAACAGAGTGGGAACAGCAGGGAACAGAGTGGGAACAGCAGGGAACAGAGTGGGAACAGCATGGGGAACAGCAGGGAACAGAGTGGGAACAGAGTGGGAACAGCAGGGAACAGAGTGGGAACAGAGTGGGAACAGAGTGGGAACAGCAGGGAACAGAGTGGGAACAGCAGGGAACAGAGTGGGAACAGCACGGGGAACAGCAAGGCCAGGTGGATGGCGTGCAGAGCCACTGGTTGCACCTGCAGCACCAGGACAACGTTCTTACCGGGAAAAACGAATCTCCCCGAGACGTTGACCTCTGTGCCCACTATGTTTTCTGTCTCACAGGCTCCTGAGCTGAAAGCAGCAGAGTGCTCCTGAGGCTGCGTCTCCCGCTGGGCACAGGGCGGGGGGTCCTCAGGAAGGACGGGGCGAGCCCCCAGCACACACACCCCCCTCCAGGGCTCCATGACCACTCCCTTCCTGCACGTGGCCGGGACTCCGTCAGTGCGCGGTGTGTCTGAGGCTGGCCCTCCGGTGACAGCACCGTCCACGCCTTCGGCCGCAGGCGCACACCTGCTCCCCCCCCCCCCCCGGGCTCCCGGGGCGCGGGGCACGGGCGCGGCCCCACCTGTTGTACACGGCCTTCACGGTCAGCTCCGCCCCGCTCAGCGTCAGGAACAAGGCCTCCGGCCTCTTCGGGGCCCTCAGCGCCAGGTTTCGGTGGGAAGCCACGCCGACCTCCCGCCAGAATCCCGCAATCTAGAGCGAGGGGCAGAGCCGAGGCCATGGGGCAGCCGGGGGGGGGGGGGGGACGGAGAGGCCGGGCTGGGTCCCAGGCCCCGGGGGGGGGGAGCCGCCGGGTCTGGAAGGTCATGGGTCAGCGCAGGGCTCGAGGCAAAGGAGCAGGAGGCCACCCTTCGGAGGGATGCCGGAGGGCGGGGGGGGGGGGGGGGAGAGGGAGAGAGAGAGATAGAGGAAAGAGAGGAGAGAGAGAGAGGAGAGAGAGAGAGAGAGAAAGAGAGAGAGAGAGAGAGAGAAGAGAGAGGCTGGAGGGGCGCCAGCCGTGAAAAAGCTGGAGCCCAGCGTGGCCTGTGGAAGAGGCAGAGCAGCGCTGTCCCCCACGGGAACTCTTGACAGCTTTTGCAACAGAAGAGAAGCTGTGCCCCAGCCAGCGTCAGGTGGGGGCAACCTGGGTGGGAGCTGGGCCCCCGTCCGGCCTCTGTCCGGCCTCCGCTGGGGCTGGGGGCCGGGGCCTGCAGGGGCTGGACACGCCCCCACCCCCTCCCCACGCTCCTCCCAGGACAGGGCAGGGGAGCCACCTTCTGCAGGTCCAGGTCCTGCACGGCCAGCTGCACCTGCACCAGGACGAGGCCCAGGCCCAGGACGGCACCCCGCAGCCCGGCCCCCATCGCGCCCGCGCTCCCCGCCGCCGCCGCCGCCGCCGCCGCCGCCGCCGCCGCCGCCCGGCACGGTTTATATCCCGGGACAGCGTGGGACGCAACCGCCCAGCCACAGGCCGCGGGGAGCCTGTCTCTGCCGCAGCGGGGTCACTGGGCCGTGTGACGCCCACGGCCCCGGTGGCTGGCCTGGACAGGAGCGGCGGGGACAGCGTGGACCCGGCACAGGGCCCACGGGGGCCTGAGAGCCGGGGTCGCACCCCCGCAGAGGCCAGAGCACCCCAGGCTCCGGGCTCGGACACACGGGCACACGGACACACGGACAGGTGCCCTCAGGGGCACCCGCCAAGGCTCTTCCTTTATATATATATATATTTTTTTATTGATTTATATATATTTTATTGATTTTTTACAGCGAGATAGGGAGAGGGATAGAGAGTTAGAAACATCGATGAGAGAGAGTCATCAATCAGCTGCCTCTTGCACACCCCCCACTGGGGATGTGCCCACAACCAAGGTACATGCCCTTGACCGGAATCGAACCTGGGACCCCTCAGTCCGCAGGCCGATGCTCCATCCACTGAGCCAAACCGGTTTGGGCTTTTTTTTCTTTCTTTCTTTTTTAAATATATTTTTATTGCTTTCAGAGAAGAGTGAGGGAGAGAGAAACATCCGTGAGGAGAGAGAATCGTGGACCGGCTGCCTCCTGCACGCCCCCCACTGCGGATGGAGCCTGCAACCCGGGCCTGTGCCCTGAGCGGGAATCGAACCCTGACCTCCTGGTTCACAGGTGGACGCTCAGCCGCGGAGCCGCGCTCTTTGGGACAAACGCTCCCTCCGAGGGCCAGCTCGGTGCCAGGGGGCGTGCGGGCCTGCCCCCCCCCCCGGGTGCGGGGATGAGCGGGGGAGGGGGGGCCTGTGGGGGTCTCCGGAGAGCCATCACCGCAGAGGGAGCGTCCCTGAGGCCTGGGACGGGGCGGGGGGGGGGGGTTCCCCGAGGGAGGCGGAGGAGGGTCTGCGGACTGCGTCTCTGCTTTTGTCCTCCCGCCGTGCCCAGCCTCCTCCCCCACCCCCCTCCCCCGGCCCCCAAGGCACTCATCCCCGGCAGGGACCAGAGGAAGGCACCTCAGGGTGAGGATACGCTCAGCCACGTGACCGGCTACTCTGCCTCAGTGTCCCCGTCTGCGTGCAGACGGGGTGTCAGGTTGGGGCTCCAGCTAGGACTGGGAGGGGGGGGCAGAGCCGGCCAGCACACGGGGCCCAGGGGTGACCCAAGGGTGAGGAGGCTGAGGACTGGCTGGCCCCGGCCCCAGGCTGACCCCAGCCCCGGGGGGATGACCAGGGCCCCTGGGATGGGCTTGGCCGGGCAGCAGAGGGGAGACAGGGAGTGTGGGGATCCCTGTGGCCTCTGGGGGACCAGGGCAGGAGGAGGTCAGGAGCTCTCGGGGGGGCCCCCTCCTTCCGGCGCCGCCCTGCAGGGCTCTGAGAGCAGTGAGGCGGGACCTCCGCGCCTTCCTGCCCGCCCACGCGGGCCCTCTGAGGCGTGTGCACCGGACGGACATACTGGACGCCCAGGCCTCCCGGCGGAGGCGGCAGCTCGGCGTCAGGGAGGGGAACGCGTGGCCGGCCCCGGGGGCTCTCCTGCCCCCACATTCCTCGGGGGTCAGCATGGAGCCGGGCCCGGGGCCTGACCCCTGGGCCCGAGCCCCGGCCGGGCCCCTGGCGGGTCCAGTCGCTGACCTCGGGCCTCGGGTTCCAGGCTGTGAAGGGAGGACCGCGGTGGCTCACCGCCCGTGCCCAGCGGCCCACGTGGGCCCGGCTGGCGGCCAACGGCGGCCACTGCGCTGGCGACCACTACGGCCCCCTTCCGGGCTCCAACTAGGCACTCCCGGGGCCATGGCGGGCCCAGAGCTTATCCCGGCCCCAGGCCTCGGTCACAGAAGCCCGTCCTGTCCCAGGGGCAAAGTTCCCCGTCTGTAACCCAGACCGCCATTCCATTCCATAACCCAGATGTCCCCGTGAGGTACCAGACCGCCCCCCACCCCCAGGCCCAGACCTCCCTCCCTGGCCCCAACTGCCCTCCCAGGACCCAGACCTCTACCTGGGCTCACACCTACATCCTAGACCAGCCGTGGGCAAACTACGGCCCGAGGGCCGGATCCGGCCCGTTCGGCTGTTCTATCCGGCCCTCGGAGCCGAAAGAGCAAAGGATTCTCTTGCTCTCCCCTCCGCTCCTTCACCAGCAGCCCCAGATGAAAGTGCCAGCATGGTCAGGTTGCTTTTGTTCCGGCCCTCCAGTCCAGTGTAAGAAGCCATTGTGGCCCTCGAGTCAAAAAGTTTGCCCACCCCTGTCCTAGACCCAGACCCTCATGGCGAGGCTGAGAAGATTATCCTAAGGCCCAGACGTATATCCTTGGGTGTACTTCTCATTTTGTCACCCAGACCACGGCTTCCACCACCCAGAGGTCCAGGTGAGGTGCCAGACCGCCCTCAGGGGCCCAGACGTCCCTTCCTGGCCCTAAGGCCCTCCCAGAACCCAGACCTCCGTTGGGGGCCCAGACCTACCTCCTGGTCGCAGACCATTATGGCGAGGACCAGAAGGCCATTTTGGGGAACCATACTGGAGGCCAGAGCTTCTTCCTTAATTGGAGTCCAATTAACCAGGCTGGTCCTGACCACCATTTCATCATCCTGATGTCCTGCCCTTGGCCCAAACCTCTCACCTGGGCCCATAGCGCCCCCTGGTGACCACATCATGCCTGAGCACCCAGACCCACATCCGGGGCTCAGACCTACATCCGGGTCACACACCCTCATGGCGGGCCGAGTAGGCCCACCTGGGCCCGGGCCACACACCTGGAACTCAGAGTTGTATCAGGGGACGAGATCTCTATGCGTAACCCAAACAACTATCCCATGACCCAGATGCTCAGGTGGGTACCAGACCGCCCCGGAGACCCAGACTTCCCTCCGGGCCCGAACGGCCCTCCCAGGACCCAGACCTCCGCCTGGGGCTCACACCCACATCCGGGACCCAGACCCTCATGGCGGGGCCGAGAAGTTTATCCCGGGGCCCAGGCCTCAAACACAGGATCCAGACGTGTATCCTGGGTGTAGTTCCCCCTCTCTAACCCAGACCGCCATGTCCATGACCCAGAGGTCCAGCTGAGGTGCCAGACCGCCTCCCCTCCCTGCCGGAAGGGCCCCCCCAGGACCCACACCTCCGCCTGCGGCCCAGACCTACCTCCTGGCCCAGACCTTTTTTTTGTTTGTTTGTTTAATTGGCTTTTCAAAGAGAGGAAGAGAGTGGGATAGGGAGTTAGGAACATCAATGAGAAACATCAATCAGCTGCCCCCTGCACACCCACATTGCCAATGTGCCCGCAACCAAAGTTTGTGCCCCTGACCGGAGTCGAACCTGGGACCGACCCTTCAGTCCGCAGCCCACCAATCTATCCACTGAGCCAAACCGGTTTCGGCCGGATCCCAGACCTTTATGGCGAGGACCAGAAGGCCATTCCGGGGACCCAGACAAGAACCCAGTGCCTAACCCTTTATTGGAGTCTGAATACCCAGGCTGGTCCACACCACCCTTTCATCATCCCAAGGTCCTGCCCTTGGCCCAAACCTCCCACCTGGGCCCGTAGCGCCCCCTGGTGGCCACACTGTGCCTGAGCACCCAGACCGACATCCGGGTCCCAGACCATCATCCCCAGCAGCAGAGCTGGTCTCCCAGGCGCCTGGCTTTCCCGCAGCAGCTGTGAGTCCGCCAGGTCAGCCCTGCAGCCAGAGCCCCTTCACCCACCTCCCTGCCTCAGTTTCCCCAGAAGCCCAAGGCCGGGGGGGGGGGGGAACTCGCCAAGGAGTGAGGAGCCTGGAGCTTGTAAAATAAGTTTATTGAGCGGAAGGGGGGGCCCAGGAAGACGTCCCACTGGGGATGGGGGTGAGCAGGAGGGGGTGGGCAGGACCGGGGTCTGGAAGGCATGGGGTGACGAGGGAGGCCCGCTGCTCCACTTGCCCTGCACAGACGGGAAAGGCAGGGTCACCCGTGCACCCACCCCCGGGGCCAACGCTTCCCCGAGGCCCCAGCCGCCCCACACGCCACAGGGCACCACCCCATTCACCCGTTCACCCATCCCCGGCAGGGCCCTGGGAGCTATTCCGCTGCCCAAAGTTCTGCGGATGCGGAAACACCCCTCCCCCCCCCCCCCGTGCGCCCCAGGAGGCCCCAGGGCTGCCCGGGGTCCCAGGGACCCAGCCCCAGGGCTGGTGGTGAGGGGCTGGTGTGGAAGTAACCCAGAGTGGCCAGTGAACCCCGCAGAGCCCACGGAGCTGGCCCACGCGAGGCCCCGACCCCAACGCTGCTTTTCCTTGTTAAGGCCATCTGGAGCCCTGGCTGGTGTGGCTCAGTGGATAAGAGCGTTGGCCTGAGCACTGAGGCGTCCTGGGTTCGATTTTGGTCAATGGCACAGGCTGGGGTAGCAGGCTCGATCCCCAGTGGGGGCATGCAGGAGGCAGCCAATTAGTGATTCTCTCTCATCACTGATGTTTCCATTTCTATCTCTCTCTACCTCTCCCTCTCTGAAATTAAAAATTTTTTTTAGCCAAAACCGGTTTGGCTCAGTGGATAGAGCGTCAGCCTGCGGACTGAAGGGTCCGGGGTTCGATTCCAGTCAAGGATATGTACCTTGGTTGCAAGCACATCCCCAGTAGGGAGTGTGCAGGAGGCAGCTGATCGATGATTCTCTCGCATCAATGTTTCTAACTCTATCCCTCTCTCTTCCTCTCTGTAAAAAAATCAATAAAATACATATCTTTTTTTAAAGTCACCTTCTCAAAAAAAAAATTTGAAACCATCTGGTGGTGGGGCACAGAGCAGGAAGACGAGGCTCACACTCTCTGCTGGGGAACCTTCTGGAACAGGGGGATTTGGCTCGATTCCCTACCCTGTCTCCTCTACCCGGTAATGCTTCTAAAGCAGCCGCCGTGTGCCGGGCAGAAGGCAGCGCCAGGATGCCAGGCGGCGTCAGCCAGACCCACGAAGAGCTGGAGCCGCCCGGTGTCCCCAGGACCCGGGTTCGAAGCCAGGACAGCCAGGGCCCAGGGCACAGGGTGCCAGGTGGAGAGGAAGCTGCCCTGTGCCAACGCCAAGACCGCCTGAGAGGCCGAGGCCGCCTCCCGACCTGCCCACTGGCACGCCCCGCCCGGCATTTACTGCTTTATCGAGGTTCCCAGATTCTCCTCCAGGAACCCAGGAGGGGCCTGATGGGTCCCCGGTGACTACATGGGGGAAGGTGTCCCCGGAGCCCACCCACCACCTGTGTGCCCGAGGGCTCCCGGGGACCCGGCCCTGTGAGGGCAGCGAACGGCCCCCAGGGGACCCTCGGGGAGAGCGGATGGGGACCCCGGCCCTCCAGAAGCAGCGCCTGATGCCCAGGGGCTGAGCTGGGGCAAAGGGGGACGCGGAGTGCACTGGGTTGGACAGGCTCCCCCCAACATTCAAGTCCACCCGAACTCTGCATGTGACCTCTCTGGGAAATAGCTTCTCTCAGAAGTAGCGAGTTAAGGTGTCACGGTGAGACCCCCCCCCCCGGATTTAGGGTGAGCCCCACAGCCATGGCAGGTGTCCTTCTAAGAAGAAGGACATTCGGACACCGCACACAGAGGGGCTGGCCTCGGACAGTGGAGCAGGGATGGGAGGGACGTGTCTCAAATCCAGGGAGGCCCGGGCCGCGGGCACCACCAGGTGGGCGTGGTGGGAGAGCCGGAGGCCTGGGGGGGGGGGGGCAGGGCAGGGGGGAGGGTTACCCGGGCCTCCACCCCGAAGGGTCCAGGCGAGTCTCCGGAGGTGTCAGGGTGCCTCCGCGCCCCCGGGGGAGCAGGCATCTGCAGGAGGGAAGACCGTCTGTGAGAGGCGGAGCGGGCAGACACGCCCCGGCCCCTGGGGGCCGGTGCAGCCAAACCCAGAGGTGGAGCCAAAAGACTCCCTTCTGGGCTCCCAGACCTCCCTGTGGGGTGCGGGGGGGGGGGGGGAGGGGGCTCTGGACAGGAGTGGTGGAGCCGCTGCCAGCCCAGCCCTGGCTGCCGGCTCAGGGACTCAGAAAGGGGCTGACGGCCAACCCGGTGTGGCTCAGTGGATAGAGCCTCGGCCTGAGGAGGTCCCGGGTTCGATTCCGGTCAAGGGCATGTACCTTGGTTGCGGGCACATCCCCAGTAGGGGGTGTGCAGGAGGCAGCTGGTCGATGTTTCTCTCTATCCCTCTCTCTTCCTCTCTGTAAAAAATCAATAAAATATATTTTTTTTAAAAAAAGAAAGGGGCTGCCGGCAGCAGGCTTGGCGGGCGGGATCTGGACTGGAGGGCGGGCCTGGCGGGCCTGGTCGGGGGCGGGCTTGGTGCCGCAGGGCTGGCCGGTCGGGCGGCGTGGGGCTCGGCGGGTGAGGCGGGAGGGGTGGGGGCGGCCGGGCACCTGACTTCGGCAGCATGACCGCCATGTCCTCCGGGAGCCCCACGGTCGGGTAGAAGGTCTGGAAGGCCTTCACGGCCTCGGGACTCGCTTCCTCGGTTCGGCCTGGGCAGAGCAGGGCCCCCGTGAACCCCTCGGCTCACGGGGGAGGGGAGGGGGCGGAGGCCGGTGTCCGCGGGCCTCCCTTCCTGAGCGCTGGCCGCCGCCCGGTGCGCACGGAGCGCCCGCCTGGCTGAGGGGCTGCGGGGCGGGGGGCCTGGAACGGCCGAGGGGCGCCCTTTCCCGGAGGGGGGCCCAGCTCCTGCCCGGGGCCATGTTCCCAGGGTCCCCTCCCCACCCCACCCCCACATCTTTTCCTGCAAGGCCACCTCCTGCCTCCACCCCAGCCCCTCCCGTTGGGGGAGCTCCACTCTGCAGACACCCCGGAAATGAAGGCCCAATAGGGTCTCCGCCCTGGTCCAGGGACTCGGGCAGCCAGGAAGGTGGGTCCCCACCCTCAGGAGGTCCGCCCTCAGAGGCCCCTCCCGTCAACCCCTACCCATCGAAGCTGGGGGTCCCGACCCCCACACACACCCACACACACACATACACACACACACACACACACACACACATACACACACACACATACACACACACACACACCCACACACACACATACACACACACACACACACACACACACACACATACACACACACATACACACACACACATACACACACACATTCATACACACACATACACACACATACACACATGCACACACATACACACACACATACACACACACACACACACACACACACACACACACACACACACCCCAGCCCGGACTTGGGAGTTTGGGACCGGGAGGCCCAAGGAGGATTCGGGCGGTTCTGAGGGGGCGGGACCAGAGGAGACGGTGGGCGGGGCATAGATTTATGGGCGGGGCGGGAGTGGGCTGTGGGCGGAGTGTCGGTGGTGGGCGGGGCTGTGTGAACGGTGCGTAGGTTGTGGGTGGGTTTGTGGGCGGGGCATATGTTGTGGGCGGGGCGGTGTGGGCTGTGGGCGGGGCTCACTGTAGAGCTGCACCATGGTGCTGAGCGCCCCCTGCAGCTCCTTGTAGATGTAGACCACGGCGAAGGAGCTGTAGTCCGTCTCCACGATGCGCAGGTCCAGGTAGCCCATGTCTGGGGAGGAGGAGAGCTGCGGGGCCCCGGACCGACCCCCCCCTCTCCCCCCGCCCCCCGCTGGCCCCCGCTTCCAGGGCGAAGGGAGAGGGCGGGGATGGGGATGGAGGGGGTGCTGGTTTAAGGACAGCCAGTCCCAGGATCACCCCCTGGAGAACCGGCATCCGGTGCCTGCGAAGGGGGGTGGGGTGGGGGAGGACCTACCTGGGACTCGGAAGTGTCCCTCCATGCCCACCTTTAGGAACTCGGCGTCCACCCGGTTGCAGCCGTCGCCCCTGAGGGTGCACAGCCCACTCACTCTCCGAGCTGCCCAGGCCCCCGCCCGCCCGCCCGCGCACCGCCCGCCGGCTCACCAAGGGAATGCCATGTGCACGCTGAGGTTGCCCCCGGCCCCCGCGGCCACGGCGCTGGTGGACATCAGCAGGTGGTCCTTCTTGTCCAGGAAGACCTTGCAGTCGGAGGCCATGGCGACCACGTACCAGAGGCCTGAGAACTGCGAGGAGCTGGGTGACCAGCCGGCCGGGCCGGGAGCACAAGGCCGACACCCCAGAACCGGGACTCGGCGTGCCCACACGGCGGGTCCCAGAGCGCTCCGCCCACCTCTGGGCCTGAGACTGGGGTGGACCAGAGCCCTGTGCTGACGGGTGGGGCAGGTTGCACCACCGCTGTGAACCTCCGGACCCCACTGGGAAATGGGTCAGCAGTCACCCCCACAGGGGGGTTCGGGGTTACACAGAGAGCAGGTCTAAAGGGTCGCAGGCCCAGGCCTAGCAGGGGGAAATGCTGTCGCTGTGGGTTTCAGCAGCTCAGCCCCAGCCCCACCACGGCCCCTCCACAGCACGGCACGGCAGGGCGGCCTCGGTACCTTCTTGGCATCGAAGTCTGACTGCACCAGGACATCAGCCCAAGCCGAGGACGCCCAGAGCAGCACCAGGAGCCGGCCCAGCAGGACGGACTGCATCCCCATGCCTGTCTCTGGCCCCTGACCGTGTCTGAGTGCCCGCGGCCCGGCTTTATAGCCCAGCCCTGCGGCGCGCTCACCAGATCAGCGGGCTGGGCGGCTCCGGAAACCCCAGCCTCCTTTGTCCATTGTTTGGCACGATCTCTAAGTGTGTGTGTGTGTGTGTGTGTGTCCCCCGGGCCCCAGGGGTCATTTCCTGGAGGGCTCGCGCCTGCCTCCTCCCTGCTGGGGATCTGCCCCCTGACCTGCCAGGCAGTCCTGGGGTCCCCAGCAGAGACTCAGGCCCTCGTCCACCTCAGGTGTGGCTGGGGCAGGGGACCCAGGGCCCTCGGGGGTGCTGCGGGGAGCAGTCAGGCTCAGGTTTGCTCTAGCCAGCGGCCCCCACGGGGGCCTGGGTCCCCCCTCTGCTCCCCACACGGCCGTGAAGTCACCACTGGCCCGGCCTGTGGACCTTGTCCAGGGGCAGAGCCAGTGCCAGGGCAGCTGTGACAGGGGTGACATCAAAGGCCTGGGCGCCCCTCACTCCAGACCTCCACTGCCCCCCCAAGCCCCCCCGCAGCCACCAGCTGGGCCTCCAGCAAGCAGGGCGGGAGGGTGGGGCTGAGCTGTCACTCAGGCCGGATTACGGTCTCTAAGTCGCCTTATCACCGGTTGCATAAGTATTTGGGCAGGAGTGTCGCCAGGGTGGCACTGCCGGCTGGCGGCGGGCAGGGGCTTGGGGCGCCAAGGCCTCTGTAGGTGGTGTCTTGTGGCCATGCAGACTGAACAGCCAGGGACACCGTGCCAAAAGCAGCACGTGGCCTGGGCACCCCACCAGATGCCCAGGGTCCCTGGGGAGGGCTGGAACCAACAGTGCTCCAGAGGGGAAGGGGTCTGGGGTGGGAGAAAGCCCCTCATCGCCAGGGGAGGGAGGGGTAGAGCCGAGGCTTCTGCATGCCTCTCGGGGCTCAGGAGGTGCCGGCGCTCAGCTGCATCCCGGAGTCACAGGACAGAAGGCGGGCAAAGTCTCCCCAGGAAAATACCTACACTACGTACACCAGATAGAGGACTCGGACCCAGAATCTACCAAGAACTCTAAGACTGGAGAATAAAAACAAACCTCCCGACATAAAACAAACAAACAAACAACAACAACAAAAAACACACAAACGGGGAAACATGGTTTAAAAACACATTTTTAAAAAAATGTTTTATTGATTTTTTTTTTACAGAGAGGAAGGGAGAGGGAGAGAGAAACATCGATGAGAGAGAAACACAATCAGCTGCCTCCTGCACCCCCCACCGGGAATGTGCCTGAAACCAAGGTACACACCCCCAACCAGAATTCAACCTGGGACCCCTCAGTCCACGGGCCGACGCTCTATCCACTGAGCCACACCTGTTATTTCAACAAAGCAGACATTCTGCCCGGCCCGCGTGGCTCAGGGGTTGAGCGTCGGCCTATGAGCCAGGAGGTCACGATTCCATTCCCAGTCAGGGCACGTGCCCAGGTCACGGGCTCGGTCCCAGTGTGGGACTTGCAGGAGGCCGCCCATCAATGCTTCTCTCTCATCATTGATGTTTCTCTCTCTCTCCCTCTCCCGTCCTCTCTAAAACCAATAAAAACATATTTTTAAAAATATATATATTTTATTGATTTTTCCACAGAGAGGAAGAAAGAGGGATAGTCAGAAACATCGATCAGCTGCCTCCTGCACACCCCCCCACTGGGGATGTGCCCGCAACGGAGATACATGCCCTTGACCGGAATCAAACCTGGGACCCCTCAGTCCGCAGACCGACGCTCTATCCACTGAACCACACCGGTTTTGTCTAAAAGCACATTTTTCTAAAAAAAGACGTTCAGTTGGAAAATAAACATGAAAAAGAGTTCACCGTCATTCGTGCTGGGGAGGCCAGTGGAGCCCAAGACAGGCCTGCACACGTGGGCGTGCAACGTGTTTTTACACAAACACCATCCCTGCTGGGGGGGGGGAGGGCGGCACACGGAAACTGCCAGGCCGGTTCCTGAACTCACACTCATGTACCACCTGACAAACCCTCCCCCAGGGGAAACACACACACGCGAAACACATTCACGAGCACCGAGGAGCGGGGACACCTGTGTCGCCGCGAATGGGCGAGGGGCACTTCTCAGGCCCAGGAGCAAATCGTGGTTAACGTGGCAACGTGGATAAACCCCTCGCCGTGACGCCGTGAGACTCCGGTGTGGAAGGCCACAGACCTTGGCCCCTTTTCTAGGACGGTCTGGAAAAGGCAAACCCAGAGGGATGGAAAGCTGTTCTGTGGTCGCCAGGGATGCGAGTGGTGGGGAGGGGGTGGTAACTGATGACAAGTGGCCTGCAGAGACTTGGGGGGCGGGGGGGGGGGGACTGTGCTGGTCACATGACTGACTTCACCGGTCCAAGCTTAGAGCCACACACTAGAAAGGGCCAACTCCACTGTACTTGAATCAGACCTTAATTTTTAAAAGCATATATACAGGCTACATCTATAATAATAAAAGCGTAATATGCAAACCAACTGAACGGCCCAACAACCCTACGAACGACCTTCAGACAAAGCCAGGGCTGAGGGCGCCAAGCCCCTCGCATGAATTTCGTGCACGGGGCTTCCGGTGTGTACATAACATCTCCTAGTGTGTACATAACCCAGTGCCACCTCTTGGGTTCAGGGCAGGGCGGCCTGAGGGGGTAGGAGTTCCCGACAGAAGTCCGGAGCGCCGGGCAAGGCTGAGGCAGGGGCAGAGCAGGGCAGACCGCTGGCCAGAGCGCAGAGCTCGCCCCGTGGGTCTGGCTCAGCGGATGGAGCGGCGGCCTGCAGACTGAAGGGTCCCCGGTTTGATTCCAGTCAAGAGCACAGGTCCCGTGGGCGACGTGCAGGAGGCGGCGGATCAATGACTCTCGGCGTTGATGTTTCTTCCTCCCGCCCACTTCCTCTCTGAGATAAAAAGCAAACTCAAAGCTTCAGTCCGTCCTTAGGTTGGCAAGGCCCACGGGACAGAGGACTCCATTATCCCGCTAATCTGGAGCCTGATATCCCCCGGTAATCTCCTGCTGGCAGGGTGCGCGGGGGTCCCTCCCACCCCGCACACACCCACAGCTGCGCAGCTCCCCGGGTGCACCGAGCACACCCCCACGGCCTGCGCAGCTCCCCGGGTGCACCGAGCACACCCCCACGGCCTGCGCAGCTCCCCGTGTGCACCGAGCACACCCCCACGGCCTGCGCAGCTCCCCGGGCGCACCGAGCACACCCCCACGGCCTGCGCAGCTCCCCGGGCGCACCGAGCACACCCCCACGGCCTGCGCAGCTCCCCGGGCGCACCGAGCACACCCCCACGGCCTGCGCAGCTCCCCGGGCGCACCGAGCACACCCCCACGGCCTGCGCAGCTCCCCGGGCGCACCGAGCACACCCCCACGGCCTGCGCAGCTCCCCGGGCGCACCGAGCACACCCCCACGGCCTGCGCAGCTCCCCGGGTGCACCGAGCACACCCCCACGGCCTGCGCAGCTCCCCGGGTGCACCGAGCACACCCCCACGGCCTGCGGGTCGGGCCCCTCCGGGAGCGGAGAGCCCGCGGAGAGCAGGCGGCTCCTCCTCTGGGCCCCGCGGCCGTGGTGGGGACGCCGGCCGCATCCCCGCGGAGCTGCCGGGGCACCCGGAGGCGAGGCCCTGGGCGAGGCCGCAGCCGCCCGGGCCCGCTCCGCCGGTCCGTGTCCGGCTCACAGCCCAGGCGGGAGGCCGCGTGCCGGGGGGCGGCCGGCAGAGCAGTCAGGTGAGGAGTCCGGTCCCGGGGACCACGCGCGACCCCGCCTTCCGCCGCGCAACCTCACAGAGCCCGGGCTGCGGGGCGCGCAGGGCCCGCCCCCTTCTTCCGGCAGGCCACGCCCATCAGGGCCCCGCCCCGGCCCCTCCTCCGCGCCTGCGCAGATAGGCCCTCGAGGCCCCGCCCCTCACCAGGCCCCGCCCCTCCTTCCCGCACCTGCGCGGATAGGCCCTCAGTGCCCCGCCCCTTCCCCCAAGCCCCACCCCTCCCGGCACTTCCGCCCGCGCCTGCGCGGACCGGCCGCCCCGCCCCTCCAGCCATGGTGAACCTGGGCCTGTCCCGGGTGGACGACGCCGTGGCCGCCAAGCACCCGGTGAGAAGGCCGGCCTGGGACGCGGGCTCCGGGCCTCAGAGCCGGCCTGAGCGGGCGGGCTCGGCGGGCAGAGTCAGGACCCCGCGCTGTGGGGATGGGGCATCCCGCGGGGTCATCCTGGTGGGCAGGGGCGGGGGGACGTGCCCGAGCGCCGGGGCTTCCGGTGAGTGCCGGAAGGAGGGGCGGAGGGGCGGGGCGACGGCGACGGCAGAGGGCGGGGCCTGAGCCGTGACCCCTCCCCCCGCTACCCTCCCCCCCTGCCCTCCCCCTTCCTCTCTCCCCTTCCCCCCTCCTCCCCCTTCCCCCCTTCCTCTCCTCTTTCCTCCCCCCTTCCTCTCCCCCTTCCTCTCCCCCTCCCCCTTCCTCCCCCTTCCTCTCCCCCTCCCCCTTCCTCCCCCTTCCTCTCCCCCTTCCTCTCCCCCTCCCTCCCCCTTCCTCCCCCCTTCCTCCCCCTCTCCCCCTTCCTCTCCCCCTACCTCCCCCTTCCTCCCCCCTTCCTCCCCCTCTCCCCCTTCCTCTCCCCCTACCTCCCCCTTCCTCCCCCCTTCCTCCCCCTCTCCCCCTTCCTCTACCCCTCCCTCCCCCCTTCCTCCGCAGGGGCTGGGCGAGTACGCCGCCTGCCAGTCGGGCGCCTTCATGAAGGGCATTGTCACCCTTGTCACAGGTAGGCGGCGGGGCAGGTGTCCCGGGTGCAGCCCTCCCTCCCTCCCCGTCTGCCTCCCCAGCAGGTAGGCCCTCGGGTACGGGGCTGGCCGGGGCCCAGCCAGCCGTCCCAGGAGGCTCTCTCCCGCAGGCACTGGCGCGGCCTTGGGCCTGCAGATGTTCGTTCAGAGGAAGCTGAAGTACCCCTTCCAGTGGAACATCCTGGTGGCCGTGGGTGGGTGCCCGAGGCCCTGCTGGTGACGCCGGCTCTCCAGAGGAGTGGGTTCCCACTAAGAGCCCCGGGGGCCGTGTTCCTGCATCGCCGCCTCCAGGGATGGAGCCCCAGTTCCGGGGGGGGCCCCTGTCCGTGCCCACCACCACCACCACCTGCCCGGAAGGTCCTGTGCCCACGTTCTGAGTCCCAGCCCCCCTTCTGGTCCCCAGTCGCAGGCTCCATGGCCAGCTACGGGGTGACCCGCGTGGAGACCCAGAAGTGCAGCGACCTCTGGCTCTTCCTGGAGACGGGGAAGCTCCCCAAAGGCGTGGGCACAGGTGAGGGGCGGGGCCAGTGCCTGAGGTTGAGGCCGGCAGACCTGGGGCCGGAGGGGAGGCTGGGCGGGGTCTCTCCCTTCTGCCTGTGCCCCCCCCCCCCGCCCGCAGGCACTTCCGGGGGGGGGAGTGGGGGCAGCAGGAGGAAGGCCCGGGAGGGGCTGGTGGGGGAGGCAGGGAGGGGAGGCTGGATGGAGCAGCTGGCATCAGGCGGCAGAGGGCCGGCCTCCGTCCTGGCCTCCGCTGCCTGCCTCTGTTTTTGCCACAGAAAACTGGGTGCAGCTTTCGGGTATGGCTCTGTCTCTGTCTGCCTCTTACAGATCAGCGCACCTAGGAGCGTGCCAGCCAGGTGCACGGGACCTGGGCCCAGAGCGTTCTAGAACACAGCGCCCAGCACCTCGCACCCCAGGCTGGCCCTCCCCGCACCCTGGGGGCGCGTGGTGAGAGGACTCTGCACTGGTGGCTGACACTCCCTTTCTGGCCCCGCCCTCCACCGCTGGGGGCCGGTTCTGGGCTGGCGGCCTAATAAACACCTCGCCCTCCCGTGAGCTCTGCTGCGGCGAGGGAAGCAGGAGAAGCTGAGAGACAGGTGTCGCCTCAGTGCCCACGGGCCGACACTGGGCTCCGCCAGGCAGTTCCCGACACCGAACCCGGGACCGGACAAGCCCACCAGCCCTGGAAGGCAGTGAGGCCTCTCCAGGGGCAGAACGGGGGGGGGGGGGGGGGTCCTGTTTCCCTGGCTCGGAGGAGCAGACCACAAGGGGTTCCGCCAACAGTGCCTGGTCCCAAGAGGAGGGGCAGGACATGGCTGTGCCCACCCTCCCGGGGTCCCAAACACCGTGTCCGGTGAAGTCAGTGCTCTCGGGGGCGGGGGGAGGCGGGGCTCTGTCCTCACAGAAGGGAGGGAAGCTCACGGGTGGGCAAGACTAGCCCCTTCCCCACCCCGACGGGAAGAGGCAGGGGTCCTGTCCACTCTGGGCGCGTCCATGGCCCTCTGCGGTGGCTCCCCGTCACCCTGAAGGCACCCAGCCCGGGACCACCCTGCCCATGCAGGTCAGCCGGTGCCTCTCGTCCCTGCCGGCCGTTCGGAAGAATACCTACTGCGCGCCACAACTCTTGGTGGGAAGGCAACGAAGGGAGCCCAGGGTAACCGCGGCAGAGTCTCCCTCCTGTAGAAGTCCAAGTGGGTGGCCTGGAGCCCCTCACCCATCTCCTGCTCCGTGGCCTCCATCCAAATCCGCCTCATGGCCCAGGCAGCTGCGCCAGCTCCAGCCATCGCGGCTTCACCCCCCGGTCAACAGCAAGGCAGAGAGCAGCGCCCTCACCGTGCTGCTGCGTCCTGCACACCTGTGCAAAGGCACCCAGCGGGCAGCCCGCGCCCCAATGGAGCCCTACCTCTGGGGGAGAAGGGAGAACCACTACTGGGGGCAGCAGGCAGGCTGTGCCTCAGACTGGCTGGGAGCCTTCCACCGCCCCCAGGGGGATGCCTGGCTGAGGGGGGGCAGGGGGCAGGACCTGACGACCCGCTTCCTAACAGAGTGGCCAGAAGGGGCGAGGACCTGGGTCCTGGAGGAAGATGGGGCTGTGACAGTGGGCAGAGACCATTGTTGGGGCTCAACCGAGCGTCCCCCCACATTCACACCGAGCAGCCCTAACCCCAGGGCCTCAGAACACTGCATTTGTAGGTTGGACCTCGGAGAAGGGGAGGAAGCTAAAATGAGGGTGGGCTCTAGCTGGTATGGTTCAGTGGGTGGAGCGTCGCCCTGTGGACCGAAGGGTCCCAGGTTCAAATCTGGTCAAAGGCTCGTACCTCAGTTGCAGCTCCTCCCAGGCCCCGGTCAAGGGCCCGCACAGGAGACAACCAATCAATGTGTCTCTCTCACATCGATATTTCTGTCTTTCCCTCTTGGGCCTGTATGGGAGGCAACCAATCGATGTTTCTCTCTTCCTCCTCCTCCCTTCCACTCTCTAAAATCAATGGAAAAATATCCTCAGGTGATGATTAAAAATCCTATATGGTAAAACCCTAACATGTAAACCAACAGGACTGTAGAACCGGCCGCTATGACACACACTGACCACTTGGGGGCAGACACTCATCGCAGGAGCTGCCCTGGTGGCCAGGGCGCTCCCACAGGGGGAATGCCACGCACTGGGAAGCTGGGCTCTCGGCTGGCGAGCGCAGAGGTGCTGGCAGGACCCTCTCCCGCCTCCGTCGCTAAGGAGCAGCGAGCAGGTGGGCAGTAAGGAGCAAGGGGTCCCCGACTGCAAGAGGGTGCAGTCCAGGCTGAGGGGACCCCCCCACACACACCCAGTGCACAAGTTCCGTGCACCAGGCCTCTGGTAAATCAATAATAAAATGAGGGCAGGCCCGAGTCCCGCCTGACACGTCCCTTATAGGAGAAGGAGGTGTGGGCACAGAGCAAAGGCCGTGTGGGGACTCGGGGAGCCAGCCGCCCACCCCTGGGCCTCAGACATCCAGCCCCCAGGATGTGAGGCGGCGAAGGTCTGTCGTCTAAGCTGTGGCCCCTGGCGTTGTGTTTGGGCAGTCCTAGCGGATCCAGGCAGGGTGGCTGGGAAAAGTATCCGATTTGGTGGGTGCTGACCCTCCCGGGGTCCCAGGCCGTCCAGTGCTTGTAGCACTTGGGTGCAGAGATGGGGGGCTGACCCTGCCTGGAGTGACCTCTAACGCTAGACTTGGGCCCCGGCCAGTGTGGCTCAGTGGGTAAAGCGTCAGCCTGCGGGCTCCATTCCTGTCCAGGACATGTATGTACCTCAGTTGCCCAGCCTGCTCAGGCCTGTATGGGAGGCAACCAACTGATGTTTCTCCTCTTCCTCCCTTCCTCACCCTAAAAATCAATGGGGAGATATCCTCAGGTGAGGATTAACAAACAAAAATAAAATATGGCCGAAACCGGTTTGGCTCAGTGGATAGAGGGTCGGCCTGAGGACTGAAGGAAGGGTCCTGGGTTCAATTCCGGTCAAGGGCATGTACCTTGGTTGCTGGCCCATCCCCAGTAGCGGGTGTGCAGGAGGCAACTGATCCATGTTTCTCATCGATGTTTCTAACTCTATCCATCTTCTTTCCTCTGTAAAAAAATAAATAAATAAAAATATATATTTTAAATAATAATAAAATATGTTTTAAATAAATAAAGCTAGACTTGGGAATTCCTGGGGGAAGTGGAGGCAGAGGTCAGGGAGAGCAGAGGTAGCGAGGGCCTAGGCTGGGGGTCTCCTGACCTAGGTCCCCAGGGTGGCGTGTGAACTTGGGGGGAGGTGGGAGGAGAGACCTGTGAGGCGGCGATTGGTCAGGAGTTGGGGAGACGGTGGAGGGGGCGGGGGGCACTGCCCAACCACCACCAAGTCACCCACCTGGGGAGAGGGTGGCTGGCCGGCCGGGGCTTTCAGAACCCTGGCCCCCATCACAATGGGCCGAGGTTCCGGGACAATTTGAACTGCTGTGCTGCGGAGTGGACCCAGCTCAGGGAGGCGGAGGCGGGACCGGCAGCCAAGATGAAGATGTGGAACGATACGGACGTGGACGAGCAGATCCAGGAGCTGAAGACCATCACGCAGCTCCAGGGTGAGCCGCCGCCCGAGGACCCCACACCCACACCCACCGTCACCAAGGGGGGGGGGGGCGGTGCCGGACCTTAGTGCTGTGTTTTGTTCTCAGTCCTCGCCCGAGGGTATTTTCCCATTGATGTTTAGAGAGAGAGGGAGAGACAGGCAGTGAGAAACACATCGAGTGGTTACCTCCTGCACGCACCCTCCCCTGGGCCAGGCCAAGGAGGAGCCTGCCTCCAAAGTGCGTGCCCTTGACTGGAATTGAGCCTGAGACCCTTCAGTCCACAGGCCAACGCTCTGTCCACTCAGCCACACTGGCCAGGGTTCAGTGTGTGCTTGTTTAATATATTTGTATTGATTTCGGAGAGAAAGGGAGCTGGAGAACCATTGATAGGCTGCCTCCTGCACGCCTGCTACTGGGGATTGAGCCCACAACCCAGGCATGTACCCTTGACCAGAATCAAACCCGGGACCCTTCAGTCTGCAGGCCGACGCTCTATCCCAGCCATGGGCAAACTACGGCCCTTGGGCCACATCCAGCCCGTTCGGCTGTTCTATCCAGCCCGCAGAGCCAAAAGAGCAGAGGATTCTCTTGCTCTCCCCTCCGCTCCTTCACCAGCAGCCCAAGATGAGAGTGCCAGCATGGTCAGGTTGCTTTTGTTCCGGCCCCCGGTCCAGTTTAAGAACCCATTGTGGCCCTCGAGTCAAAAAGTTTGCCCACCTCTGCTCTAGCCACTGAGCCAAACTAGCTAGGGCAGTGTTTTGTTTTGTTTAATATATTTTTTATTGATTTCAGAGAGAAAGAGAGAGCTACAAATATGGTATCAGTGATGAGAATCATTGATTGGCTGCCTCCTGCACGCCCCAAACTGGGGGTCCAGGTGGAAACCGGGCATGTGCCCCGACCAGAAATCAAACCACGACCTCCCAGTTCACAGGTCGGTGCTTGGTCACTGAGCCATGCCGGCCAGTCCAGGGCAAATGGACCAGTGGTCATCCAGCCACTCACCTCCCAAACAGAGCGGGGAGGAGGCCTCAAAGGGGCCTGCCATCAGGGGCCAGGGAGGGGGGGGAGGCTTGAGCATCGTGGACCCCAAAGCTAGAGGGGACAAGAAGGGACCCAGCCGCTTCGGTGACCAGCAGGCCTGGGTGGGGTCCCAGGACCCCGCTGCTGAGCACAGACTGCTGAGCGGCCCCAATGGGAGGCGGGGGCCGCTGCCAGCCCCCCAGCCCCCCACCACGGCGGAGCCCTCGGCCCACACCGGCCCCCTCCCTCCCGGCACAGAGCAGTGCCGGGCGCTGCAGGTCCAGGCCATGAAGGAGAAGACGGTCAAGAACAAGGCCACGGTGGCTCTCCTGCGCAGCAACATCCGCCGCGGGACCCAAGAATGGGCTCTGGCTAAGAATGTGAACAGCGCCCTGCCCCGCGGCCTGGCGGGGGGACCCATCCCGCTCTGCCTCCGGGAGCCCGGGCATCGGGAGGGGCGGGCGGGGGGGACCCGGGCCGGGCTCCAGGGTCCCTTCGGTGGCCACACCCCGCAGCAGGGCCCCTCTGGCCTCGTGGGGAGACCCGGGCTCCTCTCCGCACCCTTTCCACTCTGAGCTGGCAGGGCCCAGGTGGGGCCCCGCAGCGCCCTGCCTCCCTCCCGGGCTCTTGCTGCTGGGCTGGCGCGGGCGGAGGAGGCCTGCAGGGGGGACCCCCGAGGTGCGCCCCAGCTCAGCCGCCGCCGCCCCCACAGTACGACAAGCACTGCATCTCCAAGGCCTGCGGGAACGACGTGCCCATGAGGCTGGCGCACTGCCGCAGCTCCATGGAGGTGAGGCCGCCCGGGGACCCCCACCCTCAGCCCGCCCACCCCTCCTGGGAGCCCCACCCCAACCCTCCCCGCTAAATGACAGTGAGGCTCCCGCAGCGCGGGGATCCGTGGCCCTTCCACACCGCCCCCCGCCCCTCACCAGGTGGCGCGGGAGAAGCTGCGCAAATACGTCTTCGACCGCGTGAACGTGCACAACGTGCTGGTCCACCTGGTGCGGCGGCGGGGGCAGCAGCTGGAGAGCATGCAGCTGCAGCTGGAGGGCCTGCAGCAACAGCCGCTCGCCACCAAGGAGGAGCAGCGCCTGCTGCAGGTGGGCGGGGCCGCGGGCGGGGCGGGGCCTGGCGGAGGGGCGGGGCTCCGAGGGGGGCGGGCCCTCGGGGCGGGGGCTGGCGGAGGGGCGGGGCCTGAGGGAAGTTGGTGGGCGGGGCCTCAGGGCGGGCCCTGGTGGAGGGGCGGGGCCACGCGGAGGGCGGGGCTCCGCGGGGAGGGCGGGGCCGGGCGGGTGAGACACGCCCCCAGGGCCGGGCTCGGCTCTCAATGGATCTCCGCCAGGTCATCCGCCAGCTGGAGAACAACATCGAAAAGACAACCATCAAGATCACCACGAGCCAGAACATCCACATGCTGTACCAGGACCTGCTGGACTACCTGAAGAAAGTGCGCCCGCCCGGGGAGCCCAGCCCCGGGAGCCTCGCTGGGTGCAGGGCGGGATCTCCACCCAGAGGGAGGAGCCGGTCAGGGCAGCCTGCACCTGGGCCCTGAGTCTCGGACCCCAAACCCAGGCGGAGCCCCTCGCCTCGCTTCAGGAAGCAGCGGGCCTCCCGCTCACACCGCGGGACATCCATCACAGCCCCCTTGGGAGGGTCTGGGGCTGCCTGGCCCGGTCGGTCCTCAGGGCGCCCGCAGCCTGCGGTCTAGGTGTGGGGGCAGGCACAGTCCACGCAGCGGGGCCATAGAGAAGGGAAGGGCGGGGGGGGGGGGGGGGAGTGGCCATAGACAGAGGCAGCTCGCAGATGGCCCGCACCCCTGGGCCATCCGGTCCGTGCCCACCTGCCCTTCCCCTCAGGAGCTGTCAGGATACCCCACCGAGCTGGACAAGCTGCAGAACCTCGTGGTCGACTACTGCTCGGAGCTGTCGGACATGACGGTCATGTCCCAGGACGCCATGATGATTACGGATGAGGTCAAGGTGAGCCAGGTCCCTGGCGGGGGCCCTGGCATCCTGGGGTCGCCCCCGTGCCACACCACGGCCCTGCCCCCACCAGCCTCCTCCACGCACACGGTGGCCCTGGGCAGGGGGGCCCCCCACGTCGGGAAGCTGTGGGGTGGAGGAGCGCGGTGCAGGGAGGGAAGGTCCCGCCGCTCGGGACCAGCAGAAGGAAGGGCTCCATGTTGTAGGAAGAAGGCCAGGCCGGCAGCCTGGATGGCTGTTCTCAAGCCTAGGATCTCGGGAGAGTGGCCAGGGGAGTTAGCACAGGGGAGCCCCCCCCCCCCCCCGCACCCGGGACGGACTCCCACCGCCTGCCTCCTGTGTCCCCCCAGATGAACCTGAGGCAGAAGGAGGCCACCTTCATCGAGGAGCGCCGGGCCCGGGAGAACAGGCTGAACCAGCAGAAGAAGCTGATCGACAAGATCCACACCAAGGAGACCAGCGAGAAGTACCGCCGGGTGAGCGCCAGAGCCCGAGGGGCGGGCGGGGGGGGGGGGCTCCCCTGCTCACCTCACCTCACCTCACCCTCACCCCGTCCTCAGGGCCGGAGGGACTTGGACTTTCAAGGCAGCCTGATGAGCACCGAGAGCCTGAAAGGTGAGTGCTCTGCTGCCCGCCTGCCCCAACCGGGGTCCCCGAGGCCACGGAGCCACCCAGACAGGTCCCTGCGAGGCCGAGGCAGGAGGGGAGGGAGGGAAGGAGGGAGGGAGGGGGGGAGGGAGGGAGGGGGACGTGCCCCTGCCTCTCCCTGGCCACACCTGCCGAGGCTGGCGCCCATGCCTCCAAGGCCACCTGCTTTGGGCTCATGGCCAATGACTGAACCTTTGGCTTCTTAGCTGCAAACCCCACAGGTACCCCCTGAGACCTCAGAAGAGACAGCTAGGGTCCCCTGAGCTGCCTCTGAGGAGCCCCGCTAAGCCCCACGGAGCCAGGCTGCGCGGTCCCCCTCTGGAGGCATTGCTCAGGGGCTCCCTGGACGGCCGGTCTGCCTGGAAGCAGGGAAAGGTGCAAGCACCTGTGACAGGGACCCAGCTCTCTCCCGGGTCTGGGAGGCCTAGCTGAGGGCTCTCGGTCCACCCCTGCCCGCTGACCACCCTCCCCTCTGCTCTGCCCAGTGAGGAAGAGAGACGTCTCTCAGTATGACATGGAATACCAGGAGAACCTGACCACGTTGGTGGAGAAAATCAAGTCTGCCGTGCGGTGCTCCAACCTCTGGGTACGGCTCCCGGGCACTCGGGTGCTGGGGAAGGGGGCGGCACGCTGAACTGGGCAGGGCTCTGCAGGATGAATGAGTGAGTGAGTGCACTACGCTGTGGCCTCACAGCTGACCCATCCCAGCATGTCCCAGGGGATGAGAGAACCACAGAATCTGAGGACCCAAAGGCCTCGGCCAGTGGTCGGCAAACTCACTCGTCAACAGAGCCAAATATCAACAGGAGACAACGATTGGAATTTCTTTTGAGAGCCACATTTTTAAAACTCCTTCTAATGCCACTTCTTCAACATAGACTCGCCCAGGCCGTGATATTTTGTGGAAGAGCCACACTCAAGGGGCCAAAGAGCTGCATGTGGTTCGAGAGCCACAGTTTGCCGACCACAGGCCTAAGGCGTGGCCTCCGCCTCCAACCCCAGCCCCAGCCCCAGCCCCTTCCCAAACGGACAGCATCATAATGAGCAGCTGCCTTTCCACCTGTTCCCCATTATTTCAATCCGATCTGGGTTTATTCTCAGTAAGCCTCCAGCTCCCGTCCACGGCGTTGACATAAAAGCTTGTCCACCCTTGGGCCAGCGCCTTGCAGCCGTGCGGTCTCTCGGTGGCGGTCTCTGGTCTGCCCTCTGCTCGTTACATTGCAATGATACAAAGCCCTTCCCCGAAGGATGAATGCCCCCCCCCCCGCCCACAAGCCCTCAGTGCTCATTCCTGACTGCTGGGAGGGGCAGTCCGTGGGCCCTGCCCGGCTGGCCCACGCCTGCTTCTCCCTGCCGGCCCGGCCAGGACATCACAGGCCAGTTCCTGGCTCAGCGGAGCACGGAGGACAACCTGCAGCTGCAGATGAGGGAGTGTGAGGAGAGGCGCACTCAGCTGGGGGCCTTGATGGGGAAGCTGGAGATGGAGGAGACGCTGCTCAAGTTCCACCAGTCCACCGGCAGGTACCTGGGGGCCCTGCCCTTCCTCTGGCCAGACCGCCCGCCCGCCCGCCCCGAGCCCAGGGCGTCCACTGCCAGCCAGCCTGCTCGCGCTCTGCAGCCGAGCCGGGGGGACCCCGCACGCCCACGTCGCCGCTCCCGAGCCCCTGAATCTAGCGCAGGCCCAACTCCGCCCTCAGGTCTGTGCCACCCTCCTCCCCATCGTCCTCGACAGCTTTGAGTCCGCCCAGAATAAGATGATGGCCCTGCTGGAGGAGGAGGAGGAGAGGCTGCAGCTGGCCCACAGCAACATGACCAAGAGCCAGAAGCTGCTGCTCAACATCCAGATGGGCATCGACAACCTGTACCTCCGGCTGATAGGCATCGCGCTGCCGTCCGCCCAGGTACCGGCCCGCGTGGGGAGGGGCCGCCTGCTCGGCCACGGCGGGGAGAGCAGAGAGAGGGTCTGAGCCCCGGCTTGTGGTCTGCAGAAGGTGGCTCTCCCCGACACCCTGGATGGCCTGGACTTGCACGGCAAGCTGGCGTACTGCGAGAGGACGCTCCTGTTCCTGGTGGACAAGCTGCAGGTCCTGTCCGCCACGGAGGAGGTAAGGCTGAGCGGGGACACTGGCCGCCTCGTGCCGTGTCCCCTCGGAGCTAACCGTCCCCCGCGCCCTGCAGGGCAGCATGAAGGTGAGGGACGCCCTGGAGTCCTCGACCCTGAAGGAGAAGCAGAACACCAGGATCACCTTCGAGGAGCTGGAAGATGACATGATAGGTGCAGGCCGGGGCGGCGCTGGGGCCAGAGGAAGTGGGGGGTGGCTGGGCCGGGCTGTGCAGGGGCAGAGGCTGGGTGTGCTGCTTGCTCCTTCTGACCAGGAGGGACGAGGCTGGAGAGGGTGTGCCGGGGCTTGGTGAGGAGATGTGGAGAGGCTAGCCGTGTCCTGACACCCTGACACGGGAGCCCCAGTGCCATCAGGAGGCAGAAAGGAGCAAGGCGTGGGGGGGAGAGAGGGGAGCCCCAGGCCAGAGCACAGGCAGGGCCAGAGGCTGAAGATGTATTCCTGAGTGATTCCGGGGCACAGGGGACGTGGGGCCGAGCCGCGCCGGCGGGGAGTGTTGCTTGGTGTGAGGTTTTGGTCGGGGGAGGGCGGCGGGCTGTGCGATGGTCAGTGTGCAGGAGGGCAGTCTGCGCTTCCGGGACAGAGAGCTGGGTGGCCCACGCCGCGGGCCCTGCGACGAAGGAAGGCGGCGGGGAGCCCAGGGCTGAGCCGGCTCCCGCTCCCTCCGCAGAAACCTTCCACTTCGCCGACGTGGACCACAGCTACGTCCCTTCGCGCGCCGAGATCAAGAAGCAGTCCCAGCGCGTGATCGAGGAGAAGTTCAAGACGGCCAAGAAGAAGAAGAAGTGACCCGCGGGGAGGGCCCCGCCCCGCGCCCCGCCGGCGCTCCGTTACACAAATAAACATTTTTCCAGAACCGCTGGGCTCCGAAGGGAGACTGGAGGCTCTGACAGTGACCTGGGCAGGCGCGGCGCGTCGGGGTGGTTCGGGGGGCGGTGTCCGCGGCGGGACCGAGCGGAACCCCCCGCCCCGCCCCGCGGGCGCCTCGCCGCCTCGCGCACGCGCACGCGCCCCGTCGCACGCCGTGGCCCTCGCGGCGCCCCGTAGCCGCGCGCGCGCGCCGCCTGGTGCGCATGCGCCCCGAGGCCCTCGCGGCGCCCCGTAGCCACGGGTCCCTCCGAGCCGCTGGCGAGATGGCGGTGCGGGCGGGACGGGGGCGGCCGCGCCCGGGGCCGCGGGGCCCGGCGCGGAGTCGCCGCGGCTGAGTCCCCGAGCGCGGCCTGCGGGGGGCGGGGCATGGTGCGGCCCGCGCTGCGCCGCCGCCGCCGCCGCCGCCGCCGCTGAGCCCGCGGGCCTCGCCGAGCTCGGACGCGGGAGCGGGACGATGTTTTCCGCGCTCAAGAAGCTGGTGGGGTCGGAGCCGGCCCCGGGCCGCGACAAGAACATCCCCGCGGGGCTGCAGTCCATGAACCAGGCGCTGCAGCGGCGCTTCGCCAAGGGGGTGCAGTACAACAGTGAGTGCGGCCGGCGGGGCGGGGCGGGGGCGGGCGCCGGGACGCGGCGGACACCGGCCCGGGCGCGCCGGCCTCTCCGCCGCGGGCGACGCCGGGGCCCCGGCCGCGCGCCTGGGGGGCGCTGAGCCCGGCCGGGCCGGTGCGGCGCGGGGCCCCGGCGCCTTCGCGGGCGCGCAGGGCAGCGGGCGCTCCCCTCGCCGGCGCTCCCCGGGGTCGCGGCGCCGGGCACCCGGGCCGGGTTCGCAGGGTGACACGTGCCGGCCGGTGCCCGCTGCAGGGGCGCCTCGCGGAGGGGACTCTTACATAACGTGGGGAAGGTGTGGGGTTTTCCTTTGGATTTCGTATTTGAGGCCGGAACCTCAGCGCCGCGCACACACACACGCGCGCACACACACACACACACACACGCGCACACACACACACACACACACTCACACACACACACACACACACACACGCACACACACACTCACACACACACGCGCACACTCACACACACACACCCCGTTGTTTTGGAGGAGCGTCCGCGGGGGCGTGCCTCGGAAAGCTCCAGAAGGCGCGGACTCTCGCCCTCTGATGCGGGGACCGCCTCCCTTTCCTGCGGGAAGAGGACCGGTCCTGGGGCTATAAATTATGTAGATCGAGCAGCTCCGGATGTGGCGACTCCTTGGCCTCCTTTAAGTTTCCGTCCGCTCCGGGGTCGGGTGTTCTCTGCTTTCAGGGTGCGCGCCCCTCGCGCGGCGCTTGTGCTGCAGGATTGCGGGGGCCTCGCTCCTCCGCGGGGCCTTTCCGTCCACGGTGACACGCGTGGGCGGTCACGAGTGACCGTGAGAAGCCCCTGGTGCGGCTTTAAAAGGGAGGTGGCCCTGGCCGCTGGGGCTCAGCTGGTGGGAGCGCGGTCCCCTGCACCAAGGGTCTCGGGTTCGAGTTCTGGTAAAGGACACCTACCAGGTGGCGGGTAACCCTAGTGGCAGCTGATGGATGTTCTCTCTCTCTCTTTCTCTCTCATCAATGAAAACCATGCCCTCAGGTGAGGATTAAAAAGAGAGAGAGAGGGGTTGTTGATGTATTTGCACTCACAACTTTGTACGGGTATTTCTTTCACATTCAGAGAGGAGACTAGTAAGACAAAATACTTATTTCACAAACTTGATCCCGTACTTAATTCCATTGCTTACAGTTTTGTTTTAAACTTGGTTCCATCTGGCAAATGGCCTTCGCCGCCCGCCACCTGCCAGTTTCCTTCCCAGCTTTCCTGCTCTGTTGTCCGTTCGCTCAGCAAATATTGATTGTGCGCATGGGTGCATTCTGGGCCGGGGCGGGGACCAAGGCCCGCAGTGGGCACAGGCAGTGGGTGACCGTGGAGCCTGTCTGAAGGTACGGGAACCAGACGGGACCAGTGAGGGTTTGGATGGGGTTAGAGGTCAGAGCTGGCGGGGAGGGGAGGTAGGGAGGGTGTGGAGGGGGAGGTCCTGGGCCAGGCCCGCAGTGAGGTGGGATGAGCACAGGAGGCCCAGCGTCAGCCGCCCTGGGGGCTCTGTCCTGGGCCGACCGGGAGGAGAGCTCCAGGCTCCAGCAGAGTCGGCCTGTGTGGGGTTGGTTGGGGGCCGGCCTGTGTGGGGTTGGGGCCGGCTGGGCCGCCCGGGGCAGGGCGTCCTGGAGCTCGCTGCTGCTCTCTCTCAGGAGCGGTGCGGCTTGAGTGAGTGACTGTTGAGGCCGGGTAGCAGGGATCCCCGCCCCGCCGTGAGCGTTGTCTGGACGGAAATGGCAGGTGGCGTCTGTCTGCACAGCACCGGCTTCAGGTGCTGCGTATCGGAGGGCGGCTCGGCCGCTTTGGGGCGGATCTTAGTTAAAGGTTTTCCAGGTGAAGCCCTTAGCTTGTTTGAGCCAATGTCGAAGGTTCTGAGATGGATTTGACTTTTTTTTTTTTTTTAATTTAAAAGTAGAGGCTAGATCAGCCATGGGCAAACTACGGCCCGAGGGCCGGATCCGGCTCGTTCAGCTGTTCTATGCAGCCCAAGGAGCCGAAAGAGCGGAGGGCTCTCTTGCTCTCCCCTCCGCTCCTTCACCAGCAGCCCAAGAGGAGAGTGCCAGCGTGGTCAGGTTGCTTTTGTTCCGGCCCCCAGGTCCAGTTTAAGAACCCATTGTGGCCCTCGAGTCAAAAAGTTTGCCCACCCCTGGGCTAGATGCTAGCAGGTTTGGCTCAATGGATAGAGGGTCAGCCTGCAGACCAAAAGGCCCGGGTTCAATTCCTAGTGAGGGCACATGCCTGGGTTGCCGGCTGGATCCCCAGTGGGGGGGGCATGCAGGAAGCAGCCCATCAATGATTCTCATCATTGATGTTTCTGTCTCTCTCTTCCTCTCCTCTCTGAAATCGATAAAAATATATAAAATAAAATCCCAGGAGTAAACACATTACGGAGGAGCAAGTCAGAATCAAGGCATTTGGAAGTCCTTGTTTTTAAATATATATATTTTATTGATTTTTTACAGAGAGGAAGGGAGAGGGACAGAGAGCTAGAAACATCGATGAGAGAGGGACATCAATCAGCTGCCTCCTGCACACCCCCCCCTGGGGATGTGCCCGCAACCAAGGTCCATGCCCTTGACCGGAATCAAACCCGGGACTCTTGAGTTTTCAGACTGACGCTCTATCCATTGAGCCAAACCGATTTCGGCAGTCCTTGTGTTTTTGAAGAGGAAGACAAACTTATTAACTTTAGACTTTATTACAGCAAATGTAAATGTTAAAAACTTAAGAGTTACCAATCAAAGAATAGAAACATGTTGCAGATCTTTCAAATACCAGGCAAAAAGAGGACCAACACCCCTGCACGTAGTTAGGGGAGGCAGCTCCACTCCCAACCGTGTCCTGGTCCTCGCCCGCACCACTGGCTCCGCTAGGCACTCTGACTGCCCCCCTCGGATGGACGGACATCTTCCTGGAACCAGCCAGCCCCAGGCACCTGGTGCTGAACCCCATCTTCTCTCGACGCAGCGGGGTGTCCACACTCCTGCCTAGAGTGCGGGCTCTGACCCCTTCCCCCACAGGCATATGGCAGGCTCTCCCGACCCTGCTCTGTCCTCCCACGTCCCCTCCTGGCACAAGGCCACTCCATAAATACTTGTCGGGGGGTAAAATAGAACACGGGCTTTGTACCGTGACCCTTGCATGTGTCTGCAGAGGCCCGGCGCTCTGCAGAATTGTGCACTAAAAATACAGAGCAGGGGAAAGTAGGTTAAGAGCAAACCACCAGCATCTAGGAAGCCGCCCGCCCGATCCAGCACCCAGCCTTGGCCCTGGCCCTGGCGGTCCTCGGAGTCCGGCTGAAGGAGACGCTGTCCTGTGAGTGCAGAGTCTTATCAGACGACGCTGTCAGCCCAGGAGGGAGTGCAGGGCAGGACAGCAGAGGCCAGGCCGCCCTGGGGCGCTGATGGCCCCTCCGCCAGCCCGCGTGGCGCTCCACTCCTCCCTGCTCGCCAGCGTCAGGCAGGGTCTGGGCAGGGGAAGGCACGTGCAACAAAGGGTGAAGCGGAGTTTGGTTTGCTGGGGTTTGCTTGCCTGACCTGCCCTCTCTCCCTCCCGCCAGTGAAGATAGTGATCCGAGGGGACAGGAACACCGGCAAGACCGCGCTGTGGCACCGGCTGCAGGGCAAGAAGTTTGTGGAGGAGTACATCCCCACCCAGGAGATCCAGGTCACCAGCATCCACTGGAACTACAAAAGTGAGGAGGGCTGGGCGGGGGGGCGGGGGGGGGCTCTCCTTCCATTGCCCTTTCTTGGCCGTGGTTCCCCGGAGACGCATTCTCAGCGAGGTGTCGTCATGGAAACTACATGTGTGGGAGCACCCTGACCTCAGAGGGCCTCTCGTGACTCTCATCAAAGTCACTTCAAAAAATAAGTTTAAAAAGAAGCAAAGAAAAAATAATAAGTTTCCTCCCAGAGGAGCAGACAGGGCAGCGGGTCCAGGGCTCCACTCTTGAGCCCGAGACCTTGGAAAGACAAAGCTCTGGCCTAACCCGGACACAGCACACCCTGGGGAGCCGGGCCCTGTGGCGGCTCCATCCTTGGCCATAGCCGTCTCTAGTCCCCGGGAAGGACGGCACCTGGTGGCCTCCCGGCGTGGCACCGCAGGACTCGGGCCTCCGTGAGGCACGGCTGGTCCTGGGACCTCTGCCGGGCGGTGTGGCTCCTGCAGCTCGGGGCAGCTCGGGGAGTCCGTCCCTCCACCCGGGTCTGGGTGAGGCTGGCAGGGGCTCCTCGGTCCCCTCAGAATTCTTGGGGTGGAAGGTGGAGGGCTCCCTGCCACCTTGGGAGGGGTTGTCCCAGCCGCAGCACATGCAAAGGTCCTGGGGCAGCACCAGGGAGAAGCCTGTGGCCCCAGCAGTCACGTGGGCACTGACCTTCCTTTCCCGTTGCAGCCACTGACGACATCGTGAAGGTGGAGGTGTGGGATGTGGTGGACAAAGGTAAAGCCTGTCTCCTGCACACGTCTACCCCCCCCACACACACACACACACACACCAGTCGTCAGCGTGTCCCAGTCCTGTGGGCCCTCAGCCTTCAGTGTCGCCTGCCACCACCTGGTGGGTGGCACCGCCTCCTCCCAGAGCCCGCTGGGTCTGGTTGGTGTCGCGTCATTTAGTGTGTGGCTCCCTGCGCTGGCGGGCGGTGTGCACAGCGGCCACCTGTCCGGGCCGGGCCGTCTGAACGCCTGTGGCACCGGGACCGGCGGTGGCTGTGTCGGTGCGGCGGCGGCGAGCACCTGCTGGAGCTGAAGGAGCAGCCTTTGCGACACGGCGTCACCGTGTGGCCCAGTGGACGGGTCCGAGGTGGCAAGGGCTCTGGGAGAAGCTGGGCACGAGGCAGAGGCTGGGTTTTTGATAAATTAACCTCTTTCTTTTGGGGGTTGTTTGTTCGGCATGGCCTGCCACTCTGATCCTGGGGGGCCGTGGAATTCCCAGTGTGAACAGCCCTCAGCCATGCAGGGAGGGGGGCTGTCTGCCTGCAGCAGAGGGATACTCCGCGCCGGCCCAGTCTGCACCTGCAGACCCGAGTCACCACCGGTAGCTCCATGGGCCTCTCAGGCCCTGCACCCAGCTGGTCCCCTTAGCACCGGCTCAGCCCTCGAGGCTGGGCCGGGCCGGGCCGGGCCTGGGAGGAGCTGCCTGCCTTTGAAGCTGAGGCTGGCGGGCCCTCAGGGCGATCTAACCAGCAGCCCACGGCGCCCTGGCCTGCCCTGCCCGGGCCTTCAAGGCCAGGCCAGCTGTGGGCAGCCCGTGGGCCTTCCTCTGGGCTGGGCTGGGGCTGCTGGAGGGCCAGGAGGCCTCACTGGGGCGCGGCCTTGTCTTGCTGTCTCTGGGGCTGCTCTGGTGCCTGTTGAGTGGAGCCGGCTCTGGGGTCTCCAGTCAGTCTAGCTCCCCTGAGGGTGGGCTGGGGCAGGGGGATGAGGCGTAGGGAAGGGCTGCTCTACCTCTGGCCATCCGTAGACCCGAGCCTACCTGGTAACTTCTGTGTCTTACAGGAAAATGTAAGAAGCGGGGTGATGGCTTGAAGATGGAGAATGACCCCCAGGAGGTAAGCGGTGTCCTGCCCGTAGGGTCCTTGGTGGTGGTGGGAGCGGGAGCACTCTTCAGACCCCTGCCTGCCTGTACCAGCTGCTCCAGGACCCTGTGCTGCCTGTGGTCACGGGGTGGCTGGGCCCCCACGCCCCTGCCACACGGCCTGTGCGGCTGGAGCCACCTGAGCGACTGCGGTGAACTGGCCAGTTTGTGTCCCCCTCCCAGAGGCCTCGGGTCTTAAAGCTCAGAAGTGCCTTCACGCCGTGGCCGGGGTGCCCGTGGGCCTGAGCATGGCTCCCAGTGGGCTGCCACGGGGCCACCACCTGACAGAGAAGCTGGGCCGGCAGCGGTCTCCGTCCAGGGCGGCTTCCCACTTCCTGTGGGGCCCTGCTCCCCTGCGCCTGCAGTCGGCCTTGGGGTGGGCAGCCTCCCCACTCCCCTTTGGGGTGGGAAGGCGACGTGACCCCCTGGCCCGTGTGTGTGGGCCACCACTGCCCCCAGCATGGCAGCCGCTGTGGTCTGCCTGCTCTAGAAGGTTCTCTGCAAGTGTGCCTCCTCAGTGCCGGGGCTGGTGGGAGGGCCTGGGCGCCCGCACTCCCGCCTGGGCCGGAGTGAGGTGCTCGGGGCCAGCGGAGAAGTCCCTCCCAGAGTCCGACTGTTCCCCCAGACCCTTTGAGGCAGTTGTCACACCCACACTACAGCTGTGTTTCCCCAAAATGAAAAGTGCTGCTCAGCGTTGCCGGGCGCCGGGGGCTCGCCCGGAGCTCCCCTGGGACCCTGCCCCCCTGGGACCCTGCCCGCAGCAGGTCGCTCATGCCGGTCCCTCGTCCCAGGCGGAGTCTGAGATGGCCCTGGACGCCGAGTTCCTGGACGTGTACAAGAACTGCAACGGCGTGGTCATGATGTTCGACATCACCAAGCAGTGGTAAGGGCCCCCTCTTCCCCCGGGGACACCCGCAGGGCCGGCAGAGGCGGTTCCGCCGGGTCACCACTGGTCCCAGTGCTTCTGGAGGGCCGCCGTGGGCTGTGCCGGTGGCAGGCCAGCTCCACAGAACCCGGAGCAGATGTCCCGGGCCTGCACGTGCAGACAGGGCCAGCGTGGGGGTGTCCTCACTGCGGAGGCAGACGCCCGGGTGGGGCGAGGCACAGGCTTACACAGCCTACAGCCGTTCCTGGTGGAGTCAAGTGGCGTTTCTGTTGGGGCTCCCACGAACCCCCCTTTGGCCTGTGCTAGGAGGGCGCACAGCTACAGTCCACCTCAGCGGGGGGCTCCAGAGCAGGAGCAGCACGTGGGAGGTGCAGGGAGGTGGTGGGGTGCTGGGCGCCAGCTCCCAGGGCCTCTCCTGGAGCCACGTGGGACTCGGTGCCTGTCCTGCCTGACGCGGGGGCGTGGAGCACCCAAAGGAAAGCGAGTGTCTGAGGGGCGCGTGCAGCGGTGCCCATCCAGGGCGGCTCCCAGGGGGAGCCTCTGGCTTCGAGGTGCCGCCAAATGGAGGGCCGGCAGCCGGGTCAGAAATGGCCTGGGTGTCCCTCTGCCTTTCAGTGTTACTGTCACTCCTGCACTGGAGTGCATGCCCCAGCCCGGCCCTCCTGAGCATCGCACACGCCCCTGCAGCGCTGGCGTGTCTCTCACGCCTGGAGTGCCAGGGGGTGGGGGGGGGGCGCATCCGTCTCCCACGGGTGCCCAGTGGTGATGTAGGTCCCAGGCGTCTGGTGTGCACTGACCACCAGCACCCGTGTGACACACGGCTGGGTGGGCAGGCAGCATGTTGGAGCTGTGGAATGGTGGTGCCCCCAAGCACACGTGTCACATGTACCTGCACGGAAGCAGCGGCATGCTCCTCAGGGACGTGCCGGGGAAGAAGGCGCTCGCCCAGGGGCGCTCAGTGGCCCGTGAGCCGGGGAGTCGGTGGCTTTGCTGTGGGCTTTGGCACGGACACCCAGCTGCCGCCTCCACGTCACGGGAGCGTCCTGGGGCTCCGCCGAGCGGTGACCTTCAGCGCTGGAGAGCCGGGTGGGCGGGGCGCACGTGCCTGTGCCACTGGGCAGCGGGCACTGCCCGCAGGAGGGTTCCGGGGCTGAGCCTCAGGTGGCCCCCCTCACGTGTGCCTCCGCAGGACCTTCAGCTACATCCTGCGGGAGCTGCCCAAGGTGCCGACCCACGTGCCCGTGTGCGTGCTGGGGAACTACCGCGACATGGGGGAGCACCGCGTCATCCTGCCCGACGACGTGCGCGACCTCATGGACCGCCTGGACCGGTGGGTGTCGCCGGGACCGGCCGCGGGCGGCCTGGAGCCGAGGGGACTGGGTGGGCCGGGTCTGGACCCATGGGGGGGGGCTGAGGACCCAGCGCGGCAGCACCCGGAGGCCCCTGGCTAGGCGGACCTCTGAGGCTCAGGTCCAGGCCCAGGGCCACCTGGGGGCGGTGACCTGCTGAAGGCACCCCGGGAGGGGGTGGGGGCAGAGGGGCCGCTGGCCCAGGGCTGCCCGCCACGGCCAGGCGCTCGCTCCTCTCCGAGCAGACCGCCGGGCTCCTCCTACTTCCGCTACGCCGAGTCCTCCATGAAGAACAGCTTTGGCCTCAAGTACCTTCATAAGTTCTTCAACATCCCGTTCCTGCAGCTGCAGGTGAGCCCTGCCCGCCCTCCCCACCCCGTGGACGGGCGCTGACCCCTGCGCCATGCCTCCCTGGCCCTCGTGCCCGTCCCTCCTCAGTGGATGCCCACGGCCCCCTGGACCAGCCTCAGCAATAGCTGAGGGGCGGGCGGGCGGAGGTGCTCGGCCCCTCCCCGCTGTGCGGTGTACAGCCCACTGCCAGTGCCACCCCAGCCGGTGCTTTCATAAAGCTGTGGTTTGGGGTGGTTTCTAGATTTACAGGGAGCTGCCAAGATGGTGCCGAGGTCTGTCCCCCTCTCCGCTTCCCCAGGGCAGGCCCCTCCACCTCCCTGTGCTTTTGTCAATCGAGCCGTCCGCCCGTAACAAGACACACGGCCCGTCCTTGTCCGCACTGGACAGCTGTCGCTTTGCTCAGGGGCAGGAGAGGTGGCGTCTTCTGGCCAGGAAGCGTGACGCCCACACGCTTGTCACCGCGTGCTGACCTGGCCCCCCTAAGCCACGCTGGCTCCGTTCTCTCCAAAAGGCTGTGGGACGGCAGAGACCGGCTCTTCCCTTTCCTCTCGCCTTCACGTGCGGGAGGAATCGTGGGCCTCACAGGCCGGTGGCCGGGCAAAGGCCGTGTCGCTTCACCTGTTCTTCCACCCCTTGGTGTCACTCTGTCCTTCACCTTCCTGTCCAAGGGTGACGCGCACACAGGCAGCACCTGTCTGCACGGCTGTCTGGGTGGTTTGTCCTGGCACTGGCATTCTTGTCATGGCCACCCGAGCGCCCTAGGAGTCGCCCGGGCCGCTGGGAGGAGGAGGAGGCCTCTGGGTCCCGTGCTCGGCAGCTTTGGCTCCTCAGTGGCGGCCGGTGGGGCTGGGAGGCTGGAGGGGTCAGAGGGGGCGGTCACTGCCACTGCGTGTCCCTCAGGTGTCCCTTCCTTCCTGCAGAGAGAAACGCTGCTGCGGCAGCTGGAGACAAACCAGCTGGACATCGACGCCACGCTGGAGGAGCTGTCGGTGCAGCAGGAGACCGAGGACCAGAACTACGGCATGTACGCAGCCGGGCCGAGGCGGGCGCGGGCAGGGCTCGGGGACGGGCGGGCGGCAGGACCACGCCTGCGGCAGGCTCAGTGTCCGCAGCCCCGCAGGCCCGTCGGCCGGTGACTTGTGGGTTCGAGGTGGAGGTGCTCAGAGCTGAGCACAGGCTCTGGGGGCGGTTTGCTGTGCCCAGCCCCTGGGTCAGGGTGCTCTGTCTTTGATGCCAACAGTGACTAGCTGGGTCAAGTAGCCCTTGTCTAGAACACGTAGGTCACATTTTATGTGGGAGCCGCCTGACTGGGGGAGCTTCCTGGCCACCCCACCACGCTCACTGGGGCCCTCGGAGGTGTCCTGGTGGGACGCACAGTGGCTCTGGGCCGAGGGCACGACGGGACTGGAGGCACCAGAGAAGGTACTCGGGGGACACGGGCACGCAGCAGCTGGCCCGTTGGCCATGTGGCGTGGCTGCCAGGTGCCGCTGGCCGGGCAGCCTTCCGCCCGAGGCCTCAGCAAGATGTGTGCTGGCTGAGGGGGCGCCATTTTGAGCGTGGCTTCCTGGTTGGGGCCAGCGTAGGGACACCTGGTTGGTCCTCAGCTCCTTGACCGGGGGAGGGGGGACTCGTGGGTGGGAGTGAGACCTGGTCCCTGGCAGCAGAGGCTCCAGGGGGCGCTGCCCCAGCCCTGCCTGCGCTCAGCAGCCTGTGCCTCCAGCAGGTCAGCTGATTTTGGGGGCACACTTGGCCTGGCTGAGGACTGAGCCAGCATCGTGCTGAGGCCAGAGGCCGGACCCCCTCCTAGCCATCCCATACTCCTACCCCAAAGTCCAATCTAGGGAGGCCAGGGGACCAGCCTGGCGCTCCCTCCCGGCCCCACACCCCAGCTGCAGGCAGCAGGCGGGTCTCAGCGCCAGTCCTGCCGTCGGCACGCAGGTCGGGCCGTGGGTGAGAGGGCCAGGCTGACCCGAGGCCCCAGGAGGCTCTGCTTGGCGGCAGGGTTCCGAGGCTGCTGGGCCTGAGGACGGGGACCCCTCTCCCCAGAAGTGAGAGGGAGGGAGGCAGCTTCCTCACTCGCGCCTGTGCCCCCAGCTTCCTGGAGATGATGGAGGCGCGAAGCCGCGGCCACACGTCCCCGCTGGCAGCCAACGGGCAGAGCCCGTCCTCCGGCTCCCAGTCTCCTGTGGTGCCCGTGAGCGCCGTGTCCACGGGGAGCTCCAGCCCCAGCACACCCCAGCCGGCCCCACAGCTGCCCCTCCCCACCCCCTCAGCCTGCCCCTCCCCACCCTCCCCCTCAGAGGCCCCCCCGCCCCCCGCCCCCCCTGTGGCCCCCGCTCCGGCCCCGAGACGCAGCATCATCTCCCGGCTGTTTGGGACCTCGCCAGCTGTCGAGGGGGCCCCTGCCCCCCCAGGTAGGCCCCGGGGGCCCCTCAGCAGGTGTGGGCAGCCCCAGTGTTGATGGCACCGTCACCCTGGCCCTGTGAGCTCCCCAGACGGACCGGGTCCCCTTCCCCCCGGGTGGGCAGTGTGACAGCCCGGCCACAGGCCAACCCTGCTTGCGTCCTGGCCCCGCGGGCACAGACCCGGCCCCTGCTGCAGAGGCCCCCGCGCAAGTCCAGGCCGTCGAGGAGTTTGTTCCCGGGGACGGCCTTGACCACAGCTTCCTGGACGACGTGGCCCCCCCGAAGGCGGAGCGGACAGTGGAGGCCGAGGCCCCTCCGGACAGCGACAGGTAAGGGTGCGAGCCACAGCCCTGGGCCCCAGACGGCACCTGTTCAGCCAGCAGCCGGCCTTGCCCTGGCCCACCCGCGTGGCCTCCCTCCTGAGCCCGCTCCAAGCACCCAATCTCACCAAGTCCCTGAGAAATGCACGAGGACACGCCCTGCGTCCCCCACCCCGCACCCTGCAGGGCGCCACACCTCCTGTGGCTTCTGCTTCTTGGGAAGCCCCGCCCTTCTCCTTGCACCCACCTCCCTCCCTGCTGCGGCCTCTGCCGCTGCCACCCGTGGGCCCGCAGAGCAGCCTGGCTCCCCTTCACCACGGAGCCCGCCTCGGGCCAGCCCCGTGGCGGCCAGGGGTTCCAGGACCAGGACCCTCTCACGACCTCTGACCTCCCTGCCCTCCTTGGCAGCGACGGGGAGGCCCCCGGAGGGAACCCGATGGTGGCGGGTTTCCAGGACGATGTGGACCTGGAAGACCAGCCGCACAGCAGGCCCCTGCTGCCCACGGGCCCCGCCTCCAGGGAGAGCATCCCTCTCTCCAATGAGGGGGCAGCAGGACCCCCCAAGGCCCTGCCCCCCCAGAAGTGCTCCGAGCCAGAGACCAAACAGTATGTGGGGATCCCCAGGGGAGCAGCCCAGGAAGGAGGCCAGACAGGCCCCTGACGCTTCCTTCTCCCGAAGGCCGTCCACAAGGGCCCCGAGGCCGCACCGGCGTGCCGAGCCCTGCGGGCGCCGTGCCGAGGGCTCCTCTCGGGGGCCCGGCGGGAGGGACGAGCCGGCAGCCTCGTCAGAGAGTGACGCCGAGGGGCCCATCGCCGCCCAGATGTTGTCCTTCGTCATGGACGACCCCGACTTCGAGAGCGACTCCGACACGCCTCGGAGAGCGGTGAGGACCCGGGCTAACGTCGGGCGGGATGGCAGGGAGGGCGAAGCTCCGATGCCAGAGCCCAGGCCTGCCGCCCGGCACGGCGGAGGGGCGGGCTTCCGCGTCCTGGCCCCACCCTCAGGCATTGCTGTCCCTCCCCCGGGTCAGGTGTGGGCCCTCGAGCCTGTCACCGGCCCAGGACGAGGGAGAGGCTAACGCACGGCCCACCCGCTGCTCCTCCAGGGCGAGTTCCCCGTGCGGGAGGATCTCTCCGAGGGGACGGACGAGGACACGGGCCCTGCCCCGGCGCCCCCGCCCCCCAAGCCCCCGGCCCCCGCCTTCCGCCTGAAGGACGACCTGGACCTCTTTGGCCTGGGGCTGGAGCAGCCCGGCCGCCAGGCGAGCAGCAGTGAAGGTAGCCCCGGGCCGTGTCCGGCCCCTGCCTGTCTGCCTGTCCCTCTTCCCCTGGGAGGGGTCCTCGGGGCAGCATCCCTGCCTGCCTGCCTGCCCCTCTTCCCCCGGGGGAGGGGAGGTCCTCGGGGCAGCAGGGCTGTGGGTCAGAGAACCCTCACCTGCTGGGGTCCCGCCGGGCTCTGATGACATCCCAGACCGGGGCCGGGAGCAGGCCCGGGGCTCTGTCCACCCAGGAGGCCTTGGTGGTGCTGCTGGGAGCTGCCAGCCCCCTGGACAGCTCACGTGGTCTCCTGGCCCGTCCCCGCCCTCCATCCTGCGCTGTGCGCCCAGCTCGCCAGCCACAGTGTCACCCGGGACGTGTCCCAGAAAGGAGGAAGGGACCTCCGGGCCTGTCCTGGATGGAGTGTGCCGTCCCCGAGGGAGCAGTCCCGCAGGCGGGGGGGGGAGCGGGGAGCTGACGCTGCCTTCCTCTGCAGATAAGGAGGGCAGGCCTCCCTCCAAGGAGAAGAAGAAGAAGAAGAAGAAGGACAAGGAGGTACGCCCCCGGGTGCCGTGCGGGTGGGGGCTCCGCCTGCACCGCGGTGACGCCGTGCTGCTCCCCAGGAGGAAGAGAAGGCGGCCAGGAAGAAGAGCAAGCACAGGAAGGACAAGGACCGCCAGGAGGGCCACGAGGACCGCCGGCAGCGCCGGGGCAAGCGGGCGGCCGCCGAGCTGGAGGCCTTCCTGGGGGGCGGGGCCCCCGGCGGGCACCTCCGCGGGGGAGGGGACTACGAGGAGCTCTAGACCTGGCACGGGTGCCCGCACACTCCACCGCTGGGGCACCGGCCCGCCCGCGGAGGGTGGGCAGCAGGCGTCGGCCCTGTTGCTTCTCAGGGAGGGACGATGGCCCAGGAGGCCCGCAAGGCTGTTTACAAGGCAGAGCGCCCCGGTCGCACCCGCTCCTCACTGGCCACCGCATGCGGGCAGCGCGGCTCCCTGGCTGCGCACCGTGTCCCAGGCCCTCGGCGCCGCTGCTGCTGACGCCGGGCAGTGCCGGCACACCCCTGGGTCCTCCCGGGCTGGTGTCCAGCGTCACACCTGCTGGGCGGTCACCAGCGGAGCCAGGATGTCCTCACTCATTTCCTTTTCTCCTTCCACACTCGGCCCCAACCATAAAGCTCTCCTGTTTTACTGCTGTCTCTGTGCTGCTTCCGCTGCCCCACTCCCAGGCGGCCTTGTGACTGGCCGCAGGCCCTCCGCCCGGTCACCGCAGGGTCCTCTGGGCCAAGGAGCCCTCATTCCCGAAAGGGTGCCGCTCTAGGGTGGGAGGCCTCCAGTCCAGCCACAGAACCACGTGCTGTCCAGCGTGAGCCAGCACGGCTGGTGTCTGCACGTCTGTCCCCGTCCACCTGGGCCGGGCACTTGCATCCAGGATCACACAGGATCCCCAGCTCTGAGGGCAGGCTGTGTCCTTGCCCCACTGGCCTCCACCCACCCCAACAGTTACCATGGGAACAGCTTCGATACAGGAGCTGCCCCTCCCTCCAGGGGTAGGCAGAAGGCATCCTTCCAGTCCAGTAACCCTTCCTTCCCCCAATTTCTGTTCCTCAACTTTTGAACCCAGAACCTGACCATGTGCCTGATCAGAAATCAAGCCGTGACCTGGTTCACAGGTCAATGCCTAACCACTGAGCCACACAGCCAGGCAGGTCACCCATTCTTGTGGCGCCCACGAATGTGGGGTTGTGGCTGATATATTGCCCAGGGCCCCACATTTCATGGTCCCACTCCTGCCCAGCTAGAATGTTCCCTGGCTCGGCATCTTGTTGGGAGGGAAGGGTGGGTGCTGGGTCGAGCCTCCTGCTGGCCTGCCTGGAGCAGGGACAGCCCCTGCCTGCTGGACACGGTGTGGGGGCAGCAGGGGCCTCCCGGCCGGGGAGAGGCTGGCGTCCTAGGGAAGCTCCAGGCCCCGTCCGGCTGGGGGCCATATGGCCCAGGTGCCTGCGGAGTTTGGCGCCTCCACACTGCGGCAGAGCCAGCTGGGCGCCCGGCAGCCCATCTGCTCCTCCTGCCCCGCCGGCCCAGTGTGAATTCCAGGAGTGGTGCTGGGGTGTCTGACCCTGGCCGGAGCTCTGCCCCGTGTCCTGCCGGGCGGGAGCTGCGGCACCAGCGGGTCCTCTGGTTGGAACCCGGGCCTGCACCTTGCGGGTGCTGGAGGGCACAGCCGGGTGCTGGAGGGCACAGCCGCGCTCAGCCGGCGCCACGTGGGTGCCAGGCCCAAGGCGCGGCCCCTTTAAGTGCAACGCCGCCGGCCGCCAGCGGGGGCAGCACCGAGCCGCCGGCCTCCGCGCTGCCTGGAAGCTTCTGCGGGGCCGCGGTGCGGGAGCCGGTGCCGCGGGGCGCGGGGCGCGGGGCGCGGGCGGCGGGCGGCGGGCGGCGGGCGGCGGGCGGCGGGCGGGTGAAGGGCCTGCACGACCTGACCTGCCGGCTCGGCGGGCAAGCAGCGCGCAGGTAAGAGGCCGGGCTGCTGCCCAGGAGCCGTGTCGGGGGTGGGGAGGGTGAGGGGTCCGGGCGGGCCGCCGGCGGCGGCTCGGTGGGGCTGTGGGCCCGGAGGTGCCGTGGGGGCTGCCCCCCCCGCCCCCGCCATCGCGCCTGGGGCCCACGCGGGGCAGCCTCACCGCAGCCGCGCCGGCCGGGCTGTCCCTCCCCGGGGCGGAGCCTCGCCCTGTCAGGCCCCCCACTGCGGGGGGTCGGGAGGGGTCGGGGTCCGACCGCCGGACGGAGGGGTGGAGGCGGGGCTGGGCCCGGCCGCAGAGGGCGGGCGCCCCGCACCCTGGGACGGAGCGTCGGCAGGCGAGGGCCCAGCCCGCGTCCTCGTCCACGGAGCCCACGCCGCGGGCCGTGCCCCTCCGCCGCCGGGCCCTCCCCAGCCTGCCGGGAGGGAGCCGGTGCGGAGGGTGGACCCGGCCCGGCCCGCACTGCGGGGGCGTGGAGCCCGTTTCCATGGAGCCTTCCTGCAGCCGCGGGAGAGCCCCCGCCGGAGGGGGGAGGAGCCTCCCCCACCCGTCACGCCGCCGCCCGCAGGGAAGGGGCAGCGCGCGCCCCGTGGGTCTCCGCCCAGCCTGGGTTTGGGGTCGCGGTGCACGCGCCGCAAAGCTGGGTCACTCGCCACCTGGTCCTGGAACCTCTGCGCTGGCGGGTTCCAGCCGCCCTGAGAGGGCTGGAGCCGGCAGTTTCTGCAAAGGAAAGCGGGGGGCTGGGGGAAGGGGGGCAGGTGCGCTCTTGGGGGACATGACTCAGGCCCGGCCGTGCCAAGTGTCCAGGGTGGGACAGGCCAGCGTTTCAGCCCAAGGACCATGCCTGGACCCCGGAGCCTCGGGGCCTGCAGCACCCAGCTGTCCCCTGAGGCGGCCCTCCCCGCGGGGAGGGGTCCGTGCCGCGCCTGGGCGGCGAGGGGGCCTGTGGCTGCGGCTGAGCCGGCGGGCCGGGGCGGGCACTCCTACCACCAGCGGGCGGTGAAGCCGTGCATTCGGCCCCAATGCCCGGTCACTCCGGCCACGGGCACCGGGGAGACCCCCCCTCTTCCTACGCCCCCCCGAAAGGGGCCTGACAAGCCTGCGGCTAACCACAGCATCGCATCGCCTTTCCAGCCGACCCGCCGCGCCCTCCGTTAGGAGGAGGCCGACCAGATGGGTTAGAGCCTCAGCAGCCGGGTTCCTGCAGGGGCTGCGGGCGCCGGCATGGAGCGCGAGCCCGGCGCCTCGGCCGAGGCCCCGCGCCGGGGCTGCCCGGCCCCCCGCGTCCCAGGTAAGCCGGGGCCCCCGGGCGCGGGGGGCGGCGGCTGCGGAGGCCGCCCTGACCCCGTCTCCCCCCAGGGCGCCCTGACCCCGTCTCCCCCCAGGCCGCCCTGACCCCGTCTCCCCCCAGGGCGCCCTGACCCCGTCTCCCCCCAGGCCGCCCTGACCCCGTCTCCCCCCAGGCCGCCCTGACCCCGTCTCCCCCCAGGCCGCCCTGACCCCGTCTCCCCCCAGGCCGCCCTGACCCCGTCTCCCCCCAGGCCGCCCTGACCCAGTCTCCCCCCAGGGCGCCCTGACCCAGTCTCCCCCCAGGGCGCCCTGACCCAGTCTCCTCCCCCCAGGCCCCGAGCCCCGCGAGGCCGAATGAGCGGCAGCCGCCGGCCTGGCGACCGCGGCTAAGATGACCCGCACGGACCCGCCGGACCTGCTGGTGTCGACCGTGTACCAGGACATCAAGGTGGCGGCCCCCGGGCCCTCGCCCCGGCGCCCGCCATGTGAGCGCGCCGCGGCCCGGCCCGCTGCGCCCGCGCCTTTCAACAAGCGCCACTGCCGCAGCTTCGACTTCCTGGAGGCGCTGGACGCGGCCATGGAGGGCGGCCCCGCGCCGCGCGCCCGGCCCCGCCGCGCCCGCTCCAAGAGCGCGCCCCGCGGGCCCCCGGGCCTGGCGCCCGCGCCCGCCTCGCCGCCCGCGCAGCCGCGCCGCGGCCGGGAGGCCCAGCGGGCGGCGCGGGCCGAGGGCTCGCCGCGCCGGGAGCCCCCGCACCCCGCGGGGCGCGCGCTCGCCAACGAGCTGCACCCCATCAAGCTGCAGCCGCAGCGGGGCGGCCCCGGCCGCATCGCGCCCCTGAGCGCCGCCGCCGACCGCTACGCGCCGCCCGAGCCTCCGGCCGCGCCGGCCCCGCACGTGCGCTGCCGCCTGGACATCAAACCCGACGAGGCGGAGCTGCGGCACGCCGCCCGGGGGTCGCGGCCCCGCGGGCCCGCCCCGCCCGCGCCCTGGGCCCGCGCGGCGCCGCCGCCGCTCGGCCTCCCGGCGCCCGGGCCGCGCCGCCCGGCGCCGTCGCGCACGCCCACGCCCACGCCCAGCGACGCCTGCGGCCCGGACCCCCGCGGCGCGGCGCTCTGCGACGGCTTCCCGCCCGGGGCGCGCGGCCTCGCGGAGCGGCGCGGCGCGCCCTTCGCCTCCCCGCCCGGCCCCTCGCAGTTCTTCTACACCGAGGAGCCCGCGGGCCACCCCGGCGGCCGCGCCGCCAGCCCGGGGCCCCCCTGCGACCGCTACTTCCCCGGGCCCTTCCGGCCCGAGGCGCCCAGCCCGCGGCGCGGGGGCGGCTCCCTGGCCTGGGAAGCGCGCACCTTCCCCTTCCACGAGCCGCCCGCCGGCTCCTACTACGGAGAGGCGCCCCCGGCCTCCATCGCGCCCTGGGGCCCCTGCTACCCGCCCACCGAGGCCCAGCCGGCCGCCCGGCCCTTTCACGCGGAGGACTGGGGCCGGTTCCGAGACCGGACGTACCCGCACGCGCGCGGCGGCCCGGCCTGGGACGACTGGGGCGACTGGGGCCCGCGGCCGTACCGGACGCTGCAGGCGGCGCCGCCGCCGGCGCCCGGGCCGCTGCTCGCCTCCTGGCACGGCGGCACCGGCGCCGGCACCAGCCCGCCGCGCCTGGCCACCGGCAGCCGCCACCACTCGCGCTCCTGGGACAACATCCTGGCGCCCGGGCCGCGCCGCGAGGACCCGCCGGGCCGCGGCCGCAGCTACGAGAACCTGCTGGGGCGGGAGCCGCGGGGCGCGTCCCCGGGGGGCCGGCGCCCGCCCGTCGTCGTGAACCTGTCCACCTCGCCCCGCCGCTACGCCGCGCTGTCGCTGTCCGAGACGTCGCTGCCGGAGAGGGGCCGCGCGGGCGACGGCGGCGGCAGGAGCTGGTACGTGACCCCGGAGATCACCATCACCGACAACGACCTCCGCGCCGCCGCCGGGGGCTGGGAGCCGCCCGGGGGCCGCCGCCCGCCCGCCCCGCCCGCCGCCGGCCCCGGCCCCGGCCCCGGCCGCCAGCGCAGCCTGGAGCAGCTGGACGAGCTCATCACCGACCTGGTCATCGACTCGCGGCCCCTGGCCGGCCCCGCCGCCCACCCCGCGGCCGACGGCCTGGGCCGCCGGCTCCGCCGCCTGCTGGACCTGCGGCCCGCGGGCTCGGGGGGCCCGGCGGCGGCGCCGCGCTCGCCCGCCGGGTCGGCCGGCAGCGCCGAGGAGCCCGCGGGGGCGGGGCCGGCGGCGGACGAGTCGCCCGAGCCCAGCGCGGACGAGGACGACCTCATGACCTGCTCCAACGCGCGCTGCGGGCGCACCGAGACGCTGTTCCACGCGTGCCTCTACTTCAAGTCCTGCCACAGCTGCCACACCTACTACTGCTCGCGCCTGTGCCGCCGCGAGGACTGGGACGCGCACAAGGCGCGCTGCGTGTACGGCCGCGTGGGCAGCGTGTGCCGCCACGTGCTGCAGTTCTGCCGCGACAGCGGCCCGGTGCACCGCGCCTTCTCGCGCATCGCCCGCGTGGGCTTCCTGTCGCGCGGCCGCGGCGTGCTCTTCCTGGGCTTCCCGAGCCCCGGCTCCGCCGACAACTTCCTGCGCTTCGGCCTCGAGGGGCTGCTGCTGTCGCCCACCTACCTGTCCCTGCGCGAGCTGGCCACGCACGCGGCGCCCCTGGGCGGCTACGCGCGCGAGCTGGCGGCCGCCGGGCGCCTCTACGAGCCGGCCGAGTGCTTCCTGCTCAGCGTGTCGGTGGCCGTGGGCCCCGGCGCCGCGCCCGCCCGGCCCGCGCCGCGCAGCCCCGCGCCCACGGTGCGCAAGTTCGCCAAGGTGGCGCTGGCGGCCGGCGGCCCCGCGCGGCCCGCCCCGACGCGGGCGCCGGAGCCCGACCTGGAGACGCTGATCCTGACGCCGCCGCCCGGCACGGCCGGCCTGGACCAGGAGGGCGAGGCGGGCCGGCGCGCGCGCGAGGTGGCCTTCATCCACATCCAGCGCGAGCTGCGCCTGCGCGGCGTCTTCCTGCGCCGCGAGTTCCCGCGCGTCTACGAGCAGCTCTGCGAGTTCGTGGAGCGCAACCGGCGCTTCACGCCCACCACCATCTACCCCACGGACCGGCGCACCGGCCGCCCCTTCATGTGCATGATCATGGCCGCCTCCGAGCCGCGCGCCCTGGACTGGGTGGCCAGCGCCAACCTGCTGGACGACATCATGTGAGGCCGGGCGCCGGGCCCGCGAGCCGTCCCGGCCCGCCCGCCCCCGGGTGCCCGCGCCCCGCCCAGCCGCTCAGGACCAGCGCGGTCCATGCAGACCCGCTCCTGCCTCCAGGCCTTCAGATTCGCCCAGTCCCCGCCTGGCTCACCCGGAGCTCCGCCAGGGCCCCCCTATTGCGTCCTCTGCAAGCCCCGCCTTTCCCTCCTCGCCCCCGGCGCCCCGCCCCGCCCCCGTCCAGCTCCCCCTCCTCCGGCTCCCCCATCCCCAGCTCCCCCACCTCCGGCTCCCCCTCCTCCGGCTCCCCCTCCTCCGGCTCCCCAGCGGGCCTCCCCGGCCGGTCCTCGGCCGCTTGGTGCTCCCCGCTGGGAGGCGGGGTGGGCTCGAGGACCGCCCGGCCCTGCCTTCAAGCGGAGGGGTCACTGCTGCAGCCCCCACCCCGCAGACCCGCCCGAGGTCCCCTGTCGTCCGCAGGCCCCCCGGGAACCTCCCCAAGTCTCCTTGGCCCGGGTCCTGGAGCCCGAGTAGACCAAAGCCTGGTCCCGCCCCGTCCAACTGGACCACCGCCCGCTCCTGTGGTCCGCGGTGCACCCTGACCAGTGGCGCCCCAGTCCCCCCCCCCCCGCCCCCCCAAACCCGCACTTCTTTTTTTTTCTTCTTTTTTCCCCAGCGGTACCCGCCTGCCTCCCGCACCACAGGCTGCCCTGGCGGGGCCGCCGGAGTGGCCGGGGCAGGCGGCGGGTGGAGGGTGCTGGGAGTCTCCCTTCCAGGTGCCGACACCCGGCCGGCGGGGCGGGCCCGGCGGGGAGCGGAGGGTGTGCGTGTTGGGGGGCGGGGCGCCGGCCCGGAGCTGACCTGCTGGCAGGAGTCCGGCCGCGGTCCGCACCGGCCGGTGGCCGCGGCGGGGCCTGGGCCGAGCAGGCGCTCACTTCGCCGGAGGCAGGAACGGCGGCGGCGGAGCGGGAGGGGCTCCCGCCGCGGGCGCGCCAGCCTGGGGCCCCGGCCTCCCAGCCGGGGGCGGGCGGGGCGGGGCCCGCGGGGGGCGGAGACCTCACCGCACACCCACCGCTTCCCGCGCGGCCGTGTCCCGTGTTGCAGCTGCAAACGGGAGGTTAGCGGCCCCCCGACTGCACCCCGACTCCGGCCCGGGCTCCATGGACCACAGGTGACCCGGAGAGGGGGGCCGGGCACCCGCAAGGGCCCTCCCCGGGCTGCGAGGGGCGTCAATGACTCGGGACCGTCCTCCGCTCCCGCCCCGGCCGCGCCCCCAGCCCGCCTCCTTCCCCCCGCGCCCCTCGGCCCCGCGCCCCCCGGGCCGGACCTCCGTGCCCCGCGCTCCGGGCCTCTGCCTTGGGCGGGCGGGACCGGGGGAACCCGGGGCCGGGGCTGTGTCCGGGGCGAGCGCTCTCCCAAGTAAAACCACTCGAACGCGACCGCTGCTGCCTCTTCTCGGGGAGGGGCCGGGCGGGCGGCCCTCGGGCTGGGCGGGGGCGGGGAAGAGAGGCTGCCGAGCCGGGGGCGTCCCTCCGGCCCCCTCCAAAGGGGCCTGGCGCCAGCCCGGGGCCGGCTAGATAGGAAGCTGTCCGCCCCGGGGGGTTTTAATTAATATTCGTATTGATTTCAGAGAGGAGGGGGGAGGGGTACAGACAGAAACATCCACGAGCCGAGACCGGTGTGGCTCAGGGGATAGAGCGTCGGCCTGCGGACTGGAAGGTCCCGGGTTCGATTCCGGTCAAGGGCATGTAGGTTGGTTGCAGGCACATCCCCAGTCGGGGGCGTGCAGGAGGCCGCTGGTTGATGATTCGCTCTCATCGATGTTTCTTAGCTCTCTATCCCTCTCTCTTCCTCTCTGTGAAAAAATCAATAAAATATATAAAAGAAACATCCATGATAAGCGAGAATCACAGATCGGCTGCCTCCTGCAACCCCGGAACCAAAGCCGGGGATGGAGCCCGCAGCCCAGGCCTGTGCCCTGACCAGGAATGGCACCGGGACCCTCTGGCTCCCGGGTCCACGCTCACCCCCTGGGCCTCGCCGGGAGGCCCGCCGCTGGTTCCAACCGCCACCCACTGGGGTGCCTCCTTCCCCTTTAAGTGGGACCCGCGTGGCCACAGGGCTGCAAGGAGCTGGATTGCGATTGGCCAGTCGGTGCTGCGGCCGGGCCCCACGATTGGCTGAGGCTGAAGGCCGGGCTGCACGCCCCGCAGGATTGGCCGCGGCCGCGCAGAGCCCGCCCCCCGCGCCGCGACGCAGCCCCGCGGGGCGGGCGCGTTCCCGGGAACATGGCGGCGCCGGACCTCGCCCAGGTCCCCGACGTGGACATCGACCCCGACGGCGTCTTCAAGTACGTGCTGATCCGCGTCCACGCGGCGCCGGCGGGGCAGAGCAAGGAGATCGTGCGCGGCTACAAGTGGGCCGAGTACCACGGTGAGGGCGGCGGGATCCCGCGCGCGGCCTGGGGTCCCGGGGTCCCGGGGTCCCGGGGCCGAGGGCGGCGCGGCCGGACCCCCCTCCCTCCCCTTCTCCGCCCAGCCCGGGGCGCCCTCTCCTGGGGCTCAGACCCCGGTGCCCGGCGCCAGGCTGAGCCCCCCCCCCCCCCCCCCCAGCTGACATCTACGACAAGGTGTCGGGCGAGATGCAGCAGAAAGGCTATGACTGCGAGTGCCTGGGCGGCGGGCGCATCTCCCACCAGAGCCAGGACAAGAAGATCCACGTGTACGGCTACTCCATGGTGAGGCCCCGCCTGCCCCGCCTGCCCCGCCCCGCACCCCTGCGCCCCGCCCCGCCCCGCCCCCCCTGCGGCCACTGCCAGCCTCACTGGGGTCCCCGCGTCCCCCGGGACCCGGGGTGGGTGGGGGGCCACTGCTGCCCCTCAGCACAGCGGGCTGAGTCCTGTTCCAGCCCCAAGAGGTCTGGTTGGGCCCGGCCCGTGTGGCCCAGTGGTTGAGCATCGACCTAGGAACCAGGAGGTCACGGTTCTTCCATTCCGGGTCCACAGGGAACTGATGGGCAGGAAGCAGCCCATCTATTTATTACTGCCTCATCATTGATGCTTCTCTCTCCCGCTCCCTTCCTCTCTGAAATCAATAAAAATATATATACTTTCATAGAAAGAGAGGCCCGCCGGGCTGTCCCTGAGGCCTCAGTATTGGGGTGCCACCCAGAGGCCCCCTCCCCTCCCCAGGCCAGCAGTGGGAGCGCGGGGTGTCCTCTGGGCGCCTAGAACAGCCTGGGCTTCAGCGGGAGATCCGCTCACCGTGGTGCCACCCTCCCACCGCCGGCTCCTTGGGTGGGTGGGGAAGGGTGGCGCTCGGCTCCGCCCCGGGCCCCGGCCCTGCTCTGGCCCCGGGGGTCACTGTGCCTGGACCCCCACCAGGGCGCCGGCTGTGAGGGTGCCTCTCCTCCCTCAGGGGTTCGGCCGAGCCCAGCACTCCATCTCCACCGAGAAGATCAAAGCCAGGTACCCGGACTACGAAGTCACCTGGGCAGACGACGGCTACTGAGCCCCCCGCCCCCCAGAACTCTGCCCTGGAAGCCCTCCCGAGGGGCTGGCTGCCCCTGGCGCGTGCCCCCTGCCCAGGCCTTGGAGGTGGACACCAGCCTGGCCCCAGGACCGGGGCACTGCACCCACGGGAATAAAAGCACTGACCCCGCCGGGCCGGACGCTGTGTGCCTGACTTCTCTGCTGCTCCGGGCCTGTGCCCCTGGCTGGAGTGGGCGGTGGCAGTGGGTCCCCTCCCGGCTGCCCCAGGGAGTGGCAGTGCACACTCAGCCCTTTGGAGGCCCCCCCTAGCCGTCCCCCTTTATGGCCTAATTGCTCCTCCTCGTGGCTGTCCCCAAGGACATGGGGACGAGGCCCAGCCGTTGTGAAAGGAGCTGGGGCCTGGGTTGGGAGTGCCCGAGCCAGCACGCGGGGCCACCGTCCTGCAGCTGATCTCAGTCCTGTGTCACGCCAACCCAGGTCACGCCTGAAAGTGGCGTGTGACTCCCCGCTCCAAAGATCAGGCCCCCCGCTGAGGTGAACAGGCAGAGCGCCCGGCATGGGGCTGGGAGCCCCTCTCCTCCCCAGGGCAGGGCTGGGGGGGGGGGGGGGGGGGCTGAGCCACAGATGCCCTGGGCTCACTGAGTGGGGTCTGCCCTGGGGCACAGCTGCCCTGGGCTCACTGAGTGGGGTCTGCCCTGGGGCACAGCTGCCCTGGGCTCACTGAGTGGGGTCTGCCCTGGGGCACAGCTGCCCTGGGCTCACTGAGTGGGGTCTGCCCTGGGGCACAGCTGCCCTGGGCTCACTGAGTGGGGTCTGCCCTGGGGCACAGCTGCCCTGGGCTCACTGAGTGGGGTCTGCCACCCTGGGCTCACTGAGTGGGGTCTGCCCTGGGGCTGCCACCCTGGGCTCACTGAGTGGGGTCTGCCCTGGGGCACAGCTGCCCTGGGGCACAGCTGCCCTGGGGCACAGCTGCCCTGGGCTCACTGAGGGCGGTCTGCCCTGGGGCTGCCACCCTGGGCTCACTGAGTGGGGTCTGCCCTGGGGCACAGCTGCCCTGGGGCACAGCTGCCCTGGGCTCACTGAGTGGGGGCTGCCCTGGGGCACAGCTGCCCTGGGGCACAGCTGCCCTGGGCTCACTGAGTGGGGGCTGCCCTGGGGCACAGCTGCCCTGGGGCACAGCTGCCCTGGGCTCACTGAGTGGGGGCTGCCCTGGGGCACAGCTGCCCTGGGGCACAGCTGCCCTGGGCTCACTGAGTGGGGGCTGCCCTGGGGCTGCCACCCTGGGCTCGCCTCCCATGAGCTCAGGTAGCCGCCAGGCGGGTGCAGTGCGGCAGGCGGTTCTGAGGTCACAGAGTCGGTGGCAGACTGAGCTCGGCTCCCAGCCCCGTGCTGGTGACAGGGCAGAGGGTGTACACGTCTGTGCCAAGAGCGCCAGGCCCCCGTGCCCGGCCACGCTGCTCAGCACAGTTGTCCGTGAATGAAGGGTCAGCGCCCGGCCTGCAGGGCTCGGCTGAGCGTCAGCCTGTGAGCCAGGAGGTCACCGACTCCTGGTCGGGGCACCTGCCAGGTCACAGGCTCCATCTGTAGGGGGGAGGGGTGCAGGAGGCTGCTGCCTCAAGATTCTCTTGTCATGGATGATTCTGTCTCCCTCTCCCTCACTGAGATCAATGAAAACATGAAAATAAGTGGTTATTTAGGAGTAAGGGAACAGGCCCCATGGGCTGAGGGATGGCGATGGTCGAGGTCCCCGGCTCCCAGCCCTCCTCCCAGGGTCACAGGTGTTGGCGTCAGGCCGGCCGACCTCACTGGGGGTGGGGGGCAGAGCCTGGGGAGGCCACAGCCCGGGCTGCCCGGAGCCGCCTCCCGTGGGGCCTCCGCCAGGCAGGGCTGAGCCCCGTGGACCAGACCTTCGGTCCCGAGCTGCTGGACGGGGGGGGGGGGGGGGGGGGGGGGGGCTGACGTGCCCAGGGGCCCCTTTACGACTGGACGTTTGCCCCATCAGGCAGGAGGGCGGGCCAAGGGGCCCTCCATCAGAGCGGGGTCAGCAGTGGGGCCGAGGGGATAACAGCGCGGCCCCCAGTCCGCTTCCTCAGCCCGGCCATGCCGCTGCCCAGCCGCCTCCTTCCTGCCCTCGTCCTGCTCCTGGGTGAGTCCGGGCTCAGGCTCCGGCCCTGGCGGGACCCAGAGGGGACCCATGGGCCCTGGGACTGCCCTCTGGGCGGGGGCAGGCCTTGTGCTCCCCGGGCCACGGTGAGGGGCCCTGGCAGCACACCCGGCTCCTGGCGCCTGGAACCTGAGCAGGCTGGGTCACCACTGGCCACCCCGTTGGGGGGTGCCCTCCCTCCAGGGCTTCCGCTCCCCTCCCAGGGGGTGTTCCACATGGGGGGCCCTGATCCCCAGCAGCCAGCCTCTCGGGCCAGCTGTGCTCAGCTCGGCCGTGGCGGGGAGCCCCAGGCCCTCCCTCTGACCTCCTGGCCCAGGACCCAGAGCAGCACAACCCACAGCTGGGCTGCCCAGGTCTGAGGGTCCTGGGACCTGGGACCGTCCCAGGCCTGCAGGATGGGGTCACCTGCTAGACTCCTGCCTGTCTCTGCTGGCTGCAGGGCCCCCAGGCGGGGCCTGGGTCCCCAGCCACTGCCGGGCCCCCCAGCACGCCGTGTGCAACTTCGTGTGCGACTGCGGGGACTGCTCCGACGAGACGCAGTGCGGTGAGCAGATCGCGGGCGGCGGGGCAGGGCCGGCCAGCGCCGAGGGCCACTCCCCTGACCCCGGCCCTGCCGTCCCAGGTTACAACGGGGCCTCGCCCGCCCCTAGCGCCCCCTTCGCCTGCAGCTTCGAGCAGGACTCCTGTGGCTGGCGAGACATCAGCACCTCGGGCCACCGCTGGCTCCGGGGCCGGGCGGGGGCTGCGCTGGGGGGCCCGGGGCCGCGCACGGACCACACTCTGGGCACTGACCTAGGTGAGCCCTCGCGGTGGGTGCCCAGCCCCCCCCCCCCCCTTGGGGCCTGCCCCGTCCTCGAACCTCTCTGCCGTCCAGGCTGGTACGTGGCTGTTGGCACGCACCGCGGGAAGGAGCCGGCCACGGCAGCCCTGCGCTCCCCGGTCCTGCGGGAGGCGGCCCCCACCTGTGAGCTGCGGCTCTGGTTCCAGGCGGCCTCGGCAGGTGTGTGCCCAGCCCGCGGCCCAGGGGGAGAGCGGAGACGGGAAAGACAGCTGCTGCTGCGGGAACGGAAGGGCGGCCAGGCCGAGAGGCTCAGGGGCTGAGCATCGACCTTTGAACCAGGAGGTCGCAGTTGGATTAGGTCGGGGCACAGGCCCAGGTTGCAGGCTTGAACCCCAGTGTGGGGCGCGCAGGAGCGGCTGATCACTGAATCTGTCTGCCTCTCCATTCCTCTCTGAAGTCCCTAAAAAATACATTTAAAAAAGAGAAGAAAGAAAACGGGAGGGCCCCCAGGGAGGGGGGGGGAGGCCCGGGCTCAGCCGCCTGTGACCCCTCACAGACGTGGCCGAGCTGCGGTTGGAGCTGACGCACGGCACCGAGACGCTGGCCCTGTGGCAGAGCTCAGGGCCCTGGGGCGCGGGCTGGCAGGAGCTGGTGGTGGCCCCCGGCCGCATCCGGGGCGACTTCTGGGTGAGCTGGGGCAGTGGGGACGGCGGGGGCGGCCGGCGGGCCTGAGCCCTGACTGAGGCCCCAACCACCCCTTCTCCTCAGGTGACCTTCTCTGCCACCCGCAACGCCACCCACAGGGGGGCCGTGGCCTTGGACGACGTGGCCTTCTGGGGCTGCGGGTTGCCCAGTGAGTGCCCGTGCCGTGGGCCCACGCCAGGCCCCGGGGTAGCGGGGCCCCTCCCCCAGCTGCCCTGCCCCAGGGTTTGGGGCCTGGTGATGGTCATCCGTCCCCCACCCCAGCCCCCCAGGCCAGCTGCCGGCCGGGGCATCACCGCTGCCAGAACCAGGCCTGCGTGGAGCCCCACCAGGTGTGCGACGGGGAGGACGACTGTGGGGACGGCTCGGACGAGGCCACGCCCAGATGCCGTGAGCGGGGTTCCCGCTCTGAGGATGGGGGGGGGGGGCGGGGCGGGAATGACCCTCTGCTCGTCCTCCTGGGGGTGGGGGAGGCCCAGGGCAGGGGGCCCTGCTCAGGGGCTGAGCCCTTCGCCCCAGGCCGCCACATGCCCACCGACTTCGAGGCGGGCCTGGGCCTGTGGCACCGCGCGGAGGGCTGGACCCGGAACCACAGCGCCAGGGTCCCCGAGCGCCCCGCCTGGCCGCGCCGAGACCACAGCCGCAACAGCCCACAGGGTGAGGCTCAGGGGACCCTCGGCCCATACACCCCGTCCCCCAGGCCCCCCCCTGACCCCCCACAGCCACCCCGCCGCCCACTCCGCTCTCCGCTCTCCCCCCAGGCTATTTCCTGGTGTCCGTGGCCGAGCCCCGCGCCCCTGCTCTCCTCTACAGCCCCGAGCTCCGCGCCTCCGGCCCCCACAACTGCTCGGTGGGTGAGGCGGGCGGGCGGGGCCGCCTGACCGCGCTGGGCGGAGCCGCGCCCTGACCCCCTGACCGACCATCCTCGTCCCTCCAGCTCCTGCTCTATCTCCACCTGCACGGGTCCCCGGCCGGCCGCCTCCGGCTGTACCTGCAGGCTCAGGGCCCCCACGGCCCCCAGGGCCCCGTCCTGCTGCGCCGCCGCCACGGGGAGCTGGGGGACTCCTGGGTCCGAGACCGAGTGGACGTCCAGAGCGAGCACCCCTTCCGGGTGAGGGGGCGGGGGAGCGGGCGGGCGGCCCCAGGCAGGGTGGTTTGTGTGCGGGCTGCAGGGCGGGAGGGCAGGGGCTCCCGAAGGACAGGGTTAGGGTTAGGGTTAGGGTTAGGGTTAGGGTTAGGGTTAGGGTTAGGGTTAGGCTTCAGGGGCGATGGGTCGGGTGCCCGAGCCGGCTGTGCCCGCAGATCCTCGTGGCCGGGCAGACGGGTCCTGGAGGCGTCGTGGGCCTGGACGACCTCATCCTTTCTGAGGGCTGCACGCCAGCCCCAGGTGAGCCTGCCCAGTCCCTCCCCCCCCCCCACCCCCAGGCAGGCACAGCCCCCCGGCCCTGACCCCACCCTGTGCTACCCGCAGAGGCACCCAGCTGGCCCCCTGGGCCCCGGCCCGATGGCCTGCAGCCCCAGGGGCCCTGTGAGCCGGGACACCTCCTCTGTGGGGACCTGTGTGTGCCCCCCGAGCAGCTGTGTGACTTCCAGCCGCAGTGTGAGGGCGGCGAGGACGAGCAGGAGTGCGGTGAGCCGGGGGCGGCTCCTCCTGGGCCCTCCCAGGCCAGGCGCGGCCCAGGGCCACTCAGCACCCCGCTTTGCAGGCACCACAGACTTTGAGCCCCCCACCGCCGGGGGCTGGGAGGACGCCAGCGTGGGGCGGCTGCAGTGGGGGCGCCTCGGGGCCGAGGAGAGCAGGGGCCCGGGCACGGATGCCAGCGGGGCTGCAGCTGGTGAGCCCCCAGGGCAGCCTGGAGCCTCTGCCCGCGAATTGCACCCCCCAGGGTCCCCGCTCTGCCTCTGCCGGGAGGGGTGGGGGGGTCCAGAGCTGGGGTCCCTGGAGGAGTCGCTGAAAGGCCCACTCTCCCTTAGGGCACTTCCTGTCCCTGCAGAGGGCCTGGGGACAGCGGACGGCAGCGGCCAGGGCCCTCACGCCCCCCCTGGGCCCCTCAGGCCCCCACTGTGCGCTCCACATGGCTTACTTCCTTCAGAGCCACCCCCAAGGTACAGTCCCGCCTCCCCTAGGGCCCCTGCCCAGCCCTGGGGCGGAGCTGGGAGGTGGGCCCTGCAGGAGGGGGTGCCTGCAGGAGGGGGTGCCCTGCAGGAGGGGGTGACCTGCAGGAGGGGGTGCCCTCTAGGAGGTGGGCCCTGCAGGAGGGGGTGCCTGCAGGAGGGGGTGCCTGCAGGAGGGGGTGCCCTCTAGGAGGTGGGCCCTGCAGGAGGGGGTGCCTGCAGGAGGGGGTGCCTGCAGGAGGGGGTGCCTGTAGGAGGGGGTGCCTGCAGGAGGGGGTGCCCTCTAGGAGGTGGGCCCTGCAGGAGGGGGTGCCTGCAGGAGGGGGTGCCTGCAGGAGGGGGTGCCCTCTAGGAGGTGGGCCCTGCAGGAGGGGGTGCCTGCAGGAGGGGGTGACCTGCAGGAGGGGGTGCCCTGTAGGAGGGGGTGCCTGCAGGAGGGGGTGCCTGCAGGAGGGGGTGCCCTCTAGGAGGTGGGCCCTGCAGGAAGGGGTGCCTGCAGGAGGGGGGGTGCCCTGTAGAAGGTGGACCCTGTAGGAGGGGGTGCGCTGCTGGAGGGGGTGCCTGCAGGAGGGGGTGCGCTGCTGCAGGGGGCGGGCAGCTGACCCTGGTGCCCCTTGGCCAGGCTTCTTGGCGCTGCTGGTGGTGGAGGGCGGTGCCCGGGAGCTGGTGTGGGAGGCCCAGAGCAGCAGCAGCAGCAGCACCTGGAAGTGGGACACAGTCCTCCTGGGGCAACGCCGCTGGCCTTTCCAGGTGGGGGGCAGTCCGGTGTGGAGGCAGCCATTGGGGGGGGCAGCCGGGTGAGGGGGCAGCCAGGTGTGGGGGGGCTGCCAGGTGGGAGGGCAGCTGGGTGAGGGGCAGCCGGGTGGGGGGGCGTCTAGGAGGGGGCAGCCGGGTTGGGGGTGTAGCCAGGTGGGGGGCAGCCAGGTGGGGGCCCGGAGCTGCCGGGCCCTAACAGCCCTCCCCCATGCCCCATGAAGCTGGAGTTTGTGGGCCTCGTGGACTGGGAAGGCCCTGGCCAGCAGGCTGCCGGCGTGGACAGCGTGACTCTGAGGGACTGCAGCCCCGCCCTGGCCACCAAGACGGACACAGGTCCCCACCCCGTCCCCCTCCACACCAGCCCCGCCCTCCTCCCCCACCCACCCAGACCACCTTAGGGACCCCACAGATCCACCCCAAGAGCACGCCTCCCAGCTTCCCCGGTCTCAGGAGGGAAACAGGGGTGCCAAGGGGGGGTGCTGACCCCCCACTCCCCAGAGGTGTCCTGTAACTTTGAGCGGCACACGTGCGGCTGGCACACGGGCCACCTCACCGACGCCCACTGGCACCGCGTGGAGAGCCACGGGCCTGGGTACGACCACACCACAGGCAAAGGTAGGTGGGAGCACCCAGACTCGGGGGCGGTGCCCAGGCCGGGCTGGAGAGCTGCCTCTCCACTCCCCGCCCGCAGGCTACTTCCTGCTCATGGACCCCACACACCCGCCGGCCCGGGGCCCCGGGGCCCACCTGCTCACCCGGCCCCAGGCGCCGGCAGCCCCTCAGGAGTGCCTGTCCTTCTGGTACCGCCTCCACGGGCCGCAGATCGGTGAGCGCCCGGCGCCGGGCAGGGCCTGAGGCTCGGCTGCCCGGTTCTGAGGAGCTGGGGAGCTGGGAAGCTGGGGCGGGGGCGGGGGCCTGTCCCTCCCAGCGCCACCCGCTCGCCCCGCAGGGACCCTGCGCCTGGTGATGAGGCGGGACGGGAAGGACACGCAGCTGTGGTCACGGTCGGGCACCCAAGGCAACCGCTGGCAGGAGGCCTGGGCCACTCTGCAGCACCAGCCGGACGTGGGCGGCCAGTACCAGGTGAGGGCAGCTCCTGCGGCCAGGGCAGCTTCAGGGTGAGGGCCCGGCCCAGCGCTGACACCCTCCGCCCCAGCTGCTGTTCGAGGGCCTGCGGGACGGGTTCCACGGATCGATGGCGCTGGACGACGTGGCCCTGCGGCCCGGGCCCTGCTGGGCCCCCAAGCGCTGCTCCTTCGAGGACTCGGCCTGCGGCTTCTCCACTGGGGATCTCTGGACGCGCCAGGCCAACGCCACGGGCCACGCCGCCGGGGGCCCCGGGGCTGACCACACTACGGAGACAGCTCATGGTGCCGGCCTGGGCTGGGCAGAGGGGCTGCGGGTGAGGCCGAAGGCGGGTGGGGTCAGGGTGGGGCGGGCGGCAGGCTCCAGCTGGCACCCTCACCCAGGGCACTACATGATCGTGGACATGAGCCCACGGGCCCTGCCCAGTGGCCACGTGGCCTCCTTGACCTCAGAGGAGTACCAGCCCCTGGCCCAACGCGCCTGCCTGACCTTTTGGTACCACCTGAGCCTCCGGAACCCAGGTGAGGTGGTCCACGAACCCCGGCTGTCAGGCCGCCTGTCAGGCCACTGCCTGGGGCTCGGGGGCATTTGTCCCCTGCTGACCGGGCGGCCTGGGGGCAGGTTCCCTGCAGGTCCTCGTGGAGGAGGCAGAGCGGCACCAGGTGCTGACCATCAGTGAGGGCGGAGGGCCGGCCTGGCGCCTGGGCAGAGTGGACGTGCAGGCCCAGCGGGCGTGGAGGGTGAGTGCCCACCCGGGGTGGGTCCTCCCTGCTGAGGGCCGCCGGCCAGGCGTGGCGCTCGCTGCCTCACGTCGTGCCGCCCAGGTGGTGTTCGAGGCCGTGGCCGCTGGCGTGGAGCACGCCTACATCGCGCTGGACGACCTGCTGCTCCAGGAAGGGCCCTGCCCTCCGCCAGGTGGGCGCCCAGCGGCCAGGCCCCGGAGCCCGCCGTGATGCGCGGTGGGACCAGCTGGGCCGAGGTCCCAGCAGCGGCGGTGCTCCAGGGATGGGCGGGCAGTGCCACTCAGGGCCCGGGTCCCTTGCAGCTTCCTGTGACTTTGAGACGGGCCTGTGTGGCTGGAGCCACGTGTCCTGGCCTGGCCTGGGAGGGTACAGCTGGGACTGGAGCAGTGGATCCACACCCTCCCGGTACCCCCAGCCCCCCGTGGACCACACCCAGGGCACCGACGCAGGTGGGTCTGAGTCGGGAGGAAGCCCCAGAGCCACACACCCCCAAGGGCATCCGCCCACCCCACCAGGGCCAGCAGCCCAGCTCAGGGTCAGAGGCCGCTGCTCAGGGGTCAGCTCCGTCGGTCACTGGGGCACCCCTCACTCTCTCCTTCCCAGGCCACTTTGCTCTCTTCGAAACAGGTGTGCTGGGGCCGGGGGGCCGGGCAGCCTGGCTGCGCAGCCAGCCCCTGCCCCCCACCCAGGCCTCCTGCCTCCGCTTCTGGTACCACATGGGCTTCCCTGAGCACTTCTGTGAGTCGGCGGGCCGGGGCTGGCAGTGGGGGTGGCGGAGCCGGGGCTGGCCTGAACCACCCGGCCCCGCTCTCAGACAAGGGCGAGCTGAGAGTGCTCCTGAGCAGTGCGCGGGGCCAGCTGGCCGTGTGGGGCGCGGGCGGGCGCCTGCGGCACCAGTGGCTGGAAGGCCAGGTGGAGGTGGCCAGTGCGGAGGAGTTCCAGGTGAGGCCCAGCGCTGCGGGTGGAGGCCTGGGGGCTCAGCGGGGGCCCTGCCTCGGGGGCCCACACGGCTTCGCCACCTCCCGGTCAGGTCGTGTTTGAGGCCACTCTGGGCGGCCAGCCAGCCCTGGGGCCCATTGCCCTGGACGACGTCGAGTACCTGGCCGGGCAGCGCTGCCAGCGGCCTGTGCCCAGCCAGGGTAAGCCCTGCCCAGGCTGGCCAGCCCTGCTCCGGGTCTGGGGTCAGCGGCTCAGCAGCTCCCGGCCCCTGTGGCTGCCTGAGGCCAGGAGAGCCATCACAGCTGGCCTTCACTGTTCCCCATCTGCCTGTGTCCCCTCTCCTCCCCTCCCCCAGCCCCTCATCCCAAGTGGGGTCCAGCCTGGGCCACGATGCCTGCTGTCCCCCGTCTCAAGCAGGGGCCAGGAGCCCGAGGGGGAGCAGGGTCGGGGTGCCCAGGCGCCGTGCTTGGCGTGGGAGTGGGGTTGTCGGGGAGGATGAGGTCCCAGGGCTCCTGTGCCCCACGGCCCACAGGGGACTCGGCGGCGGCCACGGTGCCGGCCGCGGTCGGCGGTGCCCTGCTCGTGCTCCTGGTGCTGCTCGGACTCTCGGGGTGGCAATGGCTGCGGAAGGGGGGCTGCCCCTCCAGGGACAGGACTGCGGCCGCGGCCCCCGGCTTCGACAACATTCTCTTCAACGCGGTAGGGCCCCGGGTGGGGGAGCCGCTGTGCCCTGCTCTTGGCCGGACCCTGGAGAGCAGAGCAGGGGGCAGGAAGCCCTGACCCACCCACGGTGGTGCCCACCTGCCACCCAGCCGTCACCAGGCCCCTCCCCCTCTCTAGAGTCAAGTCACCCTGCCGGCGCCCGTCACCACCGGCCCCTAGGCCAGAGGACGGCTCCCCCCGGAGCTCCCCACCCTTCGGCCCTGGCCCCGGACGTGCCGAGCCCCTCCCTCACCCCGCATCCTGCCACCACCCACGTGTCTGGTTGAAGTCCTCACCCCAACAATAAACACTCCAGCCGTGAGGGCAGCCCTCTGGCCGGCCAGCCTGTCCAGCGTGCTCAGAAGCGTCCCTGTGTTCGCCACCCGCACCACTGCTGGGGGGTCCCTCAACAGCACAGCTGCTCCCCGAGGAAGCGAGCACCATGGCGGCGCCCACACCATCCCTGACGACAGACAGGGCCAGGCCCTCCCTCCCCACCAGGGCCCAGACATGTCCCGTCTGGGCCCGGAAGGGTGCCGGCCAGCCGCTCCCCTGGCCTCTGGCCCACAGGGTGACGGGGAGGGTGTGGCCAGGACTCGGGCCAGGGGAGGGTGGGGCCTGGTGCCAACACCCACTAACGTCCCAGCCCCGCGGCAGCCCCACAGCCGCATGAAAACAACCCCCTCCCACACGTGGGCCGAGGGAGCGGGTGCAGTGGGCGGCCCGGTGGGACAGACGCTCACACCAGCAGGACGGGCAGCGAATGTTTATTAGTTTATTAGCGTCTCTAGCAGCCAGACGGGCGTCTTCCCTCTGCGGACCGGACTGGCCCTGCCCCGCACCGCCGTGCGGCCCCTCCGCTCCCCGGCCGAGCCCACGTGGCCGACACCTGGGGAGAGGGCGGGGGTCTGCACCTCGCTGAGGAGGGGTAGGGAGGAAACACAACAGGAGAAGCTAACACTTTGCAAGGCTTTGTTTACAGCAGGTTGGGTGGGGGTCCCAGGCAGGCTGACACCCGTGTTCCGCTCGGCGCGTGAGGAGGCCACGCTGGCACTGGGGTCCCGGGGAGCCACCAGACATGATCAGCCGGAACGCACTGACCTCGAGGCTTTGTGCTCATTTCGCCCTGGGCCCCTTCTCAATCGGCTTCCCAATGTCCTTCCCCCGGAGCTTGAGTCCTGGAGGAGCATCGACCACTGACCTCGCAGCTCCCACGGGAGCTTCACAAGACAGAGCAGCCCCCGCGTTCCCGCCTCCTCCACAAGGGGGCAGCAGGCACCCTCTGGCCATGAGCACTGCTCCCTTCCCCGCAGCCAGGAGATGAGCAGGGGGGAGAGGGACAGGGCTGGGCTCTCGGAGCTGCTGCACCTCAACCCAGAGCAGACACCCTTCCCTCCAGGACCGAGCTTCCTGCCCGGCCTCAGGCTGACACCCCCGGGACGAGTGCAGAACCCGAAAATGGGCAGGGCGGGAGCCACGAGGACCAGACTTGGGGGGGGGGGATATGCCGGGAGGAAACCACACAGCTCACTCAGAGGAACGTTCCTGAAGCCGGGCTTCCTGCACCCCACCTGACCCACCCCCAAGGGGTAGCCCTGCACCTGGTCATCCCCAAGCCAGAGGGCACTCACCGATGGCTCTCTCGATCTTGCCCAGAACCTGGTTGTTAGGAATGGCCCGTCCGCTCTCATAGTCCGCGATGACCTGTGGCTTTTCGTTGATTTTCTGAAGAGAAAATGTGTTTTGTACGCGTCAGTTTGGTAAGAAAATGCCACAGAACTAGGACACACGTGGATGGGATGGGCACCACTTTCTGAGACAGCGAGGGGCCCAGGGCCTCAATGGAGCCACTCCTGATGCCTGGGTCACGCTGGAGAGGAAGTTCCACGGGACCTCACGCGGCTTCCCCAGAGGCGGGCGGGTGTGTGTGTGTGTGTGTGTGTGTGTGAGTGTGTGTGCAGCCAGGGCCAGCTGCAGCCCCCCCCCCCCCCCAGCCTGCAGGAGGGCCGCACTCACAGTCGCCAGGTCCTTCTGCGTCAGCCCCTTGCTCTGCCGGCCCTGCTGGATGACCTTGCCCACCTCCAGGGTCACCCGGTCGTGGTGCAGCTCCTCCGTCTCCCGGTCCAGCTTGGCCGTGTTCTTGGTGATTGAGTGCTGCTTGTTCTGACCAGCAGCCCCTGAGCGGTGGGAACCGGGAGAGAGAGGGAGGGAGGGAGGGAGGAAAGAAGAGAGGGAGAGAGAGAGGAGGGGTTTGCACCAACACGAGAGAAAGGCGTTTCAGGACACGAACCAAGCCGTCCAATCATGGCAGCTGCACAGGCTCAAGAGCAGATTCCAGAACTTTCTCCCCGCGGTGGGAATGGACAGCACAGCCTCCCGACCTCTGCCACCCACAGCTGCTTGGCGAGAGTCCAGACGCCCCAGCCCGCAGCGGCTTCGGCTGCCAGCGGGCATCCTGACCCCGGGCGCTGCGCACATCTGCAGAGACGGGCTGACCCACACCCTCGCTGAGCGCGGGCAGGCGGGCGGTACCTACATTTCTTGGAAGTCTCCACGTCCTCTCCTCGTCTCTGGGCTGCTAAGATGGCCTGGAAAATGAGGAAACGGTTTTTGTCAGAATTAACTTTGGAGCCGTGGCCGGGCAGCTCAGCTGGTCACAGCATTGACCCGGTTCTAGAAGGTTGTGGGTTCGACCCCCAGTCAGAGCACACAAGTGCCAGCAATGAATGTGTAGGTGGTGGTGGGACCAATCAATGTCTCTCTCCCCCTTCCTCTCTCTCTCAAGTCAACTTTTAAAATATTAGCTTTCACCCTGGCTGGTGTTGCTCAGTGGTTACGGCTGAAGGGTTGTGAGTTCGACTCCAGTCAAGAGCACCTAATTTGGTTTCCGGCTCCATCCCTGGCCCCACGAGGGAGGCAGCCAATCGACAGCTGTCTCTTCCCTTTCCTTCCCCCCTCTCTAAAGTCAGCGGGAAAAACACCTTCAGGTGCGGACTGACAACCACACCACCAGCTCTGGCAGCGCCGTGCGGGCACCGGGTGCTGACTGAGCTGGGCCGGCCGTGAGCGTGGCACCACCAGGCCCTCCACGGGCCGGGCCCACATCAGCGTCAGCTCCTTGTTTGTTTAGGTTTTTATTGGCTCTGAGAGAGAGTGAGAGGGAGTGAAGCAATCTATTGCCCACACCCCACCGGGGTCCAGCCTGCCTCCGGCCGGGCACCCCGGCCACGAGCTGAACGGACCCACAGCCTCCGATGCGGAGCGCCCCCACCAGCACCGGCATGCGGGCTCTGAACCCCAGCTGGTCAGGCAGAATCCCCTTCGCCCCGGTATCCGGTGCCTCTCACTCAGCCGCCCCGGAAGGCTGTCTGCTCTGGCCTTCCTCGGGGCACCCCCCCAAGCACCACCAACGGGAGCACAACCCCCATCTGTGGCCCCGACCGGAGCATAACCCTCGCGCTAGCCCTCCAAAGCCGCTGCCTGCGGGCGCTCTCTGGCGCTGTGCTGGCGCCTGCTGCTGTGGCCCTTAGTTTCCTTCGACAAAGAAGAAAAAGTGCGTTTGGTTTTGATTGCGCAGCCGGGAGGGAGGGGAGGGCAGGCCCAGGATCCTGGCCCAGGCCCAGCCCCGCCCGCCCGGCCGGCGGCGGCCTCCCCGCCGCCCTCGGGGCTCACCTGCACGGAGGCCCCAGGCAGCGCGGGGTGCGGGGTGCGGGGTGGGGGGCACGGGCAGCCTCGGACTGGGCAGATGGGGGGCTCCAATCCCGCCCAGTCCCATCACACAGGTCCCGCCCCCAGCCATGCCCCCCCAGCCCGGACCCTGTCCCCGGCCTCCGCCTCATCCCGCCGTCCCTGTCCACACCCGTCTGAAGGCCTGCGGACCTTGCCCGGCCTCAACCCCGGCCTGAATCACACCCCCCCGGCAAGGCCGGGTCCAGGCCCCGCCGTCCTCCACCTCCCAGCTCCTCCACCACCTCCCTGCCCCCCCCAGTCCTGCCCCCGCCCTCCCTGATCCCCGTTCCTGTCCCCCCTCCCTGCCCCCCCCCGTTCCTGCCCCCCACCTCCCAGCTCCTCCACCACCTCCCTGCCCCCCCCCCGGTCCTGCCCCCCCCACACCCTGCCTCCCCACCTCGTCCCGCCCCATCCCCCCCCCCGCCACCGCGGACCGTCCCCCAGTCCTGCCCCCGCGTTCCTGCCCCCCACCTCCCAGCTCCTCCACCACCTCCCTGCCCCCCCCCCGTTCCTGTCTCCCCCCCCTGCTCCCCGGGTCCTGGCCCCCCACCCCCTGCCTCCGCCTGTCCCCACCCTGACGGCCCCACGTCCGCGCGGGCCGTCCCCGACAGGCCGTGTCGCTTGCCGGCTCTTCCCTGCCGGAGCCCCGGACGCGGCCCCGACCCGCGTCAGCCCGCCTGGGTCCGCCGGCCGCTCCGGCCTCACCTGCTTGGACTTGGCCTGCGCGGCCGTGGGGCCCTTCTTGCGCAGCACCGTCACCGTGTCCCAGTCGCTCTCGGCCATGGCGGCGGGCGGGTCAGCGGTCCGACGGCGGCTCGGCGGCAGCTGCTCGAGATCCTGCGGCGCGACGTCGCTTCTCCGCCAGGCCGCTTCCGGCGCCGTCCGCGGCCCCGCCCCCGCCCCCCATTGGTCGGAACCCCGGAGGGGCGGGAACTTCCGGCGGCTCGGGACCAATCGGAGCCAGGCTCATCTGCAGACCTGCGGGGGCGGGGCGCGACGTGGGCTGATGACGTCAGGGCGCGGAGGGGCCGGGGCGAGCGCAAGGGGGCGCGGAGGGGGCGCGGTCCGGCCGCGGAGGGGGCCGGAGGGGTGCAGCGAGGCGCGCAGGGAGCGGGGCGGGTGGAGGGGGGCGTGGAGGGGGCGGAGACGACGGCCGGACCGAGTGTGCACCGGGGGCGCGGAGGGGGCGCGGAGGGGCGCTGTCCAGTGCAGGGGGCGGGGAGGGGGCGCGGAGGGGGCGCGGAGGGGTGGGTGGAGGTGCTGTGGCCAGGCCGGGGCAGTGAGAAGGGGACTCGGGTAGAGGAGGGGGCGCGGGTGAGGGGAAGGGAGACGGGAGGGGGCCGCGGGAGAAAGGAGGGCGTGGCGGGGCTGTGCGCTGGGCGAGGCGAGGGCGCGCGGGGCGGCCACATTGCCGAGGGGAGGGGCCCGGGAGCGAGGGGTGCTGAGCGGAGGGAGGACTCGGCCTTTGGGCGAATTTAGGGGGGCCGGCAGCACCTTTGGGGGCGGGCATGGGTCAGCCCAGCCCGGGTCTGCAGTGCGGGCCGGAGGCTCGGATGTGCGCCCACACACGGGCCGGGGGAGTGGATGGCGCCCCTTTTCTGCTGTTGGACTTGGTGTCTGCTCCAGGCGTCCCCTGGCCAGCCTGCATGCCAGCCCAGGTGGTATTTTCCTGGAACTGTGCCCACGTGAGCGGAGGCCTTGGGCATACGTAACTGGGGTAGGACTCTCTTTAAGACAGAAAACGGAAAATTATAAAACCAAACAGGAAGATAAATATCTTCGTATAACATTTTGCAAAATGTACCTATTTTACAACAATGCTGTAATATCTTACAGTTATTCGTTTTTAAGATATTCTACTTTCGTTAACTTCAGAGAGGGAGAGAGAGAGAAACATCAGCGATGAGAGGCAATCACGGATCAGCTGCCTCCCGCACCCCAGGCATGTGCCCGTGACGGGAACCAAAGCTGGGGCCCTTCAGTCCGCAGGCCGAGGCTCTATCCGGGGAGTCAAACCGGCGAGGGCTACTTTACGATAGTTTTGTATAAGAGGGCAAGTTATACATTAAAAAAACCAAAACTGACAAGTGCCACAAGTATCGCATTTAGAAAAATGACATTTGTGTGGATCAACACATGCGTTTCTTGTGATTTCGCTCACGTTGCTGGCTGTCTCTTTTTAATTAATTTAATTTTATTATTTTTGGCTGTGTTTTCTTTGAACGCGCACATCATGGCTGCAGATCGTGTTGTGGAAAGAACGGACGGGCGATGCCAGCCTCTCTGTCGTGTTTGACACATTGGCAGCTGACGGTTAGCGGCGGCCGGTGGCCGTGGTTTGGGACATACTCGGGCTTTGCACCAAGTGCTCAGGCAGCGTTCCTACAGGGAGGTGTCTGCTGCCACACACAGGAGTTCCCATAGGGCAACCCCGCCCAGAGAAAAACAGCACAAGGCGTATCAAGCCCTGCAGCCTGCGCTGCGGGCTGCCGTCCTGAGGGGCGGCTTTCCCCCTCCGGCCCGCGGGCGGGGGAAGGGAGTCCCGCACCATCTTTGCGCGTTGCATGGCGGGAGAATTCTGCAGCGAGCAGGTGCCGGGCCCGCGCCGGCCGTTCTAGCCTCGGCCGGCAGGTGGCGCGCGCGGACCCGCCGCGGTGCCGGGAGGAGCGGGGCCCCTGGGTCTCCATCCCATGGGAAGGAGCCCGGAATGAGGTCCCAAAGGTCACTGCCCTCAGGGACCCACATATGGGCAAGGTCATGGGCACGCAAACCGATTCTAGTCTCCTGGGGCGCGTGGGGGGACCCACTCAACCACAGGCCGCCGGGAGCGAGACGCTGAGGCCTGCCCGGCATCTGGGGGGAGGGGGGAGGGGGGTCAGGGAGGTGGCTGGTGCAAAGGCGCTCTGGCCAGGCCCCGGGCAGCAGAGGTGGGGACACCTAGGAAGCTTCAGTCCTGCGTGGGCGGTTGTTGCCTGGCCTTTGGCCCTGGGTGTGGGGCGGCCCTTGTGTTCCAAGGTGGCCTGAGGCAGGTGGGTGTTACAGGGGCTGGGAGTCCCGTCCGAGCTTGTCTGTGGGCGGTCTCTGCTCTCTTCTTGGTACTGTTGCGTTTTCCAGAGCTTCCCGAGTGCCCTCTGGGCTGAACACAGACATGGTTTGAACAGGTGATGCCATCATCAGTGGTTTCAAAAAGCGTGGGATCGCCGAAACCCGTGTGACTCGGTGGATAGAGCGTCGGCCTGCGGACTGAAGGGTCCCAGGTTCGATTCCGGTCGGGGGCATGTACCTTGGTTGCGGGCACATTCCCGGTGGGGGGCGGGGTGCAGGAGGCAGCTGGTCAATGTTTCTCTCTCATCGATGTTTCTAACTCTCTATCCCTCTCCCTTCCTCTCTGTGAAAAAGCAATAAAACATATTTTAAAAAGCGTGGGATGGAGAGCAGGGAGCACGTCCCCGACTTCTATTACTGCGTGTCCTTCCCAGTGCACAGAGGGCGCACGTGGGCGCCGGGCTGTCCTCCCCAGCTCTGTGCTCCCTGGCTCTCGCGCTGGGCCCCCTCCAGCGGCCGGCCTGGGTGGGCCTCCCACCCGGGCCTCTTTCCTCCGCCCTGCAGGCCCGGGTGGCCTGGTCCCAGAGCGCAGGTGCCCACCCTGTGTCTTCTCCTCCCCTCGGGGGTGTCTCAGGGGAGGGGTGGCCTGGCTGTGCACTCTCGGGGGAGCCCTTGCTGGCAGGCCTGGGTGCAGGGGAATTCTGGGGCAGAGCTGGCGGGTCCGGCCCTCAGATGACGGCTGAGCCAGAGTGAAACCGGCTTCTTTCAGAAGCTGCTGCCTGGGGCTGACCTTAAAATGTCTGAAAAATGAGCAGACGCGGTGGGGGTGGGGAGCGCTCGGGCAGAGAAGCGGGCTGTATTTGGTGAGGTGGCCCCTCCATGGGAGGCTCTGGGGACAGCCGAGGGGCACATGCAGGGTGTCCCGTGTCCAGGTCCTGAGTGGGGACCCAGGTCACCTTCCTGTCTCCTGTGCAAGCTGGTGTCTGTCCTCCCAAAGGCCTGAGTGAGTCAAGGACGTGAGGTGAGCACCTTATGAGCCATACCTGTCGGGGCCCAGATGCCAAGTGACAAAGAAAAACAAAGGAGGCAGGGGGGGCTCCAGGGGTAGCGGAGGGGGTGGGCTGCTTGCCTCCAGGCAGAGGAGGTGGCCGTGGCAGCCCCCCTCCCACCTTGTCTGCTCACCCGTGGGCAGGAGAGGCCCAGCACGGTGTCCGCTCGGCCTGGACCCTGATCTGCAGCCAGGCCCACGCCTCTTTGGGAGGCACTGAGGCTAGGACAGCTGTTCCAGGCCGGAACCCGCCCTGCCACTGGCTGGCCTGAGACCCCCGAGCCCGCCCCTCCCAGGGCCGCGTGGGGCTGTCCCCGGTGCCTCCTGGCTCCCCCTGCTCCGGCTGCGGGCTGAGTTTCGCTTTCTTTTTGGCAGGAAGGAACCTGACTGGGAATCCCCTGAGCTGCCCGAGGGCCAGAGTGAGTCACCCCTGTCCAGCTTGCCAGGTTGGGGGGGTCGCCCCTTCAGGCTGGCGGGCGGGGGTGGGGCGGCACTTCCCGGTCAGGGCCCTGCCACCCACACTCCCTCGGTTCCCAACGGGGCTCGCTGGCAGGCCTGTCATCAGAGTCAAGTTAAAATAAACACGTGCACGTGCACGAAGACCCCGTGAGCGGGGCGACGTTCACGATGAGCAGAGGCTTCCTGCCAGAGGCTCCGCAGGTCCTACGGGGTCGTCTCAGAGGCCGGCAGGCAGCTGGCTGCCTTCCCGGAGCGAGGCCGTGCTCAGGAGAGGCCTCTGGGCGTGGGCAGGGCCCGGCGGCTCCCAGCAGCCCTCGGCCGGACCCCTGGAGGAGTGACCCTCCCGGAATCACCGCAGAGGCCGGCGGACCGTTTTCCTGGTTTTGCAGTGGAATCAAAACGGTCCTGGTTTTGCAGCGGAATCTCTTCTCGGCAACAAGGAGAGTTTCCTGCAGGGGGTCCACAGCGGGGGGTTCGCAGCGAGAGGGGAGACATTCCTACGCCTGAGCACGGGTGGCCACGAGCTCTGTTGGCGGGAGGTCCCCACGGCTCCTGTGGCCAGTCCGGCCCCGAGTTCACGGAACACACATCAGAGGCCGGGCTGCTATCTCCCAGGGAAATTCCGACCGCAAAACCGGTAATGACGTGCCTGCAGCCTGAGGCAAGCATTTCCCACACGTGTGGACTGTTCACGTGACGTCACTGGAGAGCCGGCTGCTCTTGGTTTGCTCCTCCTCCGGCAGTGGCTTCGGATGGGCCCCGGAGCCGAGGTGCTGGGGCGCTGTGTGGCCCGGGGCAAAGGACTCTGACCTCGCGGGTCCCCGCGTTCTTTTCCACAAAATGAAGAGGGCAGTTGCCTTTTCCGGACGCTGGTACGAGAGGAGATGCTGGGTGCCAGAGTGAGCGATGCCCGCGCTCCGGAAGAGACCGTCCGCTGGGCGGTGCCCCTCCCGGGGCACGGAGCACCGGCCACAGGTCAACGCGCCAGCGCCGCGCCTTCTTCCCTGGCCACGACCGCTGCCTCGTTTCCAGACGTTTCCGTTTGCGTGTTCCACATTTCCGTGTGTCTGGAGGCCATAGTTTGTGCATTTTGGGTTTATTGGTGGTAAAAATTCACATAAACTTGGCTATTAAGCCACACGATTCAGTGTTGTTTGTACCTTCGTAAGGTCGGGCAGCCACCGCCACTGTTTAGTTCCAGAGCGCGAACCTACCCGGGCGGGGACCCTTTAGGGGCGCGGAGCCTTTTCGTGCTTTTCTTACGAACAACTCGCGCGGGGCCTGCGCGGGGCCGGGCGTTGGGGAGGCGAAGGGGCCGCCGCGGCGCCCGCGGCCCGAGCCGGACCCTTCATGGGCACCGCCAGGTTCTCGGGAGGCGAGAGCAGCGGAGCCTCGCTGCGGGGCCCCGCGGACGGACGCAGCCGCCCGGCGGGAATGAATGAGGACCGTCACGGAAGCGCCAGCCCCGCCGCCCGCCGCGGCTCCCTCCCGGCTCTCGGTAGGCTCCGCGGCCTGTCCGTCAGAAAGGCGGGCACAAAGAAGGGCGGGGGGAAGCTTGGCCAATCAGAGCCCGCTGCGGCTCGCCGCGCGTTCCTGATAGGCTCTTCTGTCAGTCCGTCAGGCGGGGCGGGGGCGGGGCGAGTCCGCGGCGGCGGCGGCGGCGGCGGCGGCGGCGGCGGCAGGGCGGCGCGCGGTTCGGGCGCGGCGACCGTTGGTGAGTGGAGCCGCGGGGGCGACGTCGGGGGTCGCGGTCCGGGCGCGCGGCGCCGGGGGGCCGGGCGGGGAGGCCGGGCGCCGCCGCCGCGGGCCTGAGGGGAATTCTGGGGCGGGGGAACCGGAAACTGAAAGTCGGAGCGGGGCCGGCGCCGGAAAGTTCGCGAACGCCCGCGGGCGCCGGGTCGGGGGTCCACGGCCCCGGTCGCGGCCTGGGGTCCCCCACGCGGGGTCACGGCGCGGGGGTCACGGCGCGGGGTCCCCCACGCGGCCTGTGGGCGTCTCACCCCGCCTTCCTGACGGGGCTCCCTGCCCCCGGCCCCGCGTCCTGCCCCACCCGGGGGGCGAGCCCCGACCCGGCCGCGCTCAGCGCTCGCTCCTGCGGGGCCTCCGCCGCCGGCACTGCCCCACCTGACCCCTCCCTCCTCCTCCCTCCTCCTCCCCCTCCCCCTCCCCCTCCTCCTCCCCCTCCCTCCCTCTCCCCCCTCCTCTCCCTTCTCTGCCCCCAGCCCCCCGCCCCCCCCCCCCCGCGGGCTGACCCCCGAGCGGCCTTGGCCTCTAACCCGGGCGCCGTGGGGCCCGAGGTCAGCCTGCAGCCCCGCCCCCGGCCTGAGCAGGGCTGGACGGTCCCTCTCGGGCCTCACCTCGGGGACCCCGGCCGGAGGGGTGGTGAGGGCCTGCCGGCGGGGGATGCAGAGTGGAGGCAGCTGCCGGACCGGAGTGGGCCGGAGTGGGTCCCAGCAGGGCGCCTGGACGCGGAGCTCCCAGGACTGCTGCTCGGCGTGGGCCGCCGTGGGCCGCCGTGGCTCAGCGAGGCCCGGGCTCCTGTCACCCGGCCGAATGGCGGTGCTCACAGCTCAGACCCAGTTACGTTCCCCGTGGAGGTCCCGCCAATCAAGTTGTGTTTTTTGTTTTAAGAAAACAGCTTTATTGCAGTAAAACTTACACGCCACAGAAGTTACTCTTGCTTGAGTTTCAAACCAACACAGTTCTTTTCTTCTTTTTTTTTTTTTAAAAAAATACTCTTATCAATTTTTCACAGAGGAAGGGAGAGGGATAGATAGCTAGAAACACCGATAAGAGAGAATCATCGACCAGCTGCCTCCTGCACACCCCCTACCGGAGATGTGCCCGCAACCAATCTACATGCCCCTCACCGGAATCGAACCTGGGACCCCTCTATCCACTGAGCCAAACCGGTTTCGGCCCAACACAGTTCTAAGAAGTGCTTTCTTAAAGCCTTTTCCTACCCTGGCTGGTGTGGCTCAGTGGTTGCACCCCCCCCCAGGGGCACATGTCCAGGCTGCAGACTTGCTCCTCAGGGGAGGCGGTGCAGGAGGCAGCGGTCGATGTTCCTCCCTCCCTCCCTCATCGGCACAGTGCACATACGTTAAAAGGCCGTTCCCTCTCAGTTAAAAGGCCGTTCCCTCTCAGCAGACGCGTCCCAGGCCTCTGAGCAGTGCTCCCCAGCCCAGCCCCTCCCCCCATCAGCCCTGAGGCTGCAGCTCCAAAGGCACTCGCTGTGAGCGGGTCTCTGCTCTGTGCCGCCTGGGACAGCCCTGCCAGTGCCTCGTCCGGAGCTCCTGCAGGAGAGGCTGAGGGACTGCCACGCAGGGAGGGGGCTCCCGTCTGCGCCAGCATGCCACCCTCCCCGCACCGAGCCCTTCCCCAGCCTGGAAGCTCTCGGAACCGCCACCTGTGGGCTTTTTATGGAGGCTCCATCATGGGCCTGATGGGGGGTCGGTGCGTCTGCAGCCCTCTCCCCACAGGAATGACTGTGGACACTTGTCTCTGGCAGCAATGCCCTTTCCAGAGGGCGGGGCTGTGGTGGGAGAAGCGCACTCACGTCATCCGGAGCCTGTTTGGGGAGGGTGTGTGTCCTGCAGGAGTGCCCGAGGCCTAGTTCCCGTGTGCTGGGTGGGGGGGCGGGGGGCAGGTCACAGGGGACCCCCACAAGGCTGTGGGGCCTTCCTCCGGCGCCCTGGCCGGGGCTCCGACCCTGTTGGCACGCTGGCTGTAGATCCTCGGCCAAAAGGTTCCTCCTGAGGGCGGCCTGCTAGCACTCAGTGTCTGCGCCCCGAGGTCACCTGCTGTGGGGTGGACGGTGATCGTCAGGGTCCCAGGCAGCCCGTGTGAGTGTGCCGAGTGGCCTCAGAGTCAAGCAGGCTGTGCCGGGCCCGGGCTCGCTGGTGTGAGGCCTCAAGTGCCAAGTCCAGACTCGGAGTCTCCAAGTGGTCTTACCCACGACACCCCACCTGTCGCTGTTTCCGTAGGGCCAGCCCCAGCACGTGGCTGTGGCCGTGGCCGTGGCCGCTCTGCAGGTCCCTGTCCTGGAAGGGGCGTCTTTCCTGACGCCTGGGGTGCCGGCTGGGCCACTCAGGGCCAGCTGGGCACCTGCCCCGTCCACGGGCACAGTCCCTGTTCTTTGGCTTTTTTTTTTTTTTAATATATTTTATTGATTTTATTACAGAGAGGAAGGGAGAGAGAGAGAGAGAGCTAGAAACATCGAGAGAGAATCATCGACCAGCCGCCTCTTGCACAACCCCCACCGGGGATGTGCCTGCAGCCAATGTACATGCCCCTGACTGGAATCGAACCCAGGACCTTCCAGTCTGCAGACCGACGCTCTACCACTGAGCCAAACCGGTTTCGGCTGTTCTTTGGCTTTTGACGTTGTGGGTGTCGGACAGAGTTCCACGAGAGGCTGCCCAAACCTGGGGTGAGAGGGGCGGCCACAACTGGCGGGCAGAGGAGCAGCACCAGGCGGGCATGGGAGAGGCCCTGGACAGTGTGGCCACCTCTGGGCCCTGCCAGGCTGTGAGCGGCCTGCTGTAGAGGTTGTCCACCGTGCAGCATCGGAGCTCGTGTGAGATCCTCAGGAGCCGGCACTGCCGAGCACCGGTTAGCGGGAAGGGGCGGACAGCCACTGGCCGAGGTGCTGCGGGGGCGGTGGCCACACCTCTAAGCCGGTCTCCGAGTCTGTGGTGCGGATGCGCTGGATGGTGTCTTGAGCGTCAGTCATGCTGTGACCAGTCAGCTGACCGGTCAGCATCCTGCCCACCAGCCGGCATTTCCTGAGGATTACTGCGGGGCCGGGCGCCTCTCGACCGCCTCGATGCCTCTGCTCTCTCTCAGGGCCTGGCGTTCTCGGGGGACGGACTCCCATGGCTGCAGCCAGCGTGACCCCTCCCGGCTCCCTGGACGTGCCTCAGCCCGGCTTCTCCAAGACCCTCCTGGGGACCACGCTGGAGGACAAGTACCTGTGCGCGGCCTGCAGGAACGTCCTGCGCAGGCCCTTCCAGGCCCAGTGCGGCCACCGCTACTGCTCCTTCTGCCTGAGCAGCATCCTCAGGTGGGCGGCGGGCGGGCAGTGGGCGGACGGGGCAGGGGTGGTGGCTGCAGGGCTGTGCCAGCCTCGGGCAGGCTGTGCTCCAGGTGACGGCACAGGTTCACTGAGAGGAGGGTGGAGTGGAGACGTGCGAAGCCGAGCAGAGCCAGGGCGCACTGCGAGGGGTGGAAGTGGTGTGCGTTCGTGCGGGTGGTTCTGGCATCCTCGCACGGACATCTCCGTGCAGCGCAGGCTGGTGGTGGGTGTGCCGTGCCTGCCGGGGTCTCCTGGCAGGGCGTTGTGGCCCGGGGCGGGCTGGCAGCCACACCTGCTCCCGTGTCTGCCTGAGTGGGCGCCCTCGTTTGCCGGGGGTAACCATCACAGGAGCAGGTCTCACCGCTCTGACATCTGATCGTCACGCAGGGATGGTGCTGGCGTGCCGAGCGGCGTGGGCTGGCAGGCGCCGCCTGTCCTTGGCAGCCGGTCTCATGCGGCACCCTCTCCCCCAGCTCCGGGCCCCAGAACTGCGCTGCCTGTGTGCACGAGGGCATCTACGAAGAAGGCATTTCCATTTTAGAGAGCAGCTCGGTGAGTGAGTCTGGAGGCTGACCACACCCTTGAACAGAAAACACGTGTTTCCTTCAGTGGCACCAGTGGGGGCGCAGCTCAGCAGCTGGAGTGCCCACCGCTGCGTGGCCCATGGACAGGCTGCACCCAGGGCCTGGGTCCGGGGGCCGCTGCGGACTGCTCACCCAGGGCCGGGGTCGGGGGGCCGCTGCGGACTGCTCATTCAAAGCCTGGGTCCGGGGGCCGCTGCGGACTGCTCACCCAGGGCCGGGGGCCGCTGGGGCTGGGGGCCGCTGGGGCTGGGGGCCGCTGCGGACTGCTCATTCAAAGCCTGGGTCTGGGGCCGCTGCGGACTGCTCACGCAGGGCCGCTGTCCCCAGGCTTTCCCTGACAACGCGGCCCGCAGGGAGGTGGAGAGCCTGCCCGCCATCTGCTCCAGCGACGGCTGCACCTGGAAGGGGACCCTCAAGGAGTATGAGGTAGGCGCCTGCGCACAGCCCCCACGTGGTGCCAGGGGGGGCGTGACGCCGTGTTCACGTCTGTGAAAGAGCAGCTGGCACTTCGGATGTGCCCACTTAGTACCCAGCCGCGCAGAGCCTAGACCCTTCCACGGAGCCCCGGAGCGTGGCCTCTGGTCCTAGTCAGTGGAATGGGTGCAGCCCCGGCCACGGCGTGTCCGTGGGGCGTGTGCTGAATGAGCAGGAAGCGGCTCTTGCTGGTGGGCTTCTCTGTGGTGTCTCCAGACGAAAGCGCTCTTACTCTGGATGGTGCTGGCGTTGGGGACGCCCCGAGTCGCCTGCATGTTTGTCCTGGGTCACGGGGCACCTGGCTGTGACGGGGGTCAGGGGGCATCTCCCAGGCCAGTCTGTCAGCACGTGGGGTCAGTGTGACGGGCGTGGAGGCTGAGAGGTGCCGAGGTCGTCAGGAGCCTGGGCCCCTCTCTGTTTTTGCTGTTGTCATTAATCTCACCTGAGGACGCTTTTTCTCAGGCTGGGCCTGAGCCACCGAGTGTGGCAGGGCAGGTGGCGGCCGTGGGGCTCTCCTCTGCTTCCGCGTGTGCAGTGCTCTTGGCGTTGGCACGGCCTTCGGGCTCCGCTGTGTTCTGCCAGAGGAGTTTTGGGGTGCAGGGGAGGAGATGCGCCGGGGCAGGAGCAGAGCAGGGCCTTCTGGGAGAGAGGTCTGCCTGGGGACCGGGGCGGCTGCCCGGGGCCACTGGGGCATCTGCACAGACCGTGATGCTGCTGTCACTGCCCGGGCACCCAGGCCTCGGGGCCAGGTCTCCTGGGGGGGCAGGAACTCGGGGTGCTGGGCTGCCTTTGAGAGGCGGAGATGCCTGGGGGCAGGGGGGTCCCCCACTGATTCCTGGGGTTTCTGCCGCCTCCAGGCCGTGGTGTGGGCGATGGCTTCCTGGGCCGCGGGGGCAGGACCGCCGCCAGCCTGGGCTCCTGCCACGGCCGGAAAGTCCCTGGCTGCCCAGCTCTGGAAAGTCCCTGCGCACCGGCCTGGTCATGTGGGAGGCAGGCTCCCTGGGACACTCGCTGGCCGTGGCCTTGGACACGGTGCTGACGACCCCGCGCTGCTCCGGGGCTGCGCCCACGGGTGGCGCTGTGAGGTGCCCGGGGCCTGAGGGAAGGGTGGGAAGGCCTTTGTCTCGGTCTCCTGAAGCTCAGGGAGGTGCTGTGCAGCTGCGGGCGCTCTGGTGCGCGGACCTGCCCGGCGGGGCTCTGCAGCGAGGGGCCCAGAGAGGCTGCTCCCGAGGGGGCAGAGCGGCCGGCGCCAGCGCGGCTCTGCCTGCACGTCGCGGTGGCCTCCTGGCTGAGTCAACGCTGCTTCTCTGGCCTGTGCTCCCGGAAGGTGTCGGCGGTGGGGGCTGACGGCCTGGGTGCCCCGTCCCGAGGGCAGGGCCCCCCTCCAGGGCGCTTTGTCTGCCCGTTCCCAGGAGTTTCTCTCCCCACCTCTAACGTTTCATTGGCTTCGGAGAGGCAGGGAGCGGGAAAGAGAGAGAAGCATTGATGATGAGATTCGTCGATGGGCCGCCTCCTGCACGCCTCCCACTGTGCCCTGCCTGGGAACTGAACCGTGGCCTCCTGGTTCGTGGGTGGATGCTCAACCGCTGAGCCGTGCCACCAACCCAGGAGTTAGCTTGCTGAGAGCACGGTGCCTCTGAGGGAGCCGCGTGCTCGGTGGGGCCCAGGGGGGCCCTGCCCTCAGTGCAGGCGAGCCACAGACCAGAGGCCCTGCCCCGGGCCGAGCTAGCAGGAGGCCCGAGCTGTGCTGTCCTCCCTGTGGCCTGCGAGGCTCCGGCTCCTTGGCAGACCCACTTGGCTCTCAGCCCATGTCCAGGCCCCGCCCTGCCTCCCCTCCCACCCTTCCCCCATCCCAGTGGCCTTCCCAGGCCCCTCAAAGCCTCGGTGTCATCTCTGCAGCAGAGCAGCGGCCCGAGGTGGGGCTGACGTGGGCCCCTCAGTTCCTGACTGCCCAGGTCTGAGCCCCACCCCCTCCTTCCCTGTCCTTCTCCCGCTGCTCTGGCTCCTCCGGGGTCTCCCCAGGCCTCTCCTCACCAGTCCCCGAGAGCCCCAGGCTGGGACCCGCCTCCCTAGGACACACCTGGTGCCTCCCGCCTGTCGCCTGCACCGCCAGCTCCGGAGGGTGGGCTCCCAGCTCGGTGTGCAGTGGGAAGGGGCTGGGCTCCCAGTGCCCTCTCGCTCTGCCCCTGTGGCCCCTTCTCACAGCCCTGGGCTCTGGTCACTCTTTGGCCATTGGCTCTGGTCCGCCTTTGTCCCTGTGTCGCCGGCCGTGGCTCTGCTCCCTCCTTTCTGCACCGTCTCCGTCTCGGCCCGTGCACCCTCTCCCGGCCAGGGCTCCCGGGGCCCCGGAACGCCCCTCGGAGCAGAGCCTCTGCCCCGTGGTCGGGCAGGGAGGGTCGTTCTTGGCGTCGTGGGGTGGGGTGGGTGCCACCGGTGGGAATGGGTCCTGACCTCTGACCCGGAACGAAGGTGTCGGAGGGATCTCAGTTCTCGGCGCCTGGGCCGGGTCCATGGAGCGGCACTACCGGGCCCGGCGTGGCACTACCAGGCCGGGTGCGCTCTCTGGACGCTGCTCCCTCTGTTGCCAGAGCTGCCACGAAGGACTCTGCCCGTTCCTGCTGACCGAGTGCCCGGCATGCAAAGGCCTGGTGCGCCTCGGCGAGAAGGAGCGCCACGAGGAGCAGGAGTGCCCAGAGAGGAGCCTCCGCTGCCAGCACTGCCAGGCTGCTTGCTGCCGGGCCGACGTGAAGGTGCGCTGCGGCCGCGGTGCCCTCTGTGGAGCTTGCTGGGTGTGAAGGCAGAGCCGCCCGCTGGGAGGAGGTGCTGGTGTCTGAGGCCCCCACAGTGGCCCGTGCCGCCTCTCAGGTCGGGTCTTGGGGAACCGCGGGCCCCTGCACTGAGGACAGGACACCCCACGCACCGTGACGGCACCAGGCCTGGTCCGGCATCGACAGTCCAGTGCCCCCAACGCCCCCCTCCTCTTCCAGGCGCACCATGAGGTCTGCCCCAAGTTCCCCGTGACCTGTGAGGGCTGCGGCCAGATGACCTCGCGCGAGAAAGTAAGTGGAACCTGGCACCTGTGAGACAGGCAAGAGCTTTGCCACGAGGGGCCCGCGCTACGAGCTCCGAGGACCTGGTGCGACGGCCGATGGGTCCCCGTGGACCAGCGTCAGATCGCCTGTGGCCGCTCTTCTGTTAAACCGCAGGGGTGGACACCTCCGCAGGGGTGGACACCTCCGCTGGGCAGCGTTCCTGAGGCTCAAGGGGCCGGGCGGCCGCCCCCTCCCTGCCCCTCCGTCCGCGGCTCGGGCCCAGGCTCAGGGCAGGCGGCAGGCACCTGCTGGGCTGTAAGAGAGAACTCGCAGGGTCCGTGCTGGCCATGGTCGGCTCTGAGGTCTGTAGCTCTTCCTGCTGCAGAGAGCCGTTGTCCTGCGATGGGGCTCGGGCTGTGGTTGCTGTGAGTCCGAGGGGGCAGCGCAGGCGCGGCTCTGAGGTGCTGGCCGTCTGGGCGGACAGGCTGCGGGCAGCGTGCCACTCTGTTCGTTGGTTTGCTGCTGTGTGTGCAGTTTAAGACGCTCTGCCTCCCAGACGTCCCGTAGCCGTTCTGGGAAATGATCACGTGGCTCCAAAGAGACCAGGATAGGGCTGAGAGAAGTCAGAGGGAACCCCGCCCGGCAGGCCAGTGTCAGAGGCCTGCACCCGCCCCTGAGGGTCGGGCAGACTCGCTGTGCCCTGGTGACGGTCAGAACCCTGTCCGTCAGACAGGATTGAAGAGGTTGGCGTTTGCATTTCTCCCACGTGCGTCTGCTGAGCACTCGCTTCCAGTCCAGTGGCCTTTGTTTCTCTTACGTTTGACGGTTTCGCGGCTCCTCCACTTCCGGGGGGTTTGGTCCGACTCCCGTTTGGGAGCTCTGCGTGCTCGGGGCGGCGCCGGGTCTTTCCTTCCACTTTGCGTGGTAGTGGTTCTGATGGGGATGGTCTCTGTTAAGGCTCCTCCTGCTGTTGCTGATTGTGCTTCAGGGATGTTTCTGCTCCAAAGTCCAGTTTTCTCACCCCAGGTCCCTGGTGGATGGCGCCAGAGGGGCCACTCTTAGGTGTCCTGTGGCTGCTCTGTCCGGGAGCGTCAGTCTGCGTCCTCCCTGAGCCCAGTGCTGAGCGTCCGTGCCGCCAGCCTCGGAGCTGTGTCCGCTCCGAGGGCCTCGGTACTGCCCTGTGCCAGCCCAAAGGCGGGTGGGTGTCTGGGGCCCCCCTCCCGGCCTCGGACACCTGCGTCCCACAGGCTGCGGCCCAGGAGGGGGTCCCCACAGCGTCCTGAGGAGCTGGCCCAGGCTGCACCCGCCTTGGTTATGGCCACCATGCACACGTGTGTGTGTGTGTGTGTGTGTGTGTGTGTGTGCACGGTGTGCGTGTCTGTGTACATCTTGGCTTTGGACGTGGGCTGTTGGGTTTGGTCAGACAGGATTGAAGAGGTGGGTGGTGTGGGCCAGAGACCCGAGTGCGCTGCTCCGGCGGGAAGCGCAGCGTCTGACGTCAGCTCCTGTAGTTCCAGGACCACCTCAGGATGTGCGGCAAGTGCCTGGTGCCCTGCCGGTTCCACGACGTCGGCTGCCTGGAGACGGTGAGCCCGGCCTGCTTCGAGTCTCCCTGCCTACGGTGTGCCCTTCCCGAGCCGGCTGTCAGCACCGCTGGCCTCCTTTCACGTCCACTGCCTGCTGCCTGGCCCTCAGGGGCCCGGCTCAGGCCCCCGGCTGCCTGCTGGTCTCCACCTCCTGTGGCCCCGCCCTGGCCACCCCACCTGGTCCTCCCGACACCCAGTGGCATCTCAGGCCTTGCCACACGCCAGCCCTGCACCTCGTCCTAAATGAGCACCTTGGTTCGCCCAGCCACGCTGGCCGACAGCCAGCCGTCACTCTGGACTCTTCTCTCCCGTGCCATGTCCAATGAGCGTGAAGATCCTCCATTCTTGCTGGGCCCAAACAGGTCCCGCACCCCTCCTGCTCCCGCCTCCCCGCCTCCCAACTCACTCTGCAGCCTGATGGCTCTTCCTGTGTGACCTCGGCCCCGGCTCCCTGTGACCTCACCTGGCCACTGCACCTCAGCACTGACCTCCTCCCACCCAGGGCCCTGCTCGCCTCCTCCCTGCACGCGCACACTCCTCTGCAGCTCGAAGGGCCCCTCGCCCTCCTTTCCCTGACTGCCCCACCCCCACCCCACCCCCACCCCCAGCCAACTGAGGGCCTGGCGCCCGCTCCGCAGTGGTGGGTGCCTGGCAGCATTTCTCAGGTGTTGGCCCATGGAGAGCGCCGCCTCTGTCCCCTCCGTCCGTCCGTCTGCCTGCCTGTTGTCCGTGCACCCTGATGTTGGTCATGCCACTCAGACCTGGTTCCCTGGCACGGGGCCTGCTGGGCCCGGGCCCTTGGCGGTCAGGGGACACGGCCTGGGTCTGGTTCCTGCTGAGGCTGTGCGTGGCACTGACCTGGAGGGTCTGTGCCAAGACCTTTGCCTGGGCACAGGGACAGGGCTCTTTATTGTCCTGCCAGCCGTCCCTGGAGAACCTGTGGGGGGGGGGGCTCCCCGCAGTTCCTTGTTTCCACTGGAGATGCCTGGAGGGTCCGCCATGGTGGAGCAGGTCTGGAGGTTGCACGGGAGCTGGCTGCAGAGTGAGACGCGGGCGCTGGACAGAACAGCTTGGTGACGAGTGGCTGTCTGTGGAGTGCCCTTCCCTGTCACTTTGCGTGTGAGCCAGCGACTGGCTTCCGACAGGGTCACGTGAAACCCGACAGGCAGGCAGCGGGAACAGTCACTGACCTGTCGTCACCTCGCTGCGGGCCGGAGCGCTCTGCGAGCTGTGCAGCGGGCGGTGGGCCAGCGCCTGGGCTCTGTGTCCGCAGGTGGAGAGCGAGAGGCAGCAGGAGCACGAGGCGCAGCGGCTCCGCGAGCACCTGACCATGCTGCTGCGCGCGCTGCTGGAGGCCAAGCGCCCGCCGCGGGGCCCCAGCGAGGCGGGCGGCTGGGAGGTGCCCAGGGCAGTGGAGCTGCTGCAGAGGTGCGAGGCCCTGGAGAAGAAGACGGCCACCTTCGAGAACATCGTCTGCGTGCTGAACCGCGAGGTGGAGCGGGTGGCCATGACCGCCGAGGCCTGTGGCCGGCAGCACCGGCTGGACCAGGACAGGATCAAAGCCCTGAGTAACAAGGTGAGTGCCGCGGCCAGGGCTGTCCTCACAGCCAGGCCTGTGGGCCCGGTACCTCCATCTCAGCTCGGCCTCGGCCTCTGCAGAGCCCCTGTGAGCCTGTTGGCTGCTGACCCACTGGGGCAGAGGGCCGAGGACGGGGCCTCCACCGTCAGGACAGCCTCCCCTTCGGGCCGGGCGCCAGGGGGCTCATGGGGACGGAGCCGGCCTGGGAGGCTGGCCCACGGGAGCCACGGGAGCTGGGAGATGTGGGCGTGGCTGACCTCACCTTCCTGGGAGTGGAAGCGGCCCCAGGAAGCGGGCACAGCCCACGTCCCCACATCCTCACGGGCTCCCTCCCGTGCCCCAGGTGCAGCAGCTGGAGAGGAGCATCGGCCTGAAGGACCTGGCCATGGCCGACCTGGAGCAGAAGGTGCTCGAGATGGAGGCGTCCACCTTCGACGGCGTGTTCGTCTGGAAGATCTCCGACTTCGCCAGGAGGCGCCAGGAGGCCGTGGCCGGCCGCACCCCCGCCATCTTCTCGCCAGGTGCCATCGGGAACTTGTGCTCCAGCTGCTGCTGCTCTGTCCCCGCGTCCCCCGTCCTCCCTCAACCCCAGCCCTTTGAGTCTGCCCGTCCCGCTGAGGCCAGGAGCCGCCGTGCCTCCCTGAGAGCAGGCTCCCTGAGAGCAGGCGCCAGTGGCCAGTCCTCCCGGTGAAAGCCCCGCCCCCACGCCTGGCTCCCGCCTGGCCCGGCAGTCTCTCTCTCACACGTCTCAGCGTGCCACCAGGAGGGGACTCCCCTGCCAGGCCTGCTCCTGTGCGCCCCGCCCCCCCTCCCCCCGCCCTGTGGGCCTCCCGGAGCGCAGTGTGCGGGCGGGACGTCTGTCCTCGTCCCCAGGGAGGCAGCGGGTGGGCCTTGCCCTACCTCTCCCTACTCACCCCCCAACCCCGCAGCCTTCTACACCAGCAGGTACGGCTACAAGATGTGCCTGCGCGTGTACCTGAACGGGGACGGCACGGGGCGTGGCACACACCTGTCCCTCTTCTTCGTGGTGATGAAGGGCCCCAATGACGCCCTCCTGCGCTGGCCCTTCAACCAAAAGGTGCGCGCGCCGCCGCCGTGGGCCGGGAGCTGCGGGCCTCGGGCGTGCTTGGGCGCTGGTAGCACCGGCTTCCACGTGAGATGCCGCCCGCCCACACGGGAGAGCCCGTGTCCAAGGGAGGGCCTTCCTAGGTGGGAGCGCCCTGAGGCGGACAGGAGGCTTGTGGGCGAGGCCAGCACAGAACTGGGCTGGGGGCCTGGGAAGAGGCTGGGTGTGCAGATGTGCTGGACACACTGAGCAAACCCAGGAGGGCGTGTGGTTCGTGGCTCGGCTCAGTCCGAGGACAGAGAAGGTCAGAATGGGCGCTGTCGCCGAGGGGCTGATGGTGGGGCAGGCGGGCTCACTGTCCCTCGGGCTCCCCCTAGGTGACCCTCATGCTGCTTGACCAGAACAACCGGGAGCACGTGATCGACGCCTTCAGGCCGGACGTGACCTCGTCCTCTTTCCAGAGGCCCGTCAGTGACATGAACATTGCGAGCGGCTGCCCCCTCTTCTGCCCTGTCTCCAAGATGGAGGCCAAGAACTCCTACGTGCGCGACGACGCCATCTTCATCAAGGCCATCGTGGACCTGACGGGGCTCTAGCACCTCCCCTGGGCCGGGGCCGGGCCCCTGGCCAAGCTTGGTGACAGCCACTGCTGGGCCTGCGCCTCACGGCCGTGGGCGGGCCGCACCCCCATCTGTCCCCAGGAGAGCGCCTCTGGGGGCCTCAGCCCTGGAGAGCCCTCAGGCCACCGGTGATGCCGGGGGCCCTTGCTGGGCGGCAGAGGCAGGTGGGCTGCGTGGGCGTCGCCGTGAGGGGCGCAGTGCCCGTCCCACCCGGGGCCCTGGAGACAAGGACGGTGGGGCCTGGCAGGGCTCTGCGGGAACTACTGTGCTAGCCTGGCTGGGCCGCAGGTGTGGTGGCGACTCGTCCTGAGTGCGTCCACCGCTGCCTGTGGCGTGTGCAGGCCTCGGTCAGTCTCCCCAAGACGTGTTGCTGGCCGTGAGGCCGGGAAGTCGTCATTAAATGGTTGAACTGCGGTGAGTGGAGTCCACTGGCTCCCGCCTCGCAGGGGCTCCCCCGGCCCCAGCCGTCTCCACCCTGACGCTCAGCTCACACCAGTGGGCTTTCTCTGGAATGTTCTCCGCTGGCTCCTCCCTCAGACCTTCCCCGGGGCTGCCTTGAGAGCAAGACCACCCCTTCCCCTGTTCTGGGCCGACCCCACCCGTGGGCCCTGCGGGGTCCCTCTGGGGGTGGCTCGTGGTAGCATTGCCCCCCCCCCATCCACAACTTCTCTGGTAGACTGACCCCAGGAGGCCACAGCCTGTGGGGGGAGGCAAGGGGAGTCCTGTTCTCTGGGCCCGAGTCCGGCTGGTGGGCTGCCTGTGTCTGTAGAGGGATCCGACTCTGACTGCCTTTGACGTTGTCATGAGTCTCTTGTGAGAAGTTAAAGGACAGAGAAGCACAGAATGACGCAGTGAGCACACATGTCCACCTCCCACCCATGTGTGGGGGTGCTGATTGGCATTTAGACTCGATCGCTGGACGGTCTTCCTCTATGGACGGCCGCTGCCGACCTGCTGCCCCAGGGCTGGACTGTCCTTGAGGTGGTTCGAGTTTTGTCTGTGACATTTGTATCCGGTGTGTGCGCACGTGTTTCTCGGCAAGTGTGAGGATGTCCTGCCATGGAGCCCTCGGCATCTGTGCTCTGAGCGCCAGCCCAGGCCACGCTGTGGGTGCTGCCTCTCTGATGTCCATCACAGGCAACCACGGGCAGAGGCTGTCTGCCCAGCGCACGGCTCAGAGCCGTCAGTGACCGTAGAAAGGGCCAAGTGAGGTCAGGGGAACGGGCAGCACGAGGTCCCAGTCCTGGGACCCACAGCCTCGGCCTGTGACCTATGGGGGAATGGCCCTGTGTCCCCCGAGGCGGGCAGCTGTCACCAGCAGAGGCCTGGGAGGCCAGGGGGCTGTGAGCGCCAGGGGTCTCTCCGGCTCCCGGGCACGGCCCAGGGCCGGCACCGATGGAGCTGCTCTGCACACGGGCACGCTTGCCTGGTGTCCGTCCCTTCCTCGCAGGCGCGGGCTGCCAGGCCACGCGAGTTTAAATCCATAAACTGAAACTGTTCCAGAGACGCTGCTGGGGTCTGCGTGCCCCCCCAGTCCCACCCTGAGGTCTGACCCCGGGGTGCAGGTGTTGGGAGGTGCCTAGGGGGGAAGGTGGGGCCCGTGGTGGGGCCAGTGCCCTTCTGAGGGGCCCCGAGGCCACTCATCTGTGAGCACCCGGGGGACGCCCTGCCTGCCAGTCCCCGTGGGCACCATGCCTGTGTGTGTGTGTGTGTGTGTGTGCGCCTGTGTGTGCGTGCGCGCACACACGGGCGTACGTACACAGCAGGCATGGTGTCTGTCTGGGCTTTAATTGCGGGTCCCTAATGTCTAACAGTGTTGACGGTCTCCTTGGTGAAGTGTCCAATTCTCTTCCCATTTTTAAATAGAATTGGGTTTCTAACTGCCGAGTTATGTGGTCCAGACATGAGTGTTGTTGGGTCTGTAATTTGCAACTATTTCTGTCTGGCTTTTCTTCCATCCTCTTACCGTGTTTCTCGGAGCAGAAGTGACTTTTTCTCACAGGTGGTGCTTGCAGGGTCGGTGGGTGTCCAGGGTGGCCCCTCTGGAGGGGTGGCTGCAGGTCACGTGGAGCCGTGGTCCTCATGGATGAGGTTGGGTCTGCCTTTATTTTTTCTGCAAAGGATTCCCGTCGTCCCAGCCCCTTCGCCGAGTAGACGCCCCGTACATGTGATTGCGACCTCTCCCTCGGTGGACTTTACTTCTGTGAAAACCCACGTTTGTGAGGAACGTGTTCCGAAGAAGGCACCAGCACCACCGGCCTCGTTGCCAGGCTTCAGGGGGGACTCCTCCCACTTCATTGTTTTCAGTCGCTTCCTCTGCAGCCACCTGTGCATCTTGGTCACTGCCGCGCTGGGAAAGCCCAGGGGACTTCGCCGGGCCGCCGGGCCTGCCGACAAGGAGCCGAGTCGTGGCCGAGGAGGAGGTGTCTTTTGTGGGCCTGTGGTCCCGTCACCACCGCTCTGCAGTGGCACACGATGCCCTCACGTGCTTGGTTAGGTTTTTGCCTGGCGTTCTTCCTTTTTTAGCTCATGCCTGGTGTTTCAGACCTGGTCAACTACTGCGTACAGAGGTATCCTGCACGCTTCCGAAACCCTCTCTAGTTCCAGGAGGTTCTTGGATTTTTTGTGGACCAGAGTGGGTGCAGGGGGTTTATGCTTCAATAGTTATGCCACCCACGAGGAGGACAGTGTCTGCGCCCTAGCCTTCTCTTTCTTGCCTGGCTCCACAGTGAGAGGGAAAGGTGGGGGTTGACTGCCTGTTCCCGTCTTTGGCAGTCCCCGTCACCCGAGCGCCATCTTATCTGTGGGTTCCTGGTCCAGGCCCTTTGCGCAGGCTGAGCAAGCTCCCGGCCAGCCCCGGCCAGACGCTCTGCGGTGCCTCCCCGCACCATCGGCGCTCGGGGGTGCAGCTTCGGGAACCAGCAGCTCCCGCTCTGCACGCCTCAGACGCGGTGTGTCCGCGCTCGGCTTGTGTTTGTTAGCAGAGACGACGCAGTGTGCTGCTGCCAACTGTTTATTCGGTCCTGGACACGTGAGGAGTGACATGCAGCCCACAGCGACCCGCATCGCCGACCGAGGGGACCTGGGGCTGCCAGGGCCAGGCTGGGCCAGAACCACACCCAGGCCCAGGGAGAGGAGTGAGTGAGGGGGACTCCCAGTGTCCCGTGCACCCCAAGCGGAGCGGAGTGTGTGCACAAGCGTGGTGGGGTCCAGCTCTTCTGCGCCTGCAGACCCCCTTCCCCAGGCGCTGCTGCTGCTGCTGCTGCGAGCGCCACGCCCACGCCATCCGGCAGCAGCTTCCTCGCAGCCTGCGGGTCCTGCAGCGAGGCCTTGGTGCTGCTCGGTGCGCCCTCAGCGCCTCTGGCCGCCGAACCAGGAGAAGAAGGGGCGCGGGCGGGGGGCCTGGAGGACGCGCACGGTGCGTGGCGAGCGCCAGGCCTTGATGGTGGCGTCGTCGCTGGCTGTCAGCAGGAGCTCCTGCTCCTGGGGGCTGAAGACCACGGAGTTGACGACGTCCTGGTGCCGCAGCTTGGCCAGGCAGATGTTGTAGTGGCGGTCCCAGACGTAGCCGTGCCGGTCCTCGGCCCCGCTGCGGGACAGCCGGTGAGCCCCTCGGCCCTGCCGCCCGCCCCACCACCTGCCTGCCCGCCCGTCCGCCCGCCCGCCCGCCGGCGCCCCTACCTGGCCACGAAGTCCCGGCTCACGTCCAGGAAGATGAAGAAGCACTCGTCGTTGGGCGTGTAGGCGCGGTGGGCCCGCAGGGCCCGCTTCACCTCCCGCATGGTCTTGAGGTCGAACACCAGCAGGTCGATCTCCTCGGCGATGGGCGGCGGCTGCATGGGGTCGGCCACCACTGAGCCGCTGGGCCAGGCGCGGCTGTTCACGTACAAGTACCTGGGCGGGGGCACTCTGCTCGCTCCGTGTGCACGCCGAGGCGCCCCCCCCCCCGCCATGCACCCCACGCACCTGTGGTCGGGGGACAGGCCCATGCCCACGATGTGCCCGTGCACGTCGATCACGTGGTCCAGGGCGTCGAAGAAGGCGTCGGAGCCCGGGCCCTCGCCCAGCACCGGCCCCGCCGTGGTCATCTGGTGCGGCAGGATCTGCTTGACGCCGATCTGGTGCGGGGAATAGGTGAGGCAGCCGGTGGTGAAGATGAGGAGCTTGTTGGGGGCGCAGGCCACACTGTCCTCGGGGGGCCTGGTGCGGCCCTGGGCCAGCAGCTCCGCCACCCTGGTCTCCAGCATGCGCTCCGCCAGCGGCGGCTGAGCCCGGGAGTCCAGGAGCCTGTGCAGGAGGCGCCGCCAGCCCTCGGTGTGCCCCGAGGCTGGGCCAGTGGCCGCCGCTGCCGCCTCCTCCTCCTCATGGTCACTGTCGCTGCCCAGGTCGAAGACGCGGCCGGGGGGCGCGCTGGTGTCCAGCAGGAGGTCGGGGCTGTCAAAGCGGCTGCAGTCGGCCACCATCACCGTGCGGATGGTGCTGGCGTTGAGGTTCTGGATCTTAAAGAGCCGCTTCACCACGTTGACGTTCTCAGACTCGACGTCCTGGGGGCGAGAGGGGCGCAGGCGGTGGGTGACGGGCAGTCGGACCTGGGGCCGCCCGCCCGCCTGCCCGCCTCACCTGGGGCTGCGCGCCCGCCCGCCTCACCTGGAAGGCGTTGTTGAGCCAGAGCACGGAGCAGGAGGTGATGTCCCCGATGCGGTGCAGGTTCCCTGAGATGAGGCTGGTCTCGGTGAGCCAGCAGCCAAACACGTCGTAGGGCTTGTTGCGCACGCGGGACAGCAGCGCGAAGGTGTCTGGGGAGGAGCAGGGGCTGGGCAGGAGGCTGGGCTACGGGGCGGGTGGGCAGCAGCAGAAGCTGGGGCAGGGGTGGGTGGCCAGTGGCCAGGCCGCTCACCTAGGCTGATGACCACGATCTCTCCGGAGGAGTTGTTGTGGGGCCCCAGGAACACCCCCGAGGCCAGCAGCAGCGAGTCGTCCTGGTTGAACTGGGAGAACTGGGAGTAGCTCCAGTTGTAAGGCCGCATGTCCGCGCTGTGCAGCAGCGAGATGGTCAGGTCGTTGTTCCAGATCTGTGTGGGGGCGGGAGGGTCGAGCCCTGGCCGGCCGGCCGGCCGTCTGTCCCCCCCGTCAGGCCCATGCAGGTGCCCAGGGCTCAGCTCTGGCCTCTCCAGGCCAGCCCCCGGGCCTGGATGGTGCTGACCTGCCCCTCCCGGGGATGAGGCCGCCAGGCACCCTCAGCCATGGTCAGCCCTGCCCCTGCCCCCGCCGCCCCCGCCCTCACCTTCACGGTGCAGTCCTTGGAGCAGGAAGCAAACTGGTAGCCCGAGTGGGAGAAGCTGAGGTGCAGGACCTGGTCAGTGTGCTCCCGGAGCGTCTGCACCTCCACGCAGGGCACCGTGTCATAGAGCCGCCGGAACTCCTCGTACCAGGACGTGGCCGCTGGGGTGTGTGTGCGTGTGTGTGTCACTGCTGGGGCCTGGCGGTGGGGCCGGCCCTGCCCCTGGAGCTCACCAGTCACCACCCCAACCTCAGGGTGGCCCGGCACCCTGGCCCCCACGCCCGGCCCGGCCCGGCTGGGCCCCTTTGGTGCGAGGACCTGGGCAGCAGGTGCCGGCCCGTGGACTTAGGGCTTGCCCACCCAGCGTCCCCGTGGCTGGAGGTGCGCGGTGCTGACCTGGGTGTCGGGGCACGTCGCGGGCCACCTGGTAGTAGCGGTAGAACTGCTCCCGCCATAGGAACTCGTCTCGGGACACGGACTGCCACTGGCGGCACACCAGCCCGGCAGCCAGCACGTCCGCAGGGCCCAGGCTCAGGAAGATCTGGTAGACCAGGCTGTCGGGGAGCAGGGGTGTGCCCCCCTCGTCCATCGTGACATTCTGCCCAGGCGGCCCTGAAACCCACGCACGACCTCCTCAGCCGCCCGTAGGCCGAACCTCCACCCCGAGGAGAGGGGCAGGGCTGGGCTGGGCTGAGACGTCCCTGCGGCCGCTCCTCCATCCCACCAGCTGCCCCGCGGGAACCCAGGGCTCGGATCCTGTGTGTGTGTGTGGGGGGGGGTGTCCCCGCTAGTCCTGGGCAAGCAGCAGACCCGCAGCACTCCGGGCCTGGGGCAGCCGGAGGGGAGTGGGGTGGGCCCTTGGGGACCCCAGACCCACCCGACCCAAAAGGTTCCAGGCTAAGAGACAGGCCTTTGGGTGCCCCCCGACCTCCCCACGATGTGGGCCCGGGTAGACACGGGTGCCCGGGCCGGCGGCCGTGCAGAGCCGTCGTCGGGGGCCTTCCTCCCAGAAAGGGTTTGGGGTCCGCCCGCCCCAGCGCCCCAGAAGCCGCCCGGGTTGTCCGCCTGCGGCCCCGGGGAGCCCGCAGGCCGGGCGGCCTCGGACCGGGGGCGGGGGCGGGACCGGGACCGCCTGGCGCCCCCTCCACCCCGCGAGGGGCTCGGGCGGGGCCTCGGCTCATTCACCAGCCGGGCGGGCGGGGCGGGCCGGGGTCAGGGGTCAGGGCGGGTGGGGCGGGCCGGGGTCAGGGCGGGCGGGGCGGGGCCGGGGTCAGGGTGGGGCGGGCCGGGGTCATGGCGGGCGGAACCGGGCCGGGGTTAGGGCGGGGCGGGCCGGGGTCAGGACGCGGCGGGCGCCGGTGTCAACGCTCCGCGGCCCTGGTGCCGGGGCGGCGCCGGTGGTTACACTCCGGGGAGGGGGCGACCTGGTTCCCGGGGCGGCGCACTCACCGCGGCCGCCTCCGCCTGCAGGTGCTGCCCCCGACCCCGCTTCCGCCCGCGGCCCCGCTTCCGCCCGCGGCCCCGCTTCCGCCCGCGGCCCCGCTTCCGCCCGCCGCGTCTCTACGGTGGAGCCGCCAGGACGGCGCCTCGAGCGCCGAGCCATCGATGGGCGCCCTGAGCTGCGTCACTGCGCCTGCGCCCCTCTGCGCCTGCGCGCTGGGCGAGCCCGGCAGAGCGCCCCTGGCGGCCGGGAGGAGCGGCGCCGGCGGGGCTCCCGGACCGGCCTCCGCGCTCCGAGGTCCGACGTCCGACGTCCGAGGTCGGAGGCCCGGGGTCGGAGGCCCGGGGTCCGAGGTCGGAGGCCGGGCCTCCAGGCGCCTCGCCCGCGCCCGCGGGGCTCGTGGGTGAGCGTCGACCTCGGACCGGGGTCAGGCTTCGATTCCGGGTCGGGCACAGCCCGGTGTGAGCTCCCCCGGGAGGGCGTGCAGGGGCAGCTGATCGATCCGCGGTCTCATCACTAACGTTCCTCCTCCGCTCTGGAGTCAATAAAACATTTTTTAAATTAAAAAAGACGCGCCTGCTTCCCGGAGCTGCGGGCGGCCGGCGGGGATAAACGTGCGGGGAGCCGGGGCGGCCGCCTGGACTCCGCCGGGGCCTGGCGGGGGGGCGGTCAGGGCAGGGTCGGGGCAGGGTCAGATGTCCGGCCGGGCAGGGCAGGGTCGGGTCAGATGTCCTGCCGGGGCCACAGGCCGAGGCTGGGGGTGGGGCCCGGCTGGGCCTGGGGATCGGCCTGACTTCCTGGGCAGCACCGGGCAGTGGACTCCGACCCAGGACAGGCTCAGCCTGCCGCCTCCGCCATGCTGCCGCCCCGGGCTGCCCTCCTCTGGACTCTGGCCCTGGCCGCTGGCTTCCTGTGTCCGGGGGCTCAGAGGCCCCCCCAGCGCGCGTCCCCCATCAGCGCCATCCAGCCCACGGCCGGCTTCGACGCTCAGCAGGTAGCTGGCCCGCTCGGTAGGGAGGGCCAGGCCCGCCCCCCACCCCGGCCCTCACCCGGCCCTCACCCCGGCCCTCACCCGCCGGCCTCAGTTTGCAGGGACGTGGCTCCTCGCGGCCGTGGCGTCCTCCTGCCGCTCCCTGCAGGAGCAGGGCCACCGGGCCGAGGCCACCGCCGTGAAGGTGGCGCCCCGGGGGGCAGCCATGACAGTCAGCACCTTCCAGAAGCTGTGAGTCCTGCGCCAACCCGCCCCACCCGGCCGGGGCCTGCCCTGCTGTCCCACGCGGCTGCCCAGGGTGGGCGCCTGAGCTGCTGTGCCTTCGCGCCCGCCCCCCAGGGATGGCATCTGCTGGCAGGTGCGGCAGCTCTACAGAGACACCAAGGTCCCCGGCCGCTTCCTGCTCCGAGGTGAGGCGAGGCCGAGGGACGGGGCGCAGGGCTGGCGGGGGGGCGCTGACGCCACCAGCCGGTCTCTGCCCAGCTCGAGGCGCCAGGGGGGACGTGCAGGTGGTCGTGGGGGAGACGGACTACCGGAGCTTCGCCATCCTGTACCTGGAGCGGGCGCGGCGGCTGTCGGTGAAGCTGTACGGTGCGTCCCCGCGGGCCTGGCTCCGGGCACGCTTGGCCCCCCGGGGAGCTGGGCCAGCCCAGATGGACACACAGGCCCCCCTCCCTCCTCCTGGCCTCCTGACCCTCGCCTGCCAATCGGGGGTCCGGGGACGCGCCCCCGGTGTGGGACGGGGAGGGGGCAGGAGGGGGTCAGACCCGGCGGGGGTGGGGGGGCACGCAGACCCTGTCCCCAGAGCGCCCAGCCCCCCTCCGCCCGCGGGCGCCCCAGGAGCCTGTGTCCCACAGTCCGCGCGTTCCCCGTGGAGGACTCGGCGGTGAGCAGGTTTGAGCAGAGCGTCCAGAGGGCCGGCCTGACCGAGGACCACATCTTGTACTTCCCCAAGTATGGTGAGTGCCCCCCGCCCAGCGACCACCCGCCCGCCCGCCCGCCCTCCGAGGCCCGGCCCCGGCCACTCTGACCCCGCTCGGCCCCCAGGTTTCTGTGAGGCCGCTGACCAGTTCCACTTCCTGGATGGTGAGTGGGCGGCAGCCCCGCTGGGCAGAGGGCGGAGGGCGGGCGCGGGCCGAGGCCTCGCTGGCTGAGCGGCGGTCTCTGTGCAGAGGTCAAGAGGTGAGGCCACCCAGCCCCGGGTGAGGCAGGAAGGACCCCGCTGAGGCCTGCACCCCACCAGCCTGGAGGCTGCCCCGGACCCCCGGACCCTGGGCACTGCCCCCATTAAACGCCACCTTCTCAGTTGACTCCTTCCTTTCTGTGCTGGCTCTGCCCCAGGGCCGGGGTTCGAGGTCGCCTCGGGTCACCCCAGGCCGTCGCGTGGGCATCGGCCGCTCCCGGGTCGGGAGGCCAGTGGCAGGCTCTGGCCCAGGTCTGGGTGAGCTGCAGCGCTCGGACTGGCCTGGGGCCGAGTCCTCCGGGGCTCGGGCGGACGGGTCCCCATCGGTGAGGCCACGTGGGTGGGAGGCAGGGGCACAGAGGTGGGGGGTCTGTACCCCAGGTGTGCCGGGGCTGGTGAGCACAGCGCTCTGGGCACACGGGGGAGGGACCCCACGAGGGGGCGGCCCCACGAGCCCATGCCCAGGGCCTGGCAGGGTCACCAGCCAGAGGCTTGGAAGCAAGGCGAGCTCTGCCAGTGGGGGGGAACTTTCCGGAATGTGGGGCGAGGAAGACGGGGAGGGGCTGAGAGGGGCCAGGCTGCCAGGAGGGCCCCACACCCCGCACCCCACACCCCGCACCCCACACCCCACACTCGGGGGAAGGAGAGCCCGGGGCAGGGCCGCCTGGGCACACTGGCCCCGCCTGCGGGTCCCTCACGAGGGCCCGACAGAAAACGCCGGAGGAGAAACCCCCAGTTGTTGCCCGGAAGCCTGGCTCAGCGTCGACCTATGACCCAGGGGGTCAGGGCACAGGCCCAGTGCGGGGGTGCAGAGGGCAGCCGCCCCGGAGCCTCTCTCATCACGGCTGTCTCTCCCCCTCCCCCATCTGCTCTGAAATCAATAAAAACGAATTTTTAAAAAGTGCTTCCTGAAGGGTCCCAGGTTCGATTCCGGTCAGGGGCATGAACCTTGGTTGTGGGCACATCCCCAGTGCGGGGTGTGCAGGAGGCAGCCAAGCCGGATCCTCTCTCATCACGGCTCTCTCCCAATCCCCCCCCCCCCCTTCTGCTCTGAAATAAATAAAAACGAATTTTTAAAAAGTGCTTCTCAAGCCGAAACCGGTTTGGCTCAGTGGATAGACCGTTGGTCTACGGGCTGTAAGGTCCCAGGTTTGATTCCGGTCAGGGACATGTACCTTGGTTGTGGGCACATCCCCAGTGGGGGGTGTGCAGGAGGCAGCTGGTTGATGTTTCTTTCTCATCAACATTTCTGCTCTCTATCCCTCTCCCTTTCTCTCTGTGGAAAATCAATAAAATATATTTTTAAAATAAAAAAAAATAAAAGCGCTTCCCGAGGTCTAATCAGACGGAGGCGACAGGCAGTAGCTGGGGCGGATCCCTGACACGGACACACGTTCACTTTCGTAATCAGCGGGGGACGTAGGGGGGCTGGGTGCCTCCCGGGGGCCCCCTGGTGCCGAGCTGGCCAGGGGGACGGGGTCCACGTTCTGACTCGCTGCGGACTGCACCCCCGTCTCCAGGGCAACGTGGAGGAGGCGCCTGGTGAGGCTGAGGGGCTGGGGGCGCAGGGGGCCTTGCCTTTGGGGGGAGAGGGGCAGGGGAGGGTCCCCTGGGACTTCGGGGGACAGGCCCGTGGCTGGGAACCTCTCTCCTCGTGGTCGTCTCCGGGCAGACACCGCTGACCAGGGGCAGAGCGCCCGCCAGGAAGGGGCACCGCCCGCGGGCTCGGTCCCTGTCCGGGAGCCGGGGAGCTGGGGGCCGGGGGCCGGGCTGGGGCTCCTGCTCAGAACAGGCTGCCCAAGGCCCCGTGTGAGCAGAGGGAGTGGGCGCCCCGGGATGGGGGACCCTGTGGGGGAGGGGCGGCCCGGGACGGGGTTCAGAGGTCAGGGACACGGTCTCCCCAGCTGGGGGGAGTCCAGCACCCACAGGCCGCTGCCCACAGATCCTTCCTCTGGGGGGGCTGGGGCAGGGGGGGTCTGCAGGCCTGGCTGCACCTGCCGCCCACACTCGGGGGGGGGGCTGCGGGCACGGGCGGGCGGTCAGGGCCCGAGTGCCTGCGGCGGGGACACGGCGGCTCTGGCACCCGGAGGCCCGTCCCCGGCCCGGTGCGTTCCGTCCTCCGCCCGGCTCTGGCCTGGTGCTGGGAAGGGGGGTCAGAGCCGGGGGCCCCGGGGGGACGGTGTCAGGGATGAGCAGGCCAGGACCAGAGCCTGGGCTGGGCGGCCCCTCCCCTTTCCTGCCCCCTCCTTCCCCAAGCGGGGACCCCCCCCCCCGCTTTAGTGGGCAGATCTGAGGGCCCGCCTCAGCCTCAGCCCCAGCCCTGCCCCCGCTCCCCGCTGCCCGGCCTGGGGTGGGGCGGACCGTCGGAGGGCGCTGAGTCCGCAGCACCCGCCCGGCGGCCGGATGGGGGCTCCGTGTGCCCTGTGGGTGCTGCTCGCGCTGCTGGACGCCCTGGCGGGGGTCGGCTCGCAGCCCACGGGCCTGCCGACTGCCGTCCGCATGAAGCAGGACTTTGACGTGGACAAGGTGGGAGGGCCGGGGCCGGGCGGGAGGCAGGGGGAGGCAGGCCCTGCCGGCCCGGCTCAGCCGGCCCGCACCGGCGGGCACGGCTCTCAGACCCCCGCCCGCCCCCGCCCGGCCCCACGGAGGCCCCTGAGCTCACCGGAGGCGGCAGGCGCCCCGCGCTGAGCCCTGGCGGCCCCTCCGAGAGGCGGCGGCCGGGGGGCCGCTCCCAGCCCCCGTGGGCCCAGCCCGGTGCCAGCCCGGCCCCTCAGTTCCAGGGGGAGTGGTTCGTGCTGGGCCTGGCTGGCAGCACCCACAGCAAGGCGGACCGGCACCTGCTGAGCCCATTCACCGCGACCTTCACGAAAAACAGCAGGCAGCAGCTCGAGGTGACCTATGCCATGGTCCGGTGAGTGGGGGCCCGGCCTGTGGTCCCCCGAGGCCCCCAGCCCAGCCCCGGGGCGGGGGGTACGCCGGAGGCGGGGAGGGGGAGCGTTCACCGGAACAGACTGGGCCGAGGGCTGTGGGCTGCAGGCTCGGCTGGATCTAGCAGCCCGGACGGTGTGAGCCGGGCTCCCCGCCGGTCCTCAGCCCCGCCCCGGGGTCCCAGGCCCCGGAGGGCGCTCCCACCCCACCCTCAGCCCGCCCCAGGGTCCCACCCCACCCTCAGCCCGCCCCAGGGTCCCAGGACCCCAGGCAGGGGGTGGGGGGGGTCAGGAGGCAGAGCTCACGCCTGGCGGCTCGGGGGACGCAGTGGCCTGAGGGGCACAGGTGGCCACGGCCCCGGGGGGGCAGCCGAGCCCCAGCCTGCCGGGCCCTGCTCCCCCACCCGCCCCCCAACCCCTCGGCCACCCCGTTCTCCCGGGAGGCCCGGCTGCTTCCGGAACCTTCCCCTCTGCCTCCCCCAGGAGCCAGCGCTGTGTCGTCTGGTCGTATGTGCTGACGCCCGCAACCGAGCTGGGAAAGTTCTCCGTGGAGAACCGCAGTGGTGAGCCGGAGGGCGGGGGGGCGGCAGGGGGCGCTGGCCGGGGGCCCCCTGACCGGCTGTGTCCCCAGAGCTCGGGACGGACACGGAGGACGTGTGGGTGCACGAGACCAACTACACCACCTTCGCCCTCATGAGCTCCCACCGGCAGTCCGTCCGACAGATCATCGTGAGGGTGCACCTGCTGTGTGAGCCCCCCGCGAGCGTGACCCCCTCCCCAGCGAGTGTGACCCCCCAGCGAGTGTGACCCCCTCCCCCAGTGAGTGTGACCCCCTCCCCCGCGAGTGTGACCCCCCAGCGAGTGTGACCCCCTCCCCAGTGAGTGTGACCCCCTCCCCCCAGCAAGTGTGACCCCCTCCCCCCAGCGAGTGTGACCCCCTCCCCCAGTGAGTGTGACCCCCTCCCCAGCGAGTGTGACCCCCTCCCCCAGCGAGTGTGACCCCCCAGTGAGTGTGACCCCCCCCAGCGAGTGTGACCCCCTCCCCAGCGAGTGTGACCCCCTCCCCCAGCGAGTGTGACCCCCTCCCCAGTGAGTGTGACCCCCTCCCCCCGCGAGTGTGACCCCCTCCCCCAGCGAGTGTGACCCCCTCCCCCCGCGAGTGTGACCCCCTCCCCAGCGAGTGTGACCCCCTCCCCCAGTGAGTGTGACCCCCTCCCCCCGCGAGTGTGACCCCCCCCAGCGAGTGTGACCCTCCGGTCCCCTAGCCCCTCAGCGGCTGGTGGGGCGGCCAGGGCGGGTGTGTGAGGAAGTGGGGGGTGGGGGGGTTGGGGTGTAGGAGGGTGGGGGGTAGGGGCAGTGGCAGGTGCTGGGCCTGGGCCACCCCAGCGGGGAGGGGTGTGCACCCTGGGCCACCCCAGGGCTGAGGCCACGCTGTGTCCTGGGCTCCAGTCCGACTGTGGGCGATTCAGACTAAGACGCTGGAAAAGTTCCTCTGCCTCCTCTAAGCCCTGGGCCTCTCGGAGGCCAACATCGTCTTCCCCGACTTTCCAGGTAGCCCCCGGCCCTGCCCCCCCTGCTCCCCTGGGCCCCCTGTTCCCCTGTTCCCCTGGACCCTGCTCCCCCTGAGCCCTGCCCCCCCTGAGCCCTGCTCCCCCCCCCCCCGCCCCTGCTCCCACCTGCTCCCACCTGCTCCCACTGCGCCTGGCCTCCTGGGTCTGCACTGAGTCGGGGGGCTAAGAAGGCTCCCCAAAGAGCAGGCTGCTGGGGGGCAGCGCCCGGGGGCCCCCCCAGCCCCTCCCCCTGCTCCCGTCCTGAGCGGCGCCCCCCTCAGACTGGGCGCCCTACCGGACCGCCTGCTGAGGACGGCGTGGCCGGCAGGAACAGCGGTGAGCGCGTGGCCGTGGTCCTGCCACGCCCTCCGTGGGACCCTGTCGGAGGTCGCCGGGCCCCTCCCGCCCGGAGGGAGGTGTGGCCGCGTGGCAGGAGCCCCGGGGGGCGGTGGCATCGGGGTGTCTGCCCCCCGCTGGGGGGGCCACCTCCTCTGCTCCCTGCCCCCCTCTAGAACCAGTCCCTCCATTACACCGTCTGCTCCCTGTGGCCGTGGACTCACTCCTTTCAGCCCTTTGTTTTCAAATTGGCTTTGGGGGGGGGGGCATCCACGACGAGAGGGAAGTCACTGCCGGCTGCCTCCTGCCCGCCCCCACGGGATGGAGCCACGGCCAGGCCGGGCCGGGGGACGGAGCGGAACCCCCTCCCCACCCCGCTCCTGGGCGACGCTCGGCCCCGCGCCCGGCCGGGCCTCTGGAACCCGGTTAGCCGGTGCGTGCACAGCGGTGTGTGTGCAGGCCTCTCCGGAAAGTTCTCTGTCCCCACCGGGCTAGGCCAGGACACAGCCCTCCCACCTCCCGGCCCTGGTCCCCCCGTGGTCTGTGGTCTGACTCCTCCGGGGACCCCCTCAGCGTGGGCCTCAGGACGGTCCTGTGTCGGTTCCCCGCCCCCCCCATCCTCTGGGCCCTCCATGTGAACGCAGTGTCCCAGCGGGAGCCGCACATCCGTCCATCCGTCCGTCCGCCCTCCGCGGGGGACTCGGCCGCTCCGCGCGGCTCTCGGCGTCACCCGGCTGAGCAGGGGTGCAGGCCTCTCCGCGGCCCTGCCTGCTCGCTACGCGGTTACCGGGAGACGGCCCACCCCCGGGGCCCTGTGTGACCCCGGCCTCGGGGCCTGGGTGACGTCTGTTCTCCGGAGACACGGGGCCGGCCACGTCCGGACCCCCCGCCCTCCCTCTCCGGCAGCCCGCCAGGTTTTGTTTTTGAGAAAGGCCGGGGGTGTCCACCCTGGAATGCGGGCTCAGCGGCAGAGCTGGGCAGGCACGGGGCGGGGGGGGGCACCTGTGCAAACACCGAGCGGATCCTCCGGGGCCGGCCACTGGCAGGCGGTCCGCCCAGCTGCTCGGATCAGATTCCTGTCCCTCGGGGAGTGTGGCCGATGGGGACTCACCCCCGCCCCCCGCTGGGAGGTCAGGAGGCAGGGTGCCTGCGGCCCAGCCCTCCCCTGGCCGGCCGGCGGGAAAGGGCAGCTCTGTGTCCAGCCCGGCCTCCGCCCCCTGCTGGCCCCGGGCGGAGTGGCAGCTCCCAGGGGCCCGGCTGGGACCCCGCCCCCCCCCCGCCCACGTCCAGGCCTCTCTGGGCTGGCGGAGGCCGAGGGAGGGCAGACCTGGAGGGTGAGGGCTCCCCCCCCAGTGCCCTGGCCCGGCCCCAGCACGCCCGGAGCCAGGCTGCGCCCACTCTGTCCCCGCTGGCACCCGCCGCCCACGAAGGGGAGCTTGTGCCAGGTCCTCCCCAGCCCGGTGCGGCCCCTCAGGGACGGGAGCCGGGAGTGGGGCCAGGAGGGCTGGGCAGGGGTCTGGGCTCTGGTGGCCGGGGTCCAGCCTGGGCGCAGTCTGGCCGGGCGCCTGCGGGGAGCACAGAGGACCTGCCCCTCCCCCCGTCCCCGCCTTCCTGGGCGGGGGCTAGTTTCCCGGGCTGAGGGGGACGAGGGAGCATCGTCCACTGTTCCTGCTCACGTGTGTGTGCTCGCGCGCGCACGCACACACACACACACACACACACACAGACACGCACACACACACACACACAGACACGCACACACAGAGACATGTGCACAGACAGGCATGTGCACACACATGCACACACAGAGACAGGCACACATATGCACGTGCACACACGTGCATGTATACACGTGCTCGTGCACGTGCACACACACGTGCACGCAGGCGCCCGCCCGCCTCTCGGTGGCACACAGAGTCTCTTTGTGAGTCTGGGAGCTCCCGCTGGCGGAGGAATGCCTGGCCTGAGGACGCTGTTCTGGGAGCTCTCTTCTTTCCCGGTTCCCGGATTAGTGAGAGCCGATTCTCCACCCCCTCCTCGCTGACTCAGCCCTGGCAGCACGTGACCCCGAGCCACTGTGCCCTGCAGCACGGTCCCGGGCGGCCCCCGGGGGGCTGGCTGAGCTGCTGTGGCCCCCGGGGGGCTGGCTGAGCTGCTGTGGCCCCCGGGGGGCTGGCTGAGCGGCCCTGGGGCGGAGGGGGGGCGCTGAGCTGCCGTGGCCCCGGGGCTGGCGGGGGTGTAGGGGGTGCCTGGGCTCCATGGAGGCAGACCCCACGGCGGGCCCGTCTCTGGTCCCCACACATCCGCCTCCCCCTGCATCTCAGCGGCTGGGTCTCACCAGGCCTCGGGGTCCGGGGGCCGCTGCCCGGTGCCTCTCCAGCCCCATGAGGCCATGCAGCGCCCACAGCTCCCTGCGCCCCCCACTGGCCTGCCCCGCCCCAGGGCGGAGCGGGCGGGTGATCCCCAGCCCAAGGGGTCCCTCCCAGCGCCATCTGGGGGTGACCCGGTCTGTGCCCAGGTCACGGCGGTGGCTGAGCCTGCTGGGGTTCAGCACAGAGTGGGGGCAGCCCCGGCGTGACCTGGCGTGACCCCGCGTGGTCTGGGCTCGGCGGGGTGCGGAGAGCTCGCCCACGTCACCCTCCAGAATTTGCAGATTAGGTCCGGGTCCGGGTCAGCCTGCTTGTTTCTGTGGAGCGGGAGGGGGCACGGGAAGCAAGGGCCCCCCAACATTTCCCCATGGGGTACGGAGCAGGACAGCCCCCCGCCCTCGGCTCCCGGCCTGGAACCCGCCCAGATCCCGGCCCCACCCCGGCCTGATGCCGGGCCCCGGGGGCTGAGGGGCCGCCCTGGGCAGTGAGCCCCTGCTGCCCCCCTCCCCCTCCCCCACTCCTCCTCTCGCCCAGCCCCCGCCCCTGGGCCAGGCCACGCCGGGCACAGCTGTCCCGGGGTGCCCTTCTGTGCCCACAGCTCCCCCAGAGGATAGACACGGGGGCCGGAGGAGCTGGCACCAATCCCTGGCTGGACCACCTGCAGGCGGGCACCCTCTCGCCTGGGCACCCTCCCTCCTGGGCACCCTCCCCCTGGGCACCCTCCCCCTGGGCACCCTCCCCGCCTGAGGCCAACACCCACCCAGCTGTGGGCCCGGGCAGGGCCGGGTGCTCGGAGGAGGAGAGGGAGAGCAGAGGAACGGGTGTGTGTGTGTGTGTGTGTGTGTCTGTTCTCGGACCCGCGCGGCCCATTCCGACTGGACCTCAAACTGGGCCAGCTGGTGAGTCCTGGTTTACCGTCGAAGGTCAGCCCGTCTCCGAGCTGCCGTCCCCGGAGGCCGAGGCCGAGTCTTTTCTTTTTTTAAATACGTTTTATTGATTTTTTACCGAGAGGAAGAGAGAGGGATAGAGAGTTAGAAACATCGATGAGAGAGAGGTACGTGCCCTTGACCGGAATCGAACCCGGGACCTTTCAGTCCGCAGCGAGCCTGAGTCTTTTAACCTCAGTCCCTGGGGTTCTCACGTGCAGATGCTGCGTGTCCCACCCGAGCTGGCCCTCCGCGGCCGCAGGAGCCGCCGGGGCAGAGTCAGGGGCCACGGGGCAGCCAGCTGAGGGGCTGAGGGACGCGGCTCGGGGCTGGGTCCTGCCCGCCCCCCTGGCTGCTCTCCGGCCTGGGGGGGGGGGCGGCCTGGGGCTGTCTGAGGAGGAGACCAGCTCCTTGCACCCCGGTGTCCGGAGCAGCAGGCCAGCGGCCGCCTTCCCACCACCCCCCCCCCGGGGGGGCACATGCCGCTCGGGGACATGGCGGCCTCCTGTCTGCTCCGCCGCTGAGCTCAGCTCTCAGCCTCTTGGGGTGCTGCCAGGTCAGCCTCTTGGGGTCCCCCCTGCACCGGCCGCACTCGGGGCTCCTCAGAGGCCAACATCTGTGCCTGTGAGACGGGAGGCAGTGCCAGGACCCAGCACCTCTGCTTCTGGGGTGACAGGAGGGCCCCCACCCCAACGCCCAGCACACCCCACTCCCCGCGGGCAGCCCAGGGCAGGGCAGCCCGAGGCCGCGCGCCCGCCCCCGTGGGAGCGGAGCCTCTTACATAAGCGGCCGGCGGGGGAGCTCCCGCCGCGTCCTCCCCGCGGCATCACGCGCCTGGGCCGTCCTTGGCGCTGGGCGGAGGCCAAGCCGGTGCCTTAAAGAGGGTCCCCCCGGCTCTGCCCGCCGCCGCCGCCTGCCGCTCGCCCTCGCTGCTGCTCCAGCCCGGACGATGGCCGCTCCGCGCAGCCTGTGGATGGCGCTGGTCCTGCTGGGGGCCCTGGGGGTCCCGCCGGCCGCGGCCCAGGCCTCCGAGCAGCCCGGCTTCCAGCAGGAGCAGGTGCGGCTCCCTGCGGGCCCCCCCCCCACGGGAGGGGGCTCGGCTGGGCTCTCCCCCCGGGGAGAGGACTGACCGGCCACGGCTGCCCTCCCCCGGGAAGGAGCCGGTGCCCCCTTCGCCCCCCACTCGCGGGGAGCCGTGCCCACGAGCGGCACACGTACAGGCAGACACGTAGCCCCTGCCTGCCTCCCCTCCAGTCAGCCCTCGGGGTGCAGGGCGCTTGGGGAAGCAGCGCGGCTCCCCCACCTGGCCCAGCGCGGAGCTGGGACCCGTGCCCGGGTGCGAGACGCAGGCAGGGGCGGGACTGGGGGGGCCACAGGCACCATGGACGCGGTGCTGTGGTCCTCCCGCCGCCCTGCGCCCCCAGCCCCCCCAAACCGCCCGTGCCCTGTGCTGCCGGCTCCGGCGAGGAGCTGGGCTGGGGCGGTCTGGCCAGGGGACCGGGAGGGAGGGTGCCCCCCGGGCGGCCGGAGGGGCCCTGGCTGACGGGGGGCCGTTGGCAGTTCCTGGGGCGCTGGTTCACCGCGGGCCTGGCCTCCAACGCGAGCTGGTTCCGGGAGCGGAAGGCCGGCCTGTCCATGTGCTCGGCCGTGGTGGCCCCCGCCGGGCCCGGGGACGGGGACGGCGCCCTCCGCCTCACCACCACCTTCCTCAGGTGGGCCGGGCGGGGCGGAGGCGGGGGCTCCCCACAGGGCCCGCCTGCCCCGGGGCTGGCTGCCGGCGGGACCCCCACGCGTGACCCTGGCGGGGTGCCCTGCCCGCAGGAGAGACCAGTGTGAGACGCGGAGCCTGCTGCTGCGGCCGGCGGGCGCCCCCGGCCACTACAGCTACACCAGCCTCCGTGAGTGCCCGCGCCGGGTGACGCCGGGATGACGCCCGGGGTGACCAGGTGACCCAGCCGGCAGGCTGAGGCCTCCCCACCCGGTCGGCGAGCCGCGCCTGGCCCGGACCTGCCCCCCACTGTGGGGGGGGGGCCGGGACCCACCCTGGAGCCAGTCCTCCGGCCCGCCCTGCCCTGCCCCGGGGGGTTTCCTCAGACCTGGGCCCCCCCTGGTGGACCGGCAGGCAGAGCACCCCAGCCCGGCCCCCCCTCTCCCGGGCGGATGGGTCTCCCTCCTCCCGCGCCCACGGAGGGCTGGTGGCTGCACCGAGGCCTTGTTTTCTGAGCCTGCGTGCCGGCTGCCCCCCAGGACTCCGGTTTGGGGACACTGGGGGGGGGGGGTCCCCGGGTCTGGCAGCGTTCCCGGGCTGTGCAGGCCGGAGGCGGGGAGGGCGGGGGCGGCGGCCAGAGGCCGGGCAGGTCGCCCACTGTGGTCGCCGGTGGCCCCAGACTCGGGCGGCACGCAGGACGTGTGGGTGGAGGAGGCCGACTACGGCGAGTACGCGCTGCTCTACACGGCGGGCGGCGCCGGGGACCGCGGCTTCCACATGGCCACGCTGTACAGTGCGTGCCCCCGCCCACCCCGTTCCCCTGCCCCGCCCCGTACCCCGACCCCCTGCCTGCCCCTCGCCCCCCTTCCCCGTACCCCCCACCCCCTGCCTGCCCCCTGCCTGCCACCATCCCCTGCCCCGTACCCCCCCTCTCCCCCCCGTACCCCTCCCCTGCATCAGGCCACCGGGAGGGGGTGGGCAACCCCGCGGGGGAGGCAGAGCTGAGGCCTCCGGTCCGTCCGTCCGCCCAGGCCGCACCCAGACCCCGCGGGCCGCCGTGAGGGACAAGTTCGCCGCCTTCGCCGCGGCCAAGGGCTTCGCCGAGGAGGACGTGGTCTTTCCGCCGAAGACGGGTGAGGCGCCACCCCACCCGGCGGGCCACAGTCTCCCCTTCCGTTCCCGGAGGCCGAGGGTCGGAGGTCATGGGCCGGACCGCCCCAGGGCAGCGGCGTGGCCTACACTGGGGGCCACGTCCTCCCCCCACAACCGTGGCCTGCAGCCCCCCCCCCGTCCCCCAGGCACCCAGCTGGGGCCCGGCCCCGGCGGCCAGGATTCGGGGTCTCCGGCGGGTGGGGCGGGTGCTGTGGGCACCGGGGGCAGCAGCCCATTGGGGCCCAGACGTGGCTCCCCGAGGCTCAGCGCCCTTGGCCTTGGGGGTCAGCCTGTCCGCAGCGGGGCCGGGGGAGGGGCGGGAGGGGAGTGGCCCTGACCCAGGGCCTGACCCCCGCTGCCCTCGCTTCTTTCCCGGCAGATAAGTGTCTGGAGGGGCAGCAGTAGGTGAGTGGCTGTGGGCGGCCTCACCCGCCATCCCCACCGCCATGCAAGGCGTCCCTGGCCTGCGGGGCCAGTCCAAGGGGGGGGTCCCCTGGGGTCAGCGGGATCTGGTGGGGAGGTCGCAGGAGACCGTGGGGCTTCCCCTCCCCTGTTGCCTGGGCCGCTGGGGGGCGGTGGACCCCGGGGTGGGGCGGGGGGGCGGTGGACCCCGGGGGGGGCGGTGGACCCCGGGGGGGGGCGGGGGGGCCGCCAGCTCCAGCTCCCCCTGCTTCAGGCAGGTGACCAGCCCTCGGGACCTGGCCGCCACCCTGCTCCATCCTCTCGTGACCCCGAGTGCCCGCCCTGGCTCCGCGCCCTCGGCTTTGTCCTGCCCCAGAATAAAACCTAGAAGCAGCTCTGCAGCCGGCTCCTGTCCTCTGTCTGCCTGCCTGTGCTGCTGCCGGTCATCTGTCGCCTCTGGCCGCTCTGCTCTGCAGGGCACACTGGGGGCGGGCTGGGGGCAGGTCAGGGGCTGGAGCGTCTACCCTCCCGCCACGGGGCAGAGGACCCCGTGGGCTGAGACCTGCACCTTCACATCCCTCTGGGGCCTGAGCCCGCAGGCCCTGCCCCCCCTCTGTCCCCGTGGACTCAGCACCGGCCCAGCCTGTCCGCCAGGCCCAGGCCCTGCAGGGTGTGGCCCCGCCCAGCCTGCCCCTGCACCTGCTCCCCCAGATTCCCCGCTGGGAGCAGGCTCAGGCCCCTGTCCGGGGCCTCCTTGCCCACAGGTGCAGCAGCACCCTCACGGGCACCCAGGCCGGGAGGCTCCGAGGGGAGGGAGCCCGTGGACAGGGTGAGAGGGCGGCGGCCGGCCGGGGCTCCCTGCTGGGGGCCGGGGAGGCGGGCTGGGCCCGGGGGACTGGGTCAGTGGCGCAGGCAGGAACGGTGAGCCAGTGCGGCCAGCTCTGGGCCGTTCACGTCCTTTATTCACATATATTCCGGGTGCTCGGCACTGGCAGGAGCTGTGAGGTCTGTGTCCGCGGAAACGTGAGCAAACCTCCGGGGGCGGAGGCCGGGAGTGAGGCCGCGGGGCAGCCAGCAAGGGGGGGAAGAGGCCCAGGCCGGGCCGGGGCGGGATCTGCTCGCGAAGGCGGGAACCCGGGCTCACGGGCGGGGCGGGGGGAGGCGCGCGGGCGAGCGGGGCCCCAACAGCCGCTCCGCGGGCACCGGCGCCGCCGCTCTGGCCGCCCGGGAGCCCCTCCCGCTAAGCTCCGCCCCGTGGTGTAACCCCGCCCACTATCCGCCCCGCGGTTAAGCTCCGCCCCCAACATACATCCCCCGAGATAACTCCGCCCCCTGGTCTCCGCCCCGTGACTAAGCCCCGCCCAGAGGTGTCACCGGCGCGGGCCTGAGGTCTGACGGGCAGGCGCAGGCCCCGCCCCCAGAGCAGGCCCCGCCCCCGCCTCTCGCCCGCGCATGCGCCTGGGCCCCGCGGGCCTGGGAGCGAGCATGGCCGCGCGGCCGCCGCCGTGGGCCGCGCTCTGCACGGTCCCGCCGGGCCCGGGGCCCCCGCGCTTCGTGTGCTTCTGCGAGGAGGAGCGGGCGGCCGAGGGCCCGGGCGGCTTCAGCCTCCAGTGGGTGCGGGGCCTGCGGGGCGGCGGGCGCGGGCGGGCCCGGCGGGGCGGCTGACCGTCCCTCCCCGCAGCGTGACGGACGCCGCGCGGCTCTGGAGCGCCAGCTTCCCGCCCGCCCGCCTGGCGGCCCTGGTGGGTAACGGGCTCCCCCCGGCGGGCCTGCCGCACGCACCCCGGGGCCGATCCTGCCCCGGCTCTGAGGCGGCGCCCCGAGATGGGCTTGGGGTCCGGCGGCCCGGGGCGGGCAGGTTCGGGGGTCGCCGGGGCCCGGGGCCTCGCGCAGACGGTGACCGCCCCGCGCCCCGCAGAGAGCCCGGCTCGGCCTTGGCGCGGCGGAGGACGTCGCCCCCCGGTTCCGGTGAGCCCCGAGCGGCGGGCGGGCGGGCCGGCGGGCGCCCCTGGGTGCGGCCCAGCGCTCAGCCCCCTCCCTCCCCAGAGCAGCCTTCCAGCGGCAGGCGGTGGCCTTCGCTCCGCAGGAGGACGGGGCGTCCCTGACCCTCTCTGGGGGGCCCTCGGGGCTGGACCTTGACCTCTCCGAAGTGCCCGGCCCCGAGGCCGCCCCCAGGCTGCAGGCGCTGACGCTGGGCCTGGCAGAGCGCGTGTGCAGCCTGGAGCGGCAGCTGGCAGGTAGGATGGGGGGAAGGGGCACCCCACAGCCTCCCTGGGGTCCCCCTGCCGGCGCCCCCATTCCTGGCCTCCCCTCCCCTCCCCTGGCAGCCGCAGAGGAGACAGCCGCCAGCCCCAGGAAGAGCCCTCGGCCAGGGGGGCCTCCGCCCTTCTTACCAGGTGAGGCTGGCTCTCCCATTCCTCTGTGAATCGTGTTCCCCAGAGCCGTGGTGCGCAAACTGCGGCTCTCGAGCCACGTGCGGCTCTTTGGCCCCTGGAGTGTGGCTCTTCCACAAAGCACCATGGCCTGGGCGAGTCTATGTTGAAGGAGTGGCGTTAGAAGAAGTTGGAAGTTTTAAAAATGTGGCTCTCCAAAGAAATTTCAATTGTTGTGTTGTTGACATTTGGCTCTGCGGATGCAGACTAGCGAGTTTGCCGACCACAGCCCCGGAACAAACGTCAAGCTCCAGAGAGAGGCGCTGTCTACGTGGGGGGACGGGGGGGGGGGGGGGACGGGACTGGGGTCCTACTGTATGCAGACACCTCCACCCGGCCCCCCCAGACCCAGATTCTCAGCGAGGCGGCCCTGGACCCGGCCTCAGGAGGCGGTGCCCCGGAGAGTCCCTCATCAACCCCGGCTTCAAAAGGTGACGCCATGCCCCTCCCCCGGTGCCCGGTCCAGCCCTCCCCCCTGCACCCCATCACACCACCCCTCTTCCCTCCCAGTAAGAAACCAGCCGGTGGTGTCGACTTTGATGACCTCTGACCCTGCTGCAGAAGGCGGGGTCCCCCTGGGAGTTTGCCTGTGAGAAGAGGGGCAGCCTCGAGGCCCCACCACCCCCACGGGGGAGCAAGCCAGCTTCTGGAGCCCCTGCCCCATCCAATAAACAGCCAGTCACGGCAGGCTCTGGCTCTTGAGGGCTGGCTGGGAGAGAGGGCTCTGGCATCCCCCCACGCCCCGCTGCCACCTGGGTGTGGGCCTCAGGCTGGTGGCCAGCCCCGGAGCTGACGGGGGGCCACGCAGGGCCGGGCCGGGGCTCCCCAAGCCTGGAACACACACCCCTCTCCCCCCACCCAGCAGGGCAGGTCTCGAGTACCCCATTCCGTGCACACAGGTCCTGCGGGAGATGGGGGGGGGTGGCCTGCTGCCTGGGTGGGGCTGAGGAATGTGGGCCACCCCACCCACTGGCTGGGAGCCCTTAGGTGCTCGGGCTGGGCTCTGCTCCCCACCCTCCTCGGCCACCCTGCCGCTCCGCCCCGGCCTGACTGGTTTGGGAGCCCAATCCGGTCCTGTCACCCCGGGGATGGGGGATGGGCTGTCCGTCATCCGAGCAGCCCACCGTGGGGCGTCGGGGGCAGACCTCGGCCCCGTGGTCCCGGGTGTGTCCCCGGGGCACAGGCGGCTTCACGGGGCTGCGGGCGGCGGCAGGGGCTCGGCTCTAGCGGGCGTGCACGGCGGGCCGGTAGGCCGCCAGGATCTCGGCGCTGTGCGGGCACGTGTACTTGAACTCCTTCTCCTGCAGCGCACTGGCCAGGTAGCGGCGGACGCCCCACAGCTGGGCGGGGATGGGGGCCCCCCGGAAGTGGGCGCACACCGTCTGCGGGGACCGGGCGCCGGCTTGGTGGGGGCCTCCCGCCGGGCACCCCGCCCGCCCGCCCGCGCCCCGGGCGGCCCCGCGCTCACGTCCACGATGTGCAGCTTGGGCAGCAGGCCGCAGTCGGGCAGCGTGAGCTGGTCCCCGTCCAGGAAGCGGCGGCGGGACTCCTGCAGCCCCGGCTCCCGAGCCAGCTCGTCCTCCAGGGGCGCGCGCAGGTAGCCGTCCAGCCGGGCGAGGGCGCGCAGCAGCTGCTGGTACAGGGCTGGGGGCGAGGGGGGGGGGTGAGGGCCGGCCGAGGGCGCCCCCGGACCCCTGTCCTCCCCCCGCCCCCGGGGCCCGCCTCACCGTCGTCCTGTGCGGGCGCCGGGTTCTTGATGAAGGCGGAGAACTTGCGGAAGACGTCGTTGCCGGCCGTGGCGGATGCCCGGTATCGGGGCGCCAGGCTGGGGAACCTGGGAGGGGGCGGGGGCGGGTCAGACCCTTGCACTGCCCCCCCGGCCCCGTCCAGCCCCACAGGGTGCACCCGGCTCTGTCCCGGGGTGTCCGTCCCTCCTGACACCCCCTCGCTGCCCTCCTGCGGAGCCAGGCCTCACTCGGGGGGCCCCAGCGTCTCCTCCAGGAACTCCTCGATCTGCAGCGTGTCCGTCTTGGCCTCGCCGTCGTAGAGCAGGATGGGCAGCTGAGAGCCGGGCGCGAAGTCCTTCAGCACGTCCAGGGACCTGCGGGCGCAGGGAGCCGAGTAGTGACCGGGGCAGGGGGGGCATCGGCCGGAGGGCAGGGGGGTGGGGGGGGCTCACCTGCGGGTGTCCACCGTGGTGAGCGTGAAGGGCACGCCCTTGAGGAGCAGGATCATGAAGAGCCGCTGGCAGGAGGGGCAGTGGCCCACGCTCTCACAGTCCTCGCTCGCCTGCGGGGCAGGGGGGGGGGTCAGGGCAGGGAGCCGACCAGAAGCCCTGCCCCCAGGCCGGTGGGACCTGGCCTCCCGCTGCCAAGAGGCTGGAGCGGGGCCAGAGCTCAGCAAGTGGCCGCTGAGGGCCCTCGACGTGGTCCCGGGGTGGGGGGGTGGGGGTGGAGGGCCAGGACCTGGAGGCCGGAGCGGGCACGGGGCAGGGTGGGACCCTGGCGCTGGGGCCTGGCCCTCAGCCCTTATCTGAAGAGCCTGGGTAGAGGCCAGGGCCCTGGGCTCCGGCCCCGCAGGCTGGTCTCGGGGTGGGGTCGGCCCAGGAGCTGGTTTCAGGATGATTCACCGGACAGCCGGGCACCGAGGCCGGGCACCAGCCGCCCGCTGCCCCGAAAGCGGGAGGGGGCCGGGGCCTGGCAGCTCCATGTCGGGCACCCTGGGCCGGGGCGCCCCTCCGCTGGCATCGACCCCCAGCTCCCCGCCGGCCTGGCCACTGGTACCTGGCTGGCACCTCCCTGCTGGGGGGCTGGCCCGGCCCAGGAGCCCAGGGGGCACCCCTACCCTCTTTGGGGCCCTTCTCCCCTTGGCTAACCCCGTCCTCTTCAGCTCCCGCAGGGTGCCTGAGCCCGCCACCCCAGGGAAGGGGTGCAGACCCTGCCACGGAGACCACCCTTCAGTCCCTTCCCCCCAGACGGTGGCACCCACAGAGCTCGCCCTGAGCCCCCGTCCCGCCCCGCCGCCCGCCCGCCGGCACCTTGACGAAGAGCTGGAGCTTGGCAGTCTCGGCCATGGTGGAGCCACCGTGCTGGGCGGGACGCGGGCGCCCTTTAAGGTTCCGGCCCGCCATCCGGCCCAGGCCCCGCCCCCGATAAGACCCCGCCCATCTGACACAGGCCCCGCCCACCCGGTCCAGGACCGCCCTCCCGCTCAGACCCCCGCCCACCGGGCCCCGTCTTCCCGGCCCAGGACCCGCCCCCGCTCAGTCCCCACCCACTAGCCCAGGCCCCGCCCCCGGAGTCACCCAGGAGGCGGGAGGCTGGCGGCTGGCGGGCGTGTCCAAGCTGAGGGTGCGGCCGGGGGGAACGGGGTGGAGGGGCTGGTCCCTGGGGTCTGAGTGTGTGATGGGGGGCCCGGGGAGATGGGAGACGGAGGCCAGGAAAGAGGGGTGTCAGCCGGGGGGGGGGCAGCACTAGATCATCACACACACACCCGTGAGCCCCACTCCCTGGCAGGAGGAAGGACCCGCCAGGCCGGCATCCGCTGCCTTACAAGAGGGTGAGCCCCCCAGAAAGGGGCCTCCCCCCCCACTGGGCTCCATGGGCCGCCCCCTGCCCAGGCGCCCCCGCCAGCCGCGCCGGGGAGACCGGCCTGGCTCAGTGTCCACCGGCGGCCCCACGCCTGCCCTTCCCAAGTGCCCGCTCCTCCCCTCAGCCGCCAACGGGAAGGGGTCGAAGCCATGGCCCCTGACCCATGGGGCTGGCCCTCCCCGCCCTCAGCCCGAGGCCGAGCGGGTCTGGGAACCTGCACCCACACGCCCTGCAGGCTGCACCTCCTCACTCCTCCCCGGGGGGACGGCCCCGCGCCGCCCAGCGGCCGAGAGCGGGATCTGCCCTGACCGCTCCCCTCGCAGGCCGCAGTCCCTGCGGGGCTCAGCGCTGGGGCCTTCCCGGACCCCACGGGCCAGGCCGGGGCTCCCGGGCCCAGGCCACGCCCCGAGCCCTGGCTGACCCGGGCACCCCGTGTGTCCGGGGAGGCCCCCAGCGCTGAGCCCCCTTGGTGCCCGCTCCCCTCGGGGCCTCCCCTCCACCCGCTGGCGTCTCAGGGCCCCTCGGCCACGGGGGGGGGGCTTGCCCTGTGCGTGTCCTGCCCCGGCCCCCGCCCCGGAGCCGCGTTGAGGCCGCTGCACCTGCGCCCCCTCGGCCTGTGACAATAAACGCCCTCAGCCTCCGTGGGAGCGGCGAGCTCCGATGTGTGCAGACCCGGCCGGGGCCGGCACCCCGGTCACACGCCCGGCGGTGTGGCTCCCGCACCCCGGGACCGTGTCAGCAGCCTGGAGCGGGTGCTCACGAGTGTCCCTGTGAATGCGGGGGTGGGGGTGGGTGGGGGCGGGCATCAGTGCTGGGACCGCTCCCGGGTCTCACGGAGCATCGCTCACACGCCGGAACCCGCGGCCCCAGCACCCGAGGGCAGCCGGGCCGGCGGCGAGGGTCTCCACAAAGGGCTCCAGTGAAGCAAGGCCGCGCTGCCCTCACGGAAAGGGAGACTGGGCCCTAGCCAGCGAGCGCAATGGTTAGAGCACCGCCCAAGTACGAAAGGGTCTCAGGTCCAGTTCCCCGGTCCAGAGGGCGTGCCTGCCCGGCCGGCATGGCTCAGGGATTGAGCATCGCCCTCTGACCCAGGAGGTCAGGGTTCGATTCCCGGTCAGGGTACGAGCCCAGGTTGTGGACCTGGTCCCCAGGGAGGAGTGTGCAGGAGGCAGCTGACTCAGGATCCCCTCTCATCATGAACGTTGCTCTCTCTCCCTCCGCCTTCCTGAGATCCATCACAACAACAATAAACAGAAGCCGCCCATCCCGAGCCCTTGGGCCCTTCCCAGCGGCATTCCCGCATTCCCGGCTCCGCTCTGCGGGCTCTTCCGGGACCAGGACGGGCCCGGGGTGGGCAGGGCCTCAGCAGGTGCTTCCCCGCCCCGCCCACGGAGAGGCCCCGGGTGGAGCATGGAGCACCCCAGAGCCCCAACAGGGGTGCCAAGCAAGACCCTCCCCCACCTCGGAGAAGGGGTGCGTCCAGACGGGGCCTGGGACGGGCCGCAGCGAGAGCTTCAGAAACGGACCAGCCTACGGGCCGAGCCACGGGCCGAGCCTGGGCCTCAGGCAGACACAGCAGACGTGCGACCTCCAACATCCGCCACAATAAAGAGGTTTAAAAGACGACAGCCATGATGGGGATGTGGTTTTCACTAGTAAACCCCCCGGGCTGTGGGCTCTTGGGGAAGCAGAGGGTCCCCGTGGGGGGGAAGAGCCGGGGAGATGGCAGGGCAGGCCCCCCCAGCCCCACCTGCGCGCCCTGCCCTCCGGGGCCCGTGTCCCAGAAGCACCTGAGGGGAGACCGGCCATGACCCCGGGAGGGAGCCCTGGAAGGTCCCCGTGACCATCTCCAGCTCCGCACACACTCCTTCTTCCACTTGGGTCTCAGCCTCGCCACCCCCTCCCCCTGGGAGCCCCCACGGCCAGGCCAGGGGGAGACAGGCAGCCAACCCCGCCCGCCCCCACAGGCCCCGAGCCGGGCAGGGAGCACGGGAGGCCTGGCAGGGCCCCGAGCCTCACACACGTGAAAACCCCATGGTCTTGGGTGCCGAGCGCGGGAGCCCGGGCTGAGGGGTGCTGGGGGAGCCACGGCAGCCCCTGCCTCGGTCTCCCCACCCGCCATGTCAGGGTGTAGGGGGTGGAAGCCGCCCCCCCAGGCTGGTGCTCCGAGACGCAGGGGCCCCGTCACCCCAAGACACAACACCCGTGTGGCCTTTTCTGTTTATTTACTTAAAACAAACATCTGTGCGCTGCGTACAGCTCCGGCTAAGGGCGGGCAGGCGGGCAGCTGGGTGGGGAGCAGTGACAGCCGGGGGGCAGGCGGGGTCCCCTGTCCTCTCCTGGCCAGGGGGCCGGCCTCGCCACCCTGGTACCCAGCCCGCTGCCCCCGGCAGCCCCTGCCCGGCCCCCAGGGGGACCTCCCCGCCAGAAGCAGGTCCTGGCGCCCCTTCCCGGGGCAGCCCCTGCCCTCAAGGGGTCGTAGGAAAGAAGCGGGTCGGGGAGGGGCCGGGCACACTCGGCAGCCATCACCCCGGGGCCCCGGGGCGGGGAGGGGTGGCGGGCAGAGCCAGCTCCGGCCGAGGCTTTAAGGCAGAGCGGGGTGGGGGGTCAGCCCGGGCCGGGCGGCCTTTGGCACGATGCGGGGAGGGCGGCCCGGCCCAGGGCGGGGCCGGAGGGGCCCGAAGCCCTTGGTCCTGGACCTCCCCGTCCAGGGCCTGCTGGGCGGGCGCCGGGCCGGCTCCGCCCCCTCCTGAGCTCCGCCCCCTCCGGCGGGTCCGAGCCGGCGCCTGGCGGTCAGCAGAGCGTGTCCGTGTTGAAGGAGAGCTGGGCCTGGCAGAGGGCAGACGGGCCGGTTCGGGCGGCATCTGGCACCCAGCACCCGGCCGTGCCCGACCCCAGGCCCCAGGCGCGGGCACGCTCTCCCCCTCCCGCCCTCGCCCAGGGGGTGCCCCCACCCCCGCCTGCCAGCGCCGAGGCCCCTCCAAGCCTCCGGGCCTCGAGGGCCTGTGGGGGCCTGTCTGCTCCACCCGTGCCCGCCCTGCCAGGGGTCCCTCCCTCCCGGACCCGGGACCGCCGGCCCCGCCCGCAGCCCCCGCAGCCCGGCCCGGCTCACCCGCTCCTCCTCGAAGCTGATGAGGCCCTCGTCCTCCGTGTCCAGGTCCTCGGGCTCGTCGGCCATCAGCGCCCGCAGCTCGGTGGGGGCCGGCCGGCGCCGGAAGAGGCTGAGCAGGCGGCCCAGCGGGGACTGCAGGGCCGAGGGCAGCTCCGTCTCCTGCTGCTCCAGGTTGTCGCTCTGCTTCTTGGCGAAGTTCACGAACACCTGGCGGCAGAGGGGGCGGTGGGCGGGGCCCGGGGCGGGGGGGGGGGGGGCGGTGGCGGGCGCCCGGCGGGCACTCACGTTGTCCAGCGTGGTCTGGCTGACCGAGTAGTCCTCGATGCCCAGCACGCCCACCACCTGCTCCATCTTGCTGAACACCTGGGCCAGCGAGATGCGCTCCGACTTCAGCTGGTACTGCACCTTGGTGTGGTGCCGCTCCTGGGCGCGGGGCGGGGAGGTCAGAGGCCGAGCAGGCCGCACCCCCCCCCCCCCCCCGCCCCGGCCAGGGTCCTCCCACCTTGAGCACAGCCTCCGGGAAGTTCCGGTTGAAGAACCGCACCACGTCCTTCACGTTCTGGCTGCTCTTGGTCCTCACGGTGATCATGTAGCCGTCCCCGAACCTGCCGACGGGCCCATGGCCAGAGCCCGCTGCCCAGAGCGGCCACCCCTACCCCCACCCACGGCCGCTGCCCGCCCCCAGGGCCCGCCGCCTCACCCAGGGCCTGCCGCCCGCCCCCAGGGCCGCCCCCTCACCGGTTCTTGAGGTGCTGGATGCTGCCCAGACAGCGCAGCCGCCCGTTCACCATGATGGCCAGCCGTGTGCACAGCGCCTCGCACTCCTCCATGCTGCGGGCGAGGGCACAGGCTGGCACGGGGCAGAGGGCAGAGGGCGGGGTGGGCAGAGGGTGGGGAGGGCAGAAGGCAGAAGGGGGGCACACCTGTGCGAGGTCAGCACCACGGAGCGCCCCGTCTTGATGAGGTCCAGGATGAGGTTCCAGAGGAAGCGCCGGGCCTTGGGGTCCATGCCTGTGGTGGGCTCGTCCTGGGGGGGCACTGGGCTTAGCGGCCGCACCCCGACCTCCCAGCTCCCTCCAGGGCTCGCCCAGAACAGAGGTGGGGCCCCGGCCGGGCTCACCAGGAAGACGAAGGCAGGGTACCCGATGAGGGCGATGGCCGTGGACAGCTTCCGCTTGTTGCCGCCGCTGTAGGTGCCGGCCGGCTTGTCCGCGTACTTGGTCAGCTCCAGCTTGTCCAGGGCCCACTGCACCACCTGGGCCGAGCGGCGTCTGAGGCCCCGCCCTCCCTGCCGGCCCCGCCCACAACTGCAGATCCCGCCCCCAGGAGGCCCACTCCTCCTTTCGGCCCCGCCCCTCACAGCTGGCCCCGCCTCAGGAGGCCCCGCCCCTCGCTGCCAGCCCCACCCCAGGAAGCCCTGCCCCTCCCTGCCGGCCACGCCCACCCCTGCAGATCCCGCCCCAGGAGGCCCCGCCCCCAGGAGACCCACTCCTTATCGACCACGCCCCTCCCAGACGGCCCCGCCCCGGGAAGCCCCTCCCCTCCCTATCGGTCACGCCCACCCCTGCAGATCCCGCCCCCAGGATGCCCCTTCCTCCTTGTCGGCCCCGCCCCTCCCAGCCGGCCCCGCCCCTCTCCCGCCGGCCCCGCCCCCCCTGCAGGCCCCGCCCCGGCCCACCTGGGCCTCGTCCTTCCAGGGGATGCCGCGCAGCCGCGTGTAGAGCTGCAGGTGCTCGCGGGCCGTGAGCTCGTCGAACAGGGCGTCGAACTGCGGGCAGTAGCCCAGGCTCTGCTGCACCTCGAGCAGCTCCTTGAGGATGCTGTGGGCGCAGGCCGTCAGCACGGGCGCCGGTGCCGCCCAGACCCCCGGGTGCCCGCCGGCCCCACACCTGTGCCCGTTGACAAAGGCCTCGCCGCCGGTCGTGCTCTCGTCGCCCGTGAGCATCTTGAAGGTGCTGGTCTTGCCGGCGCCGTTGACGCCCAGGAGGCCGAAGCACTCGCCGGGGCGCACGCCCAGGCACAGGCGGTCCACGGCCAGGATGCTGCCGATCTTCCGGGACTTGTACACCTGGCGGCGGCGGTGGGGGCACTCAGAGGGCGAGGCAGCCCGGCCCATCCCCTCCCCGCCCCCCCAACCCACCTCCCCACCCCAACCACCTCCACACCCCGAACCACCTCCACACCCCAACCACCTCCACACCCCAAACCCACCTCCACACCCCAACCCACCTCCCCGCCCCCAACCACCTCCACACCCCCAACCACCTCCCTGCCCCCAACCACCTCTCTGCCCCCAACCACCTCCACACCCCCAACCACCTCCCCTCCCCAAACCCACCTCCCCTCCCCTCCACACCCCACCCCGGCAGGGGCCCCGCCCGCCTGCTCGGAGCCCGCCCACCTTGGTCAGGTTCTCGATCTTGACCATGTCGTTGTCGGCGTCGCCCCGCAGCACCCGCTGCCGCTCGCTGGCCACGTCCACGTCGTCCTCCACCGGCTTGGTGGACACGGGCATGCGCCTGGGCAGAGGGGCGAGTGCCGCCAGCCGCCGCTGTACCCTGCACCCCCTGCATGCCCCCCGCACCCCCTGCACCCCACTCACTGCGGCCGCCGCAGGAAGTTGTACTGGCACATGATGGTGAGGAAGAAGCCGACAAAGCCCTCCACCGCCATGGCCACCAGCCCCCGCGTGACGATGTCCCACTCGAACGGGGACCTCATCTTGTCAAACTGGCCTGCGCGGGGGCGGGGGGGCACTCAGGGGGCTGGGCCTCCGAGCCCCGCTGCCCCCCGAGGCCCCCGCCCCTGGACGCCGCCCGCCCCGGCCGGCCCACCGTCCCAGCCCGCTGCCGCCCGCACCGATCTTGGCGTAGTACTCGTTCAGGTACTCGTTGTACGCCATCTCCATGAGCCCGTGGCCCAGGTTGTAGTTGGGGAAGATGAGGAAGCAGCTCTTCAGGTAGCTGTTCACGACCTTCAGGTCCTGGGGGGCCAGGGGTCACGGGGTCACGGGCAGGGCCACAGCCCCTCAGCCAGACACATCCTGCACCCCCGCTGGCCATCTTGTCACCCCCCCATCCCCCCACCTCGTCCCCCCTCACCCCCTACCTCATCCCCTACACCTCATCCCCCCACCTCGTCCCCCCTCACACCCCACCTCATCCACCCACCTCGTCCCCCTCACCCTGTCCCCCCCGCCCCCCGCCCCCCACCTCCTTCCCCCCTCACCTTGTCCCCCCCGCCCCCCACTTTGTCCCTTGCCCCCACCTTGTCCCCCTCACCCTGCCCCCCTCACCTTGTCCCCCTCACCCTGTCCTCCCCACCCCCCACCTCATCCCCCTCGCCCTGCCCCCCGCCCCCCACCTTGTCCCCCGCCCCCACCTTGTCCCCCTCACCCTGCCCCCGCCCCCACCTCATCCCCCTCACCCTGCCCCCCGCCCCCCACCTCGTCCCCCTCGCCCTGCCCCCCGCCCCACCTTGTCGTGCTCGAAGAGCTGCAGCAGGAAGGTGGCCACGGTGGCGGTGATGCCGATGAAGAGGTTGATGACGATGAGGAACACGTAGGCCGAGCTGGGCACCTCGAACCAGAAGGAGGCGGGGTACATGATGGGGGTGATGGACCACCTGCAGCGAGAGGCGCCGTCACCCGCGGCCTGCCCCCCTCCCATGCCCTCTCCCCCTGCCCCCGCCCGGGGCCCAGGCCCCCAGGCCCTCACCCGTAGAGCAGGAAGAGGGACAGCACGGCCGGGAAGTTGGTGGGCGACGTGTAGGCCGGCAGGTCGAACACGAACAGGATGATGATGCAGCAGGTGGCCGGGACCAGGTAGTTCAGCTGCGAGCAGGGGGCTGGTGAGGGCGGGGCGGGCGTGGGGCGGGGCGGGGGCGTGGGGACAGGGTGAGGGACCGGGGACAGGGTGTGGACCCGGGACAGGGTGGGGGGCGGGGGACAGGGTGAGGGGCCGGGGGACAGGGGGGGGGCGGGGGACATGGTGAGGGGCTGGTGAGGGCGGGCGGGCGGGGGGCGGGGTGGGGGCGTGGGGACAGGGTGAGGGGCTGGTGAGGGCGGGCGGGCGGGGGGCGGGGTGGGGGCGTGGGGACAGGGTGAGGGACCGGGGACAGGGTGTGGACCCGGGACAGGGTGGGGGGCCGGGGGACAGGGTGGGGGGCCGGGGGACAGGGTGAGGGACCGGGGACAGGGTGTGGACCCGGGACAGGGTGGGGGGCCGGGGGACAGGGTGGGGGGCCGGGGGACAGGGGTGTGGACCCGGGACAGGGTGAGGGGCCGGGGGACAGGGTGGGGGGCTGGGGGACAGGGTGAGGGGCCGGGGGACAGGGTGGGGGGCCGGGGGACAGGGTGAGGGGTCGGGGGACAGGTTGGGGGGCCGGGGGACAGGGTGAGGGGCCAGGAGACAGGTTGGGGGGCCGGGGGACAGGGTGAGGGGCCAGGAGACAGGGTGGGGGGTCGGGAGACAGGGTGAGGGGCCGGGGGACAGGGTGGGGGGCTGGGGGACAGGGTGGGGGGCCAGGAGACAGGGTGAGGGGCCGGGGGACAGGGTGGGGGGCCGAGGGACAGGGTGAAGGGCCGGGGGCCGGGGGGGGGCGCCGGGGGACAGGGTGGGGGGCCGGGGGACAGGGTGGGGGGCCGGGGGACAGGTTGGGGGGCCGGGGGACAGGGTGGGGGGCCGGGGGACAGGGTGAGGGGCCAGGAGACAGGGTGGGGGGTCGGGGGACAGGTTGGGGGGCCGGGGGACAGGGTGAGGGTCCTGAGGACAGGGTGAGGGGCCGGGACAGGGTGAGGGGCTGGGGGACAGGGTGAGGGGCCGGGGGACAGGGTGGGAGGCCAGGGGACAGGGTGGGGGGCCGGGGGACAGGGTGAGGGTCCTGAGGACAGGGTGGGGGGCCGGGACAGGGTGAGGGGCTGGGGGACAGGGGGGGGGGCCGGGGGACAGGGTGGGGGCCGGGGGACAGGGTGAGGGTCCTGAGGACAGGGTGGGGGGCCGGGACAGGGTGAGGGGCTGGGGGACAGGGGGGGGGGCCGGGGGACAGGGTGGGGGGCTGGGGGACAGGGTAGGGGGCCGGGGGACAGGGTGGGGGGCCGGGGGACAGGGTGAGGGTCCTGAGGACAGGGTGAGGGGCCGGGGGACAGGGTGGGGGCCGGGGGACAGGGTGGGGGGCCGGGGGACCCCGCGGCCAGGCGGGCGCGCACCATGTCCCACACGTAGTTGGCCAGCCAGTAGGTGACGGGGCTGCAGCCGCTGACGAACTGCAGGTGCTTGGCCTTGGTGGACTTCTCGGCCACCAGGAAGACCACGAAGCTGGCCGGCACGAAGGACATGGCGACGATGATGAAGATGGCAATGACCACGTCCGTGCCCTGCAGCCTGGGGGCGAGGCGGACGCAGCCCTCAGCCCCGCCCACACCCCTGCCTGCACCCCTCAGCCCTTCCCACACCCCTCAGCCCGCCCGAACCCCTCAGCCCTTCCCACGCCCCTGCCTGTACCCCTCAGCCCTGTCTGCACCCCTCAGCCCTGCCCACACCCCTGTCTGCACCCCTCAGCCCCGCCCACACCCCTCAGCCCTGCCTGCACCCCTGCCCGTGCCCCTCAGCCCTTCCCACACCCCTCAGCCCCGCCCGCACCCCTGTCTGCACCCCTCAGCCCTGCCTGTGCCCCTCAGCCCACCCACACCCCTCAGCCCTGCCCGCAGCCCCGCCCACACCCCTGCCTGCACCCCTCAGCCCCGCCTGTGCCCCTCAGCCCTGCCCACACCTGCCTGCACCCCTCAGCCCCGCCCGGCGCCCCGTCCCCACCCGGCCTGCCCCGCCGCACGTACAGGTAGTCCAGGGAGAGGCTGGCGCTGGTCTTGTTCATGGGGTGGTTGGTGACGGTGATGCCTGCGCACAGGAGGGGCAGGCTCAGGGCTGCTCGGCGCCCGCCCGCCCGCCGGCCCGCCCGCCCGGGGCGCCCACTCACCGTAGGCCGCCGGGTGGCCCTTGCTCTTGGGCAGGTTGGCGCGCAGGATGGCGTTGTTGAGGCTGTTGAGGTAGGTGGGCATGCTGTGGTAGCCCTTGTTGTTGTAGAACACCTGGGGGCACAGAGACCGGGCCGTGGGTCCTGCCGGCCGCGGCGCGGGCCGTCCCCCGGCCGGGTCCGCTCACCTGTGCCGCCCGGCGCACCGCCACCTTCCGCACCATGGCCGGCGCCCGCGCGCCGAACGAGGCCGGGATGGACTTCTGGACGTTGCCGAAGGTGATGGCGCCGTACCTGGGCGAGGTCGGAGGTGAGGCCCCGGGCCCTCCACCCTCCACCAGCCCGCCGCCCGCCTGCCCGCCGCCCGCTCACCGGTGCAGCCGGAAGCGGTCCGAGGTGAAGAGCAGGTACTCGGAGACGTTGTGGCCGGTGATGTCGGTCAGGATGTCGCCCGTGACCACCCGCACCTGCGGCGGGCGCCCGCCCACGCCGCCGGGGCAGGAGAAGCCGGTGCCCTGGGAGGAGCAGGTGCAGCGGACCGGCTCCCGCACCAGGCGCGGCAGGGAGGGCGCCGACGTCCAGTTCTCTGCGGGCACGGCGGCGGTCAGCGGCCGCCCGCCCCTCGCCCGCCTGCCCCGCCCCGCGGCAGGCGCCCAGCCGGTACCTGGCCCGGACGTGGGCGGCAGCGAGCCGTTCCAGGCCTGCGGCGGGTCCTCGTCCGGGGGCCCCGGGGCGTCGGAGGGCGCGGGGGAGGGCGGCGGCGGCACGAAGTTGGACAGGGGCAGCCCCTGCGTGAAGGACTCCAGGCACATGCCGTCGAAGAACCTCGCGGCCAGCAGGCGCGACTCGCCACTGCTCAGGTTCAGCGTGGGCCCCAGCGAGCCGTTGGCCGGGGACTTGAGCACGCAGGTGGCGCCCAAGCCGGACGGCAGCCGGAAGGTGCCCACCAGCTGCTGGGGGCCGGCGTCCGGGGACAGGTGGACCCTGGGGAGCCTCGGCCTGAGTCCGGGTGGGGGTGCGTGCCCGCTGCCTGGGCGCTCTGCCCGGCCCCTCGGCACGCCCGGCCCCTGGCGGGCAGCTCACCGGCACACCCGGCCCCGGCACACCCGGCCCCGGCACACCCGGCCCCGGCACACCCGGCCCCGGCACACCCGGCCCCCAGCACACCCGGCCCTGGCACGCCCGGCCCCCGGCGGCCGCTCACCGGTACTCCCGGCGCTCCTCGTTGGCGTAGGGGATGAAGTTGCCGCGGGGCTGGGTGTAGTTGTGGTACTGGGAGGGCGACAGGACCAGCGGGGGCAGGTCGCCTGGGGGGGTGCAGGGGGCCTGAGCAGGTGCCGGCCGCCCGCCTGCCGCCCGGGACCCAGACCCCCTCCTCTTAAAAAAAAAAAAACACACGCTGAGACTGGTTTGGCTCAGTGGATAGAGCATCCGCCTGCGGACTGAAAGGTCCCGGGTACGATTCCAGTCAAGGGCATGGACCTTGGTGGCAGGCACATCCCCAGTAGGGGGTGTGCAAGAGGCAGCCGACCGATGTTTCTAGCTCTCTATCCCTCTCTCTTCCTCTCTGTAAAAACTCAATAAAATATATATATATATATATATATATATATATATATATATATTTTTTTTTTTTTAAACACATAGTTCTATTGGTTTCAGAGAGGGTGGGAGAAACAGAAACATGGATGAGGAGAGAGAACCGTGGGTCGGCTGCCTCCTGCACGCCCCACACTGTGGGTGGAGCCCACACCCCGGGCCTGTGCCCCGACCGGGAGTTGAACTGTGACCTCCTGGTTCCTAGGTCGATGCCCAACCCCGAGCCACCGGCCGGGCCAGACCCCCCTCTCCCGGCCCCCGTGGAGTCTGGGCGCGGGCCAGGCCCCGGGAGCCGGAATCCCGGGTGCCCCCGCCAGGAACGCCGGGCCCTGGCTGAGCCGTACCGATCTCGGGCACGGAGAGGGCCACGGTCATGGCCACGCAGACGAACAGGGCGGGCAGCAGGATCTGGGAGGACAGCGCCTTGGAGTTGCGGCGGGCGCAGTGGAACCGCTTCACCAGGAGCCCGTGGAACTGGCGCACCGTCAGCCACCAGCCCTCCAGCTTCCGGCCGCCCCGGCCGGCCCGGGCCAGGGCCTCGGCCTCCACCTCTGCACGGGGGAGGGGGCCGAGGCTGAGCCGGCGGCCCTGCCCTGGCACCCTCGGGGACCCCGCCCGCCCCACCGGGCCGCCCCCCACACGCCCCCCATAGGCCCCCATCCGCCCCACCTGTCAGCCCCCCCACCCCACCTTGCAAGCTGACGTTGTCGGGGTCCTGCAGGTTGCTGAAGAGGGGGTGGTAGTCGCCGTGGACGTCGGCGTAGCCAGCTCCCTCGTCCCCACGGGCAGAGCCCACGGAGGACGCGGACTGCAGCGAGGCCTGGGACCGGGCCAGCTCCGCGCACCGGGCCAGGTTGCTGGCCGGAGCCTCGCCCAAGGAGGCCAGGCCGTCCGCCCCGGGCAGCACGTCCTTCCGCGACTCCTTCACGTCTGCCACGTGGGGGGGTGGGCGGGGGTCAGGGTGGCCAGCCACCTGCCGGCTGCCCAGGACCCCGACCTCACGCTCCAGGCTGACCCCCCACACCCAGGACCCCTGACCCCCACACCCAGGACCCCCCACACCCAGGACCCCAACCCCATGCTCCAGGCTGACCCCCCACACCCAGGACCCCTGACCCCCACACCCAGGACCCCCCACACCCAGGACCCCAACCCCATGCTCCAGGCTGACCCCCCACACCCAGGACCCCGACCCAGGAGTCCTAGGCCCTGGCTCCCTCTCAGGACGCTGGCCGCCACCGAGGGAGGGTGGGGGCCCAGGCCAGGCGGGCAGGGGCGGGCTCACCGGCCTCGCTGTTCTCCGGGGACGGGTCCTCCTCCGACACCTTGAGGAACACCTCCTCCAGCGTCGTGTCCATGAGCCCGAAGCTGCTCAGGTGCAAGGAGTCCAGGCTGCACTCCAGGTGCTGGGGAGAGTGCGGGGTGAGGCCAGAAGGGGGGCCCAGTCCTTCACTGCCCGCCCCTCCTCCAAGACCAGGACCCGAACCACGTTCCCACCGGCCACGGCCCCGCCCCCACAGCCACGGCCACGGCTGCCCCTCACCTGGAAGAGGCGCTCGAAGGCCCCCTTCCGGGCGGCCTCGCTGGGCAGGACGTAGGAGAGCTCCGTGCTCGTGTCGGAGACCAGCAGGCAGGAGGCCACGTGCTTGCGGATGAACTGGGACACCTGGGGCTCCGAGCAGGGGCTCAGCTGGGCCCGCCCCGGGGGGCTGGACGGCAGCCCCGGCTCTGGGGGGAGACAGGAGGGCTTCACTGGGGGCCGGGAGGGGGACCCCAGAGTGCAGCAGGTAAGGTGGGGGCCTGCGGGGAATGTGGGGGTGCGGCCCCTCCTCCCTCGCCTTGGGCGCAGACCTGGGGGGCCGCCGGGCTCGGCAGGACGCTTGACCAGCGTGAGGCGGTAGCCGTCGCCGTAGGCGCCCTTGAGGAACAGCGGGGACCCGCAGCACTTGAGCTTCCCGTGCGAGATGATGGCGATGCGGTCCCCCAGCAGGTCGGCCTCGTCCATGTGGTGGGTGGACAGGAGGATGGTGCGGCCTGGGGGGGCGCAGGTCAGGAGGGCGGGCGGGCAGGGCGGGTCAGGGGCACCCTCCTCTTTCTCCCTCCTCTCCCCCGGCCCCCGCTCACCCGGCTTGTACTTGAGGATCAGGTCCCAGATGGCGCGGCGCGCGTAGGGGTCCACGCCTGCGGTGGGCTCGTCCAGGATGATGGCGCGGGAGCCGCCCACGAAGGCGATGGCCACCGAGAGCTTGCGCTTCATGCCGCCCGACAGCGTCTGCACCAGCGAGTGCCGCTTGTTGGAGAGCTCCAGGTCCTCGATCATCCTGCGGGCCGAACCGGGCCGGACCGCGCAGTGGGACCTCCCTCCACCCTGCCCGAGCCCCGCCCACCGGCCGGCCCGCCCAGGCCCCGCCCACCGCCAGTCCTGACCCCACGCAGGCCCCGCCCCTCCCACTCCACCCAAGTCCCCGCCCACACTCCGGATTGGCCTGTGCAGGCCCCGCCCCACAAAGGCCCCACCCACCACCAGTCCTGACCAACACAGGCCCCACCCCTCACACGCCTGTCCCGCCCCCAAGTTCCCGCCCACTCTCCGGATTGGCCTGCGCAGGTCCTGCCCACAAAGGCCCCGCCCACGTCCTGCCTCAGCACTGCGCGCCCCGCCCCCGCCCCGCCCGCCCCGCCCACCCACTTGTCGGCCTCGCGGCGGATCTCCTCGGGGGCCATGCCCTTGAGCCGCGAGTAGAACCAGAGGTGCTCCTCCACCGTGAGCCGGTCGAAGAGCACGTTGTGCTGCGGGCACATGCCCAGGTTCTTGCGGATCTCGTCCATGTCCGTCCGGATGTCGTGGCCGTAGATGGTGGCGGAGCCCGAGGTGGGCGGGAACAGGCCGGTGAGGATGGACCTGCGGGCGGGCGGGGCGGTCACAGCGGGCCTCCTCCGGGCCGGGCCGCGCCCGCCCCCCGCGTGCGGGCCCCCCACACACACTCACATGGTGGTGGTCTTGCCCGCCCCGTTGTGGCCCAGGAAGGACACCACCTGGTTCTCGTAGAGGTTCAGGCTGAGCTTGTTGAGCGCCAGCTTCTTGTCGTGCTTGTAGACCTTGGTGAGCTTGTCCACGCAGACCACCAGCGGCAGGTGCGTGGGCTCCTCCTCCATGCCCCGCGGCTCCTCTGCACGGGGCCCGGGTCAGAGCGGGGCTGCCCGGGCCATAGGCCTCCGCAGCCACCCGGCCCCCGGGGCCCCCCAGCCACCCAGCTCCCCGGCTCACCCAGGCGCCGGCTCTCCATGGCACACGCCTGGTCCTCCTCCATGACGCTGAGGCGGGGGGCGCCGGCCCAGGGCCAGCTCCACTCCCAGGTCTCCGTCCGCCCGCTGCCCAGCCAGTAGGACTTCTGCAGCGGGAAGTACCAGGGCCGGGGCAGCCCGTACATGCCTGGGCGGGACGAGGGGGGGCTGACGGCGGGGGCCGGGCCACGTGCCCCCGGGGAGCCGGGGCCCGCCCGGCCCTCCCCCCTCCGGCCCTCCCCCCTCCGGTCCTCCCCTCTCCGGCCCTCCCCCCTCCGGCCCTCCCTCCCGGGCGGGCGGGCGGGCACCTGGGTGCACGGCCTCGATGTACCAGGTGAGCACGCCGTAGACCACGGCGTCCACCACCAGCATGGTCACGGCCAGCAGCAGGTTGAAGTCGTCCCCCTCCACGGGCGACTGGCTGAACGTGTGCCACTGGATGCCCACGCCCGCCACCTCGTACAGCGCGAAGTACTTGGAGCCCAGGCCGAAGGCCGTGGTGGACATGAGGGACTGGGGGGGACGCGGGGTCAGTGCCTGACGGAGGCCAGACCCCGCCCCCAGGCCCCTGCCATGCCCCCACCCGCCCCGCCCAGCACCCGCCCCGGCCCCGCCGGGACCCGTACCGCGATGCACTTCTCGAAGGCGGTGATCTTGTCGTGCGCCACCTCCTCGCGGATCGCCACGTACATGTAGGGCACGTAGCTCAGGAAGTAGATGATGCCGCCGCAGGCCGAGGCCAGCTTGGCCTTGGAATACAGCACCGACACCAGGAAGCTGGGCAGGGGCCACGCTGTCAGCCTCACCCGGCCATTCACACCCGGCCATTCACACCCAGACATGCACACCCGGCCATTCACACCTGGCCCTGCACACCCGGACATTCACACCCAGACATGCACACCCGGCCCTGCACACCCGGACATTCACACCCAGACATGCACACCCGGCCCTGCACACCCGGCCATTCACACCCAGACATGCACACCCGGCCCTGCACACCCAGACATTCACACCCAGACATGCACACCTGGCCCTGCTAACCCAGCCATTCACACCCGGCCCTGCACACCCAGACATGTACACCCAGCTTTGCATACTCAGACATTCACACCCGGCCCTGCACACCCAGACATTCACACAAAGCCCTTCACACTCTGCCATGCACACCCGGCCCTGCACACCCGCCCTGGCCCTGAGCCAGCCGGAAGCCCAGGGTGGGTGGGTGGTCCCAGCACCCGGCCCGCACTCCCTGGGCCGGCAGAGGGCCCCCTCAGGCTCTCACCAGAACATGATGGTGGCCACGGCGTAGACGGCCAGGAAGAGCCAGATGATGAGCACGTGGCTGTGCATGAGCACCTGGCCGTACTTGAGGATGGCGGTGAGCGCCGTCACCGAGATGGACAGCTGCACGAAGCCCGTGATGAACCAGGCCACCCAGTGCACCGCGTTGTCCAGGCCCATGGTCTTCATCACCTGGGGGGGGCGGGTGTTGGCCCTCAGCTGCCTCCCCCCATCTCCCCTCCCCTCCCCTCCCCTCCCCTCCCTCCCTCCCCTCCCCTCCCCTCCCCTCCCCTCCCCTCCCTCCCCACCTCCTTCAGCCGGTGCTCCTTCTCCGCCACGATGTGCTGGATGGTCATGGCCACCGAGTAGACCCAGGAGATGACCATGCACAGCGGCATCATGTGCTCGATGACGAACAGGAAGCTGCGGCCAATCGGCGGGCGGGGCGTGAGGGAGGGCGTGGCCCCGCCGCCCCAGCCCCGCCCCCAGCAGGGCCGCCCCGCCCCTGTCCCCGCCCCCGCCGCCCCGCCCCCGTCCCCGCCCCGCACGCACTCGTCCCGCGTGTAGCAGGGGTACGGGAACATCTGCACGTAGCTGCCCGGCTCCACCACGTCGTGCCCCACGAAGGTGTTGATGATGGCGCGCTCCATCATGTCTGGGGGGGGGTGGCGGTCAGCAGGCGTTGGGGGGGCCCCCCAGCACCCCCACCCGCACCCGCACCCGCACCCCACCGGCGGCTCGCACCCTGGATCCAGACGAAGCCGTAGAGGAAGTAGAGGCGGCCGCCCGTGTTGGGGCCCGGCCGCCAGTAGGCGCGGCGGATCTCGTTGGTCTTCTCGGTGAAGCTGGAGTTCTGGCGGATCTTGTAGTGCACGTGGGGCGGCAGCGAGCCGTCCGGGCGCGTCTGGAAGATCACGCCTGGGGACCCCGGGCGCGGGAGGACGGACCTGAGGCGGGTCCCCGGGGCGGGGGGGGGGGGGGCTCCGGAAGGGACGGGGCCAGGGGTGGGCTGTGAGGGGCCGGGTCTTGGGGGAAAGGGTATGGGGTGGGGTTGGAATGGGGAGAACCTGGAAAAGGAGGGGGAGCAGGAGGGGGAGCAGGTGGGGGTGCAGGAGGAGGACCAGGTGAAGGTGCAGGCGGGCGGCGGACTCACTGGCGAACACGGTGACGTTGTCCTGGTAGGCCTGGTTGAGGGTGTAGTTGACGATGCTCTCCTCGTCGGGGAACCCCTTGAAGATGTCCACGCTCACCTGGGGGGGCGGGGGCACCGTCAGACCGGCCCGGGAGGCAGCGGGGGGCCCGGGGAGGCAGCCTCGGACCGGCCCCGGAGGCAGCCAGGCCGCCCGCTGCCCACCTTGGACATGAACTGGATCCAGCCGCAGGCGGCGTTGTCGATGGTGTCCAGCTGCTGCAGGAGGGCCGGGCCGCTGGGCAGCGTGAAGCCGTCCTGGCGCAGCGCCGGCGGCAGCTCCTCCAGGGACAGGTTCAGCGCCTCGGGGTGCAGCCGCAGCTCCGCCACGTACTGGGGGTGCGAGAGGGCATCGAGGGGTGGCCCACGCCCCCACCACCCAGGACAGAGGGGCACCCCGCCCCCTCCTGCAGCCCGGCCCTGCCCCTGGCACCTCCTGCAACCCCTCTCCTGCCCCAGCACCTCCTGCAACCCCCCAACACCTCCTGCAGCCCCCCAGCACCTCCTGCAGCCCCCCAGCACCTCCTGCAGCCCCCCAACACCTCCTGAAGCCCCCCAACACCTCCTGCAGCCCTCCCAGCACCTCCTGCAGCCCCCCGGCACCTCCTGCAGCCCCTCTCCTGCCCCAGCACCTCCTGCAGCCCCCCAGCACCTCCTGCAGTCCCCCAACACCTCCTGCAGCCCCCCAACACCTCCTGCAGCCCCCCAGCACCTCCTGCAGCCCCCTGGCACCTCCTGCAGCCCTCCCAGCACCCCCTGCAGCCCCCCCGGCACCTCCTGCAGCCCCCCTCCTGCCCCAGCACCTCCTGCAGCTCCCCAGCACCTCCTGCAGCCCCTCTCCTGCCCCAGCACCTCCTGCAGCCCCCCCGGCACCTCCTGCAGCCCCCCCCCGGCACCTCCTGCAGCCCCCCCAGCACCTCCTGCAGCCCCTCTCCTGCCCCAGCACCTCCTGCAGCCCCCCGGCACCTCCTGCAGCCCCCCTCCTGCCCCAGCACCTCCTGCAGCCAGTGCAGGTGCTGCTGCAGCCGGCCCTGCGCCAGGAAGCCGCGGATCTCGGCCGAGATGTTAAGCCAGAGCTGGGCGTAGTGGGTCACGTTGCCTACAAAGGCAAAGGTCTCGTTGGCCTGCAGAGGGGAGGCAGGGGCGTGGGACTCACGCAGGGACTCGGCCAGCGAGGGTGCTCCCCCTCCCCTCAGCGGGCACCGGCACGGCCAGTGCCCACTGACATAACTCCCAGCCCTCCCCGCCTGCCTCTCCCAGCTCACCCTGCCCCGCGGCCCCCCCCCCAGGCCAGCCTGGGTCCGGTCCCCCCCCCCTACTCCTCCCCCAGACCCTGCAGCCCTCCGCCGCCCTGGTGCTCCGTTCGCATCTCAGCCCCGGCTTCTCCTGGTTCCACACGGGCCCCTCCCCTGGGCTGGCCGTGGACCCCAGCCTCCGCCAGCCTCCAGCCGTCCGGCTGCCCGGCCCCTCCGGCCCCTGGACACTGTCCTGGGAGGTTCCGCCCCAGCCTCTCCAGCGTCCACACCAGCCCTGATGGGCCCTGGCCACGCCGCCGGGCCAGCACCCGCCCGCACCAGCCCCGGTCCCCCTGCACCTCGATCCGCCCGGGAGCCGACCCCCAGAGCACAGCGGCCTCCCCAAACCCTCCAGCTCCGCCCAGAACAGGCGCTGACGCCCAGGACGAGCCCGCACCTTGAGGATGACGCGGTCGGCCTCGGAGCCAGCGGGCGCATACAGGATCTTGGGGTTGCTGGTCATGAGGTGCACCAGCAGCCCCAGGTTCCGCTGCTCCTTGCTCGTGAAGCCCAGCGAGCTCATGTTGCCGCTGCGCAGGGCTTCCGGCTCAATGGTGCTGGGACACGCGTGTGAGAGGGTGGGGACACGCGTGAGAGGGTGGGACACGTATGGGGGATGGGGGACACGCGTGAGGGTGGGGACACGTGTAAGAGTGGGACACGCGTGAGAGTGGGACACGCGTGGGGCGTGGGGGACACGCGTGAGGGGTGGGGGACATGTGTGAGGGGTGGGGGACACCCATGAGGGTGGGGACACGTGTCAGGGTGGGGGATGCGTGAGGGGTGGACACGTGAGGGTGGGGCATGAGACAGGGCCTCGGTGTAGGTGCCCAGTGAGGCCTGGCGTGGCGTGGGGTGGGTGTGGGGTGGGGTGGGGTGGGCGTGGGGCGGGGTGGGGCAGCAGGCAGGGCAGTGGGGTCGGAGCCGCCCCCCCCCCCCCCCCCCCCCGCACCTACCGGTTGTTGCCGCAGAGGATGGGCTGCAGGGCGGCCCAGAGCTGCACGAAGGCGGCGCACTGGCCCTGCAGGGCCTCGGCGGGGGCGGCGGCGGGGGCCGCGGCCGAGGGGGCGCCGTCCTCCGTGGCGTTGGCGGCCGTGCCGTTGGCCGAGCCGCCCGGGGGGCCGGGGGCGGGGCGGGCGCAGGCGCCCTGGGGCAGCAGCAGCGCCAGGGCCGACAGCACGTCCACGTCCTGCAGCACCTTCTGCGCGTCCAGCAGGTCCCCCAGCAGCGCCTGCAGCCGCCGGGGGGGTGGCGGCCGCCGGGGGGCCGAGCCGTTGGGGGTGTCCAGGCCCAGCTGGGGGGACAGGAGTGTGTGGGCGCAGGCAGGGACGGGCGGGGGCTGATGGACACTCGGGGACAGGGTGGAACGGGGAGGACACCCCAAAGGGGCCGAGGGAGTCAGCAGCCTGCAGGTGAGGGAGCCCCGGCTGGGGGTGATCCCCGGAGGTGCCGATGCCGCAGCACTGCACGCCCCTCCCCACCCCGCACAGCCAGGACGCTGCAGAGCCCTGGCGCCGCCCCCACCCAGCACCGCCCGCGGCCAGCCGGCCGCCTCACCTGCTGGGCGACCTTGGCCACGTCCAGCTGGTCCCGGAGCTCGGCGGCCAGCCCCGAGAAGCGCCGGGCACGGGCGGCGGCCTGCCCGCCGCAGACGGCGTCCCGGTAGCCCTGCAGCGCCGCCTGCTGCCCCCGGGGCACGGCCAGGATGCGGCCCAGCTCCCCGGAGCCGGGGGCGCAGGTGAGCCGCTCCAGGAGGGCAGGGGCTGCCAGCAGCGCCTGGGGGTGCGAGAGCGCGGGAAGGAGCCCACGCCCACGCCGCCCCGGCCTCGCCGCCCGCCCCGAGCCAGGTCTGAGCTCACCAGCTCCCTCCCGCATCACCATCTGGCCTTCCCCCTCCCGCACCAGGCCCCGCCCGCACCCACGGGGCAGACCCCCCCCCCCTGGGGTAGGCAGCAGCCCCTCTCTGCATCCACAGGCCCTCACCTGCAGCCGGGACAGGGAGCTGGTCTGCAGGCGGCCCCGCGGCTCGGGGCCCCGGCGGAGGGCGGCCCCCGGGTCCAGGGCGGCCGCAGGGACCGAGAGCAGGCGGTGGACCTGGGGGGCGGGCATGGGGGGTCAGGGGGGGTCTCACCAGGCCCCTCCCCAGCCCTGCACCCCGGGGAGGGCAGAGCAGGTGCCAGGCCTGCGGCTGCCCCCCCGCCCCCTGCCCGGCAGACCCAGGCTCGCTGCCCGCTCACCTCGGGCACGTCCACCCGGGCGGCCAGCAGCGCGTGGGCCGTGCCGTCGGGCAGGGACAGGTTCTGGGTCAGGAACCGCCGCAGCTCCCCTGGGTCCCGGGCCACCGCGTCCAGCGAGAAGGAGGACACTGGACGGGAGAGGGCGGGCTGAGGCCAGCCGGACCGGCTCGGGGTGCGGCTCCCGGCCCACGGCCCAGCCATGGGCGGGCAGCCGGGCCCACCTGAGCCGGGTCCCCGGGGAGCTCGGGACAGTCTAGGTCAGCGGTTTTCCACTGCCCGCCACGTGGCCTACCGCGGCGGCTGGGACCCCGCACACACACACAGGCCCTTTCTGCTGATCTGACCCAAAAAACAGGCACAGCCTGACTCATGGGCACCGGACGGCGCTGCGGTGCTGGCTGTTGTCACTTCCCACGTGACCGTCTCCGGGAAGGGAGGTCAGCGGCCGACCAGACCGCGGGTTGCGACACCCCCGTGCGGATGGCAGGAAGTCGCCCGCTGGGCTCAGACCCCGGGGACCTGGGCCGGGGCCCGCTCACACGGGGGGGGGGGGGGGGCGGGGGGCCCACCTGCAGGCGGGTCCGGGCGGCTCCTCCCGGGGCCGGGGCCGGCGCTGAGGGCCTCCAGGTGCTGGCGCAGGGCCTCAAGCTCCGAGCCCAGGCTGGGCCGCTCGGGGTCGAACAGGTTGCCGTCAGCCACCACTCGGTCGAGGCGCTCGAGCAGCTGGGTGACCCTGCAGGGGGGCCGGGTCAGCTGCCGGCCGCCTGGGGCGGGCGGGGAGTGACGGGGGGGGGTGGGGGTCTCGGGGGTCTGTGGGGATGGGGAGGTGGCGGGTGCGGGGTGCGGAGTGGGGGCTCGGGGCTCACGTGGAGTCGGAGTACTGCAGGAAGCCGAACTCGTCCCGCTGGCCGTCGGGGCACAGCGACTGCATGACGGGCAGGATGCCGGCGGAGGTGAGGGGCGCGGCCGTGTAGAAGGCTGGTGCAGACGGACGGACGGACGGACGGAAGGACGGGGCGGGGAGAGGGGCGGGCAGGAGGAGAGGCGGGAAGACAGAGGCCGAGGAGAGAGACGTAGAGAAAGTCAGGAAGGAGGAGTGGCGTCAGCAGCAGATGGGGAACAGAGGGCCGAGAGTTCTAGTGCAAATGACCCGGCAGGTCAGAGGTCGAAGGGCACCTGACCACCCCTTCCCCCCAATTCCCAGAGCACCCTTCTTCCCTCGGCCGGCCAAGGCCACACGCCCTGACACCCTCCCCCCCAAACCAAACACAGGCCTGGCGGGGCCCCCCAAGCCCGGGGGAGGGGGAGCCCCCTGCTGGGCAGCGACCTCTGACCTCTGCGGCCAGCTGGTTAGCAGAGGGATGCAGGAGCCCGCTAGGGTCCGAGGGGAGGCCGTCTGGTGCCCCAGCCCCGCAAGACAGCGCCAGGCCACCCCACAGAGGGGAGCGGGGGGCTCGGCCCGAGGCCCAGCCCTGGCGCCCGGCACCCCCCCCCCCCGGCCAGCGGTCCCTGCCAGCGGGCAGGGGGCTCCGGGACCCAGCGGGGCTGGGAAAGGCTGTTAATGCAAGCGGGGCGGGGGGTGCTCAAGCCGCACCGGGAGGCCCCCCAAAACCATCCTGTGGCTGCGCCCGGGCCAGCAGGGAGGAGGCGGCCGCTCACTTACTGACTGCATGCGGGCGGCGAGGAGGACAGAGACCATGCGGGGGGAGGGGGAAACAGAACAGAGGAGAACAGTGAGGACACGGCGTGGTCGCGTGGCCGGCCACTCCCCAGCCCGGCCACGAGGCGTGGCCAGGGACCCCTCGGGGGTGAGGCTCACGGATGGGAGGGCGGCGCCTGTGGGATCCGGGACACACACACACACACACACACACACACACACACACGGCCGCGTGCACACAGGACATGCGTGTGTGGTGCCCGCCTGCCCCCGGCCTCACCTTCTCTCACCGAGATGGCCGGCTTCTTCTGCCGCAGCCCCAGCAGGATGAAGAAGAGCACGAGGGGGATGAAGATCTCGAAGGCCAGCACCCACTGCAAGGGCAGGGCGGGCGTGAGGCCACGGCGGGCGTGAGGCCACGGGCAGGGCGTGAGGCCACGGGCAGGGCGTGAGGCCACGGGCAGGGCGTGAGGCCACGGTGGGGCGGAGGCCACGGGCAGGGCGGGCGTGAGGCCACGGGCAGGGCGTGAGGCCACGGCCCGCCAGGCAGGCGCCCGCCCCGAGGGCCAGCCGGCCAGGCCTCCCCGGTTCCCCAGGGCCACGGGGCATCCCTTCCTGAGAGCCTTTCCTTCCTTTCTTTTTTTTTCTTTAATTAAATATATTTTATTGATTTTTTACAGAGAGGAAGGGAGAAGGATAGAGTTAGAAACATTGATGACCAGCTGCCTCCTGCACACCCCCCACTGGGGATGTGCCCACAACCAAGGTACATGCCCCTGACCGGAATCGAACCCGGGACCCTTCAGTCTGCAGGCCGACGCTCTATCCACTGAGCCACACCGGTCTCGGCTTCCTTTCTTTTTAAAAACGTGTTTTTATTGGTTTCAGAGAGGGAGAGCCCCTGGCCGCCTCCTGCTCGCCCCGCAGGGGGTGGGGATCACCAAGCCGGCAGCCCGGGCCTGTGTCCTGTCCAGGCGAGGACCCAGACCTCCTGGCTCAGTGGTCGGTGCTCCACCCCTGAGCCACCCCCGGCCCTCAGCGGCCTCCTGGAAGGGCAGGAGAGTGAGGACTGTGGGGCCCACCCCAGCCCACGCGCTGCCGGCCACCGGAGGGCCAGCTGGGACGCTGACCCACCCACGTGGCCAGCTCTCCCCACCTGCAGGCCGGGAGAGGCGCGGCCAGGCTGGGGGGGGCCCGAGCCTCCGGGAGGACCTGGTCAGGGTCTGTCAGCCCCCGGCCCCCGAGCACCCACAGCTCCTCTGCCCGGCCCCTACCCTCACCCAGACCCCTACCCCTCACTCACCCTGGGCCGCTGCCACCCACGGCCGGGCACCCAGCTGAGCCCGCCGGGACCCTCTGCGTGGGACTGCCCGGGACCCGGGCTCCTGTCTCACCCCCCGCCCCCCGCTCTTCCTCACCCCAACCACACACAGGCCCCAGGCGCCCCATCGGCCCAGGGTGCGAGCCCAGCCCCGGGCAGGCGGGCGGGTGGGCGGGCGGGCGGCTGCTGTGTTCACTGTCCTTTGACAATAGAGCTCTGTGGTCTGGAGCGCCCCCGGCCCCCCCAGACCGTGCCAGTCTCCACCCGCCCCGAGCCAGGATCCAGCTCAGGGCTGCCAGGGAGACATCGTGGGCACCCACGGGCCAGGGACGGGCGCGGGCCGCACACCGGCCACGCCGGAGGCCGGGTCACCGCCCGCTGGCCCCGCCCGCGCCCGCCCTGCCGCGGGGCACCTCCCCAGGGTAACGGCAGCCACGGGCGGCTGCCTCCTCATCGCTATAGCAACGCTGCACACGGGCTGCCGCAGGCAGAGGCCGGCCTGAGGGCGGGTGGCTGCGGGGCATCTGGTTACGGGCAGGCAGCACCCGGCCGGCCCCACCCGGGCATCCCACCCGGGGCCGTGCCAGGCCCCCGGGTGGTCCCCGGGGCCTCGGGGCCCACCCCAGGCCTGAGCCCCTCCCTCGGGGTCCAGGGCAGAGACCCGAGGACGGAGGTGCCGGCCCAGGGAGACCCCCGTGCCGCTAAGAGGGGACAGGCCACCCCCGTGGAGCCAGCCAGGGGGCCTCTCACCTGTGCCAGCCACCGCGGGCACAGCCCCCGTTCCCAGCAGCCCCCGGGGGAGGGGGCCTCCGCCACGGCTGGGGGGCTGATCCTAATGCACCCCAGCCCCCCCTCTTCTCCTGAGCCCACGCTGTGGTGACCCAGAACCCTCGGGCACAGGTTAGCTGCCCAGGCTACCTGGGCTGAGGCCTGACCGGCGGCAGCCAGCGGGGCGGCCTGGCAGGGAGTGTCCGGCCTGGCTCTCACCCGGGGCCAGGTGCTCGGGGACTCCTGCCAGGCCCCGGCACAGCCCGCGGCGACGCCGGTCCCCACGGTGCAGGAGCTGTCAGCCCGGGGCCCGGGGCCCAGGGCCGGGGAGACCGGAGCCCCCTGGGCCCCAGACCCCCCGCGGGACCCTGGCCGCACCGGCTCCGTGGGGAACGCCCCCCCCCGGGCCCACGCAGGAACCCTGCCTGCCTGCCTGCCGGGGCCTCCCGGTGCGAGGCCGGTGGGGGCCAGCCGGACGCCGTGCACACCGCCGCCCCGAGCCCCCCAAGAGCTGGGGCGTCCGGCGGTCACCACCCCCAGCCGCACCCTGGCCGGAGGAGGCCGGGCCAGGGGGCGAGAGCGGGTCCCCGCGGCAGGACTCCCGGAGGACACAGGGTGCAGGGCCGCAAGGGCATTCGCCGGCCGGGAGCTCCGGGCCAGCGGCGGACGGCGGGGAGGCCGCCAAGGGCAGAGGACGGTGCGGGGAGCCCGGCGGGTCCCCGCGGGGCTGCGGGGGGCCGGGCGGAGACCGGGGGGCCTGGGAGCCGCGTGGAGGCCCGGCCGGCCCTCGGTCCTCCTGCGACCCCGCGGCGGCCGTCCCGCTCCGGCCCGGAGGGCGCGGGGTGCGCGGTGACTCAGCCGCCGGTGTCCGCGGCCGGCGGGGGCCCCGAGCCCCGGGCCGAACCCCAGGCGGAGCGGGCGCGGGCGCCGGAGGGAGGGAGGGAGGGTCCTCCTCCGTGCGCCCCGGGGAGGGAGGGGCGCGGGCTCACCGGGCTCCGGCGCTTCAGCGTCACGTTCTTCCAGAGCAGCAGCTGCAGCTGCCGCAGGAAGCCCATGGCGACGGCCCTCCTCGGCCTCCGCCGCCGCCGCTCGCATCCCCCGCGGGGCGGAGCTCCGTCCCCGGCCCGGCGCTGGCTCCGCCCGGAACCGACAGCCGCCGCTCGCCCGCCGGCCCCCGCTTAAAGGCGCCGCTGCGCCACCCCGCCGGGCGGCGACGTGACCCCCAGACCTGCACCCGATCCCCCACCTGCACCCGATCCCCCACCTGCACCCCGACCCCCACCCTGCACCCCGACCCCCACCTGCACCCCGACCCCCACCTGCACCCGATCCCCACCCTGCACCCCGACCCCCACCTGCACCCGATCCCCACCCTGCACCCCGATCCCCCCACCTGCACCCTGATTCCCACCCTGCACCCGATCCCCACCCTGCACCCCGATCCCCACCCTGCACCCGATCCCCACACTGCACCCCGATCCCCACCCTGCACCCCGACCCCACCCTGCACCCCAATCCCCACCCTGCACCCCATCCCCCCACCTGCACCCCGATTCCCACCCTGCACCCCGATCCCCGCCCTGTACCCCGACCCCCACCTGCACCCCGATCCCTAGACCTGCACCCTGATCCCCCACCTGCACCCCGATCCCCCCACCTGCACCCCGATCCCCCACCCTGCACCCCGATCCCCCACCCTGCACCCCGATCTCCCACCCTGCACCCCGATCCCCACCCTGTACCCCGACCCCCACCCTGCACCCCAATCCCCACCCTGCACCCCGATCCCCCCACCCGGCCCAGGGCGCTCTGCTCCGGGTCACCAGGCGCGGGTGCCACCCCGTCCCAGGCGGACTGTCCGCGAGGGGCGCCCGGGAGGCTCAGCCCACCAGGCCCGGCCCGCCCGCCTCCCTCGCAGCCCCGGCGGCAGGGGTGTCAGCCTAAGACCGGGGCCGCTCCCGGTCCGGGACGCAGGGCAGGGACGGGGCTGCCCGCGGCGGGGAGAGGCAGGTGCCGGGGACTCGGGGGGCTCCTTCCCTCCGCACATCCGGGCACCGGGGTCCAGCGGGTCCGCAGAGGTGCCGGCACCCCCGAGGGCGGTGCGGGGAGGTGCGGGGCGATTCCCCCGGTGGCCAACGGGGGGCAGCAGAGGACAGGCCAGCCCCTGGCTCTGTGCCCTTCCCCGGCCTCAGTTTCCCCACTGGTGCGTGGGTCGCGTGATGGCCAGGATCTGGGGTGCAGGCCTGCGGGTGGGGAGCTGCGGCTCGCAGCCCCGCCAGCTCCTCCGGCTGGGCAGGTGGTGGGCACCCTCCCGGCCGCCCTGCCCTGTGCCCGAGGACACTTCCTTCTCCGGTCAGCACCCGAGGCGGGGGGGGGGGGGGGGCGGCGTTAGGTCGGGGCCGGAAGTCACGGACAGGCCTTTCCCACAGCCGCTGTGGAGCGGGCGGGCGGGCAGTTTCCTGTCCCACGACGCCCACCCCCCGCTGGGGCAGCCACAGTCCTGAGCGCCTGTCCCAGGTGCCCGCGCTGTGGGGGCCCCTGCCCATCCTCCCCTCACTCAGCCATAGGGCTCCCCAGCTGCAGCAGGGTCCTGCATTGGGGGGCCGGGGGGGGGCGCTGGCTACCACCAGCCGCCTGGCAGAGGGGGACCCCGGCCTCAGAATGGGGCGTCTTCGGCCCCCCGAGCCCGGTGGCTGACTCGCCCTTGCTGTCCACCCACCGGGTCTTTGGGGGGTCAGGGGGGCTCTCCGGCTGGAAGCCGCTCGGCGGGGGGGGGGGGGGGGACGGGGGCAGAGCGGGCAGGGGAGGGTGGCTCAGGCAGAGGGAGTGCCAAGGCCTTGAGGGGACACGGGCGGATCCCTGAGGGGACACGGAGGCCCGCGTGGCGGGGTGGCAGAGAGGTGGGGTCCCGTGCCCCCCACGTGTGACACGTGCCGTCGTCATCGTCATCTGTGTTTCTTTATTGTCACCGCCCCCCCCCTCCCCGAGGGGACGGAGGCGGCTGGACGCCCAGCGCAGCCCGGCCTGGCCCGGCCAGCAGGCGCTCTGGCGGGCAGCTCCAGGCCTGTCCCAGCACCCCGGCTCCGGAACTGTGGTCGGCGTGGGCCCTGCGGCCAGCGCCCTGTCCCGGGGACAGCCTTGACCGACCAACCAGAGGTCTGGTCATGGTGGGGGCCGGGTTCTCTGATCCACCTCCACCGCAGGCACCCACTCGCTCCCTCGCCGCTCTCGCTTCCGCCACGGACGCCTCCTCCTCCAGGCAGCCTGCCCAGACCGCCAGGCCTCCCTCGTCCTCGAGCCGGGCCTGGACTCCAGCCTGCATGTTAGCCGGAGGGTTTTTCCGGGGGGGGGTGGCGAGGAGGGGGAACAGGCCCGGTTTCTGCTTTAAGCATCCCGCTGTGCACCCGCCCCACCCGCTCCCCACGCCGCCGCCGCCGCCGCCTGCGGCGCTCAGGCCTGGAACCAGCTCTGAAGGTCCCGGTAGACCTGGTCCCGCGGCAGGTGGGGGTAGCGGGTGCAGATGGCGCAGAAGCGCTGCTCCCAGCTGTTGATGCGCCGCACGCGGAACCGCTCCCGCCAGCGGAAGTAGCCGCGGTACTGGGTCTCGTTCATGCCCAGCAGGAAGGCGGCCAGCTCGCGGGCCGAGCCGAAGTCGTCCACGTGCACGAAGGCGTCGGCGGGCGCGACGGCCTCGTAGGAGGCCCGCGGGGGCCCCAGCACCACGGGCACGGTGCCGGCCGCCAGGGCGTTGTGCCAGAACTTCTCGGTGATGTAGTCGCGGTGCTGCGAGTTCTCGAAGGCCAGGTAGAAGCGGTAGCGGGCCACGGTGGGCAGCAGGCAGTCGGCGCACAGCGGCCGCCGCTTGGCTTGGCCGAACACGTCCACCGGCAGGTGAGGCGCCAGCTGCCGGTACAGCTGCACGCGCCGCTGGTGGGCCTGGAAGTTGCTGACCACCCAGGCGGCCACCTTGCTCTTGGCGGGCACGGGGGGCGCGGGCCCCTCCCGGGGCTCCAGGCTGCCGTAGGGCGCGAAGATGTCCGAGTCCCGCCGGTAGCTCAGCACCCAGTTGAAGACGCCCCCGAAGCGGTGGAGGCCGTGCGTGTGGCTGGGCGACTCCAGGGAGACCCACACCCAGGGCTGCCCCCGGGGCCGCTGGGCCAGGGGCAGGCGGGCCTGCCCGCTCTGCAGCTCGCGGTGGTGGAAGACCACGGCGTCGGCGTGGGCCAGCAGGCTGCGGTCGGTGCTCAGGGTGCAGTGGGCCACGCCGTGGCGGGCGCAGGTGTCGTTGGACAGCTCGGGGGGCCGGTGGGCGAAGGGCCAGTTCCAGACCAGGACGGTGAGCGTGCGCGGGGGCCCGGGGGCCGCCGCGGGGGCCGCCACGGGGGCCGCCACGGGGGCCGCCACGGGGGCCGCCACGGGGGCTCCCGCGGGCGTCCCCCAGAACAGCCACAGCAGCCAGAGGGCCGAGAGCAGGGCGAGCCCGGACCAGGCCCCCCACGGCCCCCAGCACCGGGGCACAGCCAGGCCCTGCAGGTCACGGGAAGAGACGCTGTCTCCCTGAGCTCGCCGCGGCCCACCTCCCCGGCGGGCCGCCCCCATTCCCCCCCCGCCCCCCGAGGACCAGGCACTCACCGGCATTCCTCGCCCCCGGCTCTCGGTTCTGAAATCACGCCGCCGCCACCGCCGCCGCCGGGGAGGCGCCTGCAATCACGGCCGCTCGCTGCCGGGGCCCCACCTGGGACCTGCTTTCATCTGCTCGGAGGGAGGAAACCGGGGTGTCTTCCAGCCCCGCCCTGCCCCCCCCCAACCTGGGGGTGACCTTTGGCGCGACCCGCCGCCCCCACCCCACCTCTCCTCCGGCCTCTGGCTGCCTCGGGCAGGGAGGCCACCGGGGTGGAGGCGCCCCCCCCACGGCCCGGGCCCAGGGCCCCCCGCGGAGGGCAGGCATCTTCCCGGAGGCCGCCGCCCCTCCTGCCGGGACACCACCCCCTCCCCGCTCACCGACCGCCGGCGCCCTCAGCCCGACCTGAGCTCCTCCTGTGGCTCCTCGCTGGCCCACCCGCCCAGACACCTGTGCCAGCTCGCGGGCTCCGGGAGGGGCTGCGTCCCAGGGTCCCGAGGGCGTCCGCCCGGGCCAGGCACAGCCCCGGGGGCACCCCCGGGGGGCAGCGGCCAGGAGGGCCGCCCGGGGGCTGCAGGGCCTCCTCCCCAGGACACGCGTCCATCGCGGCCCCGGCGGGGGACGGGACCCTGGCCCTGCGGGGGAGGCTGCTGGGGGCCCCGGGCCCCCCTCCAGGCCCCGCTCAGGGCGGGGAGCAGGCGGGGGGCTTTCCAGGCTGGACGGGAAGGAGCCCTCGTGTCCGGGCGCCGGCGGGCGGCCGGCGGGCAGGGGGCTGGCAACGGCTCCAGGAAGAGGAAGGCGAGCAGCGGAGCCCTCTCCTCCCCCACCCGCCGCCGGGTCCGCCTGCAGGTCCAGTTCCTTCCCCTTTCGGCGGGCGCCGGGTGCCTCCGCGCGGCAGGTACGGCCGGCGGCGGGCGCCCTTCGGCGTGCTTGTCCTGGACGCGGCCGGCAGACCTGGCCCCGCGATGCCCGTCCGTCCGGGAGGCCTCGGCCGGCTGGGTCCTTGGCACGGCTTCCAGGAACGGTGGGCCGGGCTGAGCCGGGCCACCCCTGCCCGGCCGTCCTGCCCCCGCCCGGGTCCCCCGCTGCCGTCCGGGGACCCAGGGGCCGTGGCGTCCAGAGGGTCCAGCGGGAGGCCTTTGGCCCCTGGAGGCTGCGCACCCCGGCAGGACTCTGAGCCGCGGGGGCGAGGGGGGGTCTTGAGCGGGATCGGCGGAGGGCGTGGGGCCGGGCAGCCACCTGGCGGGCGGGCGCGAGGTGTGGGCACGCAGCCAGGCCTGGCTCCCCGGCTGCCACCTGCCCCTGCCCGCCCGGCGCCCCTGTGTTTGGGGAGATGCTGGCGTGGCACCCGGCCGTTGGCACCCCCGCCCCGGGCACCTCTCGGCGGGCAGGGCACCCGGAGGAGCCACGCCCGGCTCACCGCGGCTCCTCCCCGGGCAGCGCCCGCGGGCGGCACACGGAAGGAGCGATCCCACCGCAGCTGGTTTCTGGCTCCCTGACCCTCTGCCCTTCCTGTTTGCCAGGCCCCGCGGGCTGAACCCCTGCTCCGGCCTCACCCACACCCACCACCTGCTCCCCCTTCCTGGGTGGAGGCCCTGCCCACCCCCCGCCAGGGCCTGCGCCCGCCCGCGCCCCTGGGAGCCGCCGGCCGCGGAGCGGGCTTCGAGGGTTGGCCCAGAAACAGGTCAGAGCGAGAGGCTCTGGTGGGAGAGAGGTGAGAGGCCTGAGTCAAAGGGAAAGCGGGGCCCCTCCTGCCAGCTCCTCTCCGACCTCGTGACGCACTGGGGTGCGGGCGGCACCCGGCCCCAGCTCGCGGCTCCCCTCCCCCATCACTCTGCAGCTGAGCCCTCCCGGGGGCACCCATTGCAGGGAGACCAGGGCCGGGCCCACAGAGGGCGGGCAGCCCCCCCTCCGGTCACCACCCCTGGCAGACGACGCCCCGTGCAGCCCCAGACCCGGGCCCTCGGGAGAGAGGGCCAGCGCCCCGCTGCCCCGCTGCCCCAGAGGGGGCTGCACAGGGCAGAGGGCAGACGTGTGCTGCGCCCCCTGGTGGCCGTGCCCCAGAGCGGCCTGGCTCCGGGGAGGAAGGCAGCAGAGGGAGGGGTGGGGGGTTCAGGGCCGCCCTCGGGAAGGTGGGTGCACTGGGGTGCGGCCGCGGGGGCAGCACCGGGTGGTGCCAGGACCCACGGGACCACCTGGACCCAGGGCGTCCTTCAGGCGCCAGCCCCTCCCCTCCTGTGCCTTCCTGCCCCCCACGCCCCCCCCCCCCCCGGCTCCCGGGCTCGGGACACAGCCCCAGCCTGTCCGTGGGGAGCCCCAGGACCTGCTGGGGGCCCCTCCAGGGACCTCCCAGATGTGCCTGGCGCTGGCTCACCCCCTCTGTTCTCTTCTGAGACCCAAGACCCACTCCTGGGGGCGGCGGGGGCGGAGGGGGGGCAGGTTTGCCGCTGGGGACTCAGAATCCTGACTTGGCCAGGATTGGGGTTCCTGTGGCGCCAGGGCCTCCCGGAGCCCCAAACCCTGGCCGCAGGGCAGCCCCCCACCCCCCGGGGCCTGTGGGAGGAAGGGGGTTTGGGGGTTCGGACAAAAGCAGGGGCTGGGCCCGGCCTGCCTGGCTCAGCGTTGGCCACGGCTGAGCTCCGGGTCGGGGCGAGGCCCGGGGTGCGGGCTGGATCCCCAGGGTGGGGCGTACGGGAGGCAGCCGATCGGTGACTCTCTCTCCTCATGGATCTTTCTCCCTCTCCCTTCCTCTCTGGGATCGATAAAAACACACTTTCCCCAAAGCGGGCGGCTCTGAGTGAGCCTGGGGCCCATGAGGTGGGAGCGGGTGCCGAGCGGCTCGGAGCCTGTGCCGGCCGCGGCCGCGGGCGAGGGAGGGGAGGCCCCCGCCGCCCGGAGGACCGCAGCCCCCACCCCACCCCACCCCGCTGGCTCCCCTGCCCGGGCCCCCGGCTCCATCACGGCCGCAGGGACTGGGGACGGGGCGGCCGAGGAGGGAGACGACGGGGCGTACCTGCGCTCGGACCACCGCTCGGCCGGGGGCCAGAGACCAGAGACCACCGCTCGGCGGGAGGCTGGGAGGGAGGGCCCGAGGACGGCCCGAGCTCCGGAACTGTCTGTTCCTGCGGCTGCCGGGTGAAGGGCGACCTTTGGTCCCTGCATCCCGTTTACATCCTGGTGGCACAGGTGAGCGAACAGTGGGTGCCGCCCTCCCTGGTCCCGCTCAGGCGCCCGCCCCTGGCGCCGCCTCCTCCTCCGTGGCCCACGCGGCGGAGGGCCAGCCGAGGCCTGGTGGGCGCTGCGCCGAGGAGCCTGCTGCTTTGGAACGAGCCGTGTGCTCCAAGCCAGGCCCCCCACGCCCAGCCCGTCCCCCGTCCTTCCTCCGGGGCCCCCCAACCCTCCTCCGGGGCCCCCCAACCCTCCTCTGGGGCCCCCTGACCCTCCTCCGGGGCCCCCCAACCCTCCTCCAGGGCCCCCGTCCCTCCTCCGGGGCCCCCCGCCCCTCCTCCGGGGCCCCCCGACCCTCAGGGCCGCCCCGTCGCGTAAGGGCCAGAGGGCCAGCATTCTCCAGACCCCACCCCCAGGAGCTTTGCAGGTTCTTTTTGACGGCTACTTTAGATTCCGGGTTGTTGTGCTTTTTAAAAATATATATTTTATTGATTTTTCTTACAGAGAGGAAGGGAGAGGGATAGAGAGTTAGAAACATCGATGAGAGAGAAACATCCATCAGCTGCCTCCTGCGCACCTCCTGGCAGGATGTGCCCGCAACCAAGGCACGTGCCCTTGACCGGAATCGAACCCGGGACCTTCCAGTCCGCAGGCCGACGCTCTATCCACTGAGCCACACTGGTTAGGGCTCTGGGTTGTTTTTTTAAATATATTTTTTTACTAGAGGCCTGGTGCACGGAATCTGTGCACTCAGGGGAGGGGGGTCCCCCTCAGCCCGGCCTGCACCCTCTCGCAGCCCCGGAGCCCCCGGGGGGTGTCCAACTGGCTTAGCGGAGGCGGGAGAGGCTCCCGCCGCTGTGCACCGGGAGCCGCGCTGACTGCCAAGGGGCAGCTCCCGCGCTGTCCGCCCTCTAGTGGCCAGTGCGCATCGTTGCACCTGGTCCTCCTGCCATTCAGGCCATTTGCATATTGCAACCATTGACCCCCCTGCACGCCCCACACTGAGGATGGAACCCACAACCCGGGCCGGTGCCCTGCCCTGGAATCAATCCCTGACCTCCTGGTTCACAGACCGAGGCCCAACCACCGAGCCACACCAGCCGGCCCCGGGGGGCTTCTGAACCCAGGGCTTCCCCGCAGGGCACACGGTCCGGTCCCCGACCCCACAAACCCCTCCCCCAGGCCCAGACTCAGCAGCTCTGAGCAGACAGTACCCTCCTCCCCACCCCAGCTCGGGGCGCCCACGGAGGTCCCCTCCCCTCCCCTCCTGGCTCCTCAGAGCGGGGTTGGAGGGCGGGGGGGCAAGACCCTGCTCCTGGTATTGGGGTCCCCCCCGTCTCCCCTCACCCAGCCCACCTGGTGTACCCACCCGTACCCCTCAGTGCCCTCTGCCTGGCGGCACCCCCACGTGCGGTGCAGGGGTTTCGGCCCAGGTGGGCACAGGGTACGAGGGGACCAGACCTGTGTGCCCTGCAGGGGAAGACAGGGCTCTGGTGCCCACGTCACGTGTCTGTGGGCGCCCATCGCCCAGCCCAGCCGTGGGCAAACTACGGCCCGCGGGCCGGATCCGGCCCGTTCGGCTTTCTATCCGGCCCACGGAGCCGGAAGAGCGGAGGGTTCTCTTGCTCTCCCCTCCGCTCCTTCACCAGCAGCCCCAGAGGAGAGTGCCAGAGTGGTCAGGTTGGTTTTGTGCCAGCCCTTGGTCCAGTGTAAGAACCCATTGTGGCCAAAACCGGTTTGGCTCGGTGGATAGGGCGTCAGCCTGTGGACTGAAAGGTCCCAGATTCGATTCCGGTCAAGGGCATGTACCTTGGTTGCAGGTACATCCCCGGTAGGGGGTGTGCAGGAGGCAGCTGGTCGATGTTTCTCTCTCATCAGTATTTCTAACCCTCTCCCTTCCTCTCTGTAAAAAAATCAATAAAACATATTAAAAAAAAAAAAAAAGAACCCATTGTGGCCCTGGAGTCAAAAAGTTTGCCCAACCCTGGCCTAGCTCTTTAAAAAAAAAATTATTGATTTCAGAGAAGAGGGGAGAGGGAGAGAGAGAGAAACATCAATGATGAGAGAGCATCCCGGACCAGCTGCCTCCCGCACGCCCCACACAGGGGATCGAGCTCGAAGCCCGGGCCTGAGCCCTGACCGGGAATCGAACCCGGGACCGCCTGGTTCATAGGCCCACGCTCACCACGGAGCCAGGCGGGCGGGGCCCCCCAGCCCCTCCTGTCACACGTGGGAAGGGATCGGAAGGGGGTAGCAGCAACTCCCCATCCCCTGGCCCTGCACCCCCCCCCCGGGGGGGGCAGACTGTCAGAGGGGTGAGGCCCAGAGGAGAGGGGGATGGGGTGGCGAGGGCCGCCCCCCGCAGGGCCCAGGGGTGCCCCCCTCCGCCCCCCCGCAGGGCCCAGGGCCGAGGGTGGGTCTCCGGCACGGAGCCCGTCTGAAGGCTGTAATGGGCTGGTCCCCCGTACCCCCTCCCGCTGGCCTCAGGGCTCCCCTCCTCTGGGTCCCCACCCTCGGGACGGTGCAGGGGTGCAGGGGGTTCCGGCGGGCCCCCCAGTCCAGACACAGGAACGGCCGAGGCTCAGAACGCGGATCTTTATTGGGAAATGCGGTCCCGTCCCCCCCCTCCCCCCCGTGGGCGCGGGGTCCTGAGCGCGGCGTCTGCGGTCACTGGGGCGGCGGCGGCGGCAGGGGCGGCGGGGGGGCCAGGGCGGCGTGGTCGAACAGCGGGTTGCGCACTTCCATCTCCCCCGTCTGCGGAGCGGGGGCGGTGTCAGGCCGGGGGACGGGGGGCACTGTCCCCCGGGATCCACACACACACACACTGACACACACACACACACACACACACACACACACACTGACACACCCCGCTCACCGGGGCCAGGCCGGGGGGACGGGGGAGCACTGTCCCCGGGATCCACACACACACACTGACACACACACACACACACACACACACACACACACACTGACACACACACACACACACACACACACACACACACACACGGCCAGGCGGGGGGACAGGGGGCACTGTCCCCCAGGATCCACACACACACACTGACACACACACACACACACACACACACACACACACTGACACACACACACACACACACACACACTGACACACACACACACACACACACACACACACACTGACACACACACACACACACACTGACACACACACACACACACACCGCTCACCGGGGCCAGGCCGGGGCGGGGGGCACTGTCCCCCAGGAACACGAACACACACTCACACACACACACACACACACACACACACACTCCCCGCTCACCGGGGCCAGGCCGGGGCACTCGTACACGGTGAAGTCCCCGTCCTCGTTCTCTCCGTCCGAGGAGGCCGAGTCCAGCTCCTGGGGCGGCTCCTTGTGCCTGTGGGGGGTCGGGGGGGGGGGCTCAGCCTCCTTGGCCATGGCCGTGTGGGGGTCCGGGGGGGCTCAGCCTCCTGGCCATGCCGTGTGGGGGTCCGGGGGGGGCTCTGGGGTAGGGGAGCGGGGCCTGGAGTGGGGGTGCCTTCGGGGGCATCTCACCGGTCCAGGCACCGCAGCTGCTGCCTCTGGTGCTGGTAGTGGTACACCTCAGCGCTGTGTGCCAGCCGCTGGTCCCCGGGCTGTGGGGGGAGGGAGGGTCAGGCCGTGCGGTGGGGCAGGGGCTGGGGCAGCGAGGGGTGGGGCAGGGGCAGGGGCTGGGGCAGCGAGGGGTGGGGCAGGGGCAGCGAGGGGTGGGGCAGGGGCAGGGGCAGCGTGGGGTGGGGCAGGGGCAGGGGCAGCGAGGGGTGGGGCAGGGGCAGGGCCACCCACCGAGGTCCTGGGCGTGGGGGGGGAGCTGGCCGACTGGGGGGCCGTGTAGTCCGTCTTCTGGGTCAGGCGGATGTCTCGCTGGAGCCTGGGGGCGGGGAGCCGAGACTGGGACCCACCCACCTGCCCACCCGCCCGCCCGCCCACCTGCCCGCCCACCTGCCTCCCCACCCGCCCAGCCGCCCGCCTGCCCACCCACCTGCCCGCCTACCTCCCCACCCACCCACCCACCCGCCCGCCCGCCCACCCACCTGCCCGCGGCCGGCTCACCTGCACCAGCAGAAAGCAGCCACGGCCAGGGCGGCCACGCCGGCCACGGAGCACGCCAAGATGAGCACTGCGGGAGGAGAGGACGCAGGGGACGGGGGTGCGGGTGGGGGGGCGGTGAGGGCGCAGGAGGAGGGCAGGGAGGGCGCCTTCCCGCCGCAGCCCCTCCCGCCGCAGACCTACCGAGGGCGAGGCCGTCCAGGGGCCGGGCTGGCGCCTCCAGGGGCGACATGTGGACGGGGCCGGAGGTCCCGGGAGGGCCCAGGGAGGAGCGGGGGGTGGGCACGGGGGCTCCCCGGGCGGAGGGCAGGCCCAGGTCCGGGCCCTGGCCTCTTGCTGAGAGCCCCAGGGTGGCTGCTGCGGACAGAAGGCCGTTAGGACGGACGGACGGGCTGGTGGGGAGTCAGGGCTGGTGGGGAGTCAGGACCCGGGGGGACAGGGCTGGTGGGGAGTCAGGACCCGGGGGGGACAGGGCTGGTGGGGAGTCAGGAGGGGGGGACAGGGCTGGTGGGGAGCCGGAGGAGGGCAGATGGGAGGGGGGAGCCGGAGGGGTGACGGGAAGGGGGTCCCGGCTCTCACCCGGCTCCAGCAGCCGAAGGGGCGTCTCCGGCTGGGACAGGGCGGTGAGCTTCCAGCGCCCCGCCTCCTGCCGGGCCAGCTCCTGGGCCAGGAAGTCGATGTCATCCTCCAGCCTGGGCTGGGGGGGTGCCCCCGCTGGGAGGAGGGGGGCCGTCAGGTGGGGAGCCCAGGCCCCGCGGGCACCCCAGCGGCAGGCGATCCACCTGGAGCCGCCCCGGGCCCAGAGCATCCCTCCGCCTCTGCTCCTCCCAGGCTGGTACCCGGCTCCCCTCGGCGCCTGGGTTGCCATGGTGACAAGGGAAGCCCATTCCCAGGACGCGTGTGGGCGGGGCAGGGGCGGAGGGTGGGGAGTGTGCCTCGGCCAGGAGGGCAGGGCGGGGGCACACACACACACACACACACACACCCCTGCGTCCGCCGCCTTCTCCCCGCGGAGCGGCAGAGGCCCACCCGGCCCCCACCTCCACGCGGGGTGGGCAGCTGTCGGGTGGCCCTGTGTCTGGGCCCTGCTCCCCGGGGTGGGCTCCGCAGGCCAGACAGGCTCCAGGCAGAAGCCCATGGGTCTCAGGCCCCCTCACTGCCAGGGACACGCTCCCCAGGAGCCCCCCGGCTCCCCGCACCCCAGCAGTGCTGCCCTCTGCCCCTGGACCCACAGCCTCTGCCGGCCGTCCACGCTGGGCTCCGGCTGGCGGGTGGGGCGCCCCCGCCCCCAGTGCCCCGGAGTGAAGGGGTGGGCAATGGAGAGGGCACAGGGCTGCGGGGAGGTGCCTGGGCGTCCGGCCCCCCAGAGCTGGGGAAGGGGGGCGGGAGACGGGCCGTACCCGCAGGCCGGTGCACCCGGGGCACGCACAGCCCCAGGTGGTCCTCCCGGAAGGGCTGAAGGCAGGGCCCGCAGGCGTGCGCCCCCGGTGGGCACCGCGCCCGCCGCTTCAGGGCACAGTCCAGGCTCCCGGGGCAGGCGGCCCCATCTGGGAAGGAAGCAGAGGCCGGGCCGGGTCAGGCCCTCCCGGAGGCACCGGCCCCAGCGCCTCCCCCACGCCCGGCCGCCGGCCTGGCTCCGGCTCCCGCTCCGGCTCCCGCTCTGGCTCCGGCTCCGGCGGCCGCTCTGGGTGGGTCCTTCCTCCCTCGGCAGCCGGATCCCCGGGAACCAGGAAGGCAAACGCCGGAGATTTATCGGAACTCGCCTGCCCCACCCGCTCCCCAGGGTCCGGGCGCCAGCCCTCCGGACGGAACTGGCCCTCACTGTCCGGCACCAGCTCCCCTCCACTTCCTGCCGCGGGCCTCGGGCCAGACGGGAGCCCCGGAGGGTGGGGCTCAGGAGCCGCCAAGGGTGCGGGCGACCCACCTCCCCTCCCCCGCATGGCAAACACCTCTGGCCTCCCGAACCCGCCCCGCCAGCCCACAGCCGGACGGACGGCCGAGCCGGAGGCAGAGGCGACGGAAGAGGAGCCGCCCGGAGCCAGTCCGGCCCAGGTCCCACTCCAGCGCGTGCCCGGCAGCGGAGCCGCTGGGGGCGGGAGCCCGGCTGGTGCGTTGGATAGAGACCGGAGGCAGGCGTGGGGGCCTGGGGGCGGGCGGGTTGCTCCCCAAACCAGCGCTGCCAGGGCCCAGGGGGCACCGGGCACTTTGGCCCAGTTCCTGATGGGGGGCCCAGACCAGTGACCTGTGCGCACAGCCAGCGGACCCCACAGATCCCACCCTGACACTGGGGGCTGGGCAGTGGTCCCCTCTGCCTCAGTTTCCCCTCTGGTGCAGAAGGAGAGCTGGCCTGGCTCAGGGGCTGAGCTTCAACCCAGGAACCAGGAGGTCAGGGTTCGATTCCCCATCAGGGCACAGGCCCGGGGTGCGGTGTGCAGGAGGCAGCTGGTCCCTGGTTCTCTCTCATCATGGATGTTTCTCTCTCTCTCCCCCTCCCTCTCCCTTCCTCTCTGACATCAATAAAAAAATGTTTAAAATAAATAAGTAAAATAACAGGCGGACTGCCTGGACGCTAAGGCAGGCCCTGAGTCTCGGGCCCCAGAGCGGGTGGGACACCGAGCAGGGCCGTGGACCCCGCTTGGGGACGTGGGGGGGGTGCCCCTCGCCGAGGCCCTCAGGCTGCAGGGGGCCACGGGAGCCCAGGGCGACGTGAGGGACCGGGCGGGGAAGGCCCAGCTCTGTCCTCCTCCTGACCGCCACCGGGCTGACTTGGTTTCCACGGTGACCAAAGGCTCCCGGCATCCTGGCTGTGGGCACCCCTCCAGAGAGCGCCAGCAGCCCCCTTGGGCACAGCCTGGGTCGGGAGGCGCCAACCCCGGTGAGCCGGGCCGGGGTTTGGGCTGGTTAACCATTAAGCCTGTGCCAGCAGGTCTGTCTGGACCCCACCCACCGCCGGGCGCCCGGAGCCAGGCATTCCACCGCCCGCACCAGGCCAAAGGGTGCGTGAGGGCAGACCCGGCTCCCGGGCCCCAGCCTCCAGCCCCCCGGGCCTGAGAGGGCCCACGCCAGCCTCCGGGCGCACGCCCGCACCAGGCCCCGGGACAACGGCATCTGGAGAGTGGCTGGCGCCCCACCGGAGCTGGTGAGCACCCAGTCCGGAGCAGCTGGCTGGCACGGTCCTGCCCACCCACGCCGCGGGCACAGCACCAACGTGGCGGCGGCCCGTTTCCTCCAGAGGCCCGCCCGCCCGCAGGCCCCGGGGCCAGGCCGTCCGCGGGCACCTCTGCCAGCAGGCTGCGGCCCCCCGGCCTCCGTGCCAGCCTCCCCCGGGTGCTGTGCCCAGGGGAAGCTGCCCTGCTCTGGCCTCTCCCAGCCACACGCACACACACAGGCCACACGCCCAGGTCAGCACCCCGGCCCTCCACCTCTCTGCGCCTCGTCCGCTCCTCTGTAAAACGGGCCGAGGCCAGCCCTCCCGCTGGGGCTGCCAGGACTGCGGGACCGTGCGGGCCCAGAGGGTCCCAGGGCGGCCCACCCACGGAGAGGGGCCCGGGGCCCGGGCCCAGGCTCTCTGCCGGCCTCTGTCCTGGGAGGGTGCCCCCCCCCGCACCCCAGCACAGAAGACAGCGTGGCGGGGTCCCCAGGGCAGAAGGTGGGGGAGGAAGCTTGAGACCCGGAGCCCCTCCCGCCCCCACTGAAGCCAGAACAGGACCCTAAGCCTCCGTCGGGCGGTCGGTTGGTCAGTCGGGCGGGCGGTCAGAGACCTTGGGGACTTTCAGACCTGGCCACCCAGCCAGCAGGCCTGGGGGCGGGCAGACCAGCCTGTGACCGGGCCCCAGGGCAGACCCAGGGCAGACCCCAGGGCAGACCCAGGGCAGACCCAGGGCAGACCCAGGGCAGACGGGCGGCAAGGCACTGGGGCCGCCCGCACCCCGCACCCCGCGACGCGCCTCCCAGCTGCGCGCACAGGCCGGGCCGCGGACAGCAGGCCCAGGCCCCGAGCCCCGGACGGACAGAGGGACGGACAGACGGACAGACGGACGGACAGAGGGACGGACAGACAGAGGGACGGGCTCACGGACAAAGACCAGAAGCGCGTGAACTTCGCGTTGGCCGCCGGGGCCGGGCCGCCCCCCCGGCGGGTCCTCCGGCCGGGCCTGCGGGGCCTCCGGGCGGGGCCTCCGGCGGGGCCTGCGGGGCCTCCGGGCGGGCCTGCGGGGCCTGCGGGGCCTCCGGCGGGGCAGACGCGGCCGCGCACCACCCGGCCCGCGCCGCGCTCACCCGGGGGTCCGGCCGCGGCCCCGCGCAGGGCGGCGCCGAGCACCAGGCCGGAGAGCAGCAGCCGCAGCAGCCGCAGCAGCCGCGGGGCGGGCGGGGGCACGGGCGTCGCCATCCTTCAGCGCCGCCGCGGGCGCAGCATGGCAGCGCCGGGCAGCGGGCTCCGGCTGCGGCTCCGGCTGCGGCTCCGGCTCCGGGCTCCGGGGCGGCTGGAGGCGGTGGAAGCGGAGGCTCCGGGGCGGAGGCGGTGGAAGCGGAGGCGGAGGCGGCGGGGCTGCGGCGCAGGCCCGGCTGTGGGCGCGGCGCCGGCCGGGAGCAGCGGGGATGCGCCTGCGCCTGCGCCGCCGGGGCGGGGCCAGCCCCTCCCGCCCCGCCCGCCCCGCCCCCCGGGGTCTCCCATCCGGGCCCCATCTCCGGGCCGCGGGGTGCTCAGCCTGGGCGGCCTCTGCGCCCGGGACCGTCTCTCTCCCTACAAATCCGTGCGCTGCCCCCTCCCGTCCCTGTCCCCGTCCCCGGCTGCGGGGCGGCCCACGCGCACCCCGTGTCCACGCCCCGGAGACGGGACCTGGCGCGGCTGGCGGGGGGCGCGGAGCACAGGGACCGGGGGGCGCGGGGCACAGGGACCCCGGGGGGCGCGGGGCACAGGGACCCGGGGGGCGCGGGGCGCGGGGCACAGGGACCCGGGGGGCGGAGCACAGGGACCCGGGGGCGGAGCACAGGGACCCGGGGGCGGAGCACAGGGACCCGGGGGCGGGGCACAGGGACCCGGGGGCGGAGCACAGGGACCCGGGGGCGGAGCACAGGGACCCGGGGGCGGAGCACAGGGACCCGGGGGGCGGGGCACAGGGACCGGGGGCGGGGCACAGGGACCCGGGGGCGGAGCACAGGGACCCGGGGGCGGGGCACAGGGACGCGGGGGGCGGGGCACAGGGACCGGGGGCGGGGCACAGGGACCGGGGGCGGGGCACAGGGACCCGGGGGGCGGGGCACAGGGACCGGGGGCGGGGCACAGGGACCCGGGGGGCGGAGCACAGGGACCCGGGGGCGGGGCACAGGGACGCGGGGGGCGGGGCACAGGGACCCGGGGGGCGCGGGGCCGGGGCACAGGGACCCGGGGGGCGGAGCACAGGGACCCGGGGGCGGAGCACAGGGACCCGGGGGGCGGAGCACAGGGACCCGGGGGGCGGGGCACAGGGACCGGGGGCGGGGCACAGGGACCCGGGGGGCGGAGCACAGGGACCCGGGGGGCGGGGCACAGGGACCCGGGGGCGGACCACAGGGACCCGGGCCACAGGGACCCGGGGGGCGGGGCACAGACCCGGGGGGCGGGGCACAGGGACCCGGGGGCGGACCACAGGGACCCCGGGGCGGGGCACAGGGACCCGGGGGGCGCGGGGCACAGGGACCCGGGCGGAGAGAAACGCCGACTCGCGCAGAGCGAGGCCGCGGTGGCCGCGGCGGCCGGACCGCCAGGGGGCAGGAGCGGCCCGAGCCGCCGCCGCCGGGAGCTGTCCGCGGTGCCAGGGCCAGGCTCGCCTCCCCGCAGCCCGAGGCCCGGTCGCCCCTGGGCGCACAGGCCCCACCGCACCCCGAAACCCCGCTCCGGCTCCGGCCATGGAGGGCCCCCCCCCGGCTCCTCACGGGCCTCGGGGGCGCTGAGCCCGGACGTGGGGCCGTCCGGCTGCCCTCGGGGCTCAGAGGGCGGGCTCACCGTCCTGGCCGGTTTGGCCCAGCTGCTGGAGCAACGGCCCGGGAGCTGACGGCCCGGGTCCAGGTTTGGTCCAAGGCTCGGCCTCCGGTGCACCCCCTCCAGGGGTGCCCGCAGCCCCCGTGCCCCACAGCCGGGGCGCAGGGGCCGGGCTCCAACATTGAGCCTGTGCCGGCCGGTCTGACTGGACCCCCGGGAGGCAGCGTCCCTGTCTCTCTCTGTCTCTCCACCGCCCTCCACTCTCTAAAAGGCGGTGGATGAGGATTAGCAACAAATAAATAAATTACACGGCTCACACACTGGCAGGAGGGGTGGGGTGTGGGTCGTGGGAGCAAAACACCGATGCTGTCCCCCCACACAGGCCTGGCCTGGCCTGGCCAGACAGAGAGACGTCTGAGCTCACCTCCCAGGAAGGCCCGGGTAGGCGGGAGACGCAGCCATGCCTCCCCACACCCCCACGCTCCCCCACGAGACCCCCTACACCTCCCCACGCCTCCCTATGCCCCCCACACCTCCCCACGCCCCCCCACGAGACCCCCTACACCTCCCCACGCCTCCCTATGCCCCCCACACCTCCACACGCCCCCCCACGAGACCCCCCACACCTCCCCACGCCCCCCCCTCGCTCAGGGCAGCCTGCGGGCGCAGGGGTGCAGCTGTGTCGGGCGAGAGCCCACGCTGGGCCCACACCAGGTCCCTCCTCCCGGGGGTGGAGCCCAGCACCTCCCACCAGCCTCACCTCCACGCCCACCGCAGGTCTGCCCTCCGCGGACCTGGCGCCCACCTTGCCCACGACCTGCTCTCGCCTCGCCACTCCCCGACCCCCCCCGACCCCCCGCCGGCGGGCCTGCACTCCGGCCTCGCCTGGGTCCCTGGAGCAGGCCGGGTGCCGCAGGGGCTCCGGGGCCTCCGGGCCTCTGGCCAGCAGCCCTCGGGTCTGGCCTGGACGCGGAGCAGGGGCCTGGTCAGCACCGCCCAGGTCGGGGCGCGGAGAGGAAGTGGGGAGAGCCACGGGCCACCCAGGGGACCGGAGTGGCCGCGTGGCCAGCACAGCTGTGGGAGGGAGGCAGGCGCTGCTATAGGACAAACGTTTTATTACAAAATGTTACAAGTGGGTGCAGGCAGCTCCCAGCTGTGGGACCCTGATGCAGACCCTCCCCTGATGCAGACCCTCCCCTGATGCAGACCCGCTGGGGGTCTGAGGGCCCAAGGACCGGAATAGGGGCTCCACTCCTGGGAGGCCCACCTGTGGGCGCAGCTGCGGGTGTCCCCATGACCCCCTCAGGAGCGGGAGGAGCAGGGGACCCTGTGTGTGTGGGGGGGGGGCAGGGGACCCTGTGGGGGGACAGGGGGCCCTGTGGGGAGAGGGGAGGGACAGGGGACCCTGGGAGGGGGACAGGGACTCTGTGGGGGGACAGGGGGCCCTGTGGGGAGAGGGGAGGGACAGGGGACCCTGGGGGGGGGAGGGGAGGGACAGGGGACCCTGTGGGGGGGACAGGGGGCCCTGTGGGGAGAGGGGAGGGACAGGGGACCCTGGGAGGGGACAGGGACTCTGGGGAGGGACAGGGGACCCTGGGGGGGGGGACAGGGACTCTGGGGGGGGACAGGGACCCTGGGGGGGGGACAGGGACCCTGGGGAGGGACAGGGGACCCTGGGGGGGGGACAGGGACCCTGGGGAGGGACAGGGGACCCTGGGGGGGGCAGGGACCAGCAGGTCCTAGAGGGCCCCGGGCGGCTTGGCGGGCCGCGCCCTGCACAGCAGCAGGCCGAGGGCGGCCAGGAGCAGCGCGGTGCACAGCAGCAGCAGGGCGGTCCAGGAGCTCACGGACAGGGCCTTGCGCAGCCCCGGCGGGTCCGCGGGGATCATGTTGGTGAGGTTCAGCATGTAGCCCAGCGCCCAGCCCACCGCCGTGTCCCCGGCCTGCGGAGGGCGGGCTCAGCCTCCACCGCCGGGCCCCTCCGCCCCCAGCCCCTCCGCCCCCTCCTCCCGGCCCCCAGCCCCTCCGCCCCCTCTGCCGGGTCCCCCCCACCCCCTCCGTCAGCCCCCCGCCCCCCTGCCCCCGCCCCCGCCAGCGCCCACCTTCTTCTGGAAGGCCACCCGGCTGAAGGCTGGCTCGTCGAAGCCGTAGCCCCGGCTCAGCAGCTGCTGCACGAACATGGCCACCGGGCAGTAGTCGGGCAGGCGGGCCCCCGCCCCCGGAGCCCGGGCCTGCAGCTGGCGCGGAGGGTGCGTCAGGCCCAGGAGGGGGGTGGCCAGCCGGGTGCCCCACCCCCCACACATGTATACATACACTACACACGTATACATACACACACACACACCACACACATATACACTACAACACACACACATACATACACCACACCACACACACATATACATACAATACACCACACACACACACACACATATACATACACCACACACACACACACTACACCACACACAACACATACATATGTACACTACACCACACACACACGCACACAAGCACACACCACACACATGTACATGTGCACACATGTGCGCGCACACATGCACACACACACAAAGTGGTATAAAGACACAGGCCCAGCTCCAGCTGGTTTGCTCAGTGGACAGCGCCTTGGCCTGTGGCCGTGACCTCCTGAGCCCCCCAGGCTGGGTCCCCTCAACTTTCGGAGCCCGGCCTCACCTCGCTCCACGTCTGGTTGCAGACGGTGACCACGGCGGCCTCCAGCTGCTGCAGGGTGGCCACGGGCAGCCCCATCGCGGTCCGCAGGAAGTCCACGGTGTAGAAGAAGGCGGAGAAGGCCTGCGGGGGGGACGGGGACACGGGGACACGGTCACCCTGCGCCCCGCCCGGCCCCGGCCTCGGCCCGCCCGCCCGGACTCACGATGAAGCCGCCGGCCACGGGCGGCTGGAAGACGCCGTTGAAGGAGCAGCGGGAGAAGGGGCAGGGCGCCAGGCTGAAGAGGTCAGACACCAGGCTGCGGCAGAGGGCGGGGTCGCCGCCGCCCGCCAGGCTGACCCCGGCGCTGCGGTTGAAGGTCGGGGGCCGCAGGGCGGCGGTGCACGGGGACTCGTACACGTCGCGGAGCAGCACGTGGGCCGAGTAGCCCCGCGGCCAGCAGGGGTGGACGCCGTGGGTCTGGGGGACGACGAAGGCGGGCTCTCAGCACCCACGTTAGGCACTGCCCACCCCAGGCCCCTCCCCAGCCCGATGGGCCTCCCCAGCCCCCTTGGCGACGGCACTTCTGTGCTCGGAGCAATCCGCGGCTCCCCATGGCCGCTGGGCCAACGCAGACGCTGGCCTGGCCCGCCGAGGTCCCGCCCTGGCCCTGCGTCCCCCGCCTGCCCTCCCCCGCCTCCCCTGGCCGCCCAGCCCTGGCCCACGCTGGGTGGCTCCCGCCCTGTCCCCTCCCGCCCCTCCCTCTCTCCCCCCTCCCTCCCGAGGGGCACAGGGGTGGGGGCGGCGGGGGGGGGGGGTCGCACCTGGAGCGCACTGGCCAGCAGCCGCTGGAGGACCTGGTCGCGGCCGTAGCAGAGGAAGCTGTGGGTGTAGACGCGGTACTGCTGGCCGTAGAGCCGCAGCTGGACCTCACTGGCCGGGTCCTCGGCCGGGCCGGCCGCCTCGAAGGTGAGCTGGGTGGAGGCGCCTCCCAGGTCCATGGCCCCCAGCGTGCCCCTCCGCGGCCGGAACCAGCGGCCCACCCAGCCGTGCTGCGGGCGTGGAGGCGGGTCAGCGGGCTGGGGGCCCGCTCCCCTGGGGGGGGCAGGGAGAGGGGGGCCCCGGCCCACCTTGATGAAGTTCTCCAGCAGGTAGTTGGCGGTCACCCAGCCAAACACGCCCTCGTCCTGGCCGGACAGGATGCGGGCGCCGCGGAAGTCAAAGGGGTACTGGGTCAGCGTCCGCGTCACGGCCGCCAGCACGCCGGCCGCGGCCTCCGGGCTGGTCAGACTGTGTGCGGGGAGGCTCTGAGTGGCCGGGGCGCTGGGCCCCGGTGCCGGCCCAGAGGGCCCGTGCCCGGGCCGCGGTGGGCCCCGGGCGGGAGGGAGGGGGGCGGGCACACTCACTTGAGCAGGCGCATGCCCGCCGTGGCCCCCAGGTAGAGCGGGGTGCCCGCGTGTCTCGCCCTGGGCACGTCCCGCAGCGCCTGCTCCAGGCACGCCTCCAGGCTCCGGCCCGCGCCCTCGGGGTTGTCTGCGTAGCTGGAGATGCCCCCGCCTGCAGGAGGCGCGAGTGGGCAGGGCTGCAGCCCTAGGTCGGCCTCAGGGGGGGCAGCAGGGCGGGGCCCCCAAACCAGGCGGCAGCTTAAGGACAAAGACGTTCCCGGACAAAGGGGCATGCGTGCCACCCTGAGTCTCTGAGGCTGCCGCCGGCGTGGTGGGTGTGTGCACAGGTGCCGGGCAAGGCCGAGGGCACTGCCCACCGGGCCTGGCCTGCGGAGGGCGCGTGCCCGCCGGCCCTGGAGCCCCTCTTGGGCCGGGCTCCTTCCCAGAAGGGCAGTGCCCACAGCGCCCCCCCCCCCCCGCCCGGGACCCCGCCTCTCCGTGGGGACTCCTGCAGCTCCCGCCTGGAGCACGAGGCGGGGGGACCCCCTGCTCGGCCCGCAGAGACCGAGGCTGGGCAGCGAGCGGCACCGGGCGGGGGGTGGGGGCCTCGGTCGGGGGACCCTCACCCTTCACGTCGCAGGAGCTGTGCTGGCCCACGATGCCCGTGTCGTTCTCCTTGTCCGCCGGCCACTTGTAGATGAACATGGACGTGTGGGAGGAGCCGGCGTCCAGGACGATGCCGTACTGGGGGTGAGGGGTGAGGGGTGAGGGGCGAGGGGTGAGGGGTGAGGGAGGGCCCGAAGGCCATCCCTGCCCCACCCCCACCCCACCCCCCACCCTGAGTGCAGGCCAGCACAGCCTCAGCCACAGACGGGAGGGGAGACCGGGTCAGGAGCCGCCTCCCCTCAGAGGGGGGCAGGGCTGTCCGGGGACCACGGAGGGGCTGGGCCAGCTCGGTCCGGGACCCACCACCCTCAGAACCCTGTCCTGGGACGGAGCCCGCCCCCCCCCCCCGGAGTGAAGCTGCATCAGGCCGGCTCCCCCCCCGCCCGCCCCCTCCCGGTCTGGGATCAGGCCTCCCACTTCCTGCAGGTCCCACTGAAAGGAGCACCCAGCCTGCCAGCGCCTCTTCCCTGCCGCTGCCCCAGGGGACAGAGAGCACGCCCGGCGCCCGGGGGCCCCTCAGTCCTCCCCACCCAGGACTCTGCCGCCCGGCCCACCACCCACCTGCCCGCCCACGCGTCTGGCGGAGGCCTCGGCTGCCACGGCCACCCTGGGGCACCCCCACCCCCACCCCAACACACACACCAAGCCTTCCGCCGCCCCACGGTCCAAACAGGGGTTAAGGGAACCTACTGACTCCTGGAGGCTGGGCTGGGACCCGCCAGGTCTGACCCCCCCCCCTCACCCCTCACCCCTCCACCTCCCACCCGGCCCCAGGCCCCTCGCTGCCAGGACCTCGGGGAGGGGGCCTGCTCCCCAGGTCTCGGCTGAGCCCTGAGCTCATGTGCCCTGTGGGCGCCCGGGTCCCGGGGCTCGGGGTCGGGGGTCGGGGTCGGGGTTCGGGGTCGGGGGTCGGGGTCGGGTCCTGGGGCTCGGGGTCGGGGGTCGGGGCTCGGGGTCGGGGTCGGGGGTCGGGCCGGGGGGCATCGGGCAGCGGGAGCCGCCGGCACCAGCGCCCCGAGGGCTCCCGGGCCGGCGGCGGGCGCTCCCCAAGCTCGGGCCCCGGCGCCGCGTCTCCCCGGAAGCGCCGCGGGGCACGGGGACCCGGGGCTGGGGGACCGGGGCACCGGGGCCGGGCCGGCCGGGCGCGGCGGGGGGTCCGGCAGCCCCCGGGCGGCGGCCCCGCCCCAGCCCCGCCCGCGGCACCTGGAGGGCGGGCGGCTCCCGGACGTCGCGGGCCGGGACGCTCAGCAGCAGGAGGCCGGCCAGGCCCGCGGCGGCCAGCAGCGCCGGCGGCAGCAGCGACAGCAGCTTCCCGGCCATGGCGGCGGGCGGCGGGCGACGGGCGGCGGGCGAACCGGCGGCGGCGGAGCGGGGGCCCGGCCGGACCGCGGGGCGGGCGCCGGGGACCCGCCCGGGCCGCGCCGGCCCCGCCCACTGCCGAGGCCCCGCCCATTGAGTGAAGCCACGCCCGTCGAGTGAGGCCACGCCCACCACGCTCCGCCGCAGGTGAGAGGCCCGCGGTGAGTCCCGCCCCCCGCGCCCCGGCGGCTGCGGCCGACCCTCCGCCCCCCTGTCCCCCCCCCAAGCCCCGCCGGCGGCCCGGTTCTACCCCTGCCCGCCCGGTCTGCGGGGGACACGGGGTTCCCCTGGGCCGGGATGGCCGGGACCTAGGGACCCCGTCCCTCTGGGTGACCGTGGAGTGGCTTCGGGCGGGAGGCCTGGCGGGGGGCTGGGCTGGGCCGGCCCCGGGCAGGCTGGTCACTACCGCCCCTGGGGCAGGAAAGGGCGGGCAGCCTCGGAGCTGACCGGCCCTGACTGTGGGCACGGGGCTGACCGGCCCTGGCTGCGGGCACGGGGCTGACCGGCCCTGGCTGCGGGCACCGGGCTGACCGGCGCTGGCTGCGGGCACCGGGCTGACCGGGCACCAGGCTGACCGGCCCTGGCTGCGGGCACCGGGCTGACCGGGCACCGGGCTGACCGGCGCTGGCTGTGGGCACGGAGGCCAGGGACGCTGAGCTGGCCCGGCGGGGCTGCCCTCGGGTGCGGGCGCTCACAGCTGAGCAGGGTGAAGCCTGGGCCTCAGGGGTCCCAGGACGAGGGGGGCAGAGGCTGGAAGCCCCGGGGTGGCCAGTGCGGCCCCAGGACCGGCTCGGCCTCTCCACCCCCCGAATGCGGCCTCTGTGCTCTGACCCCCCCCTCACCCCCCCCCCCCCCACACACGCCCTTTCCCTGGCCAGAGGCCACCAGCGAGCGAGCGGGCGAGAAGCCCTGGGGCAAGACCACCCACAGGAGTGCGGGGGGGGGGGGGTTAGGGGGCGGGGGCAGCGTTTGATGGGGGTTTGGGGGGGGCGGAGGGGCAGCCCCCTGGCCTGGCGGGGTGGAAAGGCAGGGACAGCCGGGCTGGGATCCCTGCCCGCCGAGGGTCTGGAGTCACGGGCTCAGCAAAGGAGCCTTTCTTCCCGCTCGGACCCGGCCTGGCTCAGCCTCCTCCGAGCCTGCCTGGCGGGGGCCCAGCAGAGCCTCCGGGTGGGGCCGGGTTTCCCGCCAGCACCCCCCCCTCCTCCCCGGTCCTTTCTTTCCCCAGAAAGCCCCGCGGAGGGAGAGGAGGGAGAGGCTCTAACGGGAGGCCGAGGGGAGGCGGGGGCGCCCGGAGGAGCTGGGGCCCATAAAAGGGCATGAGCGGCCGGCGCGCTGCAGGCTGGCCCCCCTGGCTGGCCCCCAGAACCCCCACCGCGCCCCACGAGGCCGAGCCGGGCTCCGGAGTGGAGCTGTCCTCGGGTGGAGCCCCGGCCGGCAGGAGAGGACAGGGGAGCAGGGCCAGCCCTGGAGGGGCCGGAGGAGCCTGGGAGGGAGGCGGGAGCCGAGTGGGAAGGCCCCTCCTTGGCCAGGAGCTGGGTCTGGAACGCGGTGGGCGGTGGGGGTTCGAGTGGGAGGCAGCCCTGGCAGGAGCGCCGGGGCGGGGCGGCCTTGGGGACCTCGGTGGGGCGGGGCGGGTGTGCCGCTGGCTGGAATTCGGGAAGGAAGGGGCTGTGGGGGTGTGGAGGGTCCCCCCTCGGAGAGGGGTCCCAGAGCCCGCCTCCGCGGGAACCAGGCCTCCAAGGCAGGGACCCTGGCTGGGCTTAGCTGCCTCTGCCTCAGTCTCCCTGCCCAGCGCCGAGCCGCCTTCATGGGAAGGCCCACGCGCTCGCTCGACAGACGCTTGCTGAGCTTGCCGGTCGGCCTGGCACCACAGACACAGGTGGGCACCGGGGACCCCGAGCTGTGGGCACCGGGGAGCCCCCCCCCCCCCCATCCTGGGAGAGCAGACTTTTCTTTTTTTCCCTTACAGATTTTTTTCTTTTAATTGATCACAAAGAGGGAGAGAGAGAGAGAGGCAGAAACATCCGTGACGAGAGAGAATCATGGATCCGCTGCCTCCAGTACGCCCCCCCACTGGAGATGGAGCCCGCAACCAGGCACGTGCCCTGACCCGGAAATCAGACCGTGACCTCCTGGTTCATAGGTCAGCGTTCAACCACTGAGCCACGCCGACTGGGACTTTTCTTAATAACGTTGTCTGTTCTTCAGATTACTTTCTTGTAAGAACATGGTATACTAGAGGCCCATCATGCGAAGACGCACTGGGTAGCCTTCCTTGGCTGTCCGCCCCGGTTTTCCTCCGGGACCCGGGACACCGGCCTTTTCGCTCCAGCAGCAGCAGAGAAGCCAAGCCTCTCCAGTCTTCACTCTGCACCTGGGTATGCAAATCAACCCACCATCTTTTGTTGGGTTCATTTGCATACTCACTCCTGATTGGCTGGTGGGCGCTGCAGAAGTACAGTCGATTTGCACCTTTCTCTGTTATCGGTGTGGATAAGACGACGTACAAAATACAGGTTGACTGACTGTTCGCAGGGAGGCTCAGGTCGGCAGCAGGGTCTCGCTGGTCACATGTTGGTTGAGTCAGAGTTGGACACGGATTTTTTTTACTGCTGGGGGGCGGTCAGCACCCCAATCCCACACTGTTCAGGGTCCCCCCTGGACACGAGTCCTCCGGCCAGGAACTCGTAGAGGCTCCGTCTGTCCCCGGCTCTATCCGTGCTCCTCAGGGTCTCCGGGGAACGGTCCACGAGGTCTGAAGAGGCCTCGGAAGGTGGGTGGTGGCTGACTGCAGGCCCGGGGTCCCGTGGTCCGGCTCTTTGCAGGATGGACAGGAAGTATTCCCGTTCCTGCCTTCCGTCCAGAGAACTGGTCGTCCCAGCCGCTGTCCCCCTGCCGGGTGTCTGCCCTGAGGTCACAGCCGGTGTCTCTCCCCTCCACCCGGGACACCCGTCCCAGGAAAGTCCTGTCTCCACGCCTCCTTCCCTCCCGGCGCCCTCAGCTCTGCCGTGACCACTTGGGGCAACTGGCCCAGATGCCTTGAAAAATAGTTTAAGAGTTCAACTGTGACGACATTAAATCTACACGATAATTGGGGAAAGTGAACATTATTCATTCATTTAAGAAATCTTATTGGTTTCAGAGCGGAAGAGAGAGGGAGAGATACAACCATCCATGATGAGAGAATCATGGATCAGCTGCCTCCTGCACGCCCCACTCTGGGGATCGGGCCCGCAACCAGGGCCAGTGCCCTTGACCAGAATCAAAACAGGGATCCTTCAGTCCGCAGGCTGACCTTCTATCCACTGAGCCCACCAGGGTAGGGCCATCCCTGCAGTTTTTACATCCTCACTGAGGACATGATCTTATCAATTTCGAGAAACATGGATGTGAAAGGAACGTTGATTGGTTGCCTCCCGACTGGGGATTGAACTCGCAACCTAGGCACGTGCCCCGATGGAGAATGGAGCCCACACCTGCTGGTGTGCCACCTGGCCAGGGCAAAACGGGAACATCTTCTCAACGTGGAGTCCTTTATCCAAAACCAGGGTTTACTTTTCTTTCTTTTTTTAATATATATTTTATTGATTTTTTTACAGAGAGGGAGAGGGATAGTTAGAAACATCGATGAGAGAGAAACATCGACCAGCTGCCTCCTGCACAGCCCCCACCAGAGATGTGCCCGCAACCAAAGTACGTGCCCTTGACCGGAATCGAACCCGGGACCCCTCAGTCCGCAGACCAACGCTCTATCTACTGAGCCACACCGGTTTCGGCTGAAAACTAGGATTTACTTTTCTACTGACATAGGTTTTCTTGTAGGTTTTTCAAAAAAAGTTTTAAGTAATTTTCTCCTAAAGGTTTCGCACATTTTTTTCTTAGGTTTAGTACTTGGAACATCGAATTTTAGTTTTAAATCTCATTTTCTAAGTTGTGGTGTCTTGTTTTTGCTGGTTTACAGTAATTATATTTTTTAAATCCATTTTGTAATCAGAATCTCATTAAACTCGTAACAATTCTAAGACTTTATCAGTAGAAGTGTGGACATGCCCCGAGTTCCTTCCTGATCAGGGAGGGTCCCTTCAACATTCCACCGCTGGCCCCGTTCCGCTGAGGGCTCTTGGGTAATTGCCTCATCCCCAAAAGTTTCTTACAAACATGAGTTGCCTACAGCTGCGTGTTTTTTTTCTCCTTTAATTTGTTCATTCTGTGAATGACAGCACATTGTAAAACGTTTAACTAATCTTGCCCTGGGGCTGGCCCAAGTTGGACAGACTCGCTTTCTTTGTTGCTGGGATGGGGTGAGACTGTGTTTTTCCATTCTTGCAAAATCCCAGTCCGGGTTTGAACTCAAATGCTACAGATCTGAGGTCGCAGATTTCCCTCTGAAAAACCTGCATAGCGCCTGGCCGGCGTGGCTCAGGGGCTGAGCACGGACCCAGAAGCAAGAGGTCACCGGTTCAATTCCTGGTCAGGGCCCCTGCTGGGGTAGCAGACTCAATCCCCGAGGTGGGGCGCGCAGGAGGCAGTTGATGGATGAACCCCTCTCTCATCAATGTTTCTCTCTCTCTCCCTCTCCCTTCCTCTCTAAACGATCAAGGAAAACCTATTTTGAAAAAAACCATAGAGCTGCCTAAACCGGTTTGGCTCAGTGGATAGAGCGTCGGCCTGTGGACTGAAGGGTCCCAGGTTCGATTCCGGTCAAGGGCATGTACCTTGGTTGTGGGCACATCCCCGGTGGGGGGTGTGCAGGAGGCAGCCTGTCGATGTTTCTCTCATCGATGTTTCTAGCTCTCTATCTCTCTCACTTCCTCTGTGAAAAATCAATAAAATATATTTTTAAAAAACATCGAGGGCTCCTTGGTCACATGTCCACGGCCTTTATTTCCGCACACATATAAGTTACCTTAATTAGGGCAACCCCAACACCTGGGGTTCTAGTCTGTTGTTTCTGTGGACCCCACGGCGGAGTCTTTCCTTGTGTTTGGGAAAACTTTTTAGCCTGAAGGTGCTCATTCCCCTTGGAACTTGCACCATTTCGGACCCAGGGGTCCCGGGTTCGATTCTGGTCAAGGGCATGCACCTGGGTAGTGGGCACATCCCCAGTGCGGGGTGTGTAGGAGGCAGCTGACCAATGTTTCTCATCAATGTTTCTTGAGGCTCTCTTGGGGCAGTTTGCCCCCCCCCCCCATTCTGGTTGCTCCTTGCATCTAGTGGGGAAGCCAGGGCCCTCTCAGCCCAGGGCCCCCGGTTGGATTGCCCACCCTGAACTCCACCGTGGAAGCCGGAGGGACCTCTCCAGACGTTTGCCTCTGCCAGTGCCTGGCCCTGCCCACCCGGGACCCCCGAGATCCTGGCCCTGCCCACCCGGGACCCCCGAGATCCTGCCTGAGGCTGCAGGGCCATAGGGACAACTGATGCCACCTGCTCAGAACCCAGGGCCGAGGGAGGCCGCCTCCCCTCTCCTCTGCGCAGCCAGGTGGCCCCTGCTCCCCGGAGGGCCAGCTGCACGGGGAGGTCGCCTGGTGGCAGCCCCCTGGGGCAGACCTAGGTCCCATCCCCCCAGGTCCCTGGCCATTGGACACCCTGGAGGGCGGGGAGGAGCAAGCAGGGGAGGCGGGGGGGACGTTCCGGGTGGAACAGCGAGTGCAAAGCCCAGAGGTGGGAGGCGGGCTGCTCAGCCACAGCCCAGAACCAGGGGGTTGGGTGTGGGCTCCAGGCTGCACCCCTGGGGCCCGGGTCTGTGAGTGCCGGGACCACGGGAGGACTCGGGGCAGGGGACCGTGGGTCTCCGTTCCGAAGTGTCACAGGCTGCATTTGGGGAGCACAGGGACCCCCAGGGAGGGTGGATCCAAGAACCACGGGATTCGCAGACTTGGGGAGCCCCGTGGGCAGGCCCTCTTGGCTGGCAAGGGTGCCCTGCAAGTCTGCCAGGGTGCCCTCCAGATCTGCTCCCCCGCCCCCTCCCGGGAGGACCCCTCCCAGCCTCCTTCTGAGTCCTGAGCTCCCCTTTCTGAGCACCATGAGGTCCCCCAGCCCAGACCTGGGCCAGGCTGGGGTGGGAAGGAGGCCACAGGAGGGGTGCACACCTGGCCGGGGTGCTTGGCCCCCCAGGCCCCTCAGGGCACGTCTGGGATTCCAAGGCCCCACACCCCCTGGTGAGGGCCATACTGGAGCCACTGGTGACCACAGCTCGCCCTGGCCAGGGTGCCTGGGGCCCAAGACCCTGAGCTGGGCCAGATTGCTCTGTGGGGTTGTCCGGGTGGAGTCTCCGCCAGGAGGCATGACGGCTCAGCCATGTCGGTTTGGGGCCCTGAGTCTGTGTGGAGGGGAAAGCAGGCCCCACCCCAGGCAACTTCCGCCAAGGTCCCCTACTCCCACCCCGACGTGAGACCTGGGGGGGTGGGGGCTTCAGGATCCATGACCAGCATGCAGGTGGTGCCCTCTGCTGGCTGCTGTCAGAAGTGCAGCCCCGTGACCAGGACCTTCTACTGGAGGGGGGGGACGGGCGGGAGGTGGCCACAGGCCAGCTGTAAACACTAGGCAGGCTGGACACCGGGAGGAGGGACCCACGGACCGCGAGAAGTAGCAGCCTCAGGCTGAGCCCCCACCATGGAGCCCTGGCCCAGGGCAGCCCCCGTCCCCAGGCCAGGACGGAAGGGTGTCCTGGGGCAGCCCCCCTGCCAGCTCCACCTGGGGCTGGGGGGCCCCGACTGGGAGGCGGGAGAGCCGTGTCCAGGCCGGCCAGGTGGTCGTCAGCAGGTGAGGCTGGGGTCGAGGGCTCTGCCCGGGGCCAGTGTCCGGCCTCGAGGCCATGTCCGCGGCCGTGGCCTCAGATGAAGGTGGAGTCCAGTGGGCCGGCATCCTGCTGGCTGAGGGCGCGCGCCTCGAACAGCTGCTTGATGAGGGCGGACTTCTCCTGCTCCAGCTGCGTGATGCGCTCGCTCTTGTCCGTCACCTCCTGGTGGTGGTGGTGGGGGGGGGGTGGCGGTCAAGGCCCGCCCGGCGGCCAGCCCCCCCGGCCCCACCGCACGCACCTCACCTGCGTGAGCAGCCGGTTCTGCTCTTTCAGCATCAGGATGGTCTGCTGCTGCCAGCCGGGCGCCGGGGGCGAGGCGGGGGCCGGGCCGGGGCCCGGGGGCCCGGAGGAGGCGGCCGAGGGCAGAGCCTGCAGGAGGGCAGCGTGAGGCAGGCCGGGCACTCCGGGCTCAGCCTCCCGGACAGGGCGGGGACTCACCGTGCCGGCACAGGCCGCGGCCAGCAGCTCCCCCAGGCAGCGGGCCACCTCCTGCACCTTGGGCAGCAGATGCCCCAGCGGGCGGGGGCTCCCCTCGGCCCCGAACTCCTGAAAGCAAGCAGCCGAGGGGTGGTCAGCGAGCAGGGCCAGCCCAGGGCCCGCCGCCGTGCCCTCCTGCCCCCACAAGTTCCCGCTCGGCAAGAGTCTGAGGGGCTGCTGGCCGGGGAGCGGTGCTGGGGGGACCCGGCACCCGTGGAGGGACAGCGCTGCGCCCTGAAGCAGGCAGACAGCCCCACGCAGCCCGGGGTGCGGAGCTCCGGTGGTGGCACTGTGTGTGGGGGGGTCGCCCCGCCCGGGGACGGCGTCACTCACGGCGCTGGCCCGGCGCTGGCCCAGGCGGCGCTGGCGCTCCTGCACGCGCTGCAGCTGCTGCTGGTACCAGTCCCGGCCGCGGGCCATCATCTGCAGGCCCTGCAGCAGCACCTCCTGCTCCTGCTCCAGCTCCGCCATCTGCTTCAGCTGCCGCGCGGGGCACACGCGTGTCAGCGCACACATGTACACGGGGCGAGGGCCCGCCTGCGCTCACCCCGGGGCCCGGGCAGGGGCCTCGGAGCCCCGAACCCCTCCTGAGGGGGGCGGTGAGCCTGGGCCCAGGCCGGGGCAGGGGCCGCTCTGAGAGGGGCACGGCCAGGCCCCGTGTCCCTGAAGGACTTCCTGCCCTGACCCCGGCCTGCCCGGTCCTCGGGGGTTCCATGGGGGGGTGGGGGAAGGTGTTGAGAACTGAGCCCCTCCCTGTCACAGGCCACCCCGGGGGCCCAGGCCGGGCCGAGGGGACCAACCCCAGGCCAGATGGACGGTCCCAGTGTCCTAGCGCCCCAGGGCCCGGCTCACCAGCTCGCAGTCCACTCCGTTGGTGATGGTGTGCCTCCGCCGCTCGGCCCGGGCTCGGGGGGCCCGCCGGGGGTCCCCCACGCCCAGCTCCCAGGCCCTGCAGGTCACTGCTCCTGCCGCAGAGGTGAGGGCCTGGCTAGGCAGTCGGCCACAGCCTGGCTCCCGGCCCCTCCCGACCTCGACCTCGCTCCCGCCACCGGCAATGCCAAGCCCGGCCCAGGCCTGCTGGCCTCTGGGGTCCTCTGGGGTCATCCTCTGGGGTCACCGGCTATTCGGAGCTCTCTGGGCCCCTCCCCGTGTCAGCGCAACCCGAGGGCCGAGTCTCAGGCAGCAGACAGCACCCACCCACCCCTCCCCAGGTCACCTCTGCGCCGGGCTGGGGTCTGGTCCCCACTGACTCCCACCAGCTCCCCTCACACAGGCCTGGGGTCTGTAAATGCATGTCCACACATGACACACGTGTGCACACACATGTGCAGGGCCTGAACGCTAAGGGCCAGGGCTCGCCCAGCCTGTGTCTGCACCTCCAGTGCCCACCTTGGGGCTGAAGGCTGCAGGTACTGGGGGGTGTGGCTCTGGGCTCTCCCATCCCTTCCATGTAGCCCGGCCTTTAAGGGTGAGCTAAAGGGGGAACAGGAGGGGCCGTGGGTGGCGGGGACCCGGTGGCTTAGTCCTGCTCTGAGTAGACCGGGTGCACGCACCACCCGACAGGCGAGTCTGCAGCCCCACGTCCACCCGCAGCTGGGAGCCCCGGTTCCCCGAGAGAGCATCGTCCTGGGGGCCAGCTGGCTTCCGTGGGGGGAGGGGGGGAAGGGGGACGGGAGCCTGTGCAGGGCCCCCGGGGAGCGGAGGGGGTGCAGTGGGGAGGGCCCTTCTCTGGGCTCCCTAGCAGAAGTGGGTGCAGGGGTGCCTGGCAGGGGTGTGTCTGCGGGGGCGGCCAGAGGCTGGCGCAGGTGTGTGGGCCGGCAGCCAGCCCGGCTCACGCTCCAGGCGGGCCCAGCTCCCGTCCCAACCTGCAGAGCTGTGGCGGGAAGGAGCGGGGAAGGGGGGGGGGGCCGCACACACCCCAGAACACCTGGGCCCAGGAACACTATCCAGGTCCCCACCTCCAGCGCCCAGACGTCCCGCCGGGAGGCCGCGGGCAGAGACGGGCGGGTCCAGGAGGCTGTGAGCAGCGGGTGGCACAGACAGCGCTGGGCGCTGCCCCGGGGAGCCCGTCAGCCATCGTCCCTGCCGAGGCGGGAGCCCCATACCGCCCCAGAGGCTGCGGTCTGTGCTCCTGCCCAGGCCTGGGGGGCCCGCCGGCCGCTGGCAGCCAGGCCCGGCCTCCTGGGGGCGGTGGGCCTGACCCTGCTGGGCGGTCAGACCCAGAGGGACTGAGAAGGCAGAGGGCCCCTCCGCATCCAGGGGGCCCTCCGCATCCAGGGGCCCCTCCGCAGTCCCGGGGGCCCCTCCGCATCCAGGGGGCCCCTCCGCATCCAGGGGCCCCTCTCTCGGCCGCCCCGGAGGGAGAGGCCGCCGCCTGGAGGCCGGTGCGGGGAGGTGTGAGGCGGGAACCCCCTCTGGGCCCGGCTCCCGTGTGGCACCGAGCGGGCTCCGGAGGCCTCGCGGCGGGGAAGCGGGAGGGCCGGCCTGGCCCCTGGGCGCACCGGCCGGCAGAGGCCGCTTCCCCGCCGGGCTGCCCGCCCCGCCCCGGTCCCCGCCCCGCCCCGGTCCCCGGTCCCCGCCCCGGCCCGGTCCCCGGAGGGCGACGCCGGGCGCCGGCCTCAGCTGCGGGCCGGGGGGGGGCGCCGCCGCGCGGGCCGCCCGCACTCACCCGCGTCCGCGCTCGGGCTCCGCTCCAGCGCCGCGCCCCGCGGCCGCTCGGGCTCCGGCCCCCCGGGCGCCGCCTCCGCCGGGGCGCTCAGCCCCTCGGGGCTCCGGGCCGCGCCGCCGGGGCCGGCCGCCGGGGGGCGCGCGGCCGGCGGCAGGGGCTTCCGCTCCAGGAGGGTCCGCGGCTCCTCGGCGGCCGCGAACACCAGGCGCTGCGGCGGCGGCGGGGGCGGCGGGGCCCCGGGCCGCGCGGGGCCGCCTCCCCGGGCCGGGGCGCGCGCCGGGCCCCGCGGGCCGCCGTCGGCGCCGCCCAGCGAGGCGCGCAGGCCGGCCACGAAGCGCTCGAAGGTCAGGTAGCCGCTGGCCGGGGCCACGCGGCGCAGGCCCTCGAGCACGCCGCGGGGCAGCTCGCGCGCGTCGGCGCCCCGCCAGCGGGACTCGATCTCGCGCAGGTGCACGTAGCCGCGCCGCCGGTCGTCCAGGATGTCGAAGAGGGTGCGCAGGCTCTGCAGGAAGGCGCGCGGCAGCCCCTCGGTGCCCGGCGCGGCGGGCGGCGCGCGGCCCGGCTCGGCCATCGCGGCGCCGGCCATGGACGGGCCGCCGGCCGGGCTCCGTCCCGGGCTCCGTCCGGGCCGCCCCGCCCCGGCTGGTCCCCCGGCCCGGCCTGTCCCCCGGCCCGGCCCGGCCCGGCCTGTCCCCCGCCCCGGCCTGTCCCCCGCCCCGGCCTGTCCCCCGCCCCGGCCTGTCCCCCGCCCCGGCCTGTCCCCCGCCCCGCCCCGGCCTGTCCCCCGCCCCGGCCTGTCCCCCGGCCCGGCCTGTCCCCCGTGCGGCCCCAGCTGGTCCCCCGCCCCGGCCCCACCGCGGGCCCGGCGGGCGCACGCAGCCCGTCCCACAATAGCGGCCACTTTTTGAATGGGCCTCCGCGTGACGTCACGCTCATTAGCATCCGCGGCGGCCATTGGCCGAGGCCGGCCCATCTCCTCCCCGATTGGCTGCGAGGCCGCCGGCCCGGTTTGATTTTCCCGAGGAGGGCCCCGGGCCGCCGCTGCCGCCGCCGAACCGGGAGGGGCCGCCGGGCCGGGGGCGCGCGGAGGGCCGGGGCCGGGGGCGGGGCGGGTCCCCGGCGCCCCTCCCTCCCGGCCTCCCGGACCCGCTGCTCGGACCCGCTGCCGCCGCCTCTCCAGGGGCGGGCCTGGCGCCCGCACAGCCTGTCCCCGGGTGGCCGGGAGGGACGAGGGCGGGGCGCGCCCCTCTGGGACCCACCTCCCCCCCCCCGGCACCCCCCTCCGGGCGCCCTTCGCCGAGGGTCCCCGCACGGACACCGCGGGCTCCGGGCCGCCTCCCGCGCCAGGCGGCCCCCAGAGGGCTGTGGGCTCCAGCCAGCTGGGCGCTTCCCCGCACAGAGGCCTCTCTGTCCCTCCGGCCGCGGCCTCTCCCCGGTCCCCGGGGACGGCCTGGCCTTTCCTGCCGGCGGCCGGACAAAGCCCCTTTTTCCTGTGTCCCCAGATCCCATCGGAGGCCACGCTCCCCAGCCCGGGCTCCCCTGCTGCAGCCTCGCCTCTGGCCGGACGCCCTCCCGGCGGCTCTCACGGCCTCCTCGGCCGCCCTGCGTCCCTGGGGTCCCTGCTTCCCTTCCAGCCAGATCCCGTCGCTGTCTGGTCAGCCCGGTGGGCACGCGGGGGCTGCCGTCCAGTTCCGGGTGCCCGTCTCTGGACGTCCATCTCTGGACTAAACCGTAGGGCCCTCGCCCTGGCCGGCCAGGGTGGCTCAGTGGATAGATAGAGCGTCAGCCTGCAGACTAAAGAGTCCCAGGCTCGATTCGGGTCAAGGACATGTATCTCACATCGATGTTTCCTCTGTGTGTGTGTGTGTGTGTGTGTGTGTGTGTCTCCCCTCTCCCTTCCACTCTCTCTAGAAATCGATGGGGAAAATCCTCCGGCGAGGATTCAATACAAACAAATAAAATAAATGGAGGACCTCCTGGAGCCAGAGTCTGTGCCTGGAGCCCTGCCTGCCTTCACCCTGGCCTGTCCTGCAGGCCCCACCGGGTCCCCATGCCCCTGCCTCAGTCTCCCCAGACATCCCCCCGTCCCCAGCACTGGCCACCGGGCAGTCTCACGTGTCATCGGCTGCTTTCTAGGCAGACTGCCCGCCTTCAGGGGTACATTCCTGAAGAGTTGCCAGACCCCCCCCTCAGCCTCCCACCCCCCACCCCCCCAGGCAGCCCCTGGCTCAGGACTCACCTTGGTCCTTGGGCCTCTCCAAGCCCGTCTTGGGTGGCCCACCCCCTGGGCCTCTGGTCCTTGGGCCCCAAAGATGGGTGCCTGTGTCTCGGGTTATAAAGGCTATTGCCTGGCCCGGGAGTGTCCTGGGCCACTTCTCCCCTGGGGTGCCCCTCCAAGGTCAGGGCTCCTCCGTGGTAAGGAATTCAGGGGACTGGGGAGCCGGGAGCCGGGAGCCGGGAGTCCGCCCCTGGAGCCTGGCCTGCCCCGGCTCCCCTTCATGGCAGGACTGGCCACCCCCCAGGGAGCATCCCGCCATTTGCCCCCCAGTTCCCTCCCCGCCTCCTCTGCTCCCAGCACCCCCTCCCCCGTCCCCCCATGCCTAGGGCACCTGGCATCTCCTCACATCTGGGTGGGTGCCCACGCCGCTTTCCCGAAAGGAATGCCCTTCTCCGGCTGCTCCTGGCTCTGTGGTCGGCTCCCGGGCAGCTGCATCCAGGCCTCAGCCGCTTCTGGGGCTCAGACCCCCGGCGCCATCAGTGCCCCTGAGCTGCTGGTCCTCTTGAAGCGATTGGCAGCGCTGACAGCGATGAAGTTTTTCTGGGGGATGGTGGAGAGGGATTCCAGTCAGCACCGGGAAAGCTGAGTGTCTCCTCAAGCCCCCTCGACTGCAGGAGGGCCAGCGGCCAGGGCGGGTGCAGTGCTCAAAGTGGCCACAGGAGGCGCCACGGTGACATCCTCCAGGATTCCTTCCTTCCATAGGTTGGTCAGCCAGGCTAGTGCCCATCAGTCCACAGAGACAACTGTCAAGGGTACAGCGGTTGACATTTCTTTTGGAGAGCCACATTTTTCAAACGTAAACTTCTTCTAACGCCACTTCTCCAACATAGACTCGCCCAGGCCGTGGTATCTTGTGGAAGAGCCACACTCCAGGGGCCAGAGAGCCGCGTGTGGCTCTGGAGCTGCAGTTTGCCGACCGCGGGCCTGGCTGACGGCCGCAGGCACACGGCAAAACTCCACCAGGTCCCTGACCCGGCCTCAGCCAGTGAGGCGCCCTGACCCCGGAGCCTGCTTTCCCCTTGCTGAGGGGGTCTCCCCGAGTCCCTGTGCTCGTTGGGGGGGGGCACCCCAAGGCCCAGCATCAGCCCAGCCCCAGTGGGTGCTCCGTGGCCGGCTGGCCGACACCAGAGGAACCTTATCCGGGGGGACACCAAGCCAGCTGAGGCCTGGGGCGGGAGGGCTGGGGCGGGCTCTGTGGAGGGTTGGGAAGCCGGTGGCTGGCGGCCGGCAGGTGGTGCTGCTGCAGCCCAGGCCAGCGCAGCAGGCAGCCCTGGGGCCAGAAGGGCCGTGAGCCTGAGCTCACTGAGCAGAGGAGGCGGACGCTGTGGGAGGCGCCCCGCTGACCCTTGGTCCGTGGGCTCCCCGTGGCCTGGCCAGGCCCTGGAGGAACATCCAGAAGAAACTGGGAAGGGTGCCAGCTCAGGGCGGGGCTGGAGGGGGTGTCAGGTGTGGCCCATGTGGTTCAAGCCCAAACTCTGATCACTTCCTCCTCCAGCCCACTTCCCAGCCTGCTCTGGGCCCGCTCCCTGAGCCCTGGGGTGAGGCCCTCGGGGAAGGGAAGGTGACTTCCGGGCAGGCGGCCCAGGAAACCGCCTGCCTGGCTGGCACGCCCGCCCGTGGGCACCCGCCCGCCCAGATGGCTGCAGGTGCCTCCGGCGACACAGTCCCAATGCCAAACCCTCTGATCACAGGCCACTGCCCCCTTGAGGCAGGATTCGGGGTCCCCCAGACCAAGACAGGCCCCGAGTTCATGTTCTGACACGGGGCTTCCAGGGCACCTGTGCAGGGGCGATGAGGGTCCCCATGGGCTCTGTCCCGGGTGCAGGCCTCTCTGCTCCCTCGCACACCCTCCACCTCCAACATCTGCCCCACACGGCCCTTCACCTGCCACAGACCATCCACTCACTCACTCAGCAAGCCGTCCCAGCCCCGTGCTGGGCTTGGGACCATCACCCCTTCACTCAGCCACCAGCGCGGACTGGCCCTCCTGTGGGCGGGGCACCGACCAGTGACGGGCAGGGCAGTGAGCCAACAGGCCATCTCTCCTGGAGTTCCCTGGGGGGGGGGGGCAGGAAGGCAGGAAGCAGTTGGCCCCAATGCTACTTCTGCCCCTCCCACACACATTACTGAAATAATAAAACTAGTTTTTAGAAGTAAGTTCTATCCAAACGGCCTTAGGTACTTTGAACTTGTGCCGAGGAAGGTCACAGACAGCAAGGCCTGGGTGGGGGGGACCGGGCCGCGGTTAGCTGTGAAGCCTGAGGGTAGACAGCAAGGCGGGGCCAGGGCGGCTGGGGGCGACCAGGAGGAACCCCCAAAGGACGCAGGATGGCCTTGCTGGACGTGGGTGCAGCCGGTCCAGCCGCGAGTCTGGCCTCCTCTGGGGCCGATGTCCTGGCTGCGAGGCGCCTAATCAGTATCTTTTAAATATATCTCATTGATTTTTTTACAGAGAGGAAGGGAGAGGGATAGAGTTAGAAACGTTGATCAGCCGCCTCCTGCACGCCCCCCACTGGGGACATGCCCGCAACCGAGGTCCATGCCCTTGACCGGAATCGAACCCGGGACCCCTCAGTCCGCAGGCCGACGCTCTAGCCACTGAACCACACCGGCCAGGGCTGCCAGGCGCCTTAGTAAGTGCAAAGGGTCAGGGGCAGGGGCAGGGGCAGGGGCAGGGGCAGGGGCAGGGGCAGGGACAGACCCAGCTCCCCTCCTCCCCCCCCTGGAGCGCCCCCTCCGGGCAGCGGGCAAAGGGGGTGCGTTTGCAGCATTCAGTCCGCAGATCCTCCGGGAAGGGACCCCCGACTCGAGGCGCCCCCAGGCCTCGGCGATCGATCGCGGCGCCCCGGCCGGTCCCTCGGCTCACAGCCTCCCCGAGGCCCCTCGGGGCCGGAGGGCGGAGTCGGGGCGCCGCGGGGCCGGGGCGGGGCGCTGGGCCGGCGCCGCCCGCGGGTCCCGTGACGCCGGAGGGGCCGCGGGTCACGGGGCCGGAGGCCGGGCGGCGGCGGCGGCGGCGACATGGCCTCGGAGCCCGAGGTGCGCGCCCGGCTGCGGCGCGCGGGCCAGGAGCACCTCCTGCGCTTCTGCGCGGAGCTGGGCCCCGGGGCGCGCGCCGCGCTGCTGGCCGCGCTGGCGCCGCTGGAGCCCGGCGCGCTGCGGGCGCACTGCCTGCGCGCGGCCGCCGCCCGGGCGCGCCCCCCGCGGGCCCCGCCCGGCCTGGCCGCGCGCCTGCGGCCGCTGCCCCCCGAGCGCCTGGGCAGCGCCGTCCGCGGCGACCCCGAGGCGCGGCGGCTCTGGGAGGAGGAAGGTGGGCGCGGGGCCGCCGCCGGGAGGGAGGCGGGGCCCGGGGTTCGGTCCGTCGGTCACTCCGCGGAGTCCGCTTCCCGCCCACACCCCAGCTCTCCGCCCCCGAAGCGGTGCCTGCGCGCCTGGCCGGCCCCGCCCCGCCCCTGGCGCCCCCGCCCCGGGGACCCCCCGCACCCCGCCGGCGGGGCGTTCAGGGGTCTTGGCCGGGAGGTGGGCGGGTGTTGGTGGACAGCCGCCGCTCAGCCCCCATTCCCTGCCCCTCACCCCCACACCCGCCCTGGCCCCCCCACACCCGGTCTGCCTGCAGGGTGGTGTGTGTGCGGCGGGCTGGCGGCTCCTCACCGCTCCCCTGCCTCCAGGTCTGCGCCAGATCGCGCAGAACAAGGTGGCGGTGCTGCTGCTGGCTGGCGGGCAGGGCACCCGCCTGGGCGTGGCCTACCCCAAGGGCATGTACCGGGTGGGGCTGCCCAGCGGGAAGACCCTGTACCAGCTGCAGGCCGAGCGGATCCGGCGGGTGGAGCAGCTGGCCGGCGGGCGCCACGGGACGCGCTGCACGGTGCCCTGGTGGGTGTGGCACAGCCCCTGCATTGCCCCGGACAGCGCCCTGACCCGCCAGAGGGGCCCCGCAGCGGCCCGGGCCGGACGGAGCGGGCCCCCTGACGCCGCCTCCCGCAGGTACATCATGACCAGCGAGTTCACGCTGGGGCCCACGGCCCAGTTCTTCAAGGAGCACGGCTTCTTCGGCCTGGACCCCGGCAACGTGGTCATGTTCGAGCAGCGCATGCTGCCCGCCGTGGCCTTCGACGGCAAGGCCATCCTGGAGCGGAAGGACAAGGTGGCCATGGCCCCAGGTGCGCCTGCCCGGGCCCGGCGGCGGGCGGGAGGCTGGGGCCGCCGGGAGGGGCTGCCGGAGGCTGTGGGGCTCCCGGAGCGTGGCCTCCGGGCCCGGCCTCGTGGCCGCGCGGCACGGGCAGAACCGCAGGCCTCCTTGGGCGGCGCCAGGTCCAGCCCGAGGCCGGGGCCTCCTGCCTCCAGCCTGGACAGCGCGCTGGGGCTCGGCAGGACCCTCACAGGCCCCCCCCCCCCCCCGCAGACGGCAACGGAGGCCTGTACTGCGCGCTGGCCGACCACGGGGTCCTGGAGGACATGGAGCGCCGGGGCGTGGAGCTGGTGCACGTGTACTGTGTGGACAACATCCTGGTGCGGCTGGCGGACCCCGTCTTCATCGGCTTCTGCGTGCTGCGGGGCGCGGACTGTGGGGCCAAGGTGAGCCGGCCGGCCCGTCCCCGCCGTGCCCCTTCCCATCCTGCCTCCCCCAGCCCCACCCGCCCCAGTGCCCAGTGCGCCCGTCCTGGCCGCAGGTGGTGGAGAAGGCGTACCCCGAGGAGCCGGTGGGCGTGGTGTGCCTGGTGGACGGCGCCCCCCAGGTGGTGGAGTACAGCGAGATCAGCCCCGAGACCGCCCGCCTCCGCGCGCCCGACGGGGGCCTGCTCTACGGCGCCGGCAACATCTGCAACCACTTCTTCACGCGCAGCTTCCTCCGGGCGGTCACCCGGTGAGAGCAGGCTGGCCCGGGCAGGGCGGGCTGGGCCGCGGTCGGCGGGGCCCGGGGGCTGGGGTGGAGAAAGGCTCCTGGCAGTTAAAGAAGCCGCAGGGCCCGGCTGGCGTGGCTCCGTGGCAGAGGGTCGACCTATGAACCAGGAGGTCATAGGTCATGGTTCGACTCCTGGCCAGGACACCTGCCTGGGTTGCAGGCTCAGATCCCCAGTGGGAGGCGTGAAGGAGGCAGCCAATCGATGATCTCTCTCATCGTGGATGTTTCTGTCTCTTCCTCTCTCCTCCTTCCTTTCTGAAGTCAATTTAAGAAATTTATAAAATGAGATATTTCTCTGCCTTTAAACAAATAATAATCTAATATATAGAAACCCAGGGGCCACAACAGCCAAAATGACTGAAGGCCGGACCGAGCGGAAGCCGGTCCTGAGTCTGACTGCAGAGGGGGCTTCGGATGAGGCCTGGAGGGAGGCCCGAGGAGGGAGGCCGCATCTGGTCCTCTTTCTCTCCCTCTCTCCCTCTCCGGGCCTGGCCAGCAGCCAGCCTCGCCTCCGTCTCTCTCCAGGCTCCACAGTGGCATGGATCAGCCTCGCCTCTCTGGTCAGGCCTGGAGATAGACCTGGAGACACTGACTGGCATAGAAACCGACCAGTCAGAACCAAATCTGGGCGAACTGTGAGGAGCCAATGGCTGCCTAGGAGGCGGAGTTTTTGACACTGACTGGCTTAGAAACCAACCAATCAGAACCAAAGTGGCCGGCAGGGGAGGGCCATTGGGACCAAGATCAGGCTGGCAGGGGAGGGCAGTTAGGCATGATCAGGCAGTCAGGCAGAGACAGGGGTGACCAGGCAGGCAGGCAGAGGCAATTAGGGCCAATCAGGCCGGCCGGCAGGTGAGCGGTTAAGAGCCAGCGGTCCCAGATTGCGAGAGAGATGTCCAACTGTCGGTGTAGGCCCAATCCCCACAGGCCAGGCTGAGGGTCCCCACCGGTGCATGAGTCTATGCACCAGGCCTCTAGTGATAATAATAATAATAATAATAATAACAAGTAGGCCAGAGGCCCCAGAGAGGCCAGCAGCAGGTAAGGCTCCGGCCAGGTGGCTGTCCCTCCTCCTGTGGTGCCTGTCCCCCCAGCACCAACTCTGCCCGAGTGGCCGCCTCACCTGGGCAGGGAGGAGGGTGCCTGCTCTCGGGCCAGGGAAGGGGCGGTGCCTGTGCCCTCCAGAGACCCTGCTCGGCCCCCACCACCGGGTGTCCTGCAGGGCCCACTGGCCCCCGGCCCCCTGGCTGGGCGCCCTCAGGGATCCTGTCTGAACCGCCCCTGCCTCCCTCACCTCCCGTCCTGCAGGGAGTTCGAGCCCCTGCTGCAGCCGCACGTGGCCGTGAAGAAGGTCCCCTACGTGGACGAGGAGGGGAACCAGGTGAAGCCGCTTGAGCCCAACGGGATAAAGATGGAGAAGTTTGTGTTCGACGTGTTCCCGTTCGCTGAGTGAGTCGGGGCCCGTGCTCGGGGGAGGGGGGATCCCAGGCCCGGGCGGGGATGTAGAGGCTGAGGCGGGGGCACATGGGGGCGCCCCCTCATAGTGGGGAGCTGGGAGGGGGGGCTACAGGCGGGTCTCAGGGAGAAAGCCGGAGGAAGCGGCCCCCTTGGAGGGGTTGGAGGGAACATTGGGGGCCGTGGACTTTGGGGGAGCACCTGGCCCCTCCTGGGCCCTCAACCGCTGTCTCCAGGTCGGGGTGCTGGGGTCCTGGGGGACTCCAGGCCACACCGTGGCCCCCCCCCCCGGCCCGGCTGCTCGGGAGCGGGGTCCGTGGGCCGGGGCGTGGGGTCACCACTCCCCCCCCCCCTAGGAACTTTGTGGCCTTCGAGGTGCCGCGGGAGGAGGAGTTTGCCCCTCTGAAGAACGCCGACCCGGCCGACAGGGACAGCCCCACCACCGCCCGGCGCGCCCTGCTGGCCCAGCACCTCCGCTGGGCCCTGCGGGCGGGGGCCCGCTTCCTGGACGCCCACGGGGCCCCACTCCCCGAGCTGGCCAGGTGAGGGGGGCCCGGGGCGGCCAGACAGCGGCTCCTCCTCCCCCCGCCCTGCAGCTCGTGGTCCCGGGACGGTCTGCTCCCCTGGGTGGGGGAGGGGGGTGGACGCAGCCTCAGCCGGCTCACTCCTGAGCTTTGAACCCGGGACCCGGGCCGGACGTTCACGAGGCGGCAAGGGAGGCTCCTCTGTGTGGCCAGGGGGAGAGGACGTTCGGTTGCCATCTCTTCGGCCTCGCACAGCCACCCCTGAAGCTGGGGTCCGGGCTCCGGGAGGGGTGCCGTGGAGAGGGGAGCGGGTTCCAGCCCAAGGCGGGGGCTGTCCCTCGGGCAGGGGCAGCGTGCTCAGGCCGCGGCATCCCGGGGTGGAGATGGCCGAGACAAGGACTGTGGGGAGCTGGGCGTGTGCTGGTCAGCCCGCTGGGCCCCAAGGGCAGGGCCAGCTCCCGTGGGCGGGGCTGGGGGGGGGCGGGTGCGCCCCGAGCTGACGCTGACCTGACCAGCGCTCCCTCAGCCCGCCCAGCGGTGGAGAGCCTCCGGCCGTCTGCGAGATCTCGCCGCTCGTGTCCTACTCCGGAGAGGTGCGTGCGCCTGGGACCCCTGGCCCTGGTGGGTCAGGCCTGCCTGGTCAGGGCGGGGAGACGGTCCGGGGAGAGGGGGCTCCGTGGGCGGGAAACCACGGCTCTGCCTCCTTTCACCGGGGAGGTCAGTGGGTCCTTAGGTTGCAAGGACCTTCCCGGATGTGAGATTGGGGGGGGGGGGGGGGTGGAGCCCTGGAGGATGGGGGGGAGGGGCCGTGCGGGGAGAAGGGCCGGGGCGGCCTCTGAGTGAGCTGTGCCTGAGCCTGTGGGGAGGGCTCCGCTGGCCTGCGGTCTTGAGGAAGCCCCTCCCCCGCCCCAGGCAGAATTGGGACCTCGGGGCCCCTCCTGGGGCCACGAGGTGGACACTTGGCTTGTCTCCAGGGTCTGGAGGTGCACCTGCAAGGCCGGGAGTTCCAGTCCCCCCTCATCCTGGACGAGCACGGGGTAGGGGCGTCGCGGCCGTGACGCCCGCCCCGCCAGCCCCGGCCCAGGGCTCTGGGTAGGAGCTGGGCAGCTGCGCCTCTCCCGACCACGGGACACGAGGGAAGAGCCCTGGCTGACTCCGCGAGGGCTGGATGGTCCCCTCACCCGTTGCCATGGACACGAGTGACCACGGGCCTCCTGTGGGCTCCGGTCTTGGGGTGGGGTCCCGGTGGGAGGCAGAGGACTCTGGACCTTGGACGGTGGGGCTGGGGGGGGGGTGGCATCACTGAGGGCGGCAGCCCGCCTGGGAGACGGGGCAGTGGCCTCTCTGGGGAGCCCCAGCCGCACAGGCCCAACCAGAGGAGGGCCGCTGCCCCTCACGGGTGACCTCTCTAGGGGGGCCGCCCACTGTCTGGCAGCTGAACCAGTAACGGTGCACCTGGGCGCCCAGCCTGCCGGCCGAGGCCGACGGCAGAGAAGCTTCACTCCACTGGCGGCACCGGGGACCAAATTCTCTCCATTCCCTGTGAGGCCTCGGCCCTCTGTCACGTTTGAGCTGCTGGGGGTTAGGTGCTGCCCCCATGAACCTGTGGGACCAGTACCCCGGCCTCCTGTGGTGGCCACTAATCTGGAATTTAACCAGATGGGGGCGCCATCCCTCACCCGCGTGGGCCAGCGGCTTCCGGTCTTGGTGCTCACACTCCTCCCCTGCTCTGTGGAGGGGCCTGGGCGCAGCCTCCATACTTGGGGCCCCAGCACCCTCCCCGCATCCCCACAGCCTGGCTGAGGCCGGGGGAGGGGCAGCTGGTCCCGGCTCTGCTGCTCTGGCCCCAGCGCCTCCTTCCCCTCTGGACTTGGCAGGCCCCGGGGCATCTACCTCCCGTTGACTTGAAGAGCGGCCACAGCATAGCCCATGCCCTCCCTCCACAGCCCCTCACAGGCCTGCAGGGGACGCCGGGGTTCCCCAGGCGAGGGTGCTGTCTGGACGGCGGGTCAGGTGCAGCTGATTTCTCCAGGGGCGTGGCGTGGACGGCGGCTTCTCGTGCATCGCCACCACCTGGGCACCATGGCGGAGCCTGGGTCACGCCCAGGTCTCCCGTCTCTTGCAAACCTCAAAACCAAACCGTGTGCCTTAGGATCCTCTTCTCGGCAGCTCTACAGGCAAACAGGGGTCCACTGGGTGGAGGCCCGTGTCGGGGTCCTGCCCAGAGCTGCACAAGACCAGACTGGAACCCGGGACACAGCACAATCTCTCCGATGAGGAGCGTGCTCCGGGCACACGATAGAAACAACTCACGTAAAAACACATATTTTAAGATAAAGTTTCAAAGCAGGTGCCCTTCACTGAGTTTCCCACAATGTGGGTAGCTTCAGTGGCTCCAGGACGCCACCACCCAGGACACGGGCTCAGGCACTTCTCACCAACGTGCCTCCCTATGTCTGCGCTGCATTCTGGAAGCTGGGTGGTGCCCTCACCACAAAGCTCTTGGTGCCTTTATCTCCAACCCCAGACAACTGCTAATGAAACAGCTGTGTTCGAAACATTGCCAGACTCTTGTCTTTTTTCCACACACAAGGTGGCGGGGCGTAACTAGTAAACACCAAGCGCTGTGGTGGGGGCAGCGCCGGGTGCTCACAGCTCTGTCCCTCAGCCGGACCGCCCTGGGCTGACTAGGAACCACTCCTGCTTGCTCTGCTCAGCTCCCTGCGGGGGTGGGGGGTGGGGGGTGGTTTGCAGCCACCCAGTGGGCCGGGCCCTTGGAGAGAGGGCCCAGAACCTGCCCCTTGAAGGGGCTCTCCAGCTGGGCTCCTGCGTTTTCAGGTCTGAGACTGGTGACTGCGCCCTCTTGCCCCTGCATCCTCCAGGGGCCATGGTTTCTGTTGGAAGCCTGCTGGGCGGGGAGGGATGCTTGATGGGCGGCGCCAGAACTACCCGCACAGCGGTGAGCGGGAGGAGACCTGAGGGGCGGCCCCGAGGAGGGAGGAGGGTTGGGAGGGTGGCAGGAGCTCCCTGGGACAGCTCACACCAGTCAGGGTCCGAGCTGGCCGCGCACCCGGCGGGGAGCCCTGCAGACTCCCGGACTGGTCACAGGCACGGCTGCCGGGCGCAAGGGCGGACCGCGAGCGGAGCAGGTCCCGAAGCAGCGGGCGGTTCTGCTCCGGGTGGAACAGCGCGCCCCGCCGGGTGCGGAACCGCAGGGTGGTTCCGAGGGATGGGAGAGTGACGGCTCCATCCAGGTGGCTGCACCGACCACAGGCCTCCGGCGCTCACGGGCTCCCCGGCGGGGACACCGGGCAACGCGCGCTCGGCCGGCCCGCCCGCCAGCCGAGGCCACGCCCACACCGCGGCGAGAGGTGCGCAGGCGCGGAGCGGCGCCGGCGTCGCAGGCGTGACGTCACAGCCCGGCGCCGGAGTAAACAGACGCAGGTGTCCGGAAACGTCAACTCCGAGTCCGGCGCACGCGCAGTGGGGTGACCAGGGCGCGGCGCACGCGCATTGGCGGCGAGCGAAATGGGCGGGGTGTTGCCCGAGCTGCGATGGCTGCCCGCCGGGGTCCCGCGATCCGAGCCGCCGGCCCCCCGCGCAGCGCGGCCTCTTGACGCCGCCCGCGGGCGGGGCCCCCCGGGCCGCCTCCGCCGCTGACATGTATGCGCCCGCGCCGCCCGCGCCGCGGCGGGACTTCATCTCCGTGACGCTGAGCCTGGACCGGAGCGAGGACGGCAGCAAAACCCGGCGGCGCCGCTCGTGCTGGCGGGTGAGGAGGCCCCGCGGCCCCCGGTCTCCGCCCGCACGCCGCCTCGGGCCGGAGGCGCAGGCGCTGGACCTGGGAGGGGGCCTGGCCCCCGCTGCACTCTCCGCGAGCCGAGCTCGGCGGCCTGGGCGGGGGAGGGCGCGGGGCGGGACGGACGCACCCCCGGCGGGTTCCCAAAGGAATCCTGAGGTTCCCCGGTAAGCTCACCTGCGGGGCCGGGAGCGGGAGTGCGGCCGCTTAAGAACAATGTGTCCCCGGCGGTCGCGGAGCGCCCACGCGCGGCGTCTGGGCAGGGGCAGGTCCGGCGGGCCTGAGCCCCCCACACGCCTCGCAGAGTGGTTCCCCGCGGCCCGTGGGCAGACAGAAGCAGACCGGCCCAGCCGGTCACCCGCCACCAGGAAGCTGCCCCCCGTTCAGCCGCAATGGAACGGCCCCGGGACTCGGAGCCCCTCCGAGGCTGTCCCCGTGGGAGCGGCCCACGTGTGTTCTTTCCAGTGAACGAGCCCCTCCCGCCCCCGCCTTAGACATGGAAGCAGCTGTCCAGGCTCCAGCGGAACGTGATCTTCCTCTTCCTGGCCTTCCTGCTGTGCTGCGGGCTGCTGTCCTACCTCAGCGTGGCCGACCCGTGGACAGGTACCGGCGCCGGGGGCTGCAGAGGGGCTGAGGCAGCAGCGCTGGACAGCCCAGGAGCCGTGAAGGGCAGGGACTGGGCAGCATACCCAGGTGAAGGGGGCGCTGTGTCCCCAGCCTCCTGGCTGGACACTGGCGTGGCTGCCAGTCCTCGGGCTGCTCCCGCGTCTGCCGTGGGCAGGTGTCCGCCCGCCCGCTGCCCTGTGGTGGAGGCTCGCGGTCAGCGCACCGCCGTGACCCGGAAGGAGGAAAGGATGGCTGGGAGCTGGGGGGTACAGGGACCCTCCAAGGCGCCTGAGCTGCGGGTTTGACAGGAAGCTGACAGGCTGCTGAGGCCCGGAGTCCTTCCCTGAGTGGAATCGTCCAGGCAACGCCGTGGGGCTCTGGGGGGGGGGGGTGCAGACAGCCAGCCACGGCTCGGACAGCCACGGCTCAGACAGACAGCCACAGCTCGGACAGCTAGCCACGGGCGGGAGAAAGGGCTCTCTCTCCGGCTGCTCTTGACCGCACGTGGGGACCGCCCGGGGCCTGAGGGTCCTTGGTGAGGAGGCAGGAGCCCCGTCGGGGTGTCCAGGGAGCTGAGGTCCCCGGGGCCTGGGCGCTGGAGCTGAGGCGGCTCTCTGGTGCAGCCCCGCCCGGCAGGCCGGCAGAGGAGCAGAAGGGGAGGCCCGCACACCCGCCCGTCTTGCCGGCTCCTCGGAAGGCAGATGCTGACCCGGGACAGGGCCCCCGGCCACCGCCTCAGGTACATGCCACGGACGCGGTCAGGCGGGCACCGGCTCAGTGCAGAGGCCTCGGAGCAGGCCGCAGGCTCCCACCGATGGCGAGGACGCCGCTCCCGCATCTGATGGGATCTCCCCCTCACGCTCCTCCGGGCGGTCGGCGGCCCCTGGGGAAGGAGGAGGCGGGTCCTCCCTTCCACCTGCTGCTCCGGGGCCTGGTCTTGGTGGTGGACGGAGCAGCCCTGTCCTCACTGGGCCGGGCAGCTCTCCGAGGACAGGACCCGGAGCGGCACTTTGGGGGCTGTGACCCAGCAGGGCCCGGATGGGGAAGGGCCAACCAAGGCTGGGCCAGGCCCTGTGAGGCCGGGGCCTGTGACAGCAGAGACGTTTTGGGCCCAGGGCTCAGCCCTCACCCAGGGGCACCAGCGTGTGCAGTCAGGGTCAGAAGATGGGGTGAAAGGCCCCCCGATCTGCGGGTCGCTGAGGAGGAAGAGTCCAGCGCGTGCACAGCCGGGGGTCGGGTGATGGGAGAGGCCGTGGACAGGGAGCGGCAGCCGGAGGGCAGGGAGCTCCTCTCACCAGCGACCTTGCGGTTGTGACCTTTGTCTAGAAGCCCCAGAGGCACGGGCGGCGGGGCCCCCCCAACCTGCAGATCAGAGCACCCCACAGAGACTCGGAGGACGGCAGGAGGAGGGACGAGGCGGCGGACGAGGCCCTGCAGGGAGAAAGCCCGCCGAGGACAGTCGTCAGGTAGCAGGAGCCGCAGTGACGCCAGGCGTCTCTTCTGCAAACACGCAGACAGGGGCGGTGTTGGGCACACGGACGTCTTCCCTCTGAGGCAGACCGTTCAGGCCCCTCCTGCCTGCCAGGGGCCAGGGGCAGGGGGGGTGGCGGGGGCCTGGGCCCCACCCTGTGCTGCTGACGCTCCCCTCCCTGCAGCTGGCGGGGAGCAGTGATAGAGCCGGAGCCGGGCACCGAGGCTCCTTCCCGGAAGGCGGAGGCCCCCGCCCGGCCCTCCCTGCTCGCCCCCAGGATTCAGAACCAGCGAGGTGAGGCCCCGCGCCCTCGTGGGCCACACCTGGGCACCCTGAGGGCGGGGGCGGGTGGGCACACACTCCCCGTGGCCCGGCAGGTAGACAGGGCAGGCCTGGGGGCATGGGCCGAGTTTCTTGTGCGGCCCTGGCGCCTCCACCTCCACAACCCTGCCCAGCCCCGAGGTCTCACTCGGGCTGCTGCCCGCTGCGGCCTGTGGCCCTGGACAGTGCCCGCGGCTCATCAGCCTTCTGCCTGGGGCCCAGGGGACTCTCCGCCCTGACCAGGTCCTGCCCTGCCCCGCTTCCCCTGCAGCCGCCCCTAACAAGCGCCAGCGGGCGGTCATCGAGGCCTTCCGCCACGCGTGGGCCGGATACCGCAAGTTCGCCTGGGGCCACGACGAGCTGAAGCCCGTGTCCAAGTCCTTCAGCGAGTGGTTCGGCCTTGGCCTCACGCTGGTCGACGCCCTGGACACCATGTGGATCCTGGGTCTGAAGAAAGGTACCTGTCCCCCGCTCATGCCGAGCTCACGCGTGTGACGGCGGGCGAGTGAGCGTGTGTGCCCTCAGCAGAAAGGGGGACGGGAGCACGTGTGCCCGGGCTGGGGACCCGAGGACAGAGCTGGACCCGTGAGTGTGTCCTGTGCCTCTCCCTCCCCCGTTCGCCTAGAGTTCGGAGAAGCCAGGCGGTGGGTGTCCACCAACCTGCAGTTTCAGAAGGACGTGGACGTGAATCTGTTCGAGAGCACCATCCGCATCCTGGGGGGCCTGCTGAGTACCTACCACCTGACGGGGGACGCCCTCTTCCTGCAGAAAGCCGTGCGTGCCTGCCTGCCCGCCGGCCGGGGCTCCCCTGCTCCCCTGCTCCCCTCTCCCCTCTCCAGGGGCTCTGGGAGGGCTCTTCCCTCCCCCCGAGCCCACGTGTCTGTCTGGGCAGGAGCTGGGCCGAGCGCACACCTGTCCCCTGCGGCCACGGGGCCACGCTCGGGCTTGGACCCCAGCCGGGGGTGGGGCGGGGGGCAGGCCGCGCTTGGGAGGGAGACGCTCCGACGCCAGCACTGACCCCGCTGTGTGTGCGTCAGGAGGACTTTGGGAACCGGCTGATGCCGGCGTTCCAGACGCCCTCCAAGATCCCGTACTCGGACGTGAACATCGGCACCGGCGTGGCCCACCCGCCCTGGTGGACCTCCGACAGCACCGTGGCCGAGGTGACCAGCATCCAGCTGGAGTTCCGCGAGCTCTCGCGCCTCACGGGCAACAAGAACTTCCAGGTACGGCCTGCTGTCTGCGAGGCTGGCTCGGCACGGCCGCCAGGCCCTGCCTGTTCACGCCTCAGCGATGCCAGGCTCAGGCCTGGGAGGCACTGCCGGCTGGTGAGACCACTCCTGGCGCCCCCCCCCCCCCCCGGCGCAGCACCTCTTTCTGGTGGCACCGTGTCCCGGCCGCCTCCGAGGCAGCATGCGAGGCCCCGTCACGGCTGCCTGGGTCAGACGTGTTATGTGCTGGTGGGATTGTGGTTGTCCCCACCGGCGGCCTCCGTGGCCTGCAGTGGCCCGTGGATCGGGCCGAGCTCACGTTTTGGTGTGAGTGCCGTCTTCATGTTGAGGTGGTGACAGCCTCAGCGTCAGCTGTTTGCTGCTGAGACGAGGCCGAGTGCCACCAAACGGAAGAGGAAGTTAGCAGTCGGGAGGGGGAGGTGCTGGAGGCCAAACGGAATCAGAGGAAGTTAGCAGTCGGGAGGGGCAGGTGCTGGGTAGAAACCCAGAAAGCCCCCCCCTCCCCCGTGCGGGGTCCTGACCTCGGAGAAGGCGAGGGTGCTCAGAGGAGCTGGGCTGTGGGTCTGGAAGGGTGGGTAGGCGTTCGCTAGGGACGGGTCGGGGCAGTCGATTGTCAGCTGCCCTGGGCTGGGGGACGTGCCTGCCTCCCCCCAGGAGAGTGGCCTCAGGCCCGTCCCTGCAGGGCCCCACCTGCCCAGAGGACAGGCCAGCCCTGCGCCGGGGCCTGTGCTGGCTGCTGGCCCCACGGCGGCCACGTCTGCGGCAAGCAGAGCGCTTTGAGGTGTGGGCCGGCCGGGCAGTGGCCTGGAGCAGCGTCCAGGACTCGGGCCTTGCTGGCCGGGGCGTGGATGGTTAGGCGGAGTGCACCAAGCCCTCTGGCTGCCCCGCCTCCCTCACCCGCCCTCCCGTCTGCCCAGGAGGCCGCGGAGGAGGTGACCCGGCGCGTCCACGCCCTGTCGGGGAAGAAGGACGGGCTGGTGCCCATGTTCATCAACACGCACAGCGGCCTCTTCACGCACGGCGGCGTGTTCACGCTGGGCGCCCGGGCCGACAGCTACTACGAGTACCTGCTGAAGCAGTGGATCCAGGGCCGGCGGCAGGACACACAGTGAGGCCGCTCTGCCCGTCCGCTCCGGGGCCGGTGGGCGCAGCAGCTCCCTGCACAGCCCGGGCCCCGAGCCGGTGCCGAGCTGGGGTCTGCGTTGGCTGCGGGCCCTGCTCCCTCCCCGAGGAGGGTCCCTCTGGAGAGAGGACGCAGGACCCCCTGGCTCCCTCCGTGGCTCCCTCCGTGGGTTCCTGGGAGCTAGTGGGCCGCTCCTACTGTAACAGCCCTCGGGGCCGGAGAAACCCAGACACGCCTGGGGCGGCGGGGGGGGGGTGGGGGGTGGGGTGCGGGGAGGCTGTCCTCCCACCGGCCTTCCCCATCAGGAGCCGCCCTCCAGGGCTCGGGCTGGTGGGAAGGGACAGCCTGTTTGGGAAGCAGAGCCCGGGGCCTGCGCCCGGTCTGAGCAGGGCCTGCCCCCAGGTTGCGGGACGACTACCTGGAGGCCATCGAGGGCGTCCGGAAGCACCTGCTGCGCCGATCGGAGCCCAGCAAGCTGGCCTTCGTCGGGGAGCTCGCCCACGGCCGCTTCAGCGCCAAGATGGTGCGTGTGCTGCGCGGCCCGCGGGCCAGGAGAGCCGGAGGAGGCTGTGCCCACCGTGGGGTGACCGAAGGCCACAGACCCTGCCCTCTCAGCCGGGACCCCCCTGGCTGCTCTGGCCGCGGTGGCTGCTCCTGGCGGGGCCCGAGGGCTCCTGGGGAGGGAGGCGGGCTCTGTGGTGAGGAGGCCCTTCCCTTTCAGGACCACCTGGTGTGCTTCCTGCCAGGGACGCTGGCTCTGGGCGCGCACTACGGGCTGCCCGCTGACCACATGGACCTGGCCCGCGCACTCATGGACACCTGCTACCAGATGAACCGGCAGATGGCGACGGGGCTGAGCCCCGAGATCGCGCACTTCAGCCTGCACGCGCAGAAGGACCAGAAGGACGTGCAGGTCAAGGTGAGGGCGGCCGGGCAGCCAGGCGGGCGGGAGGCGGCCAGGGCCGGGGTGGGCCTCACACCGCCTGTGCCCCCAGCCGGCCGACAGGCACAACCTGCTGCGCCCCGAGACCGTGGAGAGCCTCTTCTACCTGTACCGCCTCACCGGGGACCGCACCTACCAGGACTGGGGCTGGGAGATCCTGCAGAGCTTCAATACCTACACTCGGGTGAGCGCCGCCCCCCCCCCCCCGGGCGCCATGTGGGCAGCCCTGTCCTCCTGGCGGCACCAGGACCGGTGCCCCATCCGCAGACCTCAGCGCAGAGGTCCCCCCTGCCCGGGGCCCTCCTCGGGCGGAGCGGGCGTGGCCCCAGCAAGGCCTCTGCGGGGCTCTGGGGCGGCCAGTCCGGGCCCTCGGTGCCCTCATCAGGCCCCGCCACGCAGTGACCCTGCCCCGGCCCTCCAGGTGCCCTCGGGCGGCTACTCCTCCATCAGCAACGTCCAGGACCCGCACAACCCACAGCCCCGGGACAAGATGGAGAGCTTCTTCCTGGGCGAGACGCTCAAGTACCTGTTCCTGCTCTTCTCGGACGACACGACCCTGCTCAGCCTGGACGCCTACGTGTTCAACACCGAGGCCCACCCGCTGCCCATCTGGCCCCCGCGCAGCCAGGCCTCACTCCCGGGCCGGCCCACCCTCCTGTGACCGGGGCCGTGGTGCCAGCCCAGCTGGACGACAGCCAGGAGGCAGCGGGCCGGGCCGGGCCGTGAGGAGGTGTCTGCCCGGCGGCGGCGGTTCCCTCGGACGTGGTCAGGGACCAGGAGGGAGACCAGCGCCTTGGCCACGGCTCACATTCCTGAAACCTGGACAAAGCCAGCAGCACACGGGCTGCGGGGGCCCAGAACACGTGTTCAGGGCCAGAGCGAGGGACCAGAGTGCAGCTCGCCTCGGGGCTGTCCGCGGTCTCAGGGTATCTGTGACCCCACGCCCGGGGCTCTGGCTGGCTGTGCTGTTTACGTGTTGGACTCAGGGATCCCTCGGGGTCTGCGGGCAGGTGGCAGTGTGGCCTGCACCCGCCCCCCGACGGGACGGACCTTCACTCGGGATAAAGCCGATCTGCTCCGCCGCTGCTGCGTGTGCGTACGTGTGCGTGTGTGTGCACGGCCTGCGCCTGGCATGGGGTGGGAGGAGCATCGGGCTGGTCACTCCCACTGTCCGAGGAGCTCAGGACTGCTGGCACGTCACACCCCCATGTGCTGCTCTCCCAGGCGTGGTCTCGAGGGGGCCCTCGGGGTGTCCTCCCCCTCCCGCAGCGTGGGCTGAGGACCGGCCCGTTAGTGTCCGCAGACACCGCCTGGGCCCCGCCCCCAGCCCCAGGGGACGGGACAGGCTGTCTGCCAGGTCAGGGGGCAGCCCGCTGCCCTCAGCCACTTTAGGAAAGGCCTTCCCTCTGGAGCCAGGCCTCCCGGGCAAGGATACCCCTCAGCCACGGCCTCCCGGGCCTCAGACGCTACCCGCCTCCCCAGGGGCCCGGGCCCAGCCCGCCTCTCCTGGTTGGAAAGCTGCAGGCCTGGCCCTAAAGTGCCCCCTGGTCCCTCCCTGTGGCTGCCGCACCCCCTACGGGTCCCCCCTGCAGGGCCCCTCCGCCCATGCAGGCCCCGGGCCGAGGGTGGGCTCCCGCAGGCTGGGCCCCCAAAGATGGACGGGGGCGGGCTCCCTGGGGTGAGTCACTTGGTGGAGACGTTGAACCCGGCGGAGCAGGGAGGTGCAGTCGCTGGGCAGCTCAGCTGGCCCCGTGAACGCAGGCCCCGTCACCCACAAACAGCAAGTCTGGGGCTCAGGACGTTTATTGTGGCTGACGGGGAAGGTGGGCTCGCGGGCACTGTGTCCACGCCTCCCCAGGGGACGTGGCGAGCCCCCCCCTCGAGCACAGCCGCCGAGTCCTCCGGGTCCTAGTGGAGGCGCGCCCCTCAGCCTCGGGCCCTGTGCTGCGCCTGCCTGGCCTCCTCCACCCACTGGTCGATGAGCGCGGCCTCCAGCTGGCGTGCCTCCAGGACGGACGGGGGGTCTGCCGGGTGGGATCCCCTGAGGAGCAGGGTGGGTCGGGTCAGCCCCTGCCCGGTCCAGCTGGGCCGGGCGCAGCACCCCCCGGCGGCCCACCTGAGGTCCAGGTGGTGGGCGCCCCCACGGATGGTGACGGCCAGGACCGAGGCGCTGAGGCTCCTCTGGATCTGCCGGCCAGACGCACCAGGTGTGGAGGGGCTCGGCGCCGGCCCCGCACACACCCGCCGTGGGTGCAGCCCGGACTGGCCTCTCGGAGGAGGGGGCTCGGCAGCCGGCCCCCCGCCCGCCCGGCACCTGCACACGCCCGCCGTGGGTGCAGCCCGGGCGCCTCCCGGAGGAGGGGGCTCGGCAGCCGGCCCCCCGCCCACACAGCACCTGCCTGCCGTGGGGTGCAGCCCCAGCGCCTCCCGGAGGAGGGGGCTCGGCAGCCGGCCCCCCGCCCGTCCGGCACCTGCACACACCCGCTGTGGGGTGCAGCCCGGGCGCCTCCCCGAGGAGGGGGCTCGGCAGCCGGCCCCCCGCCCACACAGCACCTGCCTGCCGTGGGGTGCGGCCCGGGCACCTCCCGGAGGAGGTGACCAGAGGCCCGGTCGTCCCATCAGCCAGGAGGGGAGGGGCAGGCGGGTGTGGACGTGGCCAGGCCCCACGGGGAGCCCTGTGTGGACTCACCCCGCCCCCTGCCCAGGGGTCCAGGTCCCCGTTGGAGAAGATGATGTTGCTGGCGGCTCTGAGGTCTGGAAGGGACAGAGCAGGTTGGGGGTACCAGGTGGGCCCCGAGTTCAGTGAGGGGTGGGCAGGCAGGTCAGACCCCAGCCCAGCCGCCCCCGCCGGAGCCTCACCGTCCCCCCCGAAGCTGGTGTGCAGCCAGTCCTGCCGGGGCCACACGCCCCAGGTGTCCAGGCAGTACTGCTGGCGGAGCTGCTCCGTGAAGGGCAGCGCCGGGAAGAGGTCCGTCTCGTTGTTGCTGGAGAAGGTCAGGCTCATCTCCGTGCAGGCCTGCGGGCAGCCTCCCTCAGCGCCAGCACCCAGCCACAGTCCCAGCCCCACCACCCTGCAGCCCCGTCCCCCTCACCCCGCACCCCACCACCCCACAACCCCCCGTCCCCCCTCACCCCGCACCCCACCACCCCACAACCCCGGTCCTCCCCTTACCCCGCAGCCCCGACCCCATAGCCCCACAGCCCCAGCCACCACCACCCTGCAGCCCGTCCCCCTCACCCCGCAGCCCCAGGCCCCCCCATACCTGGTAGTCCCAGGCCTGGGCGTTGGAGCCCACGCCGCAGCCGGTGGGGTCTGCGCAGGCCTGGTACTGCCGGTAGATGTCGTAGCAGGGCTCCGTGCCCGAGGAGTTGTACACCAGCCCTGGGGGGAGGGGGCTGAGCCAGCGCCGGACCCCACCTGCCCACTCGGACCTCTGTGCCCCGAGGGCGAGGCCCGGTCTGCCTCCCGGCCAAGACCTCCCACGGCCCTGGGGCAGTGGCCCAGCCTGGGCCACGGGGGAGGAGGAGGTGACATGGGGGTGTCCTAGGCCCCGAGGTCCCCCAGGATCCTGACAGCAACATCGGGGCCCCCTCTCGGCACCAGGGCCCGGGCCGAGGTGGACGCACCTGCCAGCGCCCGGAGCCCTGCGATCCTCTGGCTCTCACTCAGCAGCCGGTCGCAGGCCACCTGGGGGCAGCGGGAGCCTCAGCCGGAGACCCCCCCACCCCCCGCCGCCGCCGCACCCCTCCCGCTCGCCCTGCCCAGCCCCAGACTGGGGGGGGTGCCAGCCCTGCCCGCCAGGGGCCGGTGGGGAAGTCCTTGCCTTGACCGGGTTGGCGGGCAGTTGCCCCATGAAGTCGGTGGGGTACGGGTAGTCCATCATGGCCAGCAGGGTGAAGGCGTTCCGGGCAAACCCGAACAGCTGGGCCAGGTCCTTCTCGCCCGAGAGCCGCTGGCAGGTGCCGAACAACCGGCTGACCGTGTCGGGTGCTGGGGGGGGGGGGGGGACAGGCCTTTGGGGGCTGCTGGGGGAGGGAGAAGACAGAGGAGGAGGGGGAGACAGGGGGAGGGGTGGGGGAGGGCAGTCTTTGGGGGGCGGCCTCCTCACCCCCCTGCAGGAACAAGTCCTTGATCTGCTGGAAGGCGTCCCGCGCCGCCTGGGCACACTTGGGACTCTGGGCCTCAAAGTCCTGGAGGAAGCACAGGCGGCTGGAACCCCATCCCCACCTCGGGCCGGCCCCCCTCACCCCCACCCCCACCCCACTCACCGCGGAGACGTCCCGGAAGAACTGGTGCGCGTCGCCCAGGCCCGCCACGGCCACCACGGGCGCACTGGCCGCCAGCGCGCCGGCCACCAGGTGGGGGAACTTCATCCGCATGTAGGCGGCCAGCATGCCGCCGTAGCTGGGGGCCGAGACCCAGGCTGCGCCCCACACAGCACCGGCCGCGGGCGCCCCCGCCGCTCCCCTCCGCCCCCGGACCCAACCCTCTGCCCTCTCCCCCCGGCCCTCCGCCCCGGCCCCGGCCCTGGCCCTCTGCCCCCCCACCCCGCCGCTCCCCTCCGCCCCGACCCCAACCCTCTGCCCCGGTCCCGGCCGGCCCCAGCCCTCTGCCCTCCGCCCCCCCCCCCGGCCCTCCCCCCCGCCCCCGGCCGCCCCCCTCCGCCCCCACCCCGGGCCGGGAGGGGCCTGCGGGGTCCGAGGCCCTCGGTCCCGGGCCGGGAGCGCGGCGGGGAGGACCCACCTCCCGCCGAAGGCCACGGCGGGCACGTCCTGGGCGCCCAGGTCCCGCCGCAGCGCCTGCAGCAGCCGCGCGAAGTCGGCCAGCGCCTGCTCCACCGTCAGCAGCTCCGTGTGCCCGCGCCGCGTGGACCGCTCGCCGAACGGCAGCGACTTCCCGTAGTAGCGCTGCGGGCGGCGGGGGGGTGACCTCGCCGCGGCCCGGCCAACCCCGGCCCCGGCCCCGGCCCCGGCCCGGCCAACCCCGGCCCCGCGGCCCGGCCAACCCCAATCCCGGCCCCGCCGCCCCACCGCCCCGGCCCCGCCCAGCTCCCCCAGCCCCACTGCCCGGCCCCGGACCCCCAGCCCCGCCCGGCCAACCCCGGCCCCGCCCGACCCCCGGCCCCGCCGCCCCGGCCCCGGCCCCGGCCCCGCCGCCCGGACCCACGTGCTCCGCGAAGACCACGAGCGCCGCCCGCTGCGCCGCCAGCTCCAGGATGAAGCCCGAGTTGTTGGCGAAGGCCCACACGTCGCCCTCGTTGCCCGTGTAGAAGAAGAGGGGGCCCTCGCCGCGCTTCCAGAACCGCTCTGCGGGGAGGGGAGCCTGCGCCGGGGGTCGGGGGACCCGGGGATCGGGGGGCCCGGGGCCGGGGGCCGGGGATCGGGGGCCCGGGGTCAGGGGGGGGGATCCGGGGGGTCGGGGGGGTGGTCGGGGGGAGCCCCGGGGGTCGGGGGGCCCGGGGTCCGGGGGAGGCCGGGGATCGGAGGTCCCGGAGTCGGGGGGAGGCCCGGGGATCGGGGGGCCGGGGGCCGGGGGCTCACCGGACACCAGGAAGCGCTGCGGGAACGTCCGGTTGCCGAACCGCTCGAAGTTGAAGTGGTCCAGCAGCTGCTCGAAGTAGCCCTCCCGGAAGCCGGGGTCCGGGGCGCTGCGGGCTGGAGGGCACCCGCTGAGCGGCCGGGCCGGCTGCCGGGGGGCGGGGGGTACCCGCCGGAGCCCCGCTTACCCGCCGCCTCCAGGCCGCGCAGCCCCAGCGCCAGCAGCAGCGCCAGCGCCCCGGGCAGGGCGCGCGCGCCCCGGGGCCCCATGTCCGCGGCGCTCCGGCGTCACGTGGCCGCGCCTCACGTGGCCGGCGGGCCCGGCCTGCCCCGCGGCGGCGGCGGGTCGCCATGGAGACGGACGCGGCGGGGCGGCGGGGCTCGGGCTGGGGCCGGGGGCTCGGCGCTGGGGCTGGGGCTCGCCCCCCCCACCCCTCCCCGCCCCCCGTCCCCTCCCCTCCCCGCCGGTCACCGGACGGTCCCCCGCTGAGCCCCCGGGCCAGGTCCCCCTGCAGACAGGCCTGGGGGCGGGCGGCGGGGGAGGAGGCGGCGGCCAAGGGTAAGGACCAGATTTTAACCTGGGTAAAGCGGGGCACCATTGACGGGGGGAGGGGGCGGTTCTGGAATAAAAATTCGGTGTATAGGGAGCAACAAAAATTTCCATAGAACGCAAAAATAGTATTGTAATATATATTTTTTTAATTTCAGCATAAGTACAATTTACAAATATAGTAAATTTTTTAAAAAATTATGTATAGTCGTTAAGTGTCACTTTCAACGCCGGCGCTAGACTTTTTGCCGCCGCTATAAAATATAAATAATGGGAGTACTGTCTGCTAAACTCAAGAAAATGTATGTATTTATGAAATAAATAAATAAATTACTTACCTAAATTATCCGAATAGCTGAAACCGGTTTGGCTCAGTGGATAGAGGGTCGGCCTGCGGGCTGAAAGGTCCCGGGTTCGATTCCGGTAAAGGGCACATCCCCAGCAGGGGGTGTGCAAGAGGCGGCTGATAGATGATTCTCTCTCATCGATGTTTCTAACTCCCTAACCCTCCCCTTTCCTCTCTGTAAAAAAAATCAATAAAATGTATTAAAAAATGAATAAATAAATAATTATCTGAATAGCTGATTTGTAATGGCATCACTGGTGTAACGAGCTTGCCAGCACGCGGCGGGATGTCTACCGTCTGAGAGACCGTGACAAAATGTTCTCGTCGTTGCCAGTCCCCCAAAATGCCATCAAGTCCAATCCTTGGTGGTCGAATTCTAACAACTGGCCAACTGTGCGAACTTTGGGGAGCAGTTCTCGATGATCCATTCTCGACACTTGTTGTTATTAAAGTTTAACATTATAAAATTAACAAAAATAACACGAAACTCACATCCTGGCTAAATAGCCGCATGGCCGCCAAAACCCGTCTACTCCCGCCATGCCCTAGCTTGTCACGCATTCTTTCCAAAAATGGGACTTTTTAAAAACGCCACGGGACGTGGGACTCATTGTTAAAAATCGGGACATCCGGTCACCTTAGCCAAGGGGGAGGGAGGGAGGGAGCCCTGGACCTGGGGGTGGGGGTGGGGGGCCCCATGCCCCCCATGCCGGGGCACCTTCCCAGAAAAACCGGGGCGGGGCCCAGGCAGGGGGTGGGGGCAAGGCCTCGGCCTGAGAGGACCCCGCTGCCCAGCGCCCAGTCCGGGGCCTGGGGGAGGCCCAGACCCGCAGAGCCGTCTGCCACCACCCCCCAGCAGGCTGCAGAGGGGAGGAGGGACACCCCGCCCACGGCTGCCCCCGGCCAGCCTGAGCCTGGCTCTGCCCAGCCACCGGCCGGTGCGGGGACAGGGCTGGGTGCTGCCTGGGGAGGTCTGGCCACGGGGGGGCCGGGTCCCAGTCCCAAGGCCGTCACTGGGGCAACAGGATGACAATGAGCCCACATCACACCAGGCACGGGCGTGGCCCCCGGCCCCCGGAGCCCCCAGTCCCTGCCCGGCCCCCATCTCCGTGGCCCCCGGCCCCCCGGAGCCCCCAGTCCCTGCCCGGCCCCCATCTCCATGTCCTCCTGCCCCCCCTTCCCCTGTGTCCCCATGTCCCTGTGCCCCTGTGTCTCCGTCCCCGTATCTTCCTGCACCCCTTACCCCCTGGGCCCCCGGGCCCCCGTCCCCGGGCTCCCGTCCCTCTGCTCGCACCCCTATGTGTCTGTGACCCCGTGCCCCTGCTCCTGCGCCGCGGTCTCTGCGCCCCCGTGCCCCCCATACCCCCTGTGCTCCCCGTGCCCCCTGTGTGCTGCGTGCCACGTCCCCGTCCCCGTATGGCAGCCCCCCGGCCCCCGGCCCGGGGCCCCCGTGTCCCTGTGCCGTAGCCCCTGCGTGCCCGTCCCCACGGCCCCGGCCCTGTGCCCCTGGCCCCGCGTCCCCGAGTCCCCCTGCCCCCGCGTCCCCGAGTCCCCCTGCCCCCTGCCCCGCGTCCTCGTGTCCCCCTCCTCCCGCCTCTGCATCTCCAAGTACCAGTGTCCCCGCGCCCCCGTGTCCATGTTCCTGTGCGCCCGCGGCTGCACCCAGGGCTGCCTGTCCTGTGTGAAGTAGGCAGCCGCCCGCCCGGGCCCGGGGCCTCGGTGGAGGGGGTGCCGGGCAGAGAGGAGGACCCGCAGCCTCTCCCCCGGACGGCAGCCCCCTCACGGCTCCTGCTCCGGCCCCCTCAGCGCAGGCGCCTCGCCGGCCCGGCCGCTCTCCACCAGGGGTCACCCGGAGGAGTGTCCTGTTCCCTCGGACGGTCCTGCCCCAGGTGGTAGCCCTGCATGGGGGGAGGGGGCGCGTCGGGTCCCGCAGCCTCCCCTCAGAGCCTGGGGCCACGAGCTCTGGGGACGAAGCTGGGGCCTAATCCCCTCCACAGTGTGCAGATGTGGGCGGCAGGCCCGGACCCAAGCACCCCTGCTCTGCCGGCTTAGCCCTCCAGGCGGCAGCAACGGGAGGTAAGGATGGGGGGGTCCCAGGGGCGTGTGGTGCTGCACCCGGCTCCCCGTGGAAGGCTCACCCAGCTGCTCCGGATCCCTCTCCAAAGCGATGTCATCAGCCGGGACCCCTGGCCGCCGCCTGACAGCTCCGCAGGGCTGTGTCCGTGGCCCGGTGTGTCCGTGGCCCGGTGTGTCCGTGGCCCTGCCCGTGTCTGTAGCCGTGGCCTGTGCTGCTGACCTCACAGGAGGGTCTGGGTGTCTGTCTTGTTTCACAGCATCATGTCTTCAAGGGTCACGTGTGTCCTAGCGTTTGTCAGAATGTCCCTTCTTTAAATTTTTTTTAAAATTTAATTTCAGATAGGAAGGGAGAGGGAGAAACACCAAAGGTGAGCGCTGGCCAGTGTGGCTCTGTGGGTAGAGCATCGGCCTGTGGACAGAATGGTCCCGGGTTCGGTTTCAGTCAAGGGCACGTACGTTGGCTGCAGGCTCCTCCCCAGCGTGGGCCCTGGCTGGGGCGCCTGCAGGAGGCCACCAATTCGTGTGTTTCTCTCACATCGATGTTTCTCTCTCTCTCCCTCTCTCTTCCACTCTTCCTAAGTCAATGGAAAATATCTCGGGTGAGGATTAACAAAGAAAAAAAAGTTAAAAAACAACAACAAAAGAGAGAGAGAGAGAGAGAGAGAGAGAGAGAGAGAGAGAATCATGGATCGCTGCCTCCTGCACGCCCCCACTGGGGATGGAGCCTGCACCCCGGGCAAGTGCCCGGACCAGGAGTCGAACCGTGACCTGGTCCGTGGGTTGACATCCAGCCTCGCCGGCCGGCTCTTGGGGTGCTCTGCCCGTGTCTGAGTCCGGCCAGGTGGGCCCCGTGCTCTCAGCTGGGACAGGCGGCAGGGACGTGGGCGGCGTGGGTGGCCCGGGCCCGGGCCTGAGCGTGGGCGGCAGGGACGTGGGTGGCAGGGGTGGCCCGGTCCTGGGTGTGGGTGGCGGGTTTGTGGACGGTGGGTTCATGGGCGGTGGGGACGTGGGTGCCGGGGGTGGCCCGCTCCCAGGCATGGGTGGCAGGGACGTGGTTGGCAGGGACGTGGGCAGCGGGAGTGGCCTGGTCCCAGAAGTGGGTGGCAGGGATGTGGGCGGTGGGGGTGACCCGGGCCCAGGCGTGGGCGGCGGGGACGTGGGCAGTGGGCAGGTGGGTGGCAGGGGTGGCCCGGGCCCGGGTGTGGGCTCGGCGTCGTGAGGCAGCCTGCCGTGGGGGAAGTTGAGCTTTTCCTGTCGCTGAGCCTCAGGAGTTTCCACCCGCACTCTGGTGTCCGCCCGCCAGGGGGCCCTGTGACCTCCTCCCCCGGTTCCTCCTCTGCGGGCGCCCGCCTGCCCCCCAGAAGCTCCTGCCCGATGGCGTCCAGCCGGGATGCCTCCTCCTCCGCTGCTTGTGCGCTGGGGTCCATCCGAGACCCCCGTGTCCACGCCAGGCCACGCGCCGGACGCTGTCCCTTTCTGCTTGTTTCCAGAAGCGACGCCACAGGAAGCCTCCGCCCAGCACTCCCTGTGGCTCCTGCTACCTGACGACCGACCGACCGACCGACCGACCAACCTGGCGGGTCTTCTCCGAGGAGCCTTGTCCCTCCTCCGCCTCCCCTGTCATCCTGCCGCCTGTCCCCCGCGGCTCTGTGGGGTGCCCTGACCTGACGCCCCCCCCCCGGGGGCTGCTCCAGGTCCGGTCCTCAGAGAGCTGCCCGGCCCAGTGAGGACAGGGCTGCTCCGTCCACCACCAAGCCCAGGCCCCGGAGCAGCAGGTGGAAGGGAGGACCCGCCCCCTCCTTCCCCAGGGGCCGCCGACCGCCCGGAGGAGCGTGAGGGGGAGACTCCCATCAGATGATCCTCGCCATCGGTGGGAGCCTGCGGCCTGCTCCGAGGCCTCGGGCACTGAGCCGGTGCCCGCCTGACCGCGTTCGTGGCATGTACCTGAGGCGGCGGCCGTGGGCCCTGTGCCGGGTCGGCATCTGCCTTCCGAGGAGCCGGCAAGACAGGCGGGTATGCGGGCCTCCCCTTCTGCTCCTCCGCCGGCCTGCCGGGCGGGGCTGCACCAGAGAGCCGCCTCAGCTCCAGCGCCCAGGCCCCGGGGACCTCAGCTCCCTGGACACCCCGACGGGGCTCCTGCCTCCTCACCAAGGACCCTCAGGCCCCGGGCAGTCCCCACGTGCGGTCAGGAGCAGCCGGAGAGAGAGCCCCTTCTCCCGCCCGTGGCTAGCTGTCCGAGCCGTGGCTGTCCAAGCCGTGGCTGTCCGAGCCGCTGCTGCCTCGGCCCCTCCGTGGTCCCCGGCGCTCCCGGGGCGGGTACCTGTCCACGGGTCGGCCACGCTGAGGTAGGACAGCAGCCCACAGCACAGCAGGAAGGCCAGGAAGAGGAAGATCACGTTCCGCTGGAGCCTGGACAGCTGCTTCCATGTCTAAGGCGGGGGCGGGAGGGGCTCGTTCATGGAAAGAACACACGTGGGCCGCTCCCACGGGGACAGCCTCGGTGAGGACAGGGAGGGGCTCCGAGTCCCGGGCCGTTCCATTGTGGCTGAACGGGGGGCAGCTTCCCGGTGGCGGGTGACCGGCTGGACCGGACACCAGGGCCAGAATGCACGGGGGCAGGTAAGATGAGGAGGGAACCGACATCGAGTCTGCTTCTGTCCGCACACGGGCCACGGGGAGCCACTCCCTGAGGCGTGTGGAGGGCTCGGGCCCGCCGGACGCGCCCCTGCCCAGACCGGGGTCGAACCGGGGCTCAACGCGGCCACACTCCTGCTCCCGGCCCCGCAGGAGAGCCCCCCTGAACCTCCACCGTGTCCCAGAAGCACTGGGGCCCACGGTTTTTCCAAATCCCGCCTTCCCGCCGAGGACAGACAGAGCGAGGCCACAGGACGTGACATTGACACGGAGGTTTCCCGCCACCTCGAGGGGATTTTTCGGATTAAAACGTGTGTGCACCGAGGCCGCGTGCCGCTGGGTCCAGTGTGACTTCCTTCAGTCCTGGGACGGGCCGCTGGGCCTTGGACCCGTCGGCGGCTCCGGTGGTGCCGTTGGAGAACCGGTCGGCGCCCCGGCGGATTGTAACACAGGCGATTGTCAGAAATAAAGTGATGGGAGAACAGCATGCTGAGTGAGATAAGCCAGTCAATGAGAGAGAAACACCACATGACCTCACTCATTTATGGATAATAAAGAACATCATAAACTGATGATCCAAAAGATAGATATAGAGACAGTAAAGCAACAAGCAGACTGTCAAATGACAGCGGGGAGGGGAGGGAGATCTGGGGGAGATAAGAGATCAACCGAAGGACTGGTATACATGCATATGAGTACAACCAACGGACACAAAACTGGAGAGGGAGGGCATCTATGGGAGGTGGGGCAATGGTAAGCTATGTACACAGATAATAATTTAATAATAAAATAAAATAAATAAAAAGAAAAGAAAGTGATGGTTATTCTTTGTCGTAGGTCTTGGAGCCAAGGCCCTCGGTTGGAGACCGGCAAGGAAACCGGTCCCGGAACCCAGCTGGTCCGTGTTAGCGAGGCCGGGACGTCCTCCCTGCCCCCCCCTGTTCAATCCATACGCTGTATAGATGTTTTATTGATCTCTGGCAGTGAGGTGGGAGAGAGACACCTCACCGATGAGAGGGAATCACAGATCTGCTGCCTCCTGCACACCCCACTAGGGGTGGAGCCCACGACCTGGAAGGTGCCCTGCCCGGGAATTGAACCCTGGCCTCCTGGTTCACAGCTCGAAGCTCCGCCTCGCCTCGGAGCCACACTGGCGGGCCTGCTCCAGTTTCCTGCCTGTGTGACGCTGCACGCAGAGGTCCGAGGTGCTGGTCTGCGGCCGGATGAGTCGGGGCTAACTCTGCTGCTGCTGCGCCTGGCGCACAGTAGGTGCTCAGTCAAAGCCTGTGGGTGAAGGAAGGGGTGCGCAGGGACCCTGTGGTGCTGGGAAGATGGCCTCCGGGAGGGGCCCCCGTGGTGCGGATAGGGTGCGCCTGGCCGTCGGCACCGCCGGGGTCTGCAGCTGCTCCAGGTCCGGAGGCCCCCCGGGTCTCCCCAGGTTAGGGAACAGAGACCCTAAGGAGGCCTGCCGGCAGCCAGCCTCCCACCCCCAGTTCAGAGGGGGCCCCAGCAGGGGGCTCGGGAGAAAGGCTCATCCTGGGCCTGGGGAGGTGCTGAGCATCCTTCCCGCACACCTGCCCGGCCTCGCCACCTGGCTTCCTCCCGGCAGACACGTGTCTCCCGCGGCTCGGGAGCCCCGTCCTCAGGGACTCACCCCCAGAGAGGAGGCCGACAGGGGCTCCTGCCCCAGGCTCCCACCTGGCCAAAATCCTGGGGAAGAACCTGGAGGGGTCTGCCTGGGTCATGTGACGACCCCTCAGCCAATGGGCTGAGGCCAAGAGGGGCTGTGCTGATGATTGACAGCCCTTACTGGAGCGCCGGTGGTTGGAGTGGGGGGGGGGGGGCCCTCCACGTGCTGTTGGGCAGAAGGAGCCAGCACTGGGGTGGCCTTGCACCCCAAGAACACCTTCCCACGGGGGGCCCTGGGGCAGAGGCCGAGGCCCAGGTCTCCTTGGGCCTCCCCCCAGACCCTGCCTCCCCCCCCCCCCACATCCAGAGGGGCCCCTGTCTCAGCCAGTCCACCTGCCGCAGCAGGGCAGCCAGTCAAAGGCCTCCTCCAGCCCTGGCCAGTAAGCTCAGTGGTGAGAGCATCGGCCTATGAACCTGGAGGTTGAGGTTCGATTCCGGGTCAGGGCACAGGCGGGGGTTGCAGGCTCGATCCCCAGTCTGGGGCGTGCAGGAGGCAGCCGGTCTGTGGTTCTCGTCACTGATGTTCCTACCTCTCTGTCCCTCCCCCTTCCTCTCTGAAGTCAATTTTTAAAAATACATTTTCTTAAAAAAGGCTTTCTCTCTTCACCCCAACCCATGATGGGGGGTGGAGGAAGCCTCCATCCAGCTCAACACGGGAGCCCATGCCCTGGGGGCCGGCACGGCCTCCCCCCTCCCTGGGTGTTGGGGACCTTGCAGGGGCTCCAGGCAGAAGCTGCAGCCCCCGGGCGGGGGTGGGGGGACAGGGGGTGCTGACGACCCATTTTGACGGAAAGAGGGCCCTGCTGTGCGGGGTTGGGCGGCTCCCCTGGATAAACACCCCGCCCCCCGCCACGTGCAGGCTCTCCGCAGCATAACCCCAGCTCACAGGGTCCAGGATGTTTAGAAATTGCTTCTCCGGGTCAGTGGAGCTCCCACTGGAGGAGGGGGTGGGCGGGTGGAGGAGACAGGCCGAAGCTCGGCCCCAACCCCCCTAATTCCCCCCGGCCCCCCCCCACCCCGTGCTGGCTGGCCCACTGGCCGCCCACCCCCTGCACCCAGGCAGCCTCCAGGCTGTGACCTGTCAGGGCCACAGACCCTTTGGAGACGGGCCAGCTCCGGGCCCTTGAGCGCACCCCGCGTGCCCTCCGTGAGCCCCGGGAACAGTAAGCATCCTCAGGGCTGGGGTGCTGGGAGGCTGGGGGGCTGGGAGGCTGGGGGTCCCCCCACGGTGAGCCTCCTTCGCAAGGATAGGCGGGTGGGGCTGCACAAGATGTGGGTCCACCCGCCCCCAGGCCCCGCTTCCCGCACTGAGGAGACGGGGCTGGAGGGGGAGCCCGCCAAGCTGCAGCCAACTCCCTGCCAGGGCCTCCGCCCGCGCTTGGCTCCGGGGCTCAGCCCGGTGCTGAGAACCACGGGGGTGCGAGGGGAGGGGGCGGCGGGCCGGCGTGGACCCCCCTCTCCTCGCTCCGAGCCTCACAGAGGAGTGGGGGCGGCCTGCTTTGTCCCCACTGGGGGGGCTTCTGCGGCCCGGAATGCAGCAAAAGCCCTCAGTTGCTATTGGAAACGGTGATGTCACGGGCGGGGCGGGGCTTCAGTTATCCTTTTGGTTAGGGAAAGGGGAGCAGGTCTGGGAGTGGAGGGGACAAAGAATTAGGGTCACCGGGACCAGAGGGGGGCGCGGGGCTCTGGAGGGAGGCAGCGTGGGGTGCTGGGAGGGAATTAGGAGGCGCCTTGGGGGGGGGGGAGAGCGGAAGCAGAGGACACATGTCTACCCGGCAGGTCCCTCCTGGGCAGTGCCTCCCGGAGTCTAACCTCAGTCCCGACTGCTGCCAACGCCACTGCTGGCCTTGGTCTCCCCATGCGGGCTTGGGGCCAGACCCCAGTCTGCTGGGAGGTCCAGCTCAGCTGGGAGGTCCGGCAGCCCGGCATCCTTCTGTTCTCTTCAGCCTTTTTTTTGGGGGGGGGGTGTCCAAGGCTCAGGCCAGGCAGGTGGGGACTCCCTCGTGTCTGAGCTTCTGGAGAAGAGAGCCCCCCGAGCCCCCTCTCCCAGGAGGACGTGGCTGAGGCCCCTCCACACCCCTGGGTCTCCAGCCCCAGAATCTTCCCGAAATATCCCCGTGGAGGAGGAGGAGGAGGAGGAGGAGGAGGGGGGCTCGTGCCCGCGGGCGCGCGCGCACACACACGGGCACGCACCAGGCGGTCATGTCCAAAGCCACCCAGGGCTGCGCACCGTGACGCGGGGAGCCCCCTCGCCCGGCCCCCCGCAGGTCGCTCGCAGCTCGGGCTGCGTCCCCCGACCCCTCCGCGGAGCGCGCGCCCCCGCCCCGCCCCGCACCGCCGGCCCCCGCGCCCCGCGCCGGCAAAGGCTCGCGGGCGCCGCGCTCGCTCCGGCGCGGGAGGCGCCCCCTCGGCTCCGTGTTCGGAAGCGGGGGCGGCGGGCGGGGCGGGAGCCGCGGGTCCGCTCCCGGCTCCGCAGCCGCCGCAGTCGCCGCAGCGTCGGGACCCGCACCGGCCTCGGCGCGAGGCGGCGGGACCGCGCCGGCACCCACCGCGATCCTCAGCACCGCGGACAGCGCCCGCCGCTCGGCGCCCGGACGTCCCCGCTCCGGCCGGCCGAGGGCTCCGGACCCCGCTCCCCCGCGGGACGCCCGGGCCCGAGGCTCCCGGGGACCCGGCGCCCGCCGCCCGCGGGCTCGGGCGCGCGCAGGCCGGCCGGGGCGCCCCGCTGGGGCCGGGGATGCGCCCGGGGCCCCGCGCCCGCGCCGCCCGCCCATGAGCAAGATGCGGCTGCTGCCGCTCGCGCTGCTCTTCTCCTGCTCCTTCGCCCGCGCCGCCTGCGACCCCAAGATCGTGAACATCGGCGCGGTGCTGAGCACGCGGAAGCACGAGCAGGTGTTCCGCGAGGCCGTGAACCAGGCCAACAAGCGGCACGGCGCCTGGAAGATCCAGCTCAACGCCACGTCCGTCACCCACAAGCCCAACGCCATCCAGATGGCCCTGTCGGTGTGCGAGGACCTCATCTCCAGCCAGGTGCGCCCGGCTCCGGGCTCTCCCCTGCACCCTCTGTCCTCCCCCCTCCCCTCCCGCCTTCACCCCCCCCCCGCCTCCATCCACCTTCCAGACCCCCCTCCCCCCCCCCACCCCGGGGAGAGGGCCCTCAGCTGCCTCGGGCTGGAGGCGGCTGGATTCATGGGCAGCCAGCGCCCATCTGGCCCCAGTCTGGGCACCCGCCACCGACCAGCGACCCCACAGAAGGGCTCAGGCCTGACCAGTGTGTGCAGACGTGTGACAGGCCATCGGTGCGTGCGTGTGCGTGTGTGTGTGTGTGTGTGTGTGTGTGTGGCGGGGGTGGGGGGACCGGGGGCTCCGGGTCCAGCGGAGGCGCCTGTCCAGCCAGAGAAGCAGGGCTTCGAGCAGGATGGCGCCCCGGGCACCTTCGTTCCGGCTTCTAGTCCCCCTTCCCCTGCTCCCCGCCCGGCCACGGGTCCGCCTGTTTGGGGAAATGCCAGTGCTGGAGGCAGGAGCAGGGCTGAGGGCTGGGCGGGCAGGCAGCGGGCACAGAGGGGGAGCCGGGCAGCCGGGCTGCGGGGGAGGACAGGACTGGGGGGGGGGCGCTGGGAGCCACCCGCCGGGCACGGCACTGCGGCACGCCAATGAGGCTGCGGGACCAGATCTCCGCATTGCAGCCGCTTATGTAAGAGCAGGGCCGCCCTGGCCCCGCACACGGCTCTGAGGGGGCGGGGCCTCGGCCTGTCTGTGAGGGGCGGGGCCTCGGCCCGTCTGTGAGGGGCGGGGCCTCAGCCTGTCTGTGAGGGGCGGGGCCTCAGCCTGTCTATAAGGGGCGGGGCATCAGCCTGCCTTGAGGGGCGGGGCCTCCGCTTGTCTGTAAGGGGCGGGGCCTCGGCTTGTCTATAAGGGGCGGGGACTCACCCTGTCTGTGAGGGGGCGGGGCCTCAACCTGTCTGTGAGGGGGCAGGGCTTCAGCACCTCTGTGAGGGGCGGGGCCTCACCCTGGCTGTGAGGGGGCGGGGCCTCAGCCTGTCTCTGAGGGGCGGGGCCTCAGCTTGTCTATAAGAGGCGGGGCCTCAGCGTGTCTGTGAGGGGCCTCGCCCTGTCTGTGAGGGGGAGGGACCCACACCCTGTCTGTGAGGAGAAGGGACCCACACCCTGTCTGTGAGGAGAAGGGACCCACACCCTGTCTGTGAGGAGGAGGGAACCCACACCCTGTCTGTGAGGAGGAGGGACCCACACCCTGTCTGTGAGGAGGAGGAACCCACACCCTGTCTGTGAGGGGAAGGGACCCACACCCTGTCTGTGAGGGGAGGGGACCCACACCCTGTCTGTGAGGGACCCACACCCTGTCTGTGACGGGGGGGGGGGACCCACACCCTGTCTGTGAGGAGGAGGAACCCACACCCTGTCTGTGAGGGGGAGGGACCCACACCCTGTCTGTGAGGGACCCACACCCTGTCTGTGACGGGGGGGGGGGGACCCACACCCTGTCTGTGAGGAGGAGGAACCCACACCCTGTCTGTGAGGGGGGGGGACCCACACCCTGTCTGTGAGGGGGAGGGACCCACACCCTGTCTGTGAGGGGAGGGGACCCACACCCTGTCTGTGAGGGGGACCCACACCCTGTCTGTGAGGGGAGGGGACCCACACCCTGTCTGTGAGGAGAAGGGACCCACACCCTGTCTGTGAGGGGGAGGGACCCACACCCTGTCTGTGAGGGGGGGGGACCCACACCCTGTCTGTGAGGGGGAGGGGCCTCACCCTGTCTGTGAGGAGGAGGGGACCCACACCCTGTCTGTGAGGGGAGGGGACCCACACCCTGTCTGTGAGGAGAAGGGACCCACACCCTGTCTGTGAGGGGGAGGGACCCACACCCTGTCTGTGACGGGGGGGGGGGGACCCACACCCTGTCTGTGAGGAGGAGGAACCCACACCCTGTCTGTGAGGGGGGGGGACCCACACCCTGTCTGTGAGGAGGAGGAACCCACACCCTGTCTGTGAGGGGGAGGGACCCACACCCTGTCTGTGAGGGGGGGAGGGGGACCCACACCCTGTCTGTGAGGGGAGGGGACCCACACCCTGTCTGTGAGGGACCCACACCCTGTCTGTGAGGGGAGGGGACCCACACCCTGTCTGTGAGGGGAAGGGACCCACACCCTGTCTGTGAGGGGAGGGGACCCACACCCTGTCTGTGAGGTGAGGGGACCCACACCCTGTCTGTGAGGGGACCCACACCCTGTCTGTGAGGTGAGGGGACCCACACCCTGTCTGTGAGGGGACCCACACCCTGTCTGTGAGGGGACCCACACCCTGTCTGTGAGGGGAGGGGACCCACACCCTGTCTGTGAGGGACCCACACCCTGTCTGTGAGGGGGAGGGACCCACACCCTGTCTGTGAGGTGAGGGGACCCACACCCTGTCTGTGAGGGGGACCCACACCCTGTCTGTGACGGGGGGGGGGGACCCACACCCTGTCTGTGAGGGGAGGGGACCCACACCCTGTCTGTGAGGTGAGGGGACCCACACCCTGTCTGTGAGGGGAGGGGACCCACACCCTGTCTGTGAGGGGAAGGGACCCACACCCTGTCTGTGAGGGGAGGGGACCCACACCCTGTCTGTGAGGTGAGGGGACCCACACCCTGTCTGTGAGGGGACCCACACCCTGTCTGTGAGGTGAGGGGACCCACACCCTGTCTGTGAGGGGGAGGGACCCACACCCTGTCTGTGAGGGGCGGGGCCTCACCCTGTCTGTGAGGGGAAGGGACCCACACCCTGTCTGTGAGGAGAAGGGACCCACACCCTGTCTGTGAGGGGGAGGGACCCACACCCTGTCTGTGAGGGGGAGGGACCCACACCCTGTCTGTGAGGGGGAGGGCCTCACACCCTGTCTGTGAGGGGAGGGGACCCACACCCTGTCTGTGAGGGGGAGGGACCCACACCCTGTCTGTGAGGGGGAGGGCCTCACACCCTGTCTGTGAGGGGAGGGGACCCACACCCTGTCTGTGAGGGGAGGGGACCCACACCCTGTCTGTGAGGGGGAGGGACCCACACCCTGTCTGTGAGGGGGAGGGCCTCACACCCTGTCTGTGAGGGACCCACACCCTGTCTGTGAGGGGAAGGGCCTCACACCCTGTCTGTGAGGGGAAGGGACCCACACCCTGTCTGTGAGGGGACCCACACCCTGTCTGTGAGGGGAAGGGACCCACACCCTGTCTGTGAGGGGGAGGGGACCCACACCCTGTCTGTGAGGGGGAGGGACCCACACCCTGTCTGTGAGGGGAAGGGACCCACACCCTGTCTGTGAGGGGGGGCCTCACCCTGTCTGTGAGGGGAGGGGACCCACGCCCTGTCTGTGAGGGGGAGGGACCCACACCCTGTCTGTGAGGGGGAGGGCCTCACACCCTGTCTGTGAGGGGAAGGGACCCACACCCTGTCTGTGAGGGGACCCACACCCTGTCTGTGAGGGGAAGGGACCCACACCCTGTCTGTGAGTGGAAGGGACCCACACCCTGTCTGTGAGGGGAGGGGACCCACACCCTGTCTGTGAGGGACCCACACCCTGTCTGTGACGGGGGGGGGGACCCACACCCTGTCTGTGAGGGGAGGGGACCCACACCCTGTCTGTGAGGGACCCACACCCTGTCTGTGAGGTGAGGGGACCCACACCCTGTCTGTGAGGAGGAGGGACTCACACCCTGTCTGTGAGGGGAGGGGACCCACACCCTGTCTGTGAGGGGGAGGGACCCACACCCTGTCTGTGAGGGGGACCCACACCCTGTCTGTGAGGGGAGGGGACCCACACCCTGTCTGTGAGGAGGACCCACACCCTGTCTGTGAGGGGGGACCCACACCCTGTCTGTGAGGGGAGGGTACCCACACCCTGACTGTGAGGGGAAGGGACCCACACCCTGACTGTGAGGGGAAGGGACCCACACCCTGTCTGTGAGGGGGAGGGACCCACACCCTGTCTGTGAGGGGAGGGGACCCACACTCTGTCTGTGAGGGGGGGGGACCCACACCCTGTCTGTGAGGGTGAGGGACCCACACCCTGTCTGTGAGGGGAGGGGACCCACACTCTGTCTGTGAGGGGGGGGGACCCACACCCTGTCTGTGAGGGTGAGGGACCCACACCCTGTCTGTGAGGAGAAGGGACCCACACCCTGTCTGTGAGGAGAAGGGACCCACACCCTGTCTGTGAGGGGGCGGGGTCTCACCCTGTCTGTGAGGGGGCGGGGCCTCACACCCCTGACTGTAAGGGGGCGGGGCCTCACACCCTGACTGTGATGGGGTGGGGCCTCACACTAGCTCACATCACAGTGCACACTCAGTTGCACACTAACACCACCTGCCCCCACACAAAACCCCAACACGCACACTGCTTGGCACACCCAGGGCACATGCAAACACCTGCTCACACACGCCAGGCTCAGGGGCCCTCCAATGTACATAAAACACAGACATGTTGGGGTACAGTGTGCACACCCATCAATGGCAAACGCTCCCAAACACCCTCATGTCACACACACACACACACACACCCGATGCCAACACTGGTGCACCGGGCGAGATGGAGGGCTGGGGCAGGAGACCAGACCCAGCAGCTCACGGTGGAGCCAGGCCAGGTCATTGCTCAGACCCCCCTCCCCAGCCACGCCCACGCCGGCCTGGGGTGCTCCTTCCCTCACACGCTGTGGGGAGGGGGAGGGCAGTCAGGGTCCCGCTGAGGCCCTTTCTGGGGGTCACCCCTCCAGCCCACAATTTTGCTGCCTGGGCACTGTCTCCCCAGAGAACAGGCAGCCCCATGGGCCGAGGTGACAGCAATCGCTGGACCTCACAGAGCGCGCCCCGAGGGCCAGGCTGAGTGGCTCGGCCGCCGCCGCCTGCAGGGGGCCTGTGCACAGCACCCTTCCGCCCACAGAGGCACGGGGCCTGTGGGCTCAGAGAGAGGAAGGCAGAGCTGGGCAGGCACCGGTCCTGTCTGTCTGTCTGTCTGTGTTTACAGGAGGCCTGGGGCTTGAAAATTCATGCACTGGAGCGGGGTCCCTCAGCCCGCCTGCCCCTCTCACAGTCCGGGAGCCCTCGGGGGCGGGAGGTGTGGGTGATCAGGGGAAGGCGACGCCCCCATCGCACCTCTGCTACTGCCACTGCCGGCAGCGCAAGCCTCGGCCGGCCCTGCTTGCCTGAGCCTCAGTCAGTGGGGGTGGTGGTGGTGGTGGTGGTGGTGGTGCAGGAGGCCCCGAGGCTCCCAGCTCCTGCTCTGGGCACCACCATCTTGTGATGGCGTTAGGGTCAATTCGCATATCACTTCTTTCTTATATAGGATATTTCAGAGAAGAAGGGGGAAGGAGAGAGAGAGAGAGAAACATCAATGATGAGAGAGAAGCATGGATCTGCTGCCTCCTGCACGCCCCCAGGGAGGATCAAGCCCACGACCCAGGCCTGTGCCCTCACTGGGAATCGAAACTCAACCTCCTGGTGCATAGGTCGTTGCTCAACCACCGAGCCACGCCAGCCAGGCGACACCAGTCCTTCTCATGTGCGGACAGCGTGGAGCCACCCAGCTGTCTGCTCCCCCCACTCACCCCTGAGCCAGGGCACTGGGTCTCATTCAAACCGGGGACCCCAGCCGGTCCCGGAGGCCGTGGGGAGCCCCTCAGCCAGCCTCTTGCCACGCTCGGCCTCTGGAGGAGGAGGGACAGGGTGTGGCTGTGGCTGTCCGCTCTCCGGACCAGCCTCCTCCCCACCCACTCTGGGGAGACCTGCACCCTCCCTCTCGGCTCACCCCGGAGGCAGCCCTGCAGCGTGAGGGCCCCAGGGCCCCGAGGGGCCGCCGCCTCCCGCTGTGTCTTCAGCACCACCAGCCCGCTGCCTCTGCCTCTGCCTCCCCCGCCATTTGTGGATCTCAGGTGGTGCGGGTCCTGCCGTGGGCGTGCTCCCCCTGCTGTGTGGGCACAGATGGCGCCCCTGCCCGGCCCCTGCTGGGCACAGCCCGGCTCAGGCACGGCCGCCCGCGCTGACGCCGACGCTGTCCTCTCCACAGGTCTACGCCATCCTCGTCAGCCACCCCCCGACCCCCAATGAGCACTTCACCCCCACGCCCGTCTCCTACACCGCCGGCTTCTACCGCATCCCTGTGCTGGGGCTCACCACCCGCATGTCCATCTACTCCGACAAGGTGAGCCTGACCCCCGGCCGCCGGCCCGGCCCGGCCCTGCGCCGAGACCCACGGCGGCCCCAGGCCACGGCCGTGCCTGCGGGCACACGGCAGCTGCTCAGACCAGGGGCCTGGGCTCAGGAACGCAGGGCGATACCCCAGCACACGCAGCTGTGCGAGCTCACACCTTCACACCCACACACTCAGTCTCTCTCTCTCTCTCTCTCTCTCACACACATACTCAGTCTAACACACACACACACACACACACACACACACACACACAATCTCTCTCTCTTTCTCTTTCTCTCTCTCTCTCTCTCTCACACACACACACACACACACAGTCTCTCGCTCTCTCAAATGCACGCACACACACATACTCAGTCTAACACACACACACACAATCTCTCTCTCTCTTTCTCTCTCTCTCTCTCACACACAGTCTCTCTCTCTCACACACACACACTTGGTCTCTCGCTCTCTCAAATGCACGCACACACACATACTCAGTCTAACACACACACACACTCACACGCACTCAGTCTAACACACACACACACAATCTCTCTCTCTCTCTCTTTCTCTCTCTCTCTCTCACACACAGTCTCTCACACACACACACACACTTGGTCTCTCGCTCTCTCAAATGCATGCACACACACATACTCAGTCTAACACACACACACACTCACACGCACTCAGTCTAACACACACACACTCAATCTCTCTCTCTCTCTCTCACACACACACACATACACTCAGTCTAACACACACACACAATCAATATACCACACACACACACACACACTTAGTCTAACACACACACACATTCACATGCACCACAATGCACACAGCACACACATTCAGACACAAAAAAATCCAGTCTCTCACACCTGCACACGCTTGCACTCATACACATTCACATGCACGCTCACACCAGCACACACACTCACACTCACACCCACACCAGCACATGCTCACACACATCCACACGCATGCTCACACCAGCACTTGCTCACACACTCACACTCACACACCTGGTGGAAGGCCCAGAGAGGGTCAGGCACCATAGCCCGGAAGCAGAGGCTCCCGGACTGTGGGGGGGGCTCCTTCCTCCTGGCCCCAGGCCCCAGCCTCCTCCCCTGCAGAGAGGAGAAACACCTCTTGGGAGGTGGGGGAGTGGCTGGGGGGAGGGGGAGAGGCTGCCCACCACATGCCCCAAGCCCAGACCCAGACGTGGCCCAACTCTCTGGTCCCGCGGGAGTGCAGACGTCGTGGCCACACCACCAGCTGTCCCAACCCCACCCCTGGTCCCAGTCCACAGCCAAGCGGGCCCAGCACGGACGGGAGGGCCTGGCTCAGACCCCGAGCCCCCAGCTGCCCCTGCAGCCCTGGGGCTGGTGCCTGATGGACAGAGGCAAAGGGGCTCTCTTTCTCTTACCCTCCCTCACGGGTCCCCTCCCCCACTGATGTCTAGAGAGAGTAGGAGGGAGGGAGGGGAAGAGAGGAAATGGCCACGTGAGAGCAACACGCTGCCTGGCTGTCTTCCGTACCCATCTCTACCCAGGCCGGGACGCTGTGCTGAGGTCCGTGCCCTGGACTGATCATTGAACCCAAGGCCCTTTGATCCGCGGGCCAAGCTCTAACCAGTTGGCCAAACCAGTGAGGGCCAAAGGGCCAATCTTGTTTTTTAAAGTATATTTTTATTTCAGAGAGGAAGGGAGAGGAAGAGAGAGGAGAGAGAGAGAAAAAAAGAGAGAGAGAGAGAGAGAAGAGAGAGAGAGAGACATTCACGATGAGAGAGGATCGTTGATCAGCTGCTTCCTGCACTGAGGATCGAGCCTACAACCAGAGCATGTACCCTGACTGGGAATCGAACCCAGGACCTCTTGGTCTGTGGGCAGATGCTCTAACCACTGGGTAGACCAGCCAGGGCTGAAGGGGCATTCCTGCTCTGGGGCTCCAAGGCACTGCCCCAGGCCACAGGGGAGCAGGTGGAAAACAGTCTGGAGGTCTCAGGTCCACAAGACTGGGGGTCACAGAGATACCAGTGGGGCTGCCAGTGCTGCCTGGACAGAGCGGGGACCGGCTGGGAAGATGGAGCCCCTTCCCCCTTACCTCCCTGGAGATCCTGAGCCCATGGGCAGGGCAGGAGGCACAGCCTCCCTAACATATCCCAGTCACCTGAAGCTGGGAAGGACCTGGGGGGAGCCCAGTGTGGCTCTCTGAGAGGCCAAATGCCACGAAGGTCCGTTGCACAAAGATTCCTGCAAGAATAGGCCCTCTTTCCCCTGGCTTTGCTCCCAGCAGCCAAGCTGGACCCTTTGCAAGTTTTCGCTCCTTGCCAGAGTGCAGCTCCTATAGCTCCCTCCGCTCCCCGCCCTCCCCCTCATAGCAGGCCACGCCACACCTGTGTATGCAAATTAACACACCATCTTTGTTGGGTTATTTTGCATGCTCACTCCTGATTGGCTGATGGGCGTCATGGAGGTACAGCCACCTTGCATATTTCTCTTTTATTAGTGTATATGATAGAGGTCCAGCACATTAAATTGTGCACTGGGGTGGGGCCCTCAGCCCAGCCTGCACCCTCTGACAGTCCCGGAGCCCTTGGGGGGTGGCCACTGCTGCAGAGGAGGGAGAGGCAGCCATGAGCCTCTGAGTGGCTGAGTGGAGCTCCCCCTGTGGGAGCACACTGACCACCAGGGGGCAGCTTCTGCATTGAGTGTCTGCCCCCTAATGGTCAGTGTGCATCTTAGCAACTGGTCGTTCTGCCATTCGGTGGATTTGCATACTAGCCTTTTATTATATAGGATATTATTGATCTTGGAGAGGAAGAGAGAGGGAGAGAAACATCCATGATGAGAGAGAATCATGGATGGGCTGCCTCCTGCACGCCCCCGACTGGGAATCAAACCCACAACCTGGGCCTGTGCCCAGACCAGGAACTGAACCCTCACCTCCCAATGCTTAACCCATTAGCCACGCTGGCCAGAGTCGGGCTTGGGGAGCATTTTCTGAGCCCACGTCGTCCAGCCGCGGCAGCTGCCTGGCTGCCGGGAGGTGGGGGCTCACCCCACACCTACCTCCGGCTCCCTGGGTTGCTGAGGGCGGGTGCGGCCCTGGGGGAGGAAGGGGGGAGCCAGGGAGCCACGCCCTCAGCCGCCCACCCCGCCGCTGCCCACAGAGCATCCACCTGAGCTTCCTGCGCACCGTGCCGCCCTACTCCCACCAGTCCAGCGTGTGGTTCGAGATGATGCGCGTCTACAGCTGGAACCACGTCATCCTGCTGGTCAGCGACGACCACGAGGGCCGGGCCGCGCAGAAGCGGCTGGAGACGCTGCTGGAGGAGCGCGAGTCCAAGGTGGGCGCGGGCGGGCGGCGCCCGCTGTCTCTCTCATCCTGCTTGGCCGCACCTCGTCCGGCGCCCCGGCCTGTCCTCGGCTCATTTCACTCGCTTCTGCCATCGAGTCCGACTCTCCTCCGTGTCCGTCCCTGCGGGCGAGGCAGGGCCGCCTGGAGCTCCGCAAACACCCGCACGCCGCCCTCCGGGGTCCACTGGACCCTCCTCCTGCCCCTGAGTCCCCTCAGTCTGCCCTCCGGGGTCCACTGGACCTCCTCCTGCCCCTGAGCCCCCCCAGCCACCCTCCGGGGTCCACTGGACCCTCCTCCTGCCCCTGAGTCCCCTCAGTCTGCCCTCTGGGGTCAACTGGACCCTCCTCCTGCCCCTGAGCCCCCCAGTCCGCCCTCTGGGGTCCACTGGACCCTCCTCCTGCCCCTGAGTCCCCCCAGCCCGCCCTCCAGGGTCAACTGGACCCTCCTCTTGCCCCTGCAGTTCCCCCCAAGCCACTCTCAGAACTTGGGGCACTCCTGCCCCTTCCCAGCAGCCTCCCCGCGGTGCACTGCTCAGGGACAGCCTGGTGCACCAGGCCCCTCCCGCCTCCCAGCTGCCCCTCCCTCCACCTCACAGCACCCATCGCCCTCCCCGACCCCTGTCCCCGGGCGTGAGCCACCTGGATTCTGCCCCATCAGGCCCCCACCCCCTTGGCTCACCCCCAGCACAGGCTGGCTCCGCTGGGAGGCCATGGGACCCCGGCTCCTGGGATACGCCGCCCCCTCCCAGCCCGCCCCCACGCTGCAGGGCTGCGGAGAGGCAAGAACCGCAATCTCTGGGGGTCCAGGTGACCCCTTCACTGCCCGCCCCCTGGCACCTGGTGCCCACCAGAGGCCCAGGGAGAGGCTGCCCAGCCAGAGCCGGCCCTCAGCGCTGGGCCCGGCCCCGGGGGTGGAGGCCAAGCTGGGCAGAGGGGAGGGGGCAGAGGGGGGAGGCAGAGAGGGGGGAGGCAGAGAGGGGGGAAGCAGGCCAGGGTTGTGGGGGGAGCATGTTCTGGGGTGTCAGAGGGGCGTCAGCAGGCTCAGTGCCAACCCCGGGCCACGGGCGCCATAGACCCCGAAGGAAGAGTGGGTGCTGGTTGGGGGGTGAAGCCTGAGAGCAGACCCAGGGGGCCTGGGGGTCCCCATTTGGGGATCGGCTGAGGCTGGGAGGGAGGGCTGGCTGCCAGCGCCTGGGGTGACCCCGGGACAGCACCCCACACCGGCCACGCGTGCACACCCTCATGGTCCCTCCACACCTCCCCGGACCCTTCCCCCAGGCCGCCGGGCACTGGGGCACACTCACTCACCAGCTCACACACATGTGCCTGTGTACACACACACACACACACACACACTACCCCGTGGCTTACCTAGGCTCACGCTCCCAGGCACCTGCCTGCACCCCCCCCCCCACTGTGCACACGCGTGTACACAAACCCTCCCGCTCTCCAGAGGGCAGTGGGTGTGCACCCCGTCATGGAGGACAGAACACGGGCCTTAGGAAGGGCCCGGAGGCGGGACGCCAGGGCTGACATGGGCACAGCAGGTGCATGGCGGGCGGGCGGGCGGGCGGGGGGCCTGGGGACCCGTGTGGCGTGGGCGGGAACAGGGCGCCTTCCTCCCGGTACGACTGACTCAGAGACAGCCCCGCGGCCCCCCGCCCCGCCCGCCCCGCCCCGCCCCCCGGCCCGGTGTTTGCGAGCTCCAGGGACGCGCCATCTGCAGACGTGCCGAGGAGCTGGTGTGATTGCTTTCGCGCCGTCATTTTCAAACGTTTATAATCTTCTTCTGTGTCTGCATATTTTCTCTGTGCACATTATTCATCAGAGTAAAAAAAGGAACTATGACAACCTCGACCAACTGTCCTATGACAACAAGCGCGGACCCAAGGTATATATGCATGGACTGCACGCCACCCACGGCGGGGGCTTGGCCGGCGCCCGGCCTGAGGCCGCCTCCGGCCCGGCCGGGCGAGCCAGGCCGAGCAGTGACAGTGAGGTCAGGAGCAGGCAGCCGCAGGCAGGAGCGGGCAGGCCGGCGCGTGGCCGGCGCTGCAGGAGGAGCCGCTCTCGGGAAGTGCATGCGAATCTCGGGGACCCCCGGGTGTCCGCGTGGACCCAGGAGGGGGCCCGTCCGTCCAGCTGCCCGCCCGCCCGCCGGGGTCCGGGCCGCTCTGCGGGGGCCGCGGAGCCGGGCCGGAGAGGCCCTCCCGTGGTCTGGGCCACGTCCGCCCCGTCTCCGCTCGCTCGCTCCCGGTTGCATTCCAAACCTCGCCGGGTGTCCGCCCGCTGCACGCTCTCTGCGGCTCGGCCCATCGGTTGCATGCTCGGCACACAGAGGACCACAGAGGCAGGCGGAGAGAGAGGCCGAGAGCAGGCGCAGTGCAGGCCGGCGAGCAGCGCAGGAAGGACGAGCGAGGCCAGGCAGGCCAGGCGCCAGGACGGCGCGTGGACAGGGCAGGTGGCAGGTGCAGGCCCCGGCGGCCCTCGCGGCTGCGGCCCAACTCTCGCCCCCGAGGCGCTGTGTCCCCCGCCGGCCGCCCACTGACGCCCCCGCTCACACCACAGGCGGAGAAGGTGCTGCAGTTCGACCCGGGGACCAAGAACGTGACGGCGCTGCTGATGGAGGCGCGGGAGCTGGAGGCCCGGGTGATCATCCTCTCGGCCAGGTGAGGCGCGGGGGCCCCCACGGCAGCCGCTCCACGGGGACCCGGCAGGGGGACGCCTCTCCGCCCACCCTCCCCGGCTCCTCCCTGCCCCAGGCCCCACGACCCTTGCCCTGAGCTGGGCATGAGTGGCATCTGGACCAGCGCCCGCCCTTAGGAAGGCAGGTGGGGTAACAGGGCGGCTGGGACCGGACTCGGGAGGGTCCTGCAGTCCGGCGGGAAGGCCTGCGGCAGGGACAGGCCTGGAGCGGTGGGAGGAGGCGGCCGGGCAGGGGAGCACTTAGGGGCAGTGGACCCGGGCTGTCCTTGGCAGGGCCCGGCCCCACACACTCCCCCCAGGGACCAGGGACAGTAAAAACCGCCCTTTGCCGGGGCTGGGCCTCCTGGGAAGGGAAGGGCCAGGCCCCAGAATAGCAGCCGGAAAAGGGCAGCCAGGAGGAGGTGGTGGGCCCCCGCTGCCTGCCCCGCGGAGGCCCCACCGGGCTCCAGCCGCGGGCAGAGGAGCAGCAGGACCACCCGGCCCGGAGGGCGCCTGGAGCTGCTGCCCTGCAGGCGAGTGGGCGGCACGCGGAGTCCCAGGCAGGGACCCCTGGCCCGTTCCGAGCTGTCAGCAAACCTCAGGCTCGGAGCTAGGTGCCCCTGACAGTGGCCAGCACCGGTCTCAGAGTCACCAGTGGCTTGCCCACGCTGACCGTGACAAGCCCCGCCCAGGACACGCCCCACCCAGAGAATGCCCCGCCCAGAACAAGCTCCACCCATAGAAAGCCCTGCCCAAGACACGCCCTCCCAGAGAAAGCCCCGCCCAGGAAAGCTCCGCCCAGAGTAAAGCCCCGCCCAGAACAAGCTCCACCCATAGAAAGCCCTGCCCAGGACACGCCCCACCCAGAGAAAGCCCCGCCCAGAACAGGCCACACCCAGGAAAGCCCCGCCCATAGTAAAGCCCCGCCCAGGACACGCCCCACCCAGAACAAGCTCCACCCATAGATAGCCCCGCCCGGGACAGGCCCCGCCCAAAACAAGCCCCGCCCAGAGTAAAGCCCCGCCCAGGAAAGTCACACCCAGGACACGCCCCACCCAGAACAAGCCCAGCCCAGAGAAAGCCCTGCCCAGGACAAGCCACACCCAGAGAAAGCCCCGCCCAGGGCAAGCCGGCCTGGACCCTCCTTTATTTCCCCATTCCGTACACTCTCACTGGCCATGGGGCTGGAGGGAGCTGGGAGGCTGTGGTGGTGGAGGGGGGCTGGTGGGTGCACCAATGGGCAGACAGGCCAGTGGACAGGTGACTAGATCAGGCCCTTCATCCAGAGCGCACCAAGGAAGCCGTGACCCCAGACACAGCTGTTCAACTGTGGTGCACATTTGCAAGGCCAAGGTCGCACCAACCCAGGCCTGCCACCCACACACTGTAATCGAAGTGGCCACCAGGACCCGAGCCAGAGAGCCTCACGTAAAGCCAGCCTGGGACCCCACCACCCCAGGCCCCGGGGGAGGGGGACCTGTCTCCACCGTTTCCCTCTGCTCCCTGGGACCCTGCACCAGGCACTGCAGGCACGGAAGGGGACGGCCCAGGCACGCCGTCACGCCTCGCGAGGGTCCTGTCTGTGTCACTAGCCCCGGTCCAGGATCAGTGTGCCAGACTGGCTCCAGAGAAAGTAACGGTCAGCCGAGAGAAGGGGACGTGGTCACAGCAGACAGACTCTCAGGACTATGTGCACACCACACGCACACACCCTGTACACCACATGGACACACATTATATGCACACCCATGTGCACACACCATTGTCACATGGAGCACATGTGCACAGCATAGTCACACCATTGCCACACACCACACACATGCAGATACCACGTACATATAATACACACCAAACACATGCACATACATGAACACACAGCATGCATATACTGTATACATGTGCGCACATACCTATAGACATGCATATGCGCAATATATTCGTCATATGTAATGTGTGCACATGCTCACACACAGGTACCATATAGACACCATACACATGTTCACACAAGATAATGCATGTGTGCATAAACAGGCAAATCACACACACAAATGAATGCACACACCTATATGCAAGTACACACATGTACTCCATTGTAACACACAGTACATGTGCATGCTGTGTGCATAATCACACACGCCATACCACATGCTACCTATGTGCATACATCCCGAACAGCTAGGTACACTGCCCACCAAGGCTCAGCACTCACAGCAACCACCACCCACCAGCACCCTCTCGAATCCACCCAGGCAAGGCCTCTGGGCTGGCAGGCCCCTCCCCTCACACGCTGGCTCCTCGGGCAGAGGCCAGTCTCACCCAGAGGGCCGGCAGCCCCAGGGCCTCCGCCCCAGACGACCAGCGGCAAGGCTGTCCCCCACGGTCCCCCGGGAGTGCCAGCACCAGCCTCCTTGACCCTGGCACTCCGGTCTGGCACATGTTGGAATCCTGCTTCATGGATTTTGTAGAGAAACCCCACCACGCCAATCTTACTTTTATATATTTTTTAATTGATTTTTTTTTACAGAGAGGAAGGGAGAGGGATAGAGAGAAACATCAATCAGTTGCCTCCTGCACACATCCCACTGGGGATGTGCCCGCAACCAAGGCACATGCCCTTGACCGGAATCTGGGACCCTTCAGCCTGCAGGCCGACGCTCCATCCGCTGAGTCAAACCGGTTAAGGCTAATATATATATAATTGATTTTTTACAGAGAGGAAGAGAGAGGCATGGAGAGTTAGAAACATTGATGAGAGAGACTCATCGATCAGCTGCCTCTTGCACACCCCCTACTGGGGATGTGTCCGCATCCAAGGTACATGCCCTTGACCGGAATCGAACCTGGGACCTGTCAGTCTGTAGGCCGGGGCTCTATCCACTGAACCACACCTGTTAGGGATATTTATTTATTTATTTATTTATATTTTTTAACCAATTTTCTATCAAGTTCAGAGGATTCATATCCAGACATTTCCTTTTTCTCTTCCTGGGATTTTTCCATAGCCAGCTGTCTCATGAACCAGGCTGATGGCCTGGCCAGGCTTCTGTCCACAGCTGTGTTACTGATGAACCGTTTACATGATGCATGCGTGTCATGCCACCTGCCCATGCCGCGGGCCCTGCCAGGCTGTGTGGGCATGCTGCGCCCGACACGCACGGCTTGGTTTTGCCTGTGATTTAGGCAACCCATCTGCCTTGCTCGGCGTTGCTCACATCTGGTGCTACCATTGCCATTTATTTTTAAAAATATATTTTATTGACTTTTTACAGAGAGGAAGAGAGAAGGATAGTTAGAAACATCCATCAGCTGCCTCCTGCACACCCCCTACTGGGGATGTGCCCGCAACCAAGGTACATGCCCTTGACCGGAATCAAACCCAGGACCTTTCGGTCGGCAGGCTGACGCTCTATCCACTGAGCCACACTGATTTCCGCGTACCATTGCCATTTAGAGCGAAGGCTTTTCTATCTCCACCACCTAGTCCTTGAGAACATTGGGGCAGACCCCTTAGGCAGCGCAGGGCCAGCCACTGTGACCACAGCTCAGCCCTCGGGCGTCTGTCCATCGCCTTTGCACCCGCTGACCCTACGAGGGACCTGCACAGGCCAGGTCCACGTGGGGCCAGCCCAGCGGGCAGGACGCCCAGCGCCCGCCCCCCCTGTCCCCCACAGCCCCACCAGCTCAGGGTCCTTGTCCTGGCCAGACGGCCCCAGCCCCAGCCCAGGGGATGAGGACGCTCCGAGGCCTCAGAAGCACATCTGTGCCCAGCCAGGGGTCCCGGCCCCGGGGGCAGGGAGGCACGGCTGCGTGCACAGACTCCGGGAGGGAGAGCAGCAGCCCTCCTGTTCGCTGCGGCTTGTGCTGCGATGCTCAGGGCAGTTCCCGGGCTCTGGGTCCCACCAGCACCCCACCAGCCCCTCACTCCAACGTGGCCGTGGGAGCCAGAGGTCGTGTGGCCCGTCCAGGAGCTCACAGGAGCAGGGGCACCGGAGTGAGCGGCTCAGGCCCGGCCTGACTCAGCTCTCATCACGGCTCAGCGGCCCTGGTGCCCCTGCTTCCCCTCCTGACGCAGGGGTAACGCCTGCCCCCTGTGCAGCACTCAGAGCAGTGCCCCGTAACGGGCGACTGAGTGATGAGTAGAAAATGACCCATCGCCATCCCGGCTACCCTGACCTGCTGGGCAAGGGCAGCAAGAGAGGCCAGGGTCTGGGCCACCCCAGGGTCTGGGCCACACTCCAGGGTCTGGGCCGCACCCCGCCTCACCTCTGCGGGGCCCCTGGCCCAGATATGGGCGAGGGCAGGGCTGGCCCCATCTCCCTGCGGGGCTTCCAGGCCCCTCCAGGGGAGGGGCTGGGAGAGGCAGGGACAGGAGGGGCACCCAGGACGCCGGAGCAGCCGCCCGCCAGCCTCGGGAGCGGGAGGGCGGAGTCCCGGCCCGTCACCCCCGTCTGCCCCACAGCGAGGACGACGCTGCCACCGTGTACCGCGCCGCCGCGATGCTGAACATGACGGGGTCGGGGTACGTGTGGCTGGTGGGGGAGCGCGAGATCTCCGGGAACGCCCTGCGCTACGCCCCGGACGGTGAGTGCGGGGCCTCTGCGTGCGGCGGGCGGGGTTCCCCACGAGGGGTCCCCGGCGCTGAGCCCCCGCTCGCGCAGGCATCATCGGCCTGCAGCTCATCAACGGCAAGAACGAGTCCGCCCACATCAGCGACGCGGTGGGCGTGGTGGCCCAGGCGGTGCACGAGCTCCTGGAGAAGGAGAACATCACCGACCCGCCGCGGGGCTGCGTGGGCAACACCAACATCTGGAAAACCGGGCCGCTCTTCAAGAGGTGGGCGGGCCGCTCAGTGAGATTGGTCAGCTCTTCAAGAGGTGGGCGGGCCGCTCAGTGTGATTGGTCAGCTCTTCAAGAGGTGGGCGGGGCTGGTGTAGGAGTGGGCGGGGCCGCTCAGTGAGACTGGTCAGCTCTTCAAGAGGTGGGCGGGCCTCTCTAGGAGTGGGCGGGGCCTCTCAGCTCTTCACGAGGTGGGCGGGGCTGGTCTAGGAGTGGGCGGGGCCGCTCAGTGTGCTTGGACAGCTCTTCAAGAGTGGGCGGGCCGCTCTAGGAGTGGGCGGGCCCTCTCAGCTCTTCACGAGGTGGGCGGGGCTAGTCTAGGAGTGGGCGGAGCCGCTCTCGAGATGGACAGGGCTCTTAGGAGGTGGAGGTGGAAGTAGCGGCTCTTCAGCTGGTCCAGCTCAGCCGGCTGCCCACAAACTACAGACACAGTCACCTACCCCAGGTCCCTCCCGCCCCCCCTCCTTCCCTCTACCCCTGCTCCACATTTTATTTATATTTTAAAATATATTTTATTGATTTTTCACAGAGAGGAAGGGAGAGGGGTAGAGAGCTAGAAACATCGATGAGAGAGACACACGACCGGCCGCCTCCTGCACATCCCCCACCAGGGATGTGTCTGCAACCAATGCACATGCCCCTGACCAGAATGGAACCTGGGACCCTCCAGTCCGCAGACCGACACTCTATCCACTGAGCCACACCGGTTTCAGCCCTGCTCCACTTTTATAATTATCCCCCCCCCCCCGTGTCCAACACACACCGAGGCCCTGCTGCTGCCTCCACAGCTCCTGCCCCCAACTTTTACCACTGCAACCAACCCTGAAAACCCCTCCCCACGCCCTAGGTGGTGACAGCCTGCTGCGGGCGGGGACTGGGCGCTCCCAGGGATGGCACCCGAGCCTGGAGAGAGAGAGCCGGGGGGGGCCACCATGGGGCAGGCGTTACCTCGCAGCCCTCAGGTGGGCAGGCCCAGCCCATCACTAGGTCCCACCCCCAGCTGAGTAACAAGCACTGAATTGCACGTGCAGAGCCACAGCCCACCGTGTCCACAGCAGGAGCATACACAGCTGCAGCAGGTGTAGGGCATATGTACACACGCGCACACACACGTGCACAGCTCAGAGACACATTAGAGGCACACATGCCACATGTATGTGCATGGGGTCGCTAACCAAGGATCATGTGTGCGCACAGGTGGTCCTGATGGGTATGCCACATGCACACGCGTGGTGTGCAAACGCAGACAGGACCTCACGTGCCTTCCCCATGGAAAACGGGTCTCCATCCTTTCTGGCGTGTCTGCCTCCTGGGCAGTAAGCAAGCATAGGGCTGTGCGGAGAGAATGTCCCAGCCCACAGGGAGCCCTCAGCAGCGGCCGGCTCCAGGAGCTGCTCTGGGGCCATGGGGGTGCTGCCCTCCCGCCAGGCTCACAGCTCCAGCGCTGCCAGGACTGGGCAGAGGCTAGGTTCAGGCTGCGCGGGAGGCGGGATCAGGGCCCTCAGGAGGCGGGGCCAGGCTGCTGAGGAGGCCGGGGATGGAGGCCCTGAGAAGTCTCGGGGAACCCACCTGCCTCCCCAGGGTGCTGATGTCCTCCAAGTACGCGGAAGGGGTGACTGGCCGCGTGGAGTTCAATGAGGACGGCGACCGGAAGTTCGCCAACTACAGCATCATGAACCTGCAGAACCGCAAGCTGGTGCAAGTGGGCATCTACAACGGCACCCACGTAGGTGGGGGTCATGAGGGGGTGGGGGCTGGGGCCTTAGGGTCCTGGGGCCAAGACCCCTGCGTGGCCACCCTCCATCTCATACTCCCACCCCCAGGTCATCCCCAACGACCGGAAGATCATCTGGCCGGGCGGGGAGACGGAGAAACCCCGAGGCTACCAGATGTCCACCAGGCTGAAGGTGGGACCCCGCACCCTCACCCTGGACACCCCTCCAGCCCCTCAGACCCCGGGGAGGGCCCAGTGCGGCCAAGGAACGAGCCGGAAGGGAGCGGGGACTGGACAGTACCTGGCTCCCCTACACCTGGCTCCCAGCACACCTGGCTCTGCTCACACCTGGCTCCTGGCACACACCTGGCTCAGCACACACCTGGCTCCGAGCACACACCTGGCTCCCGGCACACACCTGGCTCCCAGCACACACCTGGCTCCCAGCACACACCTGGCTTAGCACACACCTGGCTCAGCACACACCTGGCTCCCCATACACCTGGCTCCCAGCACACCTGGCTCCGCTCACACCTGGCTCCCAGCACACACCTGGCTGCTGGCACACACCTGGTTCCCGGGACACACCTGGCTCCCGGTACACACCTGCCTCTGGGCACACACCTGGCTCAGCATACACCTGGCTCCCAGCACACCTGGCTCCCAGTACACACCTAGCTCCTGGCACACACCTGGCTCCCAACACACCTGGCTCCCAGCACACACCTGGTTCCCGGTACACACCTGGCTCCGGGTACACACCTGCCTTTGGGCACACACCTGGCTCAGCATACACCTGGCTCCCAGCACACCTGGCTCCCAGTACACACCTAGCTCCTGGCACACACCTGGCTCCCAACACACCTGGCTCCGGGCACACACCTGGCTCCCAGCACACACCTGGTTCCCGGCACACACCTGGTTCCTGGCACACACCTGGCTCCCGGTACACACCTGGCTCCCGGTACACACCTGGCTCCGGGCACACACCTGGCTCCCAGCACACCTGGCTCCTGGCACACACCTGGCTCCCAGCACACACCGGGCTCCGGGCACACACCTGGCTCCAGGCACACACCTGGCTCCGGGCACACACCTGCCTCCGGGCACACACCTGCCTCCAGGCACACACCTGGCTCAGCACACACCTGCCTCCGGCACACCTGCCTCCGCACAGGGAGCCCCGGGGGTCGGGGGGCAGAGACGGGGTGGGGAATCTGCCAGCCCCCATCCCGTGACTCTCCAGGGCCCTGCTGACCAGCCCCCCTTACGTCTGTGGACGCTGTAAGGGACAGGACTTCTCTGGGGACGAGCACCTGGGACACAGGGCAGAGGGTGGTCACCCTGTGGGCTGCAGCCTCAGCTCTCGGTCCAAGTTCTGGTCTGGGCGTTGCCCGCTCCACACTGCTCCTCTCTCCTGTGGGCAGCCCTAGCCAGCCCCACCCCGGCTTCCGGCCGTGACCGGATCACACTGCCCGCTCCACCCTGGCCTCCCCGCATTCCCCCGGGGGCCACTCTCTCCTGACGCTCCCTGGGGCTGTGGCAGCCCCACCACACGGCCTCCAACCTCACAGCTGCTCCCAGAGACTCGGGGCTCCCCCTGGGCCCCTTCCCTCCTGCGGAGGCTCTCCTGGGGGCCCTCCCCTTCTGACCAACACCGAGCCAGTGTCCCTTCTTTAAAATATGTTCTTATTGAGTTCAGAGAGGAAGGGAGAGGGAGAGAGAGATAGAAACACCAGTGATGAGAGAGAACCATGGATCAGCTGCCTCCTGCACACCCCTACAGGGGACCAAGCCTGCACCCCGGGCCTGTGCCCTTGGCTGAGATCGAACCCAGGACCCTTCAGCAGCAGGCTGACACTCTATCTACTCAACCACACCAGCGAGGGCCAGGCTAATGTTTTAGATCACCAACCACCTCCTCCCCGTCCCCCAGGCCCTGCCTCTCGGCCCGGCCTGTGCCCCGGACCCACCCGCCGGGCCTCTCATCGGAGGCCTTGGCCAGCACCGGCCTGAGGGTCGCCGCCTCCTCAGTGGGCCGAGGGCAGGCACCACGTGCTGAGACGTCTGAAAACACCAGCGGTCACATGATCCCATCTGGGCTGCCAGCTTTTTACTGTGTACTTCCCCCCCCACACACACTGACTTTCATTTGTTTATTTCAAATATGTTCTTAGTCATTTTATCTTATTTTTTTAAAATATATTTTATTGATATTTTACAGAGAGGAAGGGAGAGAGATAGAGAGCTAGAAACATCGATGAGAGAGAAACATGGACCAGCTGCCTCTTGTACACCCCCTACTGGGGATGTGCCCGCAACCAAGGTACATGCCCTGGACCGGAATCAAACCCGGGACCCTTCAGTCCGGTCTGCTCTACCACTGAGCCAAACCGGTTTCGGCTGTTCTTAGTCATTTTAGAGAGAGAAGGAGAAACAGCAACCAGTTGCCTCCTGTCTGCACCCCGACCCAGGACGGAACCCCCAACCTGGGTGTGTGCCCTCACCCAGAATTGAACTGGTGGCATTTCGGTGCATGGGACCCACTGAGCCACACCAGCCAGGGCTCCCTGGCTTTTAAAAAACACAAACGTGTATCGTTGCTTAAGAGAAAAAACGTGGTGAAAGTTTAAAAACTCACCAAACTCCTTCGGGGACTCCGAACCCCCCAGGGGAAAGCCAGCCGCTGCCCTTGCCCTGAGGCTGGGCCTGTCCGCTCAGGCCCAGGCTCCTCCGCCTCCCAGCAGAGGGCGCCGCGGGGATCCCGGCTCACCGCAGCCTCAGCTTCAACATCGCCTCCCTTTGCCCCCGTCACCCCTCTGCCCCATCTGTCCTCCCACCCCCAGCCTACAAGCCCCTGCAGGAAGGGGAGGAGAGAGCGCCCAGCGAGCCCCGGATGGGAGAGGCATGCATAGTGGCGGGGCGGGTGGCGTCACAGGGGACACGGGAAGGAAGGATGGGTGGCCAGACAGGGACCCGCTGCTGGGGAGGCTGAGCAATCAGACAGGGAACTGCGGGCCCTGCATCGGGTGCCGGCTCGGAGGGAGGCCAGGGACATGGCCCTGTCCTCACGGGGCCGGCTCTGGGCTGGACGAGGAGGTCCTCATCTCTGAGACACCCAAGAAGGTGCCCGGGACAGACTGGCCATTCCAGCGGCTTCTTTATGCAGGGAGTGAGGTGTGAGCCAAGAACCGAAGGGCAAGGGGCCAAGAGAAGGGCCATGTTTCAGGGGGCCACGTCCCTCCGGGGTGCTGGGTCTGGGCCCCCCTGAGGGCAGCAGGGAGGTGCTGGTGGCTGGGGAGGGGGAGGCCCAGGAGCAGCAGGAGGGGGAACGTCAGGTGGTGGGATTTGGAGGGGCTCCAGGAGTCTGGGCGCTGAAAAGAGGGCCGGGCCGCTCCGGACCTCCCACCCCGCGCTCCCCACGGCCGAGGGCAGGTGGCCCTGACCCGGTCTCCGCCTCCCCCAGATCGTGACCATCCACCAGGAGCCCTTCGTGTACGTCAAGCCCACGATGAGCGACGGCACGTGCAAGGAGGAGTCCACAGTCAACGGGGACCCTATCAAGAAAGTGATCTGCACGGGGCCCAATGACACCTCGCCGGGCAGCCGTGAGTGGGGCCGGCGGGCACGGGTTGGGGGGCCGCTCCGCGGGGAGCCCGGCGGTCACCGCCCCTCCTCCCGCAGCGCGCCACACGGTGCCTCAGTGCTGCTACGGCTTCTGCATCGACCTGCTCATCAAGCTGGCGCGGACCATGAACTTCACCTACGAGGTGCACCTGGTGGCCGACGGCAAGTTCGGCACGCAGGAGCGGGTACGGCCGCGGTCCGCCGGGGCCTGCGGGTGGAAGGGGCTGCAGCCCACAGCATAGAGTGGGCGGGGCCTTCAGTCAGGGTGGAGTCAGTAGACAGAACCTTCCTATTGGGTGGGGTCTGGAGTGGGTGGGCGGGACTTCTCTGTTGGGCGGAGTCTTGAGCGAGGGGGTCCTTCCTATTGGACAGAGTCTGGAGTGGGCGGGACCTCGTTGGTGGGCGGAGTCAGGAGTGGGCTGCACCTCCCTGTTGGGCGGGGTTTTGAGGGGGGCTTCAGATTGGGCGGAGTCAGTAGACACAACCTTCGTATTGGGCGGGGCCTGGAGTGGGCGGGACCTCAGTTGGGCGGAGTCTTGAGCGACACAGGGCGGGGCTTCAGAGTGGGCGGGGTCTGGAGCGGGCGACCCCTGAGTGCCCTGGGACGGGAGTGGGGCCAGTGGGTCCCGCACGCCACGGGCTGCGTCCCCCGCAGGTGAACAACAGCAACAAGAAGGAGTGGAACGGGATGATGGGCGAGCTGCTCAGCGGCCAGGCGGACATGATCGTGGCCCCGCTGACCATCAACAATGAGCGCGCCCAGTACATCGAGTTCTCCAAGCCCTTCAAGTACCAGGGCCTGACCATCCTGGTCAAGAAGGTGGGCGGGGCCCGGGCAGGCGGGAGGGGGGACGGGGAGGGGCCCCGGGGGCGCCCGGCGACGCTGACGCGCCCGCCCGCCCGCCCGCCCGCAGGAGATCCCGCGGAGCACGCTGGACTCGTTCATGCAGCCGTTCCAGAGCACGCTGTGGCTGCTGGTGGGGCTGTCGGTGCACGTGGTGGCCGTGATGCTGTACCTGCTGGACCGCTTCAGGTGAGCGCGGCCGGGGGCCGACACCTCCACCTGCGGGGCGGGCGGAGCGGGCCGGGCGGGGCGGGGCGGGCTGCCTCTCCCGCCCTCTCCCGCCCGCGCTCTGCGCCCCGCAGCCCCTTCGGCCGCTTCAAGGTGAACAGCGAGGAGGAGGAGGAGGACGCGCTGACCCTGTCTTCCGCCATGTGGTTCTCCTGGGGCGTGCTGCTCAACTCGGGCATCGGAGAAGGTGAGGCTGTCAGGCCGCCCGCCCGCCCGCCGCCCGGCCCGGGCAGAGCTGAGCTGAGCTGAGCGGACGCCTCCTCCCCAGGCGCCCCCCGGAGTTTCTCCGCGCGCATCCTGGGCATGGTGTGGGCCGGCTTCGCCATGATCATCGTGGCCTCCTACACCGCCAACCTGGCGGCCTTCCTGGTCCTGGACCGGCCCGAGGAGCGCATCACCGGCATCAACGACCCGCGGGTGAGGCCTGGCCGTCCCGGGGCGGAGGCGGGAGGCCTGCGGGGGTCGCCTCCAGTGGGGCTGGGGCCGGGGA